>CM022301.1:339244720-340444720 GCA_011799875.1 Thinopyrum elongatum
AGGTGAATTCAGACAATCATCAACCTCTCCATGAATTTTCCATGCTCTTGTGCCAGTCAAGTTCCTGTCTGTAAACCCCGAACCTCACTGAAACCCTAGTTCCAAAATATCAGAACTAGATATCCTGCCTTTGTGTTTACAAAGGAGCTATCATTTTTCTTTCTCAGTTGATCCTCCCAAAATCCCAGAGATCCTCCTTCACTCATAAACCCTAGATGTGTAAAAATATTGCCAAGTCATATGCAATATTTCTCATCTAGAATTAATTCCTTTTTCTGCCTTTCCAAGGAATTAAATCCAGAAAAATATCTATCCATCTCCAAAGTTCATGAAAACTTGTGGAGATATTCTTTGTAACCATATTGAGCTCTCATAAAAATATTGGCCATAATTAAATAGGGAAAATTGCATTTTCCTATTTTAAGCCAATATTTCAATTTGGGGCCTTTCCAAAGGAACTACCATTTTGGTAGTAAGGGAAAATCCCAAATAATTTGTGGAGCTTGTCCTATCCCTATCTTCACCATTTCCATCAACATATCAAGTTTCACCCATTAAATTTTGAGCACAACACCACTTTGCAAATTCTGTTCAGATTTTCAGTTTGCAAAGGAAGTGCTTGATTCCTTGATCTCCTTGGGCTGAAATTTTGCATGGTGATTCATTATGAGATACTACCCATGGATACCAAAAATCAGCTCATTCCATCTAGCCAATCTTCCTCAGTAAATTATCTAAGTTTCTGTCCAGATTGCATCTCTGTGAAGGAAGTACCCTCATAGATGATCAATTTGAGCTGAAACTTTTCCAGACAGTTCCTATGACCATATCATCACTCTACACCAAGAATCATTCAAATCCATCTAGCCATTTGACCCCAGCATCATCATTTGCATTTCTGGTCAGTGGGCAAGGTTACAAAGGAAGTACCAGCTAGCCTTGTCCATTTGTGCCCAAATTTTGCCAGTATGACTACCTTAGTAGATGACTCACCCCTGCCCAAGATCATGCCAATGGGTGCACTGTGGTGGCCACACCACATGACAAACACTTTGCTGCAGGAAACTATTTGGCCAGGGTGTGGTCACATCAGAACCCCAATTTCTTGCCTGAGGGATCAAGTCAACCCAGCGAAGTGTGTAGATCGTCCCAGACATGGTTTGGCTTCATATAAGGCGTGGCACGGCCGTGGACATGCGGTGACCGCCGGCAGAACGCGCCAAACCAGTGCACTGGATACTTCGGGAGCCGTCCCCGGCGAGCTCCGGCTTATCCAGAGGCGTCGGCGAGCTCTCCACCGCGTGCATGAGTCTTCTGGAAGCTCCTTCCCCTCGTCCTCTAGCTCATGAAGGCATCTGCCGACATGGATGCTCCACCGAAGCTCCGCCACGGCAGCGAGCATTGGGCATCTTCCCCCTCGTCGGCTAGCCCCTTCCCTCTGCTATATATAGCGTGTCCCCGGGCTCCCCTTCTCCCCAGCGATTCCCTCGCCCACCCAGCCGACCTCCCCAAGCTCTCGTCCTCATCCATGGCCGAGCCCTGCCGCCGCTCCCCTCAGCCCACTCCGCGCCCTGGCTCTTCCCCCTCCCTTTTCCTCGCAGCCCTCGTCCTTCCATGAGCTCCCGGAAGCCGCCGCCGTCCTTGTGTTGACCAGAGAGGCCTCGCCGGGGTGAGCTCGTCCAACGGCCGCGGCCACCTCGTCTGCCGCCCGTGGCCCCCGTACCCCGAGCCCTCCCAAGTCCTGGCGGCTCCTCTTCTGGACGCGGGACGGCGCCGCGAGCTCGTCTGGCTCGCCGGCAGGCGCAGCAGGCGGAGGAGCATCGGCGTCGGGCCCGGCGGGTGCCTCGCCTGCCTCTGCCTCGGTCGGGGAGAGAGAAGACCCAGGAGAGAGAAAAAGAGAGAGAGAAAGGGATAAGGCGGGGCCCGCACGTCAGTCAGAGGAGAAAGTCAACCCGGGCCCGCTGTCAGTTTAAGTGGAGGCGCATTGGAGAAAATACGCTTTCGGTTTAGTGAAAGCGTAAACTCTGAAAATGCGCTTTCTCTTTTTCCAGCCGGCGGCCGAACTGATTAAATAGTGAACGTTCACTCGTTAAGGCCTAAAATGGACAGTTTATGTCTGTTTTTGCGCTTAACGAACGAAAGGGCGTTTCTTCGCGACCGTAACTCCGATTGAGGTAAAACCAACGCCCACGTCTTCAGATCGTCGAGCCCGTTCCGATGCCATCATTTTCATAATATTTTCACATTGTAAAAATGACCATTTTGCCCTTGCCCTTCGATCGGCCCCTCCGGGAAGGAAACATTTTCGGCAAATCTTCCCGGAATTTTATTGCACTTCCACCCGGCGTATTCCTCTACCCCAGGCAAGCCAACCTCTTCCATGAGCTCCGGACTTGCGTGATGACTTTGCTTGCACCCTGTGTGTTCATTGTAGTACATCTGTATCACTTGTTAGCCTGCACTTGCATACACCTGTTATGTCATCTGATTTAGAGGTTTGCATTACTTTTCATCTAATATCATGCCTTGTTTCCATGCCATGTCCTGCCATGCTAGTAACAATATTTTGAATACCGTTATCATGTGAGGGCCATGATTTGAGTTCTTGCCATGTTGTCAACGTTGTGATAATTCTGCTATGCTAATGTTAAGTGGCTGTTCACACTTATAATTGTTAAGGTAATGGTGGGATGATGGAGATACAATGATAACCCTAGTCGGTTGATCAGAGTCACCTGTCCGGGCTTATCCGTGCAACCACATTTGCCTGTATGGGACGGCCTTGACTTGATCTGATCGCGTGCTCTTTCACCGGTACCGCTCGACAGGGAGGGTTATGCACGCGCGCTGCCTTGGCCCGATAGGCAGCGATAACCCTGTGAGCCCAGTTGAGTTGTTTGGGTACCCGTCCCCGTTTGGGACAGTTTTTTTTTGGCCACGACGGTCGCAGGTGTCAGGAGTGACACAGGGGCCACCCAGGGCAAGACTCCGGGGGAGGATGAATGCCGGTGGTACGATGGGAGAGTCACGGGTCAGACAGGTTTCGTTGGAGCAATGCTGGTCCACCCGATTGGGATCACGAGGTCAGTGCTCCATAGTGTGGGTAAAGTGCGCAACCTCTGCAGAGTGTAAAATCTATTCGAATAGCCGTGTCCACGGTATTGGACAGCCCGTCCAAACCTCGCTAGGTGATCAACCGTAATAATGATAATAATGGTGGAAGAACCTGCCCTGCATAGACATCAGATGTTGTCAGGAATATGGTATGATAGCCATGGGATGGCTATGGAGGAGATGGTCAGATGACCAAAAGACTTGGATTTGGATCAGGTTCAGATTGGATCATGAGATTATTAGGAATATGGATTATTTACTTGATGCATGCTTTACTTTACTGTACTTTACTTTAGTGGTTATTTTGCTAGATAACCCCATTATATCATGATGATTAATGCTGCTAGATGTTTAAACATGCCAGATAATCTTTCTACGACATGATGATTAATAATGCTAGATAGGTATGCTATGCTATGCTTGATTCGTGTTTTCCTGTTAATTCCATGCCATGTTTAGAATAAATTCTTGCATAGCATAGGGCTTGCTCTGTTATCTGCTTGTTTGGATGCTATGTATTTGGTTGTCTTGCGAGTACATCCAAAGTACTCACCTGGCCTTGCACGTGGCCAGTTGCAGGAGAAGATCCGTCGTGCTAGATTGTAACCTAGCCAGTCCTGTGAGTTGTGGAGCCCAGCCAGAGACGACGTTACCACTGAACCAAGACCTCCGCTGCCATTATAGTTAGCCTTGGAGTTATGTAATATTGTTGTAAGCAACAGTATTGTAATACTCCATTTCATATTATAAAGCCATTTTGTGCCTGGAATTGTTGTATCATGTCTTTGACGTGCGCCAGATCTTATCCTGGGGCTGGCGTGTGTCGGCCCTCTATCAGGGTGCCACACTCGGAGATAGTAGCTTCCTTTTGTGAATCATTTGTTGCGCATGTTGACCTCCCTAAGGAAAAGTGGTTTAAATATCATCCCCCTGTTAAAGAAAAGATTGAGGAACCCATTATAATTAAAGATGAAACTATCATTTACAATGTTTATCCAGTTGTGCCTACTACTTATATTGAGAAACCACCTTTTCCTGTTAGGATAAAGGAACATGCTAAGGTTTCAACCGTGGTTAACAAAATTAATATTAGAGCACCTAGACCCTTTGAACAAATTAAAGTTGAACCTAATGTTGCTATGGTTAAATATCTCTTGGTCAATAATATTGATGGACATATTATTTATTTCTGTGATGAAGCCACCAGAATTGCTAAACCCAATAATAAAGATAAGAATAAGCTTGTTGTTGGCATGCCTGTTGTCTTAATTAAAATAGGAGATCATTGTTATCATGTCTTATGTGATTTGGGTGCTAGTGTGAGTTCTATTCCTTTTACCCTATATCAAGAAATTATGAATGATATTGCACCTACTGAGATAGAAGATATCGATGTTACTATTAAGCTTGCGAATAGAGATACTATTACACTCCTTGGGATTGTTAGAGATGTTGAAGTCTTGTGTGGCAAAAAAAATACCCTACTGATTTCCTTGTTCTTGGTTCTCCACAAGATGATTTTTGTCCCATTATATTTGGTAGACCTTTCTTGAACACTGTTAATGCTAAGATTGATTGTGCTAAAGAAACTGTTAGTGTTAACTTTGGTGATGTATCTCGTGAGTTTAATTTCTCCAAGTTTCGTAGACAACCTCGTGATAAAGAATTGCCTAGTAAGGATGAGATTATTGGTCTTGCTGCTATTGTTGTACCTCCTACTAATCCGTTAGAACAATATTTGCTAGACCATGAAAATGATATGCATATAAATGAAAGAAGGGTCTTTTACATCTGTGTCCCTAACTGGAACCCACTACTCATATTTGCGCCTAATTTTGAAGCCTGCTCAAATTTTCCCCTCTGCCGTTATGCGCACTTATAAAAATGCCCTTGTGTGCCGTTACCGTCTGGTCAAAGTTGGACAAAGGGCTTTGACTGTCCTGAAAAAATAGCAAAAAAAATCAAAAAAATCTGAAATTTTGCGGGATCAAAGATACTCAGGTTTGCAAGATGCGTGCAACTTTTCGTGCTGTTTGGACATTCCAGGAGCTCGTGGCAAAGAAAAAATAGTAAATATGTACTTCTATGAACAGTAAATTCAAAAAATAGCAAGAAAATTCAAAAAAAATATGAAAATTTTTGGCATCAAAGAGGCTCGGGCCCGCAAGGTGCTTGCAAAATTTTGTTGTGTTTGGACACTGTAGGAGCTCGTGGAGGAAAAAACAAAATTTGGCCCGGGAAAAAACTTTGGAAAAAATGACTATTTTTTTTGCTAGAGCTCCTCGCATGTCATTTGATCACAAAAACTTGCAAGCACCTTGTGCGCCCAAGCCTCTTTGATGCCAAATAATTTCATATTTTTTTTAATTTTCTTGCTATTTTATTTCAAATTTACTGTTCACAAGAATACAGATTAACTATTTCTCCTCGCCACGAGCTCCTGCAATGTCCAAATAGCACGAAAATTTGCACGCATGTTGCGCATATGAGTATCTTCGATCCCACAAAATTTTAGATTTTTTAGATTTTTTTTGCTATTTTTTCAGAAGGGTCAAAGCCCGTTGACCAGACGGTAATGACGCAAAAGGGCATTTCTGTAAGAGCGCCTAACGGCAGAGGGGCAAATTTGAGCAGGATTTGAAATTAGGGGCAAATCTGAGTAGGTGGTTAGAGTTAGGGATAGAAATGCAAATGGCCCACGAAAGAAATGAAATAGATAAGATGTTCTTTGATCAACCACCTTTCCTGAAACATAATTTGCCTGTTGAAACTCTTGGAGGTCCTCCTCCACCTAAATGTAATCCTGTGTTTGAATTAAAACAATTGCCTGATACATTGAAATATGCTTATCTCGATGAAAAGAACATATATCATGTTATTATTAGTGCTAATCTTTCAGAGCATGAAGAAAAGAGATTACTAAAAACTCTGAGGAAGCACCATGCTGCTATTGGATATACTCTTGAGGATCTTAAGGGCATTAGTCCCACTTTATGTTAGCACAATATTAATATGGAGCCTGATGCTAAACCAGTTGTCATCAGCAACGACGATTAAATCCTAAGGTGAATGAGGTGGTAAGATCTGAAATATTAAATCTTCTGGAAGCAGGTATAATCTATACCATAGCTGATAGTAGATGGGTAAGTCATGTTCATTGTGTCCCTAAGAAAGGAGGCATTACCGTTGTTCCTAATGATAAAGATGGGCTTATCCCACAAAGAATTGTAATTGGTTATAGGATGGTAATTGATTTTAGAAAATTAAACAAAGCTACTAGAAAAGATCATTACCCTTTGCCTTTTATTGATCAAATGTTAGAAAGATTTTCCAAGCAAACACACTTTTGCTTCCTTGATGGATATTCTGGTTTCTCTCTAATACCCGTTTCACAAGCCGATCAAGAGAAAACTACTTTCACTTGTCCTTTTGAAACTAATGCTTATAAACGCATGCCTTTTGGTTTATGTAATGCACCTGCTACCTTTCAAAGATGTCTGACTGCCATATTCTCTAACTTCTGTGAAAAGATTGTTGAGGTTTTCATGGATGATTTTTTCATTTACGGAACTTCTTTTGATGATTCTTAAGCAACCTTGATCGAGTTTTGCAGAGACATGAACAAACTAATCTTGTCTTGAATTGGAAAAAGTGCCACTTTATGGTGAATGAAGGTATTGTCTTGGGGCACAAATTTTCTGAACGAGGTATTGAGGTTGATAAAGCTAAGGTTGATGCAATTGAGAAAATGCCATGTCCTAAAGACATTAAAGGTATAAGAAGTTTCCTTGCTCATGCTAGTTTCGATGGGAGGTTTATTAAAGACTTCTCTAAAATTTCTAGGCCTCTTCCTAATCTCTTACAAAAAGGTGTTCCATTTGTTTTTGATGATGATTGTGTAAAAGCCTTTGAAACACTTAAGAAAGCCTTAACTTCTGCACCCATTGTTCAACCACCTGATTGGAACTTGTCTTTTGAAATTATGTGTGATGCTAGTGATTATGATGTTGGTGCTATTTTAGGACAAAGAGTTGATAAGAAATTAAATATTATCCATTATGCTAGTAAAACTCTAGACAATGCCCAAAGGAATTATGCTACTACTGAGAAAGAATTTTTAGCAGCTGTGTTTGCATGTGATAAATTTGGATCTTATATTGTTGATTCTAAAGTAATTGTTCACACTGATCATGCTACTTTTAAATACCTTATGGAAAAGAAAGATGTTGAACTTAGACTCATTAGGTGGGTTATTTTGCTTCAAGAATTTGATTTGCATATTACTAATAGGAAGGGAGCTGAGAATCCCATAGCTGATAACTTGTCTAGGTTAGAAAACATTCTTGATGACCCACTACCTATTGATGATAGTTTTCCTCATGAACAACTAGCTGTTATAAATGCTTCTCGTAATACTCCTTGGTATGCAAACAATGCTAATTACATTGTTGCTAAATATATACCACCTAGTTTTACATACCAAAAAAATAGAAAGTTCTTCTTTGATTCAAGACACTACTTCTGGGATGACCCGCATATTTATAAAGAAGGAGTAGATGGTATTATTAGACGTTGTGTACCTGAGCATGAACAGGAACAAATCCTACAGAAGTGTCACTCCGAGGCATACGGAGGACACCATGCTGGAGATAGAACTGCGCATAAGGTATTACAATCTGGTTTTTATTGGCCTACTCTCTTCAAGGATGCACGTAAGTTTGTCTTATCATGTGATGAATGTCAAAGAACTGGTAATATTAGTAGACATCAAGAAATGCCTATGAATTATTCACTTGTTAT
This sequence comes from Thinopyrum elongatum, assembly GCA_011799875.1. Taxonomy (NCBI): domain Eukaryota; kingdom Viridiplantae; phylum Streptophyta; class Magnoliopsida; order Poales; family Poaceae; genus Thinopyrum; species Thinopyrum elongatum. The sequence continues at coordinate 339,252,635 of CM022301.1, forward strand.
TTGATGCGTCTCCCTCGTATCTATAATTTTTGATTGTTTCATGCCAATATTCTACAACTTTCATATACTTTTGGCAACCTTTTATAATATTTTTGGGACTAACATTTTGATCAAGTGCCCAGTGCCAGTTCTTGTTTGTTGCATGTTTTTTGTTTCACAGAATATCCATACCAAACCAAGTCCAAACGCAATAAAAACTTACGGAGATTTTTTTCGGAATATATGTGATTTGGGGGAATTGGAATCAACGCGAGACGATGCCCGAGGGGCCCACAAGCCCTGGAGACGCGCCCCCTCCCCAGGGCGCGGCTAGGAGGCTTGTGGCCACCTCGTAAGGCGGTTGTTGCCCTTTTTTAGGCCGCAAGAAAGCTAATATCCGGATAAAAATCGTGTTAAAATTTCAGCCCAATCAAAGTTACGGATCTCCAGGAATTTAAGAAATGGTGAAAGGCCAGAAAACAGGAACGCAGAAACAGAAGGAAACAGAGAGTGAGATCCAATCTCGGAGGGGCTCTCGCCCCTCCGCCGCCATGGAGGCCATGGACCAAAGGGGAAACCCTCCTCCCATCTAGGGGGACGCTAAGGAAGAAGAAGGAGGGGGGCTCTCTCCCCCTCTCTCCCGGTGGTGCAGGAACACCACCGGGGCCATCATCGTGATGGCGATCTACACCAACAACTTCGCCGTCGTCATCACCAACTCTCTCCCCCTCTATGCAGCGGTGTAACACCTCTTCTCCCTGCTGTAATCTATACTTAAACATGGTGTTCAACGCTATATATTATTTCCCAAAGATGTATGGCTATCCTATGATGTTTGAGTAGATCCGTTTTGTCCTATGGGTTGATTGATGATCATGATTGGTTCGAGTTGTATGTTTTATTATTGGTGCTATCCTATGGTTCTCTCCGTGTCACGTAAGCGTGAGGGATCCCTGCTGTAGGGTTTGCAATATGTTCATGATTCGCTTATGGTGGGCGGCGTGAGTGACAGAAGCACAGACCCGAGTAAGAGGTTGTTTGTGTTTGGGAGTAAAGAGGACTTGATACTTTAATGCTATGGTTGGGTTTTACCTGAATGATCTTTAGTAGTTGCGGATGCTTGCTAGAGTTCCAATCATAAGTGCATATGATCCTAGTAGAGAAAGTATGTTAGCTTATGCCTCTCCCTCATATAAAATTGCAATAATGATTACTGGTCTAGTTATCGATTGCCTAGGGACAAATAACTTTCTTGTGACAAAAAGCTCTCTATTAAAACTAACTTAATTGTTTCTTTATCTAAACAGCCCCTATCTTTTATTTACGTGTTCTTTATTATCTTGCAAACCTATCCGTTTACACCTACAAAGTACTTCTAGTTTCATACTTGTTCTAGGTACAATGAATGTTAAGCGTGCGTAGAGTTGTATCAGTGGTCGATATAACTTGAGGGAATATTTGTTCTACCTTTAGCTCCTCGTTGGGTTCCACACTCTTACTTATCGAGAAAGGCTACAATTGATCCCCTATACTTGTGGGTTATCAAGACCTTTTTCTGGCGCCGTTGCCGGGGAGCAATAGCGTGGGGTGAATATTCTCGTGTGTGCTTGTTTGCTTTATCACTAAGTAGATTTTATTTGCTATTCTAAGTTGTTCTCTATCTTTAGTTATGGATATGGAACACGAAATACCAAAAAAATTAGGTGTACTTGCTACTCATGGAGATGGGGAACCTCCTAAAACCCTCGATGCTCATTATGTGGGAAATATTAAACACTACTTTGATAATCCTGAGAAAACCCCATTCAACTTGATAATGGGAGACACATTGGATCAACGTGAATACTTTAGGGATTATCGCTTGACTCAAAAAGGGAAACTCTTATTGGATCAAATTCATATGTTGCATTGGTATACTTGGAATCTATGCTTGTGATATGATTATACTTGTTGCTTTAGGATGAAGGCTCCACACCTTCCCTCTTCATGTAAATTTAGTGATAATGAAACCTTGTCTTCTTATGCTAATGGTATATATGATTACTATGATGTGGAACAAATAGAAGAATTCATTGCTTTTAAGGGTGCTTATGAAATTGAATCTTTGTTTGAAAAGTGTGAAAATTATGATGATGTTGTTTATAGACCTGAAAATTTTGCTATAGTTAAATATTGCTATGAGAATTATGAATATAATGCCAATATTAATGAGTTGATTGAGAAAGTCTCCGTTGTCCAAGAAGAGACTAATATTTTGCAGGAATCTATGGAAGAAGAAATTGATGACACTGTGAGCTCATTAGATGAAAAAGATGAGGAGGAGAGCGAAGAACAAAAGGAGGAAGAGCAGATTGATCACCAGTTCCCACCTTCTAATGAGAGTAACTCTTTATCCCATACATTGTTTAGTTTCCCTTCGTGCTTACCGAAGGATGAATGCTATGATCCCTTGAATTCGTTTGAAATATCCCTTTTTGATGAACTTGATGCTTGCTATGCTTGTGGCCATGATGCCAATATGAATTATGCTTATGGAGATGAACTTGCTATAGTTCCATATGTTAAGAATGAAATTGTTGCTATTGCACCCACGCATGATAGTCCTATTATCTTTTTGAATTCTCCCAACTACACTATATCGGAGAAGTTTGCGCTTATTAAGGACTATATTAATGGGTTGCGTTCTACTATTGCACATGATGATTTTGATAAATATAATATTCATGTGCTTGCTGCTCCTACTTGCAATTATTATGAGAGAGGAACTACATCTCTGCCTCTCTATGTTTTCAATTCGATAAAATTGCAAAAAACTATTTATGCTATGTATCGACCTTTACTGTGTGTGCATGAATTGTTCTTTTATGACATGCCAACGCATAGGAAGAGAGTTAGACTTCATTGTTGCATGATATATGTTGCTTTGTGCTCAATACTAAAATACAAATCTTTGTTAATTAAAATTGGCTTTGATATACCTTGGGATCCGGGTGGATCCATTACTTGAGCACTATATGCCTAGCTTAATGGCTTTAAAGAAAGCGCTGCCAGGGAGACAACCCGGAAGTTTTAGAGAGTCATTTTATTCTGTTGTGTGCTTTGAAAAAAAATTAAAACAGAAAATATACAGGGGAACCTAAAACTTTTCAAAAAGAAAAGTGAAAGTAAGAAAGACGAGCACCGTTGAAGTGGGAGAGCTCCTTGAACTTTGTTCATGCCATGGAAACTTTGCAAATCTTGAATTATAGAAACTTTTCAACAAAAATAATTATCCCCTTGTATTATAAAAATAATGTGCCAAGATTTGCCTTTAGGATGATTAGATTGCTTGTTTGGTGTGTGAAGTGCAAAAACAGAAACTTTGGCTGTAGTGCGTGATTTTACATTTTTCACTGGAATGTCAAAAGTTTTCGAAATTTTTACACGTACTGTTGTACAAATTTTTTATTTTTTCATAAATTTTCAGAATTTTTGGAGTTACAGAAGTATGGTTAATGTTCAGATTGCTACAGACTATTCTATTTTTGACAGATTCTATTTTTTATGCATTGTTTTGCGTGTTTTGATGAATCTATCGATTTTATCGGTGGTATAAGACATGGAGAAGTTATAATACAATAGCTACAATGCAGAAACAAAATATGAATGGGTTTGAAACAGTACTTAAAGTGGTGATTTGTTTTATTATACTAACGGATCTCACGAGGGTTTTGTTAAGTTTTGTGTGATTGAAATTTTCAAGTTTTGGGTGAGATCACGATGGATGAAGGAATAAGGAGTGGCAAGAGCCTAAGCTTGGGGATGCCCGAGGCACTCCAAGGTAATATTCAAGGACTCCCAAGTAACTAAGCTTGCGGATGCCCCGGAAGGCATCCCCTCTTTCTTCTAACGACCATCGGTAACTTTACTTGGAGCTATATTTTTATTCGTCACATGATATGCGTAAATTCTTGGAGCGTCTTTTGTGTTTATTTTTCCTTTTTCTTTTATGCCCCATGCTGGTATGAGATAGTCCTTGGTTGATTTATAGAATGCTCTTTGAACTGCACTTATATCTTTTGAGTATGGCTTTATAGAATGCTTCATGTGCTTCACTTATATCATTTGAAGTTTGGATTGCATGTTTCTCTACACATAAAAAACCACCATTTTTAGAATGCTCTTTTGCTTCACTTATATTTGTTAGAGCGTGGGCATATCTTTTATAGAAAGAATTAAACTCTCATGCTTCGCTTATATCTATTTAGAGAGCTGACAGGAATTGGACATTCACATGGTTAGTCATAAAATCCTACATAAAACTTGTAGATCACCGAATATGATATGTTTGATTCCTTGCAATAGTTTTGTGATATAAAGATGGTGATATTAGAGTCATGCTAGTGAGTAATTGTGGTTTGGTAGAAATACTTGTGTTAAGGTTTGTGATTCCCGAAGCATGCACGTATGTTGAACCGTTATGTGATGAAGTCGGAGCTATGGTTGGGTTTTGCCTTAATGATCTTTAGTAGTTGCGGATGCTTGCTAGAGTTCCAATCATAAGCACTACAAAAAAATACACTTCCGTGATGATACGTGTTTGTCACAGTAGGTCACGTTTTCTGTCATGCATGTACATCCATGACGATTTTATGACAGAATCAAGATAGTCATACCTGTGCTATCGTAGAAGTGTTCCATGACAATACCAAAATTATCATCACGGAAGTGTCCACTTCCATGATCATAAATTACGCGTCATGGAAGTATTTTCGTTAAGGGTAACCGACACATGGTATCCACCGTAACGGGTCGCCGTTAAGCTATCGAGTTCTGGTTTGGATCCAATAACCCGTTAACAGCCCCGACCAATGGGGATTTTCCACGTGTAAAATTCTCATTCGCCAGAGTATCCACGTGTCAGCTCAGTGCTAGGACAGATTTCATCCAGCGAATGGAGGGGACGCGCCTATGATACGTCGACACGTGGCTCGGCCCAACAGTGGCCCATTCAAGTCAAAAGGCCGGCCCGTTTGACTTAGTCAAAAGGTAGCGGGCCGGCCCACAGAAGGCCTGTTAACAGCCTGCTCGCATATAGCCCATTTACAGCCCGCTAACTCACGGCCCATTATAGCCTATCCGAATTAGGCCCAGTAGCACCATATGGGCCGTCCAATATGATTCCAGCCCATTGTAACTTCCGGCCCATGTATGGCCCATGACGTCTTTCGGCCCATATGAGGCTCTTTGTAAATCTTGGCCCATAAACGGCCCGTGGTGAAACTGGCCCATAATGAACAGTATATAGCTTTATACCCATTAACAGCCCATTATTCCATTGGGCCGTTTCAGCCCATGTTATCTTTCGGCTTTCTAAGGGCCCATTTATTATTGGGCTCATTTTCGGCATTCGATTACTTACGGTCCGTTACTGGCCTGTTCCGCTTGTGGGCCATATTCAGCGTGTGGTTAAAGTCGGCCCATTTGTGGCCCTTTAATCCGTTGGGCCGTTTTCATAGCATCATCAAATATGGCCCATTAACGACCCGTTATGCCTGCCGATAGAATTAAGCCAATTGTACACATGGGCCTATTAACGGCCCGTTATGGTTGGCCCATAAACAGAGGATTCCCATTATAGCCCGTTTACGGCCCATATTGTGGTCCGTTAATTGTCCACGGAGGTACGGCCCATGTTTGGCAAATCGATCATATGGCCCGTAGAAGTCTCATTGAATCTACGGCCCGTAGAAGGCCCATTGATCATACGGACCTTAGGAGGCCCACTACAGCAGGGAGCAGGACCATGGTTACAACGGTCCGTATGTTGCCCATGGTTATTGTGGCCTAGTTCTAAATAAAAAGGTTACTGCAGAAAAAGAACTACAGCGACTACAAGCAAAAAAATAAACAAGACAATAAGGAAATAAATAAGCAAGCAACTTAGACTAGGCTATTACAGCTATTACAAATATTACATCCACTGGGCATCAAAGTTCGCCATCAGTGCAAATATAGTGAACAAAGCAGCATATTACATACACTGGGCATCTAAATTGGCCACCAGTGAAAATAAACGCGGTAGCAAAACAAGTCCAGAACTGAAACCACTTCAGAAGAGCTCAAGAAATGATATCCTGGATACCCACCATGCTGGCAAGAAGCTTAGCAAGCTTATTAGTTTTCTCTTGTTTGGTGCTAAAATCGTCCAGTGCTTGCTGTTGCACCAGAAAGTATGCATCTGAATTCTGCAGGGACTTCCTCAGTTCTTCGGCTTCTTGTTGTAGCATAGCTGACTAATGCCTTTCAGGTTGTAGCTGAGACTGAAGAAGCCGAAGTGATTCAGGCAGCGAGTTCGAAGAGCTTCTACCAGCGGTAGTGGCCAGTAACTCGAACACTACATCAATGTAGGACTTTGGGGTTGTCTCACTATCTACAAGATAGTTTTTATCACCTTTCTTGGAGACCAACAGGGTTGTTCACTATCTTGAACCTTATCTGCATTACTTTCTCTACCATTGCATAATGGGGTGCTCTTCTCCAATATTCTGTTCGCATTCTACAAGAGAAACAAGCAGACACATAACAGGTTTAGCATGTAGTATATGAAACTCATTTTGGTAAACCGGTTCAGTAGTAAGGTGGACAGGATAACAGCATGAAACAAACATATATCTATGTACTATGGTCACTGTATTATCTATATCATTCTAGTTTATGTTGCCAAATCAAGATAGAGACACAGTTCAAATCATATCTTTTTAAGACACGGCAGCATAGACAGAATATAAGTGTGGGAAACTGCACAGCACTGGCAACACTAGTAATGTGCATGACTGTAGCGACCCGATCCCAATGGATGGAAGTCTCTATGCTTAAGTGTCATCCCTGGATCGGTATGCTGACACACACAGTACTCGAGGATTTATAACAGAGTTCAATCACACACTTATTACATCGAGATCCTCATAAAGAGTATTTATTACATAAATACGGCTGAAGGCCTACTAAATAAAATAACTGTGGAAGCTTCGAAGATAAATGAATCCATCCAACTCCACGGCAAAACTGAGTGCATGACAATGACCTATCGCACCTTAATCCTCGTCTGAAAACTCTGCAACATGAGACGTTGCAGCCGTGTAGGTCAGCACATGGAATATGCTGGCAAAATCACACTATAGAGCAATGATGAACAATATCTATCACTACATGCATATTTGGCTGGTGGAGGCTCTAAGTTTAAATTTTGCATAAAGCTAATTTTTTCCTACAACAAAGGAATAAATTTTATTTACTACCAAGTTTATGCCATTATTGAGAAGGTTCCTCCAACTCAATCCCAAAATTACCAAGTAATAATAATAACCCAATTCATTATTTAAATAGAGTGATGAGATCAACCAATAATTCAAATACCAGATACTCAAGATGTCCATAACCGGGGACACGGCTAATCATGATTAGTTTGTACACTCTGCAGAGGTTTGCACACTTTTCCCCACAAGACTCGACCACATCCATGATCGGAAGATCAAGACATAGCCTTTCTGAAGAATTAACTCTTTACTCTGGTTAGACCGGTACACCTACTTTCCCCTACATCTGCTAGTCTACCACTGAAAGAGGTCACACAACTTACTCAACTATGCCAGAGCCCATAATGGCTTGTGGCTGCACACGGAAGTTTCTAGGCATGAACAATTATATGATCCCTTTGAGCCTGGGTAGCGGACCTAGGGTAATCACATGGGTACTCCGGGATTTCCTTGGGCAAGCACTGGTTTCTCTAGGTGCCCCAAACAATCCACCCAGTTGTGTGTTAAAGTTGTCACCTTAGGTTTCCCTTAGTTGTTATTACTCTCGCAACTTTCATGAATCTCACATACCAAACCCCGTCTACGAGCATGGCTAAGCAATTTCTGAGCATAACATATATTCCCGGGGTTATGAAAGGTAATAGGTTCCTACCACATGAACTACATAGCAATAACCACGTTCCCAATCCTACTCATGCAATCTTTGAGGGTGAAAACTAATGCATTGTAAAACTGTGTATGAAAGAGTATGATCAAAGTGTAACTTGCCTTGCTGACGATCGTTAAACTCTAGAGACTCGTAGTAGCAAGCTTCGCACTCCGGATGATCTAGCGTAATCAAACAATATACATAAGCACACAATCAAAAGATCCAAAAGAAATCCCTAAGAAAATATCGGAAAACCTCAAAATCAACCAAATAACTCCTTTAAACAGAAAATAATTTTTAACAGTACCAAAATCATGTGGATTAGATCTTAATAGAAAGCTTATGTCAAGAGCTTCGATTTGCAAAAAGAATCAACTAAATCGGAGTTACAAAACTCAAGATACAATCGAAAGAAGTTCAAATACAAATCTGTTTGAATTCATATTTTAAAAAATTTCAAAAATATGTTTGAGTTGGTTTACTGGATAGAGGGGATCATGACGAAGAATTTGGCATTGGTCTCACTGAATTTGGACAAACGGTTAAAAAGTTGTAAGGGTTCGAAAACCAGGGGCTAAACTAAAAAAAAACACTACAACTAAGTCCCTGGCCACGTGGCAGAAAACTACTGGCTGAAAACTGGTCGCTACAGAGCTAAACTAACGAACGTCCGCTAAATAGCGCATACCAATTCGAAATAAAAAAACAAAGCGATCTACTCTCGGCCTTAGATCTTAGATCGAACGGTCGGGAGCTTACCGCGGCGGCGGGCGGCGTCGACGGCGAGGAAGACGGCGGCGGCGTCTCGGCTCGAACGGGACGGCGGCTCCGGGGCTCGGCGGCGACGACGGAGTAGAGGGGGAGGCGCGGCTCGATGGGGCGAAGGCGATGGCGGCGTTGACGTTGGTTGAGGGAGACGGGACGGCAGCGGATCTCGTCGGAGCTCGAACTTCGGCGAGTGCGGTGCGGCGGCTGCGAGGGCTTCGGTCGATTTGGTTTGAGGGAAAGAGAGGCCGGGGCCTCGGCTTATAAAGGGGGAAGGCGTGGAGGAGGGGCAAGGCGAGGCGGAGTTCGGGTCGGCCAAGGCAACGGCGGTCGGCGTCGTGCGGGAGGTGGACTCCGGCTCGAGCTCGGGGATGGGCTCGACAGGTGGGCCCCACCTGTCGGCGACTGCGGCATTGGCGATTTGGGCGCGGGCGAGCGGGTGCGGGCGGCTCCGCGTGCGCCGCGCGGCTGGGCTGGGCTGAGCGCGGCCTAGTTTGGTCGGTCCGATTTTATTTGTTTTTTTTTAAAAAAAACTTTTCCAGAAATAAGAAGGATACGAAAACTATAATAAATATATATCCTAAAATAACAGAAAAAACACATATACTTAGGGCCTTATCATTGGCCTTGTGAACATTTTTCTGGGCCCAAATGCCTAAATTAAAAACAAACATTTTAGTACTAATAAAATAAATATTTTTGCAAATAAAAATCCAATAAATTTATTTTTACTCAAAATTCAATTTCCAACATTTTTATTCTGTTTTTGAAGAAGTCATATTATCTTCTCTCATTATTTTAAAATATTGGAAATGAAAATTGGCAAAAAAATTATTTGATCCAAACCCCACTTTGGAAAGAAACAAAATTGTGGGCCCCTTTTTGGGAAAACTTCCAACTCTCTCATTTGGTCCTTGAGTTGCTTAAAGTTTCTTGGATCTACTTTCCAACAAATTCAAATTCAAAAATGCTCAAATGATGAATGCATATGAATGATCTACATGTTAACATCCAAATTGAAAATTGGGATGTTACAAACCTGCCCCCCTTAAGATGAATCTCGCCCTCGAGATTCAAGTTGGCTAGCAAAAAGGTGTGGGTGGTCCTTCCGGAGGTCTTCTTCTTGTTCCCAGGTGGCTTCCTCCTCGGTATGGTGACTCCACTGAACTTTGCAAAACTTGATGACCTTGCTGCGAGTAACGCGGTTGGCGAAATCGAGAATCTTGATGGGTTTCTCATCATAAGTCAGGTCACTCTCCAACTGAATTGCCTCTAGGGGCACTGTATCTCTCAGAGGAATATCGGCCATCTCTGCATGGCATTTCTTCAACTGGGAAACGTGAAACACATCATGAACTCCTGACAGACCTTCGGGTAATTCCAACTTGTAGGCAACTTCACCCATACATTCCTAGACTCTGTATGGCCCCACAAATCATGGCGCTAACTTACCTTTGACTCCAAACCATTTAACTCCTCGAAGTGGCGACACACGAAGATATGCTCTATCTCCGACTTCATAGGTTACCTCCTTGCATTTTGTATTGGCATAACTCTTCTGCCTGGACTGGGCTATCTTGAATCTATCACAGATCAGCTTGACCTTCTCCTCAGAATCTCTGATTAAATCTGGTCCGAAGAATTTTCGATCTCCAACTTCATCCCACATCAATGGTGTCCTGCACCTCCTTCCGTACAAAGCTTCCAAAGGGGCCATCTTCAAGCTAGTTTGATAGCTGTTGTTATATGAGAACTCTGCGTAAGGCAGATTATCATCCCAACTAGATCCATAATCTAGCGCACAAGCTCTCAACATGTTCTCCAGAATCTGGTTGACTCTCTCGGTCTGCCCATCTGTCTGCGGATGAAAGGCTGTACTGAACTCTAGCCTGGTACCCAAAGTTTCGTGTAACTGATTCCAAAACTTCGAGGTAAATTGTGTTCCTCTATCTAATACGATGGTCCTCGGAACTCCATGCAGACATACGATCCTGGTCATGTATATTTTGGCCAACTTAGCGCTTGTATAAGTGCTTTTCACGGGGATGAAGTGAGCCACTTTAGTCAAGCGATCAACTACAACCCAAATGGAGTCATATCCTGAACGAGTCCTGGGCAATCCGGTGATGAAATCCATGCCAAGCTTATCCCACTTCCATTCAGGTATCGGCAAAGGCTGAAGTAATCCTGCTGGTTTCTGATGCTCTGCCTTAACTCTCTGACATACGTCGCATACTGCTACATACTCAGCAATATCCTTCTTCATACCTGTCCACCAGAAACTTTCCTTCAAGTCCAGATACATCTTGGTGTTGCCTGGGTGGATCGAGTAAGGCGAATCATGAACCTCCTGAAGTATTAACTTCCAAATCTCTGCGTCATCGGGCACATAGATGCGATCCTCAAACCATAAAGTTCCGTGCTCATCCTCACGGAAACCTTTAGCCTTTCTGTTACTCATCCTTGCTTTTATCTCCGCAATTTCCTTGTCCGTCTTCTGGGCTTCTCGGATACTTCCCAACAAAGTGGACTGAATTTCCAATGCCGCAACAAAACCTCTCGGAACTATTTCCAAGTGAAGTTCTCGGAGTTCAACGGCTAAGTCTTGAGGTAATCCTCCGGTTATGAGAGTATTAACATAACTCTTGCGGCTCAATGCATCTGCCACCACATTGGCCTTTCCTGGGTGATAATGCAGTCTCATGTCATAATCCTTTATGAGCTCCAACCATCTCCTCTGCCTGAGGTTCAACTCCTTCTGCGTGAAGATGTACTTCAAACTCTTATGATCCGTGTAAACATCACAACGATTTCCGATAAGAAAATGCCTCCAGGTCTTGAGCGCATGCACTACGGCTGCTAACTCCAAATCATGCGTGGCATAATTCAACTCATGAGGTCGAAGCTGTCGTGAGGTATATGAAACAACTCTTCCTTCTTGCATAAGAACGCCTCCAAGTCCCGGACGAGAAGCGTCGCAATATACTTGGAAATCCTTGTGTATGTTCGGAAGAATTAGCACTGGGGCTGTAACCAAACGTTTCTTCAACTCCTGAAAACTGGCCTCACAATCCTTGGTCCAATTAAACTTGGTGTCCTTCTTCAATAACTCCATCATGGGCTTCGTGATCTTGGAGAAATTCTCAATAAACCTTCGGTAATATCCTGCGAGTCCAAGGAAACTGCGTATCTCTCCAACTGAGGTGGGTGCCATCCATTTGGTGACGGATTCAACCTTGGTAGGGTCTACTGCTATTCCTTCTCCTGATATAACATGTCCGAGAAATCCGACTTCCTTCAACCAAAACTCACATTTGCTGAACTTGGCATATAGCTGATGTTCCCTGAGCTTTTCGAGAACCAAATGCAAATGTTCCTTGTGTTCTTATTCATTCTTCGAATAAATCAATATATCATCAATGAACACCATGACGAACTTGTCCAAGAACTCCATGAATACCTTGTTCATCATACTCATGAAATAGGCAGGGGCATTAGTCAAACCAAACGACATAACCGTATACTCATAAAGCCCATACCTTGTGGTAAAAGCTGTCTTAGGTATATCCTGCTCTCGGATCTTCAGTTGGTGATATCCTGATTGAAGATCGATCTTGGAGAAAACTTTAGCTCCCTGCAGCTGGTCAAACAAATCATTGATCATCGGCAGAGGGTATTTGTTCTTGATCGTCACCTCATTCAACGCACGATAATCAACCACCATTCTCAAGGATCCATCCTTCTTCTCAACTAGAAGCACTGGGGCTCCCCAAGGTGATGAACTTGGTCAAATATAAGCTTTCTCCAATAATTCCTTAATCTGCTTCTTAATTTCCTCCAGATCATTCACGGGCATCCGATAAGGTCTCTTGGATATTGGTCCGGTGCCTGGCAACAACTCGATCAAAAACTCTATGTCTCGGTCTGGTGGCATGCCTGGTAGTTCCTCCGGGAATACATCGGGATAATCCCTCACAACTGGCACTTCCTCCTGAACAACTCCCGAAAGGGAATTCACTTGAGTCCGCCTTGGCGCATGCCTAGACACATACTTGATCCGTTTTCCCTCTGGGGTGGTGAGAAGAATCGACTTACTAGCACAATCGATGTTTCCCTCATACTTGGATAGCCAATCCATGCCTAGTATCACATCCAATCCTCGTGATTCCAGGATAATGAGGTCTGTGGGAAAAACATGCCTACCTATGGTCAATGGCAACTGAAAACATCCTCGGCTAGCCATATACTCCGCTCCTGGTGAGCTCACTAACATAGGTGACTTAAGGACTACGGTTGGCAACTTAAACTTGTCCACAAATCCCCTTGATACGAATGAATGCGATGCACCAGTGTCAAAAAGAACAAGGGATGTAAATGTATTAACCAAAAACTTACCAACCACTGCGTCGGGCTGCTCGTCAATTTCCTCCATGTTGACGTGATTCACCTGACCTCTGGTGAAAGGATTGGGCTTGTTTCCTGAGCTTCCATTGCCATTACCATCCTTTACCTCAGGACATTCAGTGGCGTAGTGTCCGGTCTTCCCGCACTTGAAACAGGTAATGTGACTTAGATCTTTCTTTGCGGGTGTCGCGGGATTGGAACGGCTCTCACTGTTGTTACCTCCATTCCCATTACCATTCTTGGGGCCACTATGGTTGTGTGAATTTCCTCCATTGTGAGAATGGCCTCCATAGCTATGTCCTCCATGGTTATGATGAGTGTGTCCTCCCGAGTACTCGGAATAGCGGGGCTTCTGCTGAACTCCAGAGTTGTACTTCCCCTGTCCATACTTCCGCTTGCGGCTCTCTATCTGCTACTGCTTGCCTTCAATCATTATAGCCTTGTCTACCAGCTCCTGGTAGTTGTTGAAAGTTGCCACCATCAACTGCATACTCAGCTCATCATTGAGTCCCTCAAGGAATTTCTCTTGCTTCGCGGCATCTGTGGCCACATCATCTGGGGCATAGCGAGCTAACTTGCTGAACTCATCCACGTACTGCCCCACAGTACGATTCCCCTGGCGTAAGTTGCAGAACTCACGCTTCTTCAAACTCATGGCTCCAGCTGAGACATGTGCGGTGCGGAAGGCCTACTGAAACTGATCCCATGTAACTGTAGCAATGGGGTAGGTGGTGGTGAAATTCTCCCACCAAGAGGTTGCGGGTCCATCAAGCTGATGTGCGGCAAAGCGCACTTTCTCCGCATCTGTGCATCCAGCAGTTGTTAGCTCCCTTCCGATCTTGCGGAGCCAATCATCAGCAACAATCGGCTCGGTGCTGCTAGAGAACACCGGCGGATTCAACCTTAGGAAACGGGCTAGGTTGTCAACTGGGGGTGGTGGCGGTGGGTTGTTGTTGTTGTTGTTGCCTTGGTTCTGGATGAGCATCTGCATCAAGGCATTCTGCTGTTGGATCAACTGGGTGAGCTCCGGCGGGAAAGTGAATCCTGGGTCACGTCTCGGAGGCATCTGGTGGGTTAGAGGGGTGAGAAAGCAGAATAGAATAAGGTCTAATGAGAGATTTCACTACCCAAATGCATACGAGACAAACATATTCAAATCACACCACTCAAATTCAAACAAAATCCACACAATCGATCTAAGCTACTACTACAAAATCTCACGAACGATTTCTAACTCTTCGGAAGAATCTCTAATAGTAATATGGTGGTCGACTAGAAGTTTTGATCGGTGGAAGACTCCATAATATCAGCACCAGCTTCGTCTTCATATTCATCACTGTCCTCATCATCATCACTGTCTTCATCTTCATCATCAATGTCTGTGTCTGTGTCATCTAGTATGATGTAGTCTTCCGAATGAATGTCCACTTCAGGTTCTGGTTTCACCACGGGTATTCCTAGCTTCTTCTTCAGGTCTTCATTCTACTCCAGTAGCACAGTAATTTCCTCTTCATATCCATCGCGAGTTTCCTTGAGTTCATCCTCTAGTTCCATATTCCGGGTCATCACCTTCTTCGTCTTCTTCATGATAGCGCACATCTGATTCTCATATCGACAGATGTGTTGATCCATCTCCTGTATGTATGCTGCAATAGATCCATCCTTCCTGGTGCGAATCATCTCCCATTGCTCATCCCGACGTCCACATATCTGGTAGACGGTGTCTTCGAGATCCTTGTAGTACACCTCGCAAATGCATCCAAAAGTGATGTGGGCGGCCATGCTCTTTCCTAAGCTCCAAGTTGGTGCATCAAAGGTAAACTCGATGGCCTCGGTAGTTGGTGCAAAAGTCCTTCCAGGAACACAAACTTGGATCCTCCAGCGCTCCTCTTCTGGTAAAGTTGTAGTGAAGGTTCCGGTGAAGCTTGGTAGGCCGATGTTCAAGTACCTCGTGACTTCCTTCATGTATCGTTCGAAAGGGGTGTCGTCATCAGGCTGAGTGAACTTGCTCCTGGGGTCCGACATCTATAGTGTAGAAATAGAGAAGGATTAGAAATGAATGGAGAAGAGTATCATGCGGCTTTTCCTAGTGGTCGCGTCCTACAGTCAGCGTGTGCTCTGATACCATCTTGTAGCGACCCGATCCCAATGGATCGAAGTCTCTGTGCTTAAGTGTCATCCCTGGATCGGTATGCTGACACACACAGTACTCGAGGATTTATAACAGAGTTCCATCACACACTTATTACATCGAGATCCTCATAAAGAGTATTTATTACATAAATATGGTTGAAGGCCAACTAAATAAAATAACTGCAGAAGCTTCGAAGATAAATGAGTCCATCAAACTCCACGGCAAAACTGAGTGCATGACAACGACCTATCGCACCTTAATCCTCGTCTAAAAACTCTGCAACATGAGACGTTGTAGCCGTGTAGGTCAGCACATGGAATATGCTGGCAAAATCACACTATAGAGCAATGATGAACAATATCAATCACTGCATGCATATTTGGCTGGTGGAGGCTCTAAGTTTAAATTTTGCATAAAGCTAATTTTTTCCTACAACAAAGGAATAAATTTTATTTACTACCAAGTTTATGCCATTATTGAGAAGGTTCCTCCAACTCAATCCCAAAATTACCAAGTAATAATAATAACCCAATTCATTATTTAAATAGAGTGATGAGATCAACCAATAATTCAAATACCAGATACTCAAGATGTCCATAACCGGGGACATGACTAATCATGATTAGTTTGTACACTCTGCAGAGGTTTGCGCACTTTTCCCCACAAGACTCGACCACATACATGATCGGAAGATCGAGATATAGCCTTTCTGAAGCATTAACTCTTTACTCTGGGTAGACCGGTACACCTACTTTCCCCTACATCTGCTAGTCTACCACTGAAAGAGGTCACACAACTTACTCAACTATGCCAGAGCCCATAATGGCTTGTGGCTGCACATGGAAGTTTCTAGGCATGAATAATTATATGATCCCTTTGAGCCTGGGTGGCGGACCTAAGGTAATCACATGGGTACTCCGGGATTTCCTTCGGCAAGCACTAGTTTCTCCAGGTGCCCCAAACAATCCACCCAGTTGTGTGTTAAAGTTGCCACCTTAGGTTTCCCTTAGTTGTTATTACTCTCGCAACTTTCATGAATCTCACATACCAAACCCCGTCTACGAGCATGGCTAAGCAATTTACGAGCATAACATATATTCCCGGGGTGATCAAAGGTAATAGGTTCCAACCTCATGAACTACATAGCAATAACCACGTTCCCAATCCTACTCATGCAATCTTTGAGGGTGAAAACTAATGCATTGTAAAACTGGGTCTGAAAGAGTATGATCAAAGTGTAACTTGCCTTGCTGATGATCGTTAAACTCTAGAGACTCGTAGTAGCAAGCTTCGCACTCCGGATGATCTAGCGTAATCAAACAATATACATAAGCACACAATCAAAAGATCCAAAAGAAATCCCGAAGAAAATATCGGAAAACCTCGAAATCAACCAAATAAATCTTTTAAACAGAAAATAATTTTTAACAGTACCAAAATCATGTGGATTAGATCTTAACATAAAGCTTATGTCAAGAGCTTCGATTTGCAAAAAGAATCAACTAAATCGGAGTTACGAAACTCAAGATACGATCGAAAGAAGTTCAAATACAAATCTGTTTGAATTCAAATTTTAAATTTTTTCAAAAATATGTTTGAGTTGGTTTACTGGATAGAGGGGATCATGACGAAGAATTTGGCGTTGGTCTCACTGAATTTGGACAAACGGTTAAAAAGTTTTAAGGGTTTGAAAACCAGGGGCTAAACTGAAAAAAAACACTACTACTAAGTCCATGGCCACGTGGCAGAAAACTACTGGCTGAAAACTGGTCGCTACAGAGCTAAACTAACAAACGTCCGCTAAATAGTGCAAACCGATTAAAAAAAAAAGCGATCTACTCTCGGCCTTAGATCTTAGATCGGACGGTCGGGAGCTTACCGCGGCGGCGGGCAGCGTCGACGGCGAGGAAGACGGCGGCGGTGTCTCGGCTCGAACGGGACGGCGGCTCCGGGGCTCAGCGGCGACGGCGGAGTAGAGGGGGAGGCGCGGCTCGATGGGACGAATGCGATGGCGGCGTTGACGTTGGTTGAGGGAGACGGGACGGAGCGGGGCGACGGCGACTGATCTCGTCGGAGCTCGAACTCCGGCGAGTGCGGTGCGGCGGCTGCGAGGGCTTCAGTCGATTTGGTTTGAGGGAAAAAAAGGCCGGGGCCTCGGCTTATAAAGGGGGAAGGCGTGGAGGAGGGGCAAGGCGAGGCAGAGTCCGGGTCGGCCAAGGCGGCGGCGGTCGGCGTCGTGCGGGAGGTAGACTCCGGCTCGAGCTCGGGGACGGGCCTGACAGGTGGGCCCCACCTGTCGACCACTACGGCATTGGCGGTTCGGGCGCGGGCAAACGGGCGAGCGGGTGCGGGCGGCTCCGCGTGCGGCGCGCGGCTGGGTTGGGCTGAGCGCGGCCTAGTTTGGTCGGTCCGATTTTATTTATTTATTTATTTTAAAACCTTTTCCAGAAATAAGAAGGATATGAAAACTATAATAAATATATATCCTAAAATAACATAAAAAACACATATACTTAGGGCCTTATCATTGACCTTTTAAACATTTTTCTGGGCCTAAATGCCTGAATTAAAAACAAACATTTTAGTACTAATAAAATAAATAAAATAAATATTTTTGCAAATAAAAATCCAATAACTTATTTTTACTCAAAATTCAATTTCCAACATTTTTATTCTGTTTTTGAAGAAGTCATATTATCTTCTCTCATTATCTTAAAATATTGGAAATGAAAATTGGCAAAAAAATTATTTGATCCAAACCCCACTTTGGAAAGAAACAAAATTATGGGCCCCTTTTTGGGAAAACTTCCAACTCTCTCATTTGGTCCTTGTGTTGCTTAAAGTTTCTTGGATCTACTTTCGAACAAATTCAAATTCAAAAATGCTCAAATGATGAATGCATATGAATGATCTATATGTTAACATCCAAATTGAAAATTGGGATGTTACAATGACATGAGAACAACTGTTTATACAACTGAAACTGAAATCAACATAGAGCAAGAAGTTAGAACAGCAATCCAGTTAAAGAAATAGGTTTAAAACATACCTGTTGCGCCATTGGAGTTTCAATTGGATCCTCCAAATTCGAAATTAGTTGGTATGAGTAAATATAGTGATGCAAGAGCAAAGGAGTATGGACCATAGCTACGGAATCTGACCTGAGAACAGTTGCTCTTCTGCTTTAAACGTGGAGTTTGGGTTCACTATTGTGGTCTTTGTGCTTTGGGCACTGCAGTTACTTTACAAACTGCTCGTGTGGGGGTACTCTGTGGTGGACATGGTGTTGTGTCAACTAGAAGTGGGTTACTATCTACTAGGGTTGGGGTTAGATGGGGTGTAGCTGGTTCTCTGTCCAACGGTGTAAGTGTACAATCTGGAAGAGTCTCGATTATGTGTGGTGGGGCTACTTCATGGGCCAGTACAACCATGGTTCTATCTGCATCGACGGGTAGCACCGTCTTTTGTGAAGAACGGGTTTTTACTCCCTTAGATACTGCCATCACCCCCTCCAATTCAAATGGCTGATAAACAAGAAAAGAAATTGAAAGTACAGACATTGTATGATAGACAGATGTGGTAATTCACATATATGTTGTCTAACCAAACAGGATAGCATGACACAATTTCACATATATGATGGCTAACTAAACAGTATAGCATGACACAGTTTCAGATATATGATGGATAACTTAACAGGATATAATGGCATAATTCAACATACGATGAGTATCTAAACAGGATAACATGACAAAACTATATGATATCTTTCTAAAATAGGTTGGGATGAAATAATTCACATACATGTTGTCTAAGTATACAGGATGGCATGATATAATTCACATAATTGATTCATATACTAAGCAGCTGGCACTCGCATGTATGATCTATAAACTAAGCAGATGGCATTGAATATTGTGTATATGATGTCTAAACTAAGCAATGCAAGACACCATATGCATGATATGAGAAATATAAACATTGCAAGTTAGAGCATACACCTCAGGTGGGATATAGGACTGGTCATCTGTCTCTGAATCCTCCTCTGAGGAGCTATCTGTAACCATTGAGGTATATGCTTCAACATGTACCATTGCCTGCTCTGAAGACCTTGTTTTCACTCCAGATTTTTCCATAACCGGCTCAAATGGCTGATACACATGAAGAGTAGTTCAATATACACAGATTGTCGACAAATGGAATACGTAATAAAAAAAAGGATGGCATGAGATAATTCACATATATGATGCCTGGCTACATAGGATGGCGGTGCATAATTCACATATATGATAACTGGCTAAAAAACATGGCATTGCATAATTCACATATCTGATATAGAAAGCAAACAAGAGGCATTCACACAAAGCATGTCTAATCTAAGCAGATGGCATGGCAATGCAAGACACCATATGCATGATATGAGCAATATAACCCTGCCAAGTTAGAGCATACACCTCGGGGGGGAATACGACTGATCATTTGTCTCTGAATCCTCCTCTGAGGAGCTATCTGTAACCAGCAAGAAATCTGCATCGACAGGTAGCACTGACTGCTCAGAAGACCTTGTTTTCACTCCAGATTTTCCCATCACCGACTCAAATGGGTGATGCACAGGAAGAGTAGATGAATGTACAAACATTGTTGACAAATGGAATACATTATGAAAAAAAATAGTATGGCACGATACAATTGACATATACGATGACTGGCTAAATAGGATGGCATTTCATGATTCACGTATATGATGCCTGGCTAAAGAAGATGGCATTGCATAATTCACATATACTCCCTTTGTTCCTAAATATTTGTCTTTTTAGAGATTTCAAATGGACTACCACATACGGATGTATATAGACATATTTTAGAGTGTAGATTCACTCATTTTGCTCCGTATGTAGTCACTTGTTGAAATCTCTAAAAAGACAAATATTTAGGAATGGAGGGAGTATGATATAGAAACCAAACAGATGGCATTCACACAAAGCAAATCTAAACTAAGCTGATGACATATAAGATGTATAAAGTAAGCAATGCGAGGCGCCATATGCATGATATGACCAACATCAGCATGCCAGGTTAGAGCAAACACCTCAGGGGGTAAATAGGAGTGGTCGGCTCCCTCTGAATCCCCCTCTGAACAGTTATCTTCCTCTGGAATACAACCTGGAATGGGGGGAGGAGGGCCCCCACTTCGCCCACCATGGAGCGGCATCTACATGACATTATATTCCCACGCAATGGTCTTCTCTTTTTCTCTACATGTTCAATATGATTATGTACAATAACTGACATACATTATAAAAAAACATAGTTAGATTATGTAAGGCCTAAGGGGTGCATGCATAAATCAAGACTGATGATAGCAAACGAGTGGATAGATCCAAAACTAATGATAGCAGGCAGATGATAACTTCAGTTTAAAAAGATAGACAATGGCTCATCTACTGTTTGTTACCCACCGAACATGAACCACATAGAAGACCCCAGATGAACCAGATAGTAGACATATAGTATTCATTGCTGCCTCGATATGTGCCCAACGAGCATTTTAAAACTCAAGTTGGAAAATTAGTTTGGACCTGACTCGGAGTCTAAGAGGTGAATAGGACGATAAAGTAGCAGGTAATAATAACCGATGTATAACATAAGCAGACACGAAAGAGTGTGACCTCTCTTCCGGAACTGTGTAGTCCTCAGGTTCATCTGCTCAGTCGATGATAATAATGCAGTTGGTGTGGCTGCCGGCAACGAGGAAGATGATCTGAGGCGGTGAAAGAAGGTCTGCAGGGGGGATCTTTGCTGCCGTGAACGCTTCCGTCGATGGTGCACCTCAGGTGGGGTGGATGACGGCACGGCAGGAGCGGGACAAAACACACATAGTTTTCTTTGACACCTATCTAAAAATGAAGTAAATCTGTAAGGGCTCCTTAGAATTGGAGGATTCTAAAATCGCAGGGACAGGAAAAACACAGGAATAGGATAGGAATGCACGTGCAAAATAGAGCATTTGCAAACATAGGATTTTTGTCAACCTGGGTGTTTGGTTCACATGAATTGGAAGAACACAGGAATGGAGAAACATGGTCAAATTAAAGTCAAACCACATGAAAATATAAAATAAGAATCTTATTATGCCGATAATGCACTTAGTCCTGTTCTTCATTCATATTAATTTGAATAGGACGTCCAAGTGGATATTAAAATTCCTACATTTTTTCTTTGAAAGAGACACCAAAGGAAAAAATATCCTTCAGTTTTGCTTTGCTCCATTCCTTCTAACCAAATGCATGAATAGTAGTACCATAGTAAAGTTTCCAATTCCTATGTTTTCCTTCACTTTTTCTTTGAACCAGTGGCGATTCTAGTAGGCAGTCTTCAACAGGCTGAAGCCTGCCCTCGAAATATTTTGTGATCTTAGATTTGGTCCCCATGAATATCATATAATGGCTATCTTGCTAAACCAATTCAAATTGTGGTTCAAAAGAGCATTTATTTTTCTCCCTATTAACTTTGTGACCATGATTCATTTCTTTCTAGATTTGCAACTGCTTTAAACCAAAGGATCACTTAGGGATCGACATGAATGTAGAGTAACAAATTGATGCGACAGGTGGACAACCACTTTGGCATAGCCTTGTCGACCTCAACATCATTGGGTTGGACGTGGAGGATGGTGATGCCGGTGTGACTGTCGGAGGCGGGGAAGAAGATCTGAGGCCTCTTGAGACGGTGCCGAGAGTACTGCTCCGCTGTGATGGACAGTCCCGTTGTTGGAGCAGCTCCAGTGAGGTGTACGACGGCGAGGCTGAAGCAGGACAAGACAGATAACGTTAATCTGAATTGGGAGTCTAATACCATGTGCAATAGATGATGTAAAATACATCACCAAAAAGTGCTAGTTGTAAAATGCATCAGCCGCACTATGGCCGCTCCGACAAATGTTGTAAATACTGTTGACTCTGAACTTAAATGAAGAAACTGAACTTTACAGTCGAAACTGAATTTTACTATCGAAACTGAATTTTACTGACAAAACTGTTTGAACTAGTAGCAGAGCACTGCAATAGAAGTTTAGGGCGTTCGAGCACTGGTAGCAGAGAAACAGTGATCTAAATCAGCAGCCGATCGAGCAGGGAACGCACTAGCAGAGAGCAGCTCATGCAGCAGCACCACGAGCGAGTGCTAAAGCAGCAACTCCTGTAGCTGCCGCAGGTCGTGCAGCAACAGCAGCAGCAGCGCGAGTGAGAGCAAGAGCAGAGCAGAGCAGCAGCAGGAATGAGAGCAAGAGCGAAGCAGTAGCGCGACCGACAGCAAGAGCAGAGCAGAGCAGCAGCACGAACGAAAGCAAGAGCAGTGCAGCAGCGCGACCGACGGCAAGAGCAGAGCCACAGCGTGAGCGAGAGCTAGAGCAGAGCCGCAGCGCGAGCGAGAGCCAGAGCAGCAGCAGCAGCAACACGAGCGAGAGTCGGAGCAGCAGCAGCTAGTGCTGGTGTGGAAGTCGCCACTGAGGAAGCAACGACATGGGGGAGAGATGCCATGGAGGAAGTGGCCAGCGACGACGCCGTCGATGGAGACCCGCCATGGCTGCTTGGTATCAAGCACCGGCAGCCCCGTGAGATCGAATAAAAGATAAAATACAGCGGTGAGTGCAGAACCTCCTTGGTGGCGCTGAGTAGGCCTCGGCTTCATTAGAGGAATTGGTGAGGGTGCTGCGGTTCTGGTGGGGCAGGTCAAGACGGCGCTTTGGGGATGGAGGTGGCACGATAGATGAGGCAAACATCGGGGCAGCTCCTTGGAGGTGGAGGACGGGTCGGCTGATCTGGCGGGACAACGAGATCAACGACGGATCCTCATCCGGTGCGGTGGATGAGGGACGTCGACTGTTGTTGTGGACGATGTCGTCGGGGAAGAGGCTCCGGCTGGGCGGCGGTCGGGAGGCCGACGGAGGAGTGTGGGGTTTCGCAGGTTTTGGCGGCCTTGGTGTATGAATGGGGGGTGCGAAGGGGAAGGTAGGGGAGCCATGGCTTAGGGACGCGCTTGTCCGAAATGTGGGGTAAGTTACGAACGTACCCCCACCGGTTTTGACCGCACGACGTCGAGGCGGCACTTCCGGCTGAGGGGTAGAAGGGGGATTTCGCGTGTCTGGGCTGCGGGACCGATTTCGGATGAGGAGGGAGTTTTTGCGCACGTCAAAATTTCGACATAACGCGGCGCGGGTTGAAGAGGCGGGAGTTTCGCAGCAGAAGAGACAAAAAATACTCAAGCTTGAAATTTCGGGATAACAAGGCGCGGATTCCATGTTCGGTAGAACAAACTTAACGTGTACAAAAAAAAGACAGTTCATACAAGACACAAGAGAGTCATGTCCCCTTTTACTATATTGCTATAAATGCCATTGAAAAACTACAAGAAAAATCTAAAAAAATGGGAGAACAAGATTAGCATGTACAGTACCAATTCAATTCGCACTTCCCTCAACAACAACAAAAAACAAATCAATTCCCACCACAAGAAAGAGTCATGTCCCTTTTTATATGATTACAAATGCCAGGATCTCAAATTTCAATTTTT
Source organism: Thinopyrum elongatum (assembly GCA_011799875.1). NCBI lineage: Eukaryota > Viridiplantae > Streptophyta > Magnoliopsida > Poales > Poaceae > Thinopyrum > Thinopyrum elongatum. The sequence continues at coordinate 339,276,435 of CM022301.1, forward strand.
GAATCCACGTTATGTTGAATTCGAATATATCGTTCGGTGATCTTGCGGTTTACAATGGATGTAGTCCTACAATTTGATCTTCCATCTTATATGCACATTTTACTCCACCCTATGAATATATATATATTGTCGTCTACCATATGGACTAAATTTGAATCAATTTTCCTTATTTGAATATGATTGTTGTCAAGTTATACCATCATTTAAATATTATCTAGATAACAGAAAACATGCATATAGTAGTAATCATATTTAAATATGAACTACATGTACCAAACGATCTCCAATTCAAATATTTGTATCCATTTTATGTTGAATTCAAATCACAGTACATTGGTCTAGGTAGCGAGATGTTCGGGATAATCTAAACCCTGTTTTCATATGTATAAAATTTGGCCGAATTGGGACAAGTTTTGGTATAAGCTTCTTGCAAACCGGAGCTTCTCTCAAGAAGCCTCGTGGTTCCGAGAGGGAACATGTCACCTTTGTGTGCGAAACGATATACGCTGCCACCCCCCTGATTTTCTTTATAGAGGCAACATAGAACTATATGAGTGCCGTGTTAAATTTTGGAATTATTCTGGGTTTGTTTGGCCTTTTTTATACATTAATTGAGTTTCTGGTCATTTAATGTGCATAATTCAAATTTGAATTGCAAGCACATGCTCCAGCGCACCAAAGTAGGTTGAAAATCACACGTGTATCCTTGGGTTAATTTCTAGGTCCCATGCAAGAAATGGGAATGAAATTCAAACATCTAAGCGTCGTGGCTCGGTCGAGAACATTGAGAAACTTGGTTTTTAAATTCCTGTAAATCCAAAACTCGCCTAAAAATCATGAAACTTGGCATGGTGTTATGTCATGGCACTAACATGCTGTGGTAAAAAATTTGGCCGAATTGGAACAAGTTTTGGTATAAGCTTCTTGCAAACCGGAGCTTCTCTCAAGAAGCCTCATGGTTCCGAGAGGGAGCGTGTCACCTTTGTCTGCGAAACGATATACGTTGCCTCCCCCCTGATTTTTATTTACAGAGGCAACATAGAACTATATGAGTGCCGTGTTAAATTTTGGAATTATTCCGGGTTCGTTTGGCCTTTTTATACATTAATTGAATTTCTGGTCATTTAATGTGCATAATTGAAATTTGATCTGCAAGCACATGCTCCAGTGCACCAAAGTTGGTTGAAAAATCACATGTGTGTCCTTGGGTGAATTTCTAGGTCCCTTGCAAGAAATGGGAATGAAATTCAAACATCTGGGCGTCGTGGCTCGGCCGAGAACATTGAGAAACTTGGTTTTTAAATTCCCGTAAATCCAAAACTCACCTGAAAATCATGAAACTTGGCACGGTGTCATGTCATGGCACTAACATGCTGTGGTAAAAAAATTGGCCGAATTGGAACAAGTTTTGGTATAAGCTTCTTGCAAGCTGGAGCTTCTCTCAAGAAGGCTCGTGGTTCTGAGAGGGAACGTGTCACCTTTGTGTGCGAAACGATATACGCTGTCGCCCCTGATTTTCCTTACAGAAGCAACATAGAACTATATGAGTGTTGTGTTAAATTTTGGAATTATCCTGGGTTCGTTTGGCCTTTTTTTACACATTAATTGAGTTTCTGGTCATTTAATGTGCATAATTCAAATTTGAACTACAAGCTCATGCTCCAGTGCATCAAAGTTGGTTGAAAAATCACATGTGTGTCCTCGGTTGAATTTCTAGGTCCCATGCAAGAAATGGGACTGAAATTCAAACATCTGGGCGTCGTGGCTGGGCCAAAAACATTGAGAAACTTGGTTTTCTAATTCCTATAAATCCAAAACACGCATGAAAATCATGAAACTTGGCTTGGTGTCATGACAAGGCACCAACAGGCTGTGGTAATTTTGCTGTCCGGTTTGCGAAGGTGCACACATTAACAATCAACAAAGTCATTTTGGACCAAGTGCTGTCACATTACAATCGGAAACAGAAGTATTATTGAAACCGTGGGCGTTCTACTTACCATTTACGTGCCGCCACGCGTCCCCTTTTATTATTGGCTAGGAGGCGTCGTGCGGGGTAGCTATTTGAGTATGGGAGGCGTGCGATCAGACCCCTGCGTGTGCTTATCGGGAGGAGAGCCCTTTAACCTCCATCTGACGCCCACCTCTCTCCGAACGTCTCCATTAATGGCGCCCGAGCCCCTGTTTAATGGCGTGGCTATGTCTCACTCGACTGAGATTTAAGAGACTGAAAAGAAAATCTGAAAAGAAAATTTTGCACGGATCTTGATGTAAGATCCGACGGACCTATATAGCATCTACTGTAACTTATAGCAAGACTGATGAATATATAAGGACGATGATAGTGGATAATAATGTTCTTACATATTTAGGAAGATAATTAAAAAAGCCACATACGGCTACGCCCGAAATACACAAGGGCAAAAGAAGAAGGAAGACGCATACAATGATCTGGCTCGCTGATCTCTACTTTCTTGATGCGCTGCAGGTCATGGAGACTAGTTCTCGCGGCGAGCGGCGATGATATCTTTCATCAGTTTCATGTCCTCAATACGCTACTTGGCAGGATCCACGGATTCCTCAACCAGCCTTTCGCGCTCAATGTGGAGCATTGCATTCTCGTCCATATGTTTCTTGACGATGACGCCTGTCCTCTTCAACAAGGCAGCGGTCTCCTTCGCCCGCTTCGCCCTTCCAGCGATCTTCGCCCTCAACAAGTCGCGGTCGGTGCGGAGCTTCGCCTTATCCTCCCCTAGTCGCTGGATGACGCTGGTAGCATTTTCAAACGAGGCATTCATCTCGTCCTGCAGCTTCATCCAGCCGGAGATCCGACCCATCAGGCCATCGAGCATAGCGCGCATGCACCTGTGATAGTCCTCGCCTGCCGGCGAGACATTTTCCCAGGCCGCCGCGGCGCGGGAGGACCTCCCTGCTGCATTCGCGGTGCGGCGGCACATCTCTACTGCTTCCGTGGCGTGGCCGGACTAGTCTGCTGCATTGATGGCATGGTGGGACCTCTGTGCTGCTTCAGCAGCGCGGCGGGACCTTTGTGCTACTACGGCGGCACGGCGGGACATGTCGGCTGCTTTCGCGGCGAGGTGGGACATCTCTCGTGCTTCCGCTTCCATGCTCGCCCTGGTAGTAATCTCTCGACCCAGAACTCATGCGGGCCATGGCAGACGCAAGGGAACGACGATGAAACACTCGTTTGTTTTTCTGGATGAGGTGTTGAGGAGGAATGTGCGGTCATCTTGGAGTAGAGTATTTATAACCGAGTACTAATACGCTCTTGGGAAAAACTGTTTAGGTTTTGATTGGTGTGAACAGGTTTGCAATTAAATATAGCGTGGTAGTAATTTGGAATGTGACGAGACGCAAGCTCAAAATTTATTGACGGTTCTAGCTTCGAAGTGCGGCACTATTCCCGGATGGCGTAACGTGGGCACGTGTTCTCTGTCGTGGTGTAGCAGTTTTGTAATATGCCATGGTACTTCTTTTTCTACTGCTATGTATGTGCAATAACTGGCACCGTCTGATACATATCTTACAGTTATTGGGGCGTTCGCCAGGAATAGCCTCGTGGCGAGCTATAGACTAGTCTTTTTTTCACACGCATTACATCGACACATATCATCTCTCTCCCTCTTTCCCACGCACACACCTAGTCTCTCGGGACTTCTCGCACGCACCATCTCTAGCTCTCTAGGTCGATGCCACCCACATACACTTGTACTCTGAGTTTAGTATGTTATACACGAAAAGAAGAGGTGCACGCACGCACTCGTCCTCTCTCAGACACGCATCTGTAGCTACGAATTGTAGTGTTCTCAACCATCTGATTGGCTCTATCATAGGTTCCCATTGCTCCTTGGCCTTGAGATTGAGAAGTTTAAAACGCGAAGGCTAAGCTGGAGGCGCGAGGTTTTCGTTAATGTGCAGGCCGCACACGGCACCAACACGACAGGAGCTTCGTCTGCCTGGTGCGCAGTCGGGTGAGTACTACTAGTAGTAGTACTACTTTGATGTGTCGCGTCAACTCGCAGAAGTATGCAACACTTCCTAAATAAACAAGCATATAAGCATCTTCTACTCCTTACCCAAAGGATCTTTATATCCAACAGACACAAAATATCCGTTCGACTGTTGGAAATTACTTTAACTGCTGATCTGATGTCGAAGTAATTGCTGTATCGCCACCAAAATCCACCATCTCTTAAGCTAAAGTAGACCAAGCTAACCCCTATATTAGCATATTACTAAGATAAACAGAAGGCACTATAGAATCATTTAGGAGGTGAGCTTGTCAATCTGAATGTGGCGGGACACCGTCCTCGACAACCCAGCCCCGGCCAGCAGCTTGGGCGGAACTGTGAAGAAGGTCAGCTCCTGCACGGCGACGGCGCCGGGATCCTTGCTGCTTGTCACCTCGATTTCCACCTTGACGGCATCGGTCTTGCCTTTGGGCTCCCTTGGCGGGCCGTTCGCCCATAGCTTGGCTGCCTAGTGCAGCAGTGGGGATGCCCCCGCTCTGATGCAGACGACCGACACGGCGATAGGCGCGCTGATGTCGAGCACGCCGCCGACCACGAAAAACACACGACCGTCCTCCTCCGCGAACAGCAAGAGCCGCGGCTCCAACACTGGCACTTGCAGCTGGAGCACCTTGTCGTACTGGATCCTGTGCACGGGCATGGGATGCATGGTGCTGATGTGGTGGGGGAGCGCCGGCGGTGGGCCTTCTTAGCCGCAGATGGGCACGGGGCATTTGTAGGGCGCGAGCGGACACACGCTCTGGTGATCGGCGAGCTTGTGGTAAGTGACGTAGAGCCCACAGCCTTCGTGCGGGCACTCCACCCTCACCGAGGAGAGGACGGCGTCCATCACCATGTTCCGCACATCAAAGCCGCTGCCGCGCTCGCACTTCTGGCACTGCCGCTGGTTCCCGGGGCGCTCGTCGCGGCAGTCCACACAGTCCAGGTGCCCTCCCTTACACTACACAAATCAATCGAACATCACATCAATCAAGAAACCTACACCTTGCTTGATCAGCCGAACGGACAAGGTGTATTTGAACCTCATACACTAGAGGCTTCAAGGGGCGGAGGCACAAGGGGCAGTGGAGCAAGGTGAGGTCCACAGAGACCGTAGACAGCTCCATCGTCTGGTCCTGTTCCGTCAGCATGATCTCACCCTCCTTGTGCACCACCATCTCTCACTTTAGAGCATGGTTAATAGTATAGCCAGCTGCTGGCTATAAGATGTTGCCACATCACTTATAGCCAAGTTTATAGCCAGCAAGTATAATAGTCAGATACAAATAAGTACTACTTCATTGATACATGGCCCACCTTCCTCTCTCACAAAGTGTCTAGGAGCACGTGCTACAGCTGGCTATTAGTAGCCCACTTCTCTTCTCTCTCCTCTTCTCTCTCTGCCAACTCAACAACAATATACTATTTTAAGCCTTACAGCCCGCCCACGTCACCTTATTATACTTGCTTAGAAAGTTTTACCATCACATATTCATACTACTTCAAGGTGCATTAAAGCAACACATGCAAGTATCAAAAGGAAAGTCACGGCAGGCATGCATGCATTGTAATTAATGCATCGGTAAGTGCAAATTATTGAAATATATCGAGTGCACTGCTTTGATGTGTCGCGTCAACTCGTACAACAAGGAGAAGTTTGATTACAACACCCTCTCCCTCGCCCATGAGCGTGGTGGCTCGCAGGACTAGGAAAAGCTTTCGCTACATGCTCTCCCTCCCGCACGCGGTGGACATGCAGCAATTCATTCGGTGTCAGATGGCCAGAAGCATACTAGTAGTACTCCACTGTAGTAGTACCATCATTGGCCCTATTTGGATCCATGGGTTAGAGTTAGTTTGAGCTAGTTTGGGATCAAGTAGCCCTAAAGTATCCAAACATGAGGGCTAGTTTGAGCTAGTTGCATCTAACCCACCCAAAAAAACTATCCCACCCAAGAGGTGCTAATTGGAGCTAGTTCTTATGGGGCCCACTGAAAAATCACTTTTCTCTCTCCATCAAGTGCATTTATTGTCAATCTAATCCTGTCATCCAAACACCTCTTTGGCTAGAGTTAGTTCAGGCTTAGTCATGAGCTAGAAACTAACTCTAACCTCTAGCTAAGTTAGAGTATCCAAACAGGGCCATTGTTTGACTTCCCGAAGAGGCGAAGAGCCAAGCGCAACCCGAACGCTCATGTGGCAGTTTCATGTGTAGAGGAGGTAGTATAGTAACACGGTCCAGGATAGCGTGTACCGTGCCTCTAAGCTTAAAATCGTTGGAGTCGGCTCCATGCTATGAGGTCGTCTCGAAGCATTTTTTGATTAAAATAATCTTCTGGCCCTACCTGTCATCCTGGTTATTGTAGTTTGCACGCTGATCTGGTCAAGAGAGAAATATATATTCTAAATTGTGGTGGGGTAAATGTTAGAGGTTGCAGCAAATATTGTACAATGTGTGTCTTTTAGCCAAGTTTAGAGGCAAGCATGTGGGGCCCGTTCTATGATGTGTCGTGTCAACTCGTACAACAAGGAGAAGCTTGATTACTAGTAGTACGCCCTCTCCCTCGCCCATGCGCTCGGTGGCTCACAGACGAGGAGAACCTTTTGCTTTTACTACTCCTACAACAAGCTCTCCCTCACCCACGCGGTGGACGGGACATGCAGCAGTTGATTCGATACTGTAGAAGTAGTAACATCATTGTTCGTTGTTCGACTTCTCGAAGAGGCGAAGAGCCAAGCGCAACCCAGACGTGGCAGTTGCGAACGCTCACGTGGCAGTCTTAAGTGTAGGGGTGGGGTGTGGTGTGGCAGTTTTGTGGCAATTCTTTTCTATTGCTGTTTGTGTCCAATAGGTGCCACCGTCGGATGTAGATCTTACAGTTATTGTGGCGATTGCTAGTTATAGTCATCTTACGAAAATCAAATAATCCCAAAACAAACCTGACCACGTTTCTTTTTTCTAGACATGAATAGGAATCAACCAATAAGAGACGTGGGCCGTGTATGTTTTTAATGCCTTGAGACATAGTACCTAGCACGGCATGCAGCGGTCAGTTCATTGCATGCAATGGTATTAGTTAGCAAATACTCCCTCCGTTCCTAAATATTTGTCTTTCTAGCGATTTCAACAAGTGACTACACCGTAATGAGTACATACGGAGCAAAATGAGTGAATCTACACCGTAAATATTTAGGAACAGAGGGAATAAATATTAAGGCTACTCAGAGTGGGGAGTATCATATACTAGTATCATGCATATGATACTAGTGTATGATACTATCTCCATAATGCATAGTAGTATCATAGATGATCATATTTATTGCCATGCATGACACAATGTAACATAGCATTTAACATGATATGGTATCTACCAACTCTGTTACTCTAAGAGCAAGTACAATAGTGGGCTTATAGCCTTCTTACATGCAAGAGCCTGGCTATATGCGTGCTCCAAGGCAGATGCAATAAATGTGAGGAAAGAGATAGAGAGAAGATGAGAAAAAGTACTAATCTTATAGCCAACCTTATAGCTAACCTTGTTGTATGAGTGACTATATGTGTTGGCTATAGATGATATGACAACATCTTATAGCCAGCAGTTGGTTGTATTATTAACCTTGCTCTAACCCTCTCTCTCATCTTTGGCCCTATTTGGATCCAGGGGTTAGAGTTAGTTTGAGCTAGTTTGGGCTCAAATAGCCCTAAAGTATCCACACATGAGGGCTAGTTTGACCGTTCAACTTCTCTTTTTGACACGCATTTACGTTGATACGGCTTGAATGCCAACGAGGGAGAGGGTAGCGGTTCCCGAAACGTTGAACGGTCAATGATGCCTCCTCATTCAATTAGCATGCAGAGGGAAGTAATTGGAGAAGTAGAATGGAGCCAGCACGATGTGAATGCAACGCAGTTTGGACTCTCTTATAAAGGCGCCCTACCACTCCAATCCATCTACTCCTAGTCTCTGCGCAACACTGCCCACTCCAATCCAAGACCAAGTGACCAGAAGCCACAAGCACCCATGGCGTCGATGGACGTGAGCGGTAGTCGGCTGTGCCCGATCGTCCAAGACGCCGGCCTGCGGCACTGCACCGCACAGCATTTGCAGACGATGCTGGCGACCGCCGGCGTCACAGCCCTCATCGACGCTGGCTTCGCCTCTCGCATGTGTGAGATGATGGTCGGATCCATCCACAAGTTCACCGCCGTCAAGAAGCGCGCGGACGACCTTGCCGTACTCCTCCAGCACGCGCGCCCAGGCTCCTTGTTGCTTGCCACCCTCATCGGCCTCCAAGTTGACGAACTCTTTGAAGCACTGGTGGCCCTGCAGCTGCCGGAGGTCGCAACAAAGAATGTGCGCCTCGAGGCCGCGCTCGCCGTGCAGCGCCTCGCCATGCAAGAAACCATCGACCTGCACATCCACGTCTACGAGGAAATCGTCTACATAGGCCACTACAAGGCCAGCGAGGACAGGAAGACGTTGGCCTTCTTTCATTGGCTGGAATCTTTGGACGCCATTGTTCGGAAGCACGTTGACCTGGCCACGAAAGCCGCTGCTACTTAGCCGTTGTTCAGTGGGCTGGCGCCCTGAGTCGAGGAGGAGGAGGTCTTCAATGGATGCATCTTTCTTCTTGCCTCCTGTAACCAGCACTGCATCACCTTGTGGCCTTAATGTTTTATTAGTGTATGGCATTTTTATTCCAGTCGTAAATGACATCATTATTCGACTTCTCGAAGAGGCGAAGAGCCAAGCGCAACCCGAACGTGGGAGTTGTGTACGCTCGCGTGCCAGTCTTATGTGTAGGGGAGGGGGCGTGGTGTCGCAGTTTTGTGGCATTTCTTTTCTATTGCTGTTTGCGTCAAATAGGTGCCACCGTCGGATGCAGATCTTACGGTTATTGTGTTGATCACTTATGAAAACCTTTATAATCCCAAAACACTTAGGCGCGATGGATTAACTCGACCTCGTTTCTTGTTTCTTGACATGAATAAAGGAATCAACCAATAAGAGATGTGGGCCGTGTATATTTTTAATGCCTTGAGACTACCTAGCACGGCATGCTGCAGTCAGTTCATTGCATGCAATGGTAGTACTACAGTAAAAATATTAATTTCTCTCATTTTCCCCTCCGCCTTGGTCGCGGTGCACAATGTAGTAATGACTAGTCTCTTCTTGACCCGCATTTATGTTGATACGGCTTGAATGCCAAGGAGGGAAAGGGTAGTGGTTCCCGAGACGTTGAACGGTCAATGATGCATCCTCAATTAGCATGCAGAGGGAATTAATTGGAGAAGCAGAATGGAGCCAGCACGATGTAATGCAACGCAGTTTGGACTCTCATATAAAGGCGCCCCACCACTCCAATCCCTCTACTCCTAGTCTCTGTGCAACACTGCCCACTCCAATCCAAGACCAAGTGACCAGAAGCCACAAGCACCTATGGAGGCGATGGACACGAGCGGTAGTCGGCTGTGACAGATCATCCAAGACGCCGGCCTGCGGCCCCGCACCACGCAGCGTTTCCAGATGGTGCTAGCGACTGCCGGCGCCGTAGCCCTCGCCGACGCCGTCTTCGCCTCTCGCATGGACGACATGATGGTCCGCTCCATCCGCAAGTTCACCGCCGTCAAGAAGCGCACGGACGACCTTGCCGTACTGCTCCAGCCCATGCGCCCAGGCTCCTTGTTGCCTGCCACCCTCATCGGCCTCCATGGTTATGAACTCTTTCAAGCCCTGGTAGCCCTGCAGCTGCCGGAGGTTGCAACGAAGAATGTGCACCTCGAGGCCGCGCTCGCCGCGCAGCGCCTCGCCATGCAAGAAACCGTCGACCTACACATCCACGTCTACAAGGAAATCGTCTACATAGGCCACTACAAGGCCAGGGAGGACAGAAAGACGTTGGCCTTCTTCCACCGGCTGGAATCGTTGGACGCCATTGTTGAGAAGCACGTTGACCTGGCCACGAAAGCCGCTGCTACTTAGCCGTCGTTCGGTGGGCCGGCGCCCTGACTCGAGGAGGAGGAGGTCGTCGATGGATGCATGTTTCTTCTCGCCTCCTATAACCAGCACTGCATCGCCTCGTGGCCTTGATGTTTTATTAGTGTATGGCATTTTTATTCCATTTGTAAATGACATGTGTGATCCCTTGCTCTTATTTGGCGTTAATTATATGTAGTATCACTGTCTTCGTCCTGGTGTACTACCTAGGTCCTGGTTTACTAGTCCCTTTTGTAATAAATTTTGACCAAAGATTTAACTGAAAAATGTTAGTGCATGTCAACAAAAATTATATCGTTTGATTTGTATTTGAACATAGTTTTCAATGATATAATTTTGGTGACATGCATGAACCTTTTGTTAGTCAAATTTATGGTCAAATTTTGGCACAGATTACGATGGGGAGCAGTAACCAGGACGGAGGTAGACTGGTCACCATCGTGGTTTGTGTCAAATTTTGACTTCAGCGACCCAACCTACATGAGGGAGTATATATATTGGCGCGACAACCACACTTATATATTCAAAACTGAGCGTTACTACATGTCACGAGTTCAAAACGAGAAAGTGGAACAAGTACTACATCACGCCTATGCCGTTCGCGTCGCACCCCACACTGTCGTTCCGGCCCACTGCTCATAGCACATTGGCTTGGCATTTTCTATGTACAAGTTATAAAGGTAAAGACTGCTGCGTTCGCGTCGCACCCCCACACGGTCTGTCTGGCACCCGCTCAAGCAAGGGAATGCTTGTTGTCTTAGCATTTTCACTGTCAGGTGGGACCACAGTTGAGCAAACCGACTATCGGCAAATCCCTACCCCGCCCACCGCGCGTCGGCTGAGTTAGAATTAGAAGAGAGAAACGAGGGAGAAGAGCTAGCTGTAGCACGGACGCTGTTGTCAGATGGGACTCGTGTTGATAGAATAGGAGTACTGAGTACTCGTACGTCTAGTACTGAGTACCACTAGGTGGGTGCGTGCGACCTATACCTGTCATCACTTTAGGTCTCCTTTTTGAACCGCAGCTATGCTTCATAGTACATATTTTTTCACGCATTTTTCCTCCTATATGTACTCCTAGGCTATTTCCACGTGCTTGCTTTCGCCGACACGTGGGACATAGAGCATCTGGGTCATAGTGCATGCACGACTCGGAGCATATGCAACCATGCTGGCGTACTTTACATTTCAGACCTGACGAATTACATGCAAACCCCCCGCAGAAGAATGAATAAATAAATGAATTACTACATGCAAACTTGATTATTTTCATAGAAACCAGAGCACGTTCATTAAATTTTGGACATAACACATTTATAAAAAATGACCGGACCTAAACCAGTCTAAGGGCCGCTTTGATTCGCAGGATACTGAAAACACAAGAATGGGAAAAGTATGATGGCAATGAACCGAGAAGAGGAGGAAGAGGTGGAGTACTGTACGTGCTAGAGACTGGACTGTAGTACATTGTTTTTTATGGCCATATCACCACATTGTTTTCTATGGCCTATCGCCTGCTGGTTCACTGGGCTGCCGTGTTTCGCACTCCTCCGATGTGAGTAGTAGTATATACTACGTAGTACTATATATACCGCATGATTCTTTGTTCCTTCTTACTTCGCCGACATGTGGGAGAGCCAGCATCCGGGTCGACGTGTCATGCACTAGATTTAGAGTGGGCAACAGAAGGGGCATCACCCCGGTCGTAGCGCCGGAGTAATAATGACTATAGTGAGTAGTCATATCACAAGACCCCATCTTTCCAGCAGTAACGAGCCGTCAAATCGCACAGCCCTACCTTTCCAGCAGTAAGTTGAATCCGCTACTCCCTCACCCTCCTCGCCTCTCTGTCAAACCGGCTACGCGAAAACTGCCGCGCGTACTACCCGAGAAAAGCCCCGCCCTCAACTTTTAAATACTCATAGTATAATTTTGTATCGATGAATTGCGCCATGGAGCAGAAAACCAAAAGAAAAAGGTGATACATGTAAACAAATACAGTTCAAGCTCTAGCTAGCGATTCGGAATGTAAACCGTGCATGTGTTTATATGTATAGGTTTCTTCAAAGTAGTGAGTCCATTGATGCAATGTGGTCAAACTGTACCATCGATATCTCAAAGCCAAAATAGTTCGAGCTTGTTCGTTCTATATAAATAGTATTGTATGTTTATTCACCCGTGGGGTTGTTCAACGAATGGACGGCCAGGGAGCACAAGTGAACAAAGTGCAAATTGCAGTCAGTCACGTTAAATAGAGAGTTTCTTTTCTTTAATGCCACGTACACAAATTGAAATGCTTGTTGTGGAGAGAAAAATATAATCACTCCACTATATATATAGGAAGGGGCCTGAGCGCTTGCTTTACTAGGGTTGCTCTCTTCATTCTCTCATCCTCTCCAGATCTAAACAAGACAGTGGTAGCGACACTTTCTCTCTGCTGACCGCTAGTCATAGATCCAGACGGATCCCTTCGGCCGGTGTGTGTAGGGGACTAGGTGCATCGTTCACGCGGTCATCGGTGGTGAGGGAGGAAACCCACAGCTGCCGGCAGGTCCCAATCCTCTGCCCGTGTCATTCTCTCCGACACAGCGCCCGCTCGGGAGGTCCTCCGACCCCTTCTTCCTCCTTGCCGTATTGTGGGCAGATCCGACCTGCCGCGGGCCTCCTAGCCACATCCCGACGACCCTCAGGTATAAGTTCCTTCGAAAGCGGCCCTGCTCTACTGCCCCAGCTCCCCACATGTCTGCATGAGGATCTTTTTCTACTTCCATCAGCTCTTCAAAAGCCACCTAAATTTTTAGTATTATTAGAGGTAAAGTTACTTCATGCAGTCGAATCTAGGGCTTGGTTCAAACAGCGAAGGGGGGAAAGTTGTAGCATGAATCTAGGACTTGATTCAAAGAGGAAATAACAGGGGGAAAGTAGTAGAGACTGGATACCCAACCGGTCTCTTGGTTGAAAAGAGAAATAAAGGGAAAAGGCAGTACAAACTGGATAAGGAACAGATCTATTATTGGTTGAAAAAAGGATAGAAAGTGGCGGCTGGTGGACAAGTCAACAGAGTATGTCCAGGATTAGATTTGCTGCCCTCACATAGTAAAAGGTATCCAGGATTAGATTTGCTGCCCTCACAGAGTATGAACAAACTCGGCATCACCACTTTATGCCTCCTTGTAGGTACATTGTGCTGATGCGTCCACTGTCGCATGTCCTTATACCAACCTTTTGCAGTTGTTAATATAAGGGCGCATGTAAAATGAAGCAATCACACTGTTACCGTAAGGACATGTCTAACCAGTGTTATTGTTAATCTAATGCCTCCAGTAATACGATGCAATTAAACTGTGTTACAAATGGTACTCCTACTATTTTTCCCAGTATGATAAGTAAGTTGCTTCTTTACGCTGCTGAGTGTCCTGGTGTCCCCACTGTCCCATGCCCTTAAACCAACTCTTTAGCTGCTGTTGATCTACTATATCTGGTAAACAAGCAATGCCACCATTAAAGTAATCCCATATTTGACGAATGTCATTGTTGATCGTAATGCTTCCGGTAACATAAAGCAATGCTGTTGTTTTAAAATTTCTACTGTTCTTGCGTGATTGCCATGAACATAATCAAGATGCTTCTTTTCATTTCATGTATGTTTCGTATCTTGTTATTGACCAGTAACTGTTTTCTTTCTATCTTTTTGTGTGGATAGGGATATCCATTTCACCTCGTTGCTATTGTGACCTTTTGGTGAACTGCACAAAACACTTTTTTTTGGAATGAGTGTCTTGTGCAGTTCAACTAAAATGTCACGTGGGCAACATCTCTCAATTTTGGTTGAACTACACAAAGGTTGATTGGAGTTTCCAACATCTCTGTCAAACTCTGCTGGTAATCTCGTGCAATATTTTATTTGCCTTTGCAAGATGAGCCGTCACTGTCACCACAATGGCACTTTATTTTAGTGGAACTGCACAAAAGGATAAGCAAATTATAGTTGCACCTTGCATGAGCAGGACAGCCAACCTTAATGTTGCTCAATTTTAGTGCAACTACTAAAGAAGAATTGCCAGCTCATGAGAGCAAGTACTTCTTGCTAGCCACATGATACAATCTTTGCTTCATTTCAGGCGAACTGCAGAAAAAGGTCGCCTGAATTGAATCATCCGAGTGGATCTGTAGGTTCACCACATCGAGTCATGGCGGCGTAGGGCCCCTCTCTCAGTTATGGTTCCCATGACCGGGTATGTTCCTTCTTGGTTGATTTTGACTCTACATCCAGCTAGTGATCTTGTGCTATTGTTATGGCACTGCTATGAGAAAGCAATAATCATATTGTTTTTGCATCTTAATTTAATGCCACTAATAATTTGTAGCAATCTTTTGGCGCCGCTACTGCCACTGATAAAATGAAGTAATAATACATTTAAAATAGAGCTACTATCTTAGCTACCATTTCATTTCCAATGTAGATAACTTGCAGAAGGCCTATCCGGCATAATCAAGTCCATGTGCACTTCATCAATCGCATAGCTGCAATGAACTAGTTGAGTCCATCACGCCTACCGTTGAGGTGGCGCGAGCCCCCTCTCTAACTGGTGGGCACCATAATTTTAGTTGAACTGCATAAAAAAAGTGATTGAAATGAGCCGATGCTCCTCCTTCTACTGCCACACTGAGGTGTTAATGGATGTCAACGAATCGCCTTCATGGCAAGATACAGGGACATGAAAAATAACTTGATCTCCCAAAGTCATCTCAGACAGGTTAATAATGTCCTTTATCAACATGATTGTGCTTTGTCATACTGTGCTAACGTTGTATTTTTTTAATAAAGCTATTCTATCACAATCTTTTCTCGTTTTGGAAATAAAGTTGCTTTAACTAGTGCCAATATTATAGTAATCATGCTCTTTCTTATTTATGCAAACAGGAATACTCAACTACAGATGTTGTGATGGTCAAAAGCATTCGCCAAGTTCTTGGGTTGTATGACACGGCTAGCCAAGATGGATTTAATCCCGAGATTCACTTTATCCAAAGGCTCTAAAGTGCCATGCGTGTGTGCAAGGTGGAAAGAGATATTTCAGGACGTTGATTGATGATTCCACTAGATTCTGCTATGTGTATTTGTTAAATACTAAGGATGAGGCTCTATACACACTACTTCAAAATCTAGAAGGCCCTCTTGTGCATATATTGGAAGTGGCAGTGCCACCAGTGATGCAGAATATTTCAGCTGCCAATGTTTGACCTGTGTGGCCTTAAAAAGGACTAGTTTCAATGTTTAAGCAAATCCTGGATCAAATTGCTTACATGAAGCATCAATCAATTTTTATTTATTTGTTCACATTCTCACAACGTTTGAGTTGTACAGTTACGATTGGCTCTGATCTGTGAATCATTGAGATGTGTAGGCATCTTTGTTGTACTTAATATTTGAATCTAATGGGTTGGTTCTGAATCTTGCAAGCTGGGAATCATTGTGATGTGTAGGCATCTTTGTTTTACTTATTATTTCAATCTTATTGGTTGGTTCTGAATCTTGCAAGCTGGGAAAGACGACATGATGATGCAGAGGACAGCAACCATAACAAGCTATTCAAACTTGGTAGAATTGTCTGTGAAAGTGCGGCAAATGAGCCTATTGTTTGTGTCCTGAGAATAATAATTCTAAATGCTGTGCATGTTGATCCTATGGCACTGATAGAACGAGCCAATGTTTTGCTTGTTTTAAAAATAAATTTTAATTAAAGCTAATAAAATTTAAGTAAAGTGACCACTAATACTTGCTATTACAGTACCAATACAGACCCGCTCGTGAACCCGAGGGGGCATGTTCTGTCGGGCGTGCAGCGGCTGAGGGAGGGGTAGTAACTACCGTCGCCTGTACACACTCAGTTTACTATTGGATGTAGTTCCCCAAGAGCTAAAAAACAAACTGCAGTTCCCCAAGATTGCAGTTCCCCAAGATTGGAAAAATGAACTGTTGCTGCCGCGGTGCCGCCCCCTAGTACCCCAGTACACAACGATCGTCTTCATCTCCCCCTGCCCCCAATCCCCACAAAACAAGAACCGCCACATCAACTCTGCGTGAGAAGAGACTCCAATGGCGATCCGAGGGGTGAGCCTGCTGGATATGGACTTCAGCAAGGAGTTCACCTTTGAGTTCACCGTACAGACCCACGACAGCACCAAGTTGAATGTAATGTACACCAATGATCCGGACTCAGTGAAGCTCTGCCTCGCCAAGTTCAAGCAGTACCTACAGGAGGAGAAAGCACAAGGTCGCGGGACTAGACCTTGTGCCCATCCATTCGTCTCCTGACAGGGACCAGCGGATCGCCGTCGCCCAGGTATGTGTGCGGGACGAGGTTCTCGTCTACCACTATTGTAGGGCCATCAGAGGTCCTGGAGCATTCGCCCGTTTCATCGGCACCACCGACTGCACCTTTGCTACGGTGGAGAGCAGGAAGAACATGACTGTGCTTTACGATTTGGCCATCTGGTGCAACAAGCTTGTCGACATCCAGAAGCAATACAAGATCAACGGCAACTGGTAGGAGAAGGACTCCGTGGTTGACCTCACCGCGACCATCATCGACCCCTGCTATGCCAACATGAAAGAAGACGTCGATACCGAGGACCTAAATGTGTGGGAGGTACCTCTGAATCTAGCCTACATAACCTACGTGGCCAAGGACGCATACGCATGCTACTACATGTACAGGCGGATCTTGGACATGAGGGCGTGTCTGCTTCCCGTAACCGACGAGTACACGCACAGCCGCAGCGTCATGATCAAGCGTGCCAGGAAGGTCTAGATGATGTACTTTTCTGTTTAAGCACCTTTATCATCTAGGTGTTTCATGCATTAGCCTATGTGTTGTAATTATCTGTTTTGTCCGAAATATTTCGTCTAAAAACCCATTAACCTGTTTGCTTTTTTTTGAGTGGCTATTTGCTTATGTATGTAAATAGTTCACTCGGCTGCCGTGCTTTGAATCTCCTTCCTCCCAACATATTCTCCTTCTCAGGTGGACCCAGCAGGTCTCGTACACAGACATCTGGGACCAACCACCTATCCATTTGTATTTCTTTATTTTTGTTCAATCTTTCGTCCTATTCCTACAGTGGCTGGCGGCGCTGCCGCGCACGCGTCGGTGACCCATCCTAGCCTATGGCGCTGGCCAGGCCATCCCTCTACTCCCACACATTCTCCAGCGGTGGCAGCTCCACCAGCCCACCCTGCACCCGAACAAGTCAACCCTCGTACTCCCCTCCGCCTGTGTCTTCCCCGGCTCCAGTTCATTCCGGTCCGAGGTCTCGACGTTGTCCTCTGCCTTGGTGCTCTCGCCGCGATGCCGCCGTCTGTCATTCCCAACATGGTCAACATAACAAGAGGAATCGGGAGACGACTATTCGTCGAGAGGCTGACAGTCCGGGCCCACCAGGTCCATGGCCTAGGTTTTGTTGTTTAACACGCGCAGCCCATGACATGCAGACACAGTTGATCCAGGAGGTTTCAACTTTTTTGGGGGGTCCATCAGGTATCAAGCGGCCTCTGGGCCTCCCAGCCTAGCTTGTCTATAACATCAGCAGCCCAACTTATGTTTGTTTTTTCAAGACAACGCACAGCTCAGTTCTATTTTTCTATAAGAATGCAAAATTGAACCTATGTTTTCCCGTCAATAATAGTATATATATACTTATATTTATATTTATATCTTATTTTATTACATATATATAATAGAAACAACATAAGGTTCCATTAAACCTGTTGTTCGTCCAACCATTGTATAGACCTTCCCACTTCCTTTATTTTTTGTTTTTATTAATCCTATATCTGAATTTTCTCCCACTTTCTTTTTCAATGTAATCTGAGTTTTCTCCCAGTAGTTTTCCCTAGAACCAACTCAACTGTCCCACGTCTAGCCTAAAAAATAATAATACCCCATGTCCTATTAACTCATTAAATTAAAATCATATTTTATTTCGTAAATCAAAAGTTCTTACAAAATAATAATAATAATTGTTTATATATAACTTGGCAAGTTAACTCCTGGTGATTGCGTATGTAAGCTTGCAAAGATTTTACTGACCAATCAGTAATAGATGTGCAATCATGTGTTTATGTTTTTATAACATTTCTCCATCCAGCCCAACATGATATTTTCACCCAGCCCAGCAAGTCCGTGGATTTTGAAAAAAATGCAAATGGGCTTTAAATTCTAACATAATATATAAACGGGTTGCATAGACTCTACATCATTGTTTCACCCAGCCCACCAAATGGACTAAAAAACCAAATGGACTGGCTGACATGTGGGCCAGTAGATAGAAGCCTAAGAACTTCGGCAAAAAAAAAACAAAGGTCGAAGCCTAAGCAAGGCGTTCGATTTACATCCAACGGTCGGCATTCTTCTTCAATCTCTCGTCTTCTTCCTCCAGCGCTGTCGGGACCGCCTGCTCCAGCCTCTGGCGTCCAGCGGCGCTGTTTCGCACGCCTCGCAGTGAAACGCTACCCCACTGACGGCCAGGCCATCCCTCCACTCCTCCGCACCTCCTGTTATTCTCTGCCGAGTGTAGGCCCAACCCGCACCCGAACCAGTCAAGTTTCCCACTCCTCTCCGTCTGCCACTCCACTGCCGTGTCTTCCCCATCTCTGGGTCGTTCCAGTCTGGGGCCTCGCCATCGTCCACCAGCCTTGGGGCACTCGGCACGGTGTGGTCAACGTGGTCAACCAACGAGAGTCATCGGAAGATGACTGTATACATGGAGAGGCTGATAGTGGGGACGCACCACGCCCATGGACGCATGCATGCAACTGCATCCTTTTTATGCTGAAAAATATTGTTTTCTCCCCCTGACAGCTGGGACCCACCAGCTGCATCTTCGCACGTAAGAAGTGCGTCCTTATTACGGGCAAAATAAATGATTCCTCCCCCTGACAGCTAGGACCCATCAGCTATATATTCGCCCGCAAGGAAGTGCCTCTTTATCCTCCCTGACAGTTGGGACCCACCGGGTCGAACCGTACGTAGGGTTGTCTCTCTGGTAGCGAACGTGTACGTACATACTGGTCGATCGGTCTCCCTGCAAGGATGAACCATGGTCGAGCAAGGAGCGGCACGTGTGGCGTAGCAGTTGAGGCAGTCCTGTATAAATTATGTACACGTACGTACAGCCACACTGCAAGAAAGTAAATACGGCCACGTACGTACATACGGGCGGGGTCTTGAACGCGTACAGCGACGGCGTCCTATTCATCGGCAGCCAACCGGCTGGGTCGGAATGGAGAAACTGCGTCATGTTCATCGGGAGGGAACGGAATGCGTCGTGTTCATCGGGAGCCAACCGGCTTGGACGGAACAGCCCAAACGAGGTATGGCGTACCGCAGAACGGAGGAAACGGCCTTCTGTTCGACCACGTACGGTCGAAATGGGGTACTGTTCATCGGGAAGGGTCTGGCGTACAGCAAAACAGAGGAAATGGACATATGTTCGAGGCCTACGATCGAAACGGGGTCCTGTTGATCGGGAGGGGTATGGCGTACCACAAAACGGAGGAAACGGACTTCTGTTGGAGCGCCTACGGTCAAAACGGGGTCATGTTCATGCACCGTCTACTGCCTCGCTCCAGCCTCCACAGGCTACTGTTCATCCACCGTTGACTTCCTCCAGCCTCCACCAGCTATTGTTTATCCACGGGCTACTGTTCATCCAGCCTCCACCGGCTACTGTTCATAGAGCCTCCACGAGGTCCTGTTCATCCACCCCCAACCGGCTGGGGTGCGACGGCTTCCTCGGGGTCCTGCTCATCTAGCGGCAATGGCCTACTACCACGGGGTCCTGTTCATCCAACCCTCACCGGGAACTGTTCATCCACAGCCAACCAAC
This sequence comes from Thinopyrum elongatum, assembly GCA_011799875.1. Classification (NCBI taxonomy): domain Eukaryota; kingdom Viridiplantae; phylum Streptophyta; class Magnoliopsida; order Poales; family Poaceae; genus Thinopyrum; species Thinopyrum elongatum. The sequence continues at coordinate 339,296,356 of CM022301.1, forward strand.
CGGCTCGACTCACCACGTCTCGACACGTTCTACGTCAATGTTGGGGATATCGCTTATCGGGAACTTATCGGTCGACCCAAGATAAGGGGTAAATCGGCCAGTTTATCGGCATATCGGCCAATTTATCGCCATATCTGCCGATTTATCGGTCGATTTATCTTATCGGTCAGACAGCGATAAGCGATAAATCGGCCAATTTATCGGCATATCGGAAGATATCTTGAACAGTGTTCTACGTACCGTGCGCACGGTAGCAACAGTCACTGTTCATCGAGAGGCAACCCAACATCGGCTGGCTACGTCTCGCACGAGGGCTCAATCGGCTTCAGTAAGCAGCAGCAGTGATCGATCGCTCTGGTTCAGTTAGCAGCAGCAGCAAAGGAATCGCTCGGGTTCAGTCAGCAGCGAATGAATCGCTCGGGTTCAGTTAACAGCCAAGGGATCGATCGCTCAGGTTCAGTAACATAGCTAGTGAGATCTCTCGGGTTCAGTTAGCCAACGCCTCGCACACACGCGCGTACACAAGAGAAACGCTCAAACCTCCGTCCATTGCTCGGCCCCGACCACCCACCGTAACCAGGAACTCCCCAATATTTTCCTCGCCCTCGCTTCTACCATGATTTTTTCCGTCATGGACGGCCCAAAGAATGTCATGCAGGTGCGTCCCCAGCCCGCCCAGGACGAAAAGCCCATTTTCTATCATGTTTTTTTGTCATAGAAGTAGGAGCCCACCACATCTATGATGATACGTGCTTTTGTCACGATTATCGTCATAGAAGTGCCATAAGCATGATAGAAAAAAAAATCGTTCGGCCCAAAATGTCACGGATGTGTGTTTTTTTGTAGTGAAGTGCATATGATCCAAGTAGAGAAAGTATGTTAGCTTATGCCTCTCCCTCATATAAAATTGCAATAATGATTACCGGTCTAGTTATCGATTGCCTAGGGACAAATAACTTTCTTGTGACAAAAAGCTCTCTATTAAAACTAACTTAATTGTTTCTTTATCTAAACAGCCCCTATCTTTTATTCACATGTTCTTTATTATCTTGCAAACCTATCCGTTTACACCTACAAAGTACTTCTAGTTTCATACTTGTTCTAGGTTCAGTGAACGTTAAGCGTGCGTAGAGTTGTATCGGTGGTCGATAGAACTTGAGGGAATATTTGTTCTACCTTTAGCTCCTCGTTGGGTTCGACACTCTTACTTATCGAGAAAGGATACAATTGATCCCCTATACTTGTGGGTTATCATTATTGAACCATTTGATGTTTGGGGATTTGATTATATGGGACATTTTCCTTCCTCCAACGGGTATACTCATATTCTAGTTGCTGTTGATTACATTACTAAGTCGGTAGAAGCTATTCCAACTAGTAGTGCTGATCACAACACATCTATAAAAATGCTTAAAGAAGTCATTTTCCCGAGGTTTGGAGTCCCTAGATATTTAATGACTGATGGTAGTTCACATTTTATTCATGATTCTTTCTGTAAACTCCTTGCTAAATATGATGTCAACCATAGAATCGCATCACCTTATCATCCTCAGTCTAGTGGTCAAGTTGAATTGAGCAATAAAGAAATAAAACTAATTTTACAAAAGACCGTCAATAGATCTAGGAAGAATTAGTCTAAGAAACTTGATGATGCATTGTGGGCATATAGATCTGCTTATAAAAATCCTATGGGTATGTCCCCTTATAAAATGGTCTATGGAAAAGCATGTCATTTACCTCTTCAGTTAGAACATAAAGCATATTGGGCAATCAAAGAACTTAACTATGATTTCAAACTTGCCGGTGAAAAGAGGTTATTTGATATTAGTTATCTAGATGAATGGAGGACACATGCTTATGAAAATGCTAAGTTATTTAAGGAAAAAGTTAAAAGATGGCATGATAAAAGAATCCAAAAATAGGAAATCAAAATAGGAGATCAAGTTTTATTATATAACTCTCATTCAAGATTCTTTGCAGGAAAGATTCTCTCTAAATGGGAAGGACCGTGTATTATTGAAGAAGTTTATCGTTCCGGCGCCATCAAGATAAACAACGCTGAAGGCACTAACCCGAAGGTGGTTAATGGCCAAAGAATTAAACATTATATCTCAGGTACGCCCATTAATGTTGAAACTAATATTATTCAAACTATGACACCAAAGGAATACATAAAGGAAACCTTCCGGAACGCCCCAGAGCCTGGAAAAAGGGGTAGGTATGTGATACGGTAAGTAAATAGACTCCAAAAGTTCTATAAAAGTACTTTCTGTCTGTTTTGGAATATTTCAATAATTAGGAAAATATAAATAGTCTGAAAAGTGCACGAGGGAGTGACAAGCCCTAGGGGCGCAGGCCACCCCTTGGGCACGCCCCCAGGCTTATGCCCCCCTGGTGGACTTTCCCGACTCCATTTTTCTTCCATGTTACTTGTCCTGCACGAAAAAATTCATTATATATACTTCCCGAGGTTTTGACAACCGTATCACAGAGATACCTTCTGTTCTTGTTTCATGTTGTTTTTCTGACAGATCTAGGTCACCATGGTTCCACCAAGCTCTTCCAAGGACAAGTTCTACAAGAAGGTCATCAACCCCTACCTACCGGAGGTGATGAAACACCCCAAGGAGATCCAGATGCATGAGGGGGTGCTTCACATCTGGGATGTTCAAGGGCCAAAAAAACGGGGAGCGTGGAGGCCAGGCTTGAAGCCGTCGAGCAAGAGATCTTCGAGTGCCAAGGGATGGTGGAACGCAGACTCAGCACCAACCACTCCATGATCACGGAATTCCCCCGTGATCACAAGCTGGATGGCAAGTAAATGGGAGACATCGTCTTTGAATTCAACGAGTGAATTGACTATCTCCAAGGCCAAATCTATGATCTTCAAAACCAAAATTTTGAGTATGAGGCAAGATTTAAAGGTATGAGTTTAGCTGCAAATTTCAGGACCCTGGAGGCACGTTCATCCTTTTATGATGGGGAGCCTATGCCTTGGAAACCGGAGGACAAGCGTACTTCTTCATCATCACCATCATCACTAAAGAAGGATACTTGAGTACACTGGTATGGTCACTCCCCTTGGCTTGTGCCAAGCTTGGGGGAGCTGCCTCAGTATCGTATCACCACCACTTTTATCATCATTACCTATCTTAGCTTGATCCTTAGTTATTTCGTGAATTAGAAGAATAAAGTTTTAGTATGATCTATTTTCGAGTGCTTGCATAGTGATCTATCTATCTATGTAATCGTGTGCGAGATATATAATAAAGAGTAGTTGGAGTTTTGCTTTGCTTTCTTGTTTCAATCTTGGCAATGAAAAATAGAAGAATAAAAGATCATATGCTACTCCCATGAGGAGTAATGACTTCACATAAAAGAAGTATAGTTGATAAAATTTGTTGGAGGTTGACAAACATAGCATTGGTCATTGGTGCAATCCATGAAAAAGTTATAAGGGAAGAGAGGTCTCACATATAAATATACTATCTTGGACATCTTTTATGATTGTGAGCCCCCACCAAATATTCTATATCAATTAGTTGATGTTGGACAAGGAAGACAACGCAATGAGTTATGGTTGTTTACATTCACATAGAAGTTATATTGTTATGGATCTCCTAACATGTGGTGCTTGTCTAGGATCTTTTGCTAGCCAAAAAATCACACTAAGTAGAGATACTACTTGTGCATCCAAAACCCTTAAACCCAATTTCATAACATGAGAGTCCACCATATCTACCTAGGGATTGAATAAGATCCTTCAAGTAAGTTATCATCGATGCCAAAGCAATAAAAATTGCTCATAAATATGTATGATCTTTTATTGTAAGGGAAAGTAAGCTTTGTACGATCTTGTGATGGTGAAGAAATAAAAGCGACAGACTGCATAATAAAGGTTGCTATCACAAGGGGCAATATAAAGTGAGGTTCCTTTACATTAAGAGTTTGCACATCCAAAAACAAAAAGCACATGGCAACCTCTGCTTCCCTCTGCGAAGGGCCTATCTTTTACTTTCATGTATTTTACTTTTCTGCAAGAGTCATTAGTGTTTATCCTTATCCCTCTATATGTACTCTCTAGTGGCAAGCATCGTGTGGTAGATAGATCCAGACATATATATCTAGTTGAATGTAGGTGATCATGAGTTATTATTGTTGACATTACCCTTGAGATAAATAAGTTGGGAGGCAAAATCACAAGCCCCTATCTTTCTATGTGTCTGACTAAGACTTCTTGCTCTATAAATATGCCTTGAGTGTCAGCAATCATAGAAGACTATATGATGGTTGAGTATGTGAACTTGCTAAATAAAGCTCTGACATGGACTCTTTCTGAAGATATGATGGAGTGTGATTCTTTCAATGACTAAGAACACAGTTTGTTAGTTTCCAATAAAGTTTATGTTCCATACTTTAGATTGTGAATGAATTGTTACTCTAGCATGAGAGGTTCTATGATGATATATTGCTGTTATCATAATGACCATGATGCTTCCATGTCCGTATTTTACTTTTTATCGACACATCTCTCTCTCTCTCTAAACATGTGGTCATGATTATCAATTTCGGCTTTCGCTTGAGGACAAGCGAGGTCTAAGCTTGGGGGAGTTGATACGTCCATTTCGCATCATACACTTTTGCTTTCTTGATGGATATTCTGGTTTCTCTCAAATACCTGTATCACAACCTGATCAAGATAAAACCACTTTTACTTGCCCTTTTGGAACTTATGCTTATAGACGTATGCCTTTTGGTTTATGCAATGCACTTGCTACCTTTCAAAGATGTATGACTGATATATTCTCTGACTTTTGTGAAAAGATTGTTGAGGTTTTCATGGATGATTTTTCTGTTTATGGAACTTCTTTCGATGATTTCTTAAGCAACCTTGATCGAGTTTTGCAGAGATGTGAACAAACTAATCTTGTCTTGAGTTGGGAAAAGTGCCACTTTATGGTGAATGAAGGTATTGTCTTGGGGCACAAAATTTCTGAATGAGGTATTGAGGTGGATAAACCTAAGGTTGATGCAATTGAGAAAATTCCATGTCCTAAAGACATTAAAGGTATTCGTAGTTTCCTTGGTCATGCTGGTTTCTACAGGAGGTTTATTAAAGAATTCTCTAAAATTTCTAGGCCTCTTACTAATCTTTTACAAAAGGATGCTCCATTTGTTTTTTATGATGATTGTGTAGAAGCCTTTGAAACACTTAAGAAAGCCTTAACTTCTGCACCCATTGTTCAACCACCTGATTGGAACTTGCCTTTTGAAATTATGTGTGATGCTAGTGATTATGATGTTGGTGTTGTTCTAGGACAAAGAGTTGGTAAGAAATTAAATGTTATCCATTATGCTAGTAAAACTCTAGACAGTGCCCAACGAAATTATGTTACTACTAAAAAGGAATTTTTAGCAGTTGTGTTTGCTTGTGATAAATTCAGATCTTACATTGTTGATTCTAAAGTAATTGTTCACACTGATCATGCTGCTATTAAATACCTTATGGAAAAGGAAGATGCTAAACCTAGACTCATTAGGTGGGTTCTTTTGCTAGAAGAATTTGATTTACATATCACTGATACGAAGGGAGCTGAGAACCCCGTAGCTGATAACTTGTCTAGGTTAGAAAATATTCTTGATGACCCACTGCCTATTGATGATAGTTTCCCTGATAAACAACTAGCTATCATAAATGCTTCTCATAATACTCCTTGGTATGCTGACTATGCTAATTATGTTGTTGCTAAATTTATACAACCTAGTTTCACATACCAACAAAAGAAAAAATTCTTCTATGATTTAAGACATTACTTTTGGGATGACCCACATCTTTATAAAGAGGGAGTAGATGGTATTGTTAGACGTTGTATACCTGAGCATGAACGGGAACAAATCCTACAGAAATGTCACTCTAAAGCTTATGGAGGGCATCATGCGGGAGATAGAACTGCACATAAGGTATTGCAATCTGGTTTTTATTGGCCTACTCTTTTCAAGGATGCGCGCAAGTTTCTCTTATCTTTTGATGAATGTTAAAGAATTGGTAATATTAGTAGACGTCAGGAAATGCCTGTGAATTATTCACTTGTTATTGAACCATTTGATGTTTGGGGTTTTGATTATATGGGACCTTTTCCTTCCTCTAATGGGTACACACATATTTTGGTTGCTGTTGATTATGTCACTAAGTGTGTAGAAGCTATTCCAACTAGCAGTGCTGATCATAACACCTCCATTAAAATGCTTAAAGAAATTATCTTCCCGAGGTTTGGAGTCCCTAGATATTTAATGACTGATGGTGGTTCACATTTTATTCATGGTGCTTTCCGTAAACTGCTTGCTAAATATGATGTCAACCATAGAATTGCATCACCCTATCATCCTTAATCTAGTGGTCAAGTTGAACTTAGCAATAGGGAAATAAAATTAATATTACAAAAAATTGTCAATAGGTCCCGAAAGAATTGGTCTAAGAAACTTGATGATGCACTTTGGTCCTATAGAACAACTTATAAAAATCCTATGGGTATGTCTCCATACAAAATGGTTTACGGAAAAGCTTGTCACTTGCCTCTTGAGTTAGAACACAAAGCATATTGGGCAATTAAGGAACTCAACTATGACTTCAAACTTGCTGATGAAACGAGGTTATTTGATATTAGCTCACTAGATGAATGGAGAACCCAAGCCTGTGAAAATGCCAAACAGTTTAAAGAAAAAGTCAAAAGATGGCATGATAAAAGAATCCAAAAGCGGGAATTCAAAGTTGGTAAATATGTTCTATTGTCCAATTCTCTTTTTAGATTTTTTGCAGGAAAACTTCTTTCCAAATGGGAAGGGCCATATATCATAGAAGAAGTTTATCGCTCTGGAGCTATTAGTATCAATAATGCCAAAGGCACTAATCCGAAGGTGGTCAATGGACAAAGAATTAAGCACTATATCTCAGGTACACCAATTAATGTTGAAATTAATATTATTCAAACCATGACACCAGAGGAATACATAAAAGAGACCTTCCAGAACACTGAAAAGGAAGAGGTACGTGATACGATAAGTAAACGGACTCCAAAAATTCCGCAAAAAAAAATTTCTGTCAGTTTTAGAATATTAGAAAAAACAACCGGGAAGGCAACCCAGGTGCCCACTAGGCACCAGGGTGCGCCTGCCCTGCCTGGCTTGCCCTGGTGGGTAGTGGGCCCCTCGGGCACCTTCCCGACTCCGTTTTCATGTAGTATACTTGTTTCCCAAAATAAAAATTCTTTATATAATCCCCCGGACGTATTGACCACCGCATCGTGGAAATATCCTATGTTCTTGTTTCGGGCTATTTTTCTGACAGATCTAGATCTCCATGGCCACTCCAAGCTCTTCCAATGACAAGTTCTTCGAGAGGGTAATCAACCCCTACTTGTCGGAGGTGATGAAGCACCCTCAAGCCATTGAGATGAGTGAGGGGGTGCTCCACATTTGGGATGTTTGAGGGCCCAAGAAGACGGGAAGCATGGAGGCCAGGCTCGAGGCGTTGGAGCAAGAGATCTTAAAGTGCCAAGGGATGGTGGAGCGTGGACTCAGTGCCAATCACTCCATGATCACAGAATTCATCCGTGATCACAAGGTGGATGGCCGGTCTATGAAGGACATCGTCTTCACCTTCAACGAGCAAATCAATTTTCTACGAAGCCAAATCTATGATCTCCAAAATCAAGTTTCTGAGTATGAAGCAAGATTTAAAGGTATGAGTTTAGCTGCCAGTTGTAGGACTCAGGAGACTCATGCTTCCTCTTTTGATGGTGAACCGCTGCCATGGAAGCCGGAGGACAAGTTCGCCCCTACCTCATCACCACCACCATCACCAAAGAAGAAGACTTAAGCACACGGGTATGGGCACTCCCCTTGGCTTGTGCCAAGCTTGGGGGAGATTCCCCGGTATCATATCACTATCACTTTTATTACCTTTACCTATCTTAGTTCAATCCTTAGTTATTTCATGATTTAGTTGAATAAAAGTTTAGTATGATCTATTTTTGAGTGCTAGTTTCATGATCTATATATCTATGTAATTGAGTGAGAGTTATATAATAAAGATTAGTTTGAGTTTTTGCTTCTTTACTTTTATGTTTCAATCAAAATAAAGGAAATAATAAAAAGATCATATGCTAATCTTATGGTAAGTAATGACATCACATAAGGAAAAGTATAAGTGGTAAAATTTATTGAAAGTTGACAAACATAGCATTGGTCAATGATGCAATTCATGAAAGAATTAATAAGGGAAGAGAAGATTCACATGCAAATATACCATCTTGGACATCTTTTATGATTTTGAGCCCCCATTAAATATTTTATGCCAAATTGTTGACGTTGGACAAGGAAGACAACGTAATGATTTATGTTTGTTCATATTCACATAGAAGTTATATTGTCATAGATCCTCTAACATGTGGTGCTTGCTCAATATCTTTGCTAGCCAAAAATCCGCACTAAGTAGAGATACTACTTGTGCATCCAAAACCCTTAAACCCAAATCCATTTTTTAGTCCACCATACCTACATATGGATTGATTAAGATCCTTCAAGTAAGTTGTCATCGGTGCATAAGGCAATAAAAATTGCTTCTAAATGTGTCTGATCTTTTGGTGTAAGGGAAAATAAGCATTGTACAAACTTGTGATGGCAAAGTAATAAAAGCGACAGACTGCATAATAGTGGTTGCTATCATAAGGGGCAATATAACATGACGTTATTTTTCATTAAGAGATTGTGCATACAAAACCAAAAAGCGCATGACAACCTATGCTTCCCTCTGCGAAGGGCCTATCTTTTACTTTTATGTATTTACCTTTTATGCAAGAGTCAAAGTGTTCTCCTCTTTATTTTCTCTTTTGCAAGCATCATGTGGTGGGGAAAGATCTAGACACATATATCCAGTTGGATGTGAGTGATGATGAGTTATTATTGTTGACATCACCCTTGAGATGAATAAGTTGAGAGGCGAAACTATAAGCCCCTATCTTTCTATGTGTCCGGTTGAAACTTTTTGCTCATATATATACTGTGAGTGTTAGCAATCATAGAAGACTAAATGATGGTTGAGTATGTGGACTTGCCAAAAGGCTCCGATATGAGACCCTTCCTGAAAATATGATGAATTATAATTGCAAAGTTGACAGAGAACATAGTTTGTTGGTTTTCAATAAAGCTTATGCTTCATACTTCGATGTTGTGGTGAATTGTTACTTGCTCATGAGAAGTTTTATGATAAAGTTTATTGCTGTTATAATAATAAGCATGATGCTACTATGTCCGTATTTTGTTTTTATCAACACCTCTCTCTCTAAACATGTGGACATGATTTTTGATATCGGCTTTCGCTTGAGGACAAGCGAGGTCTAAGCTTGGGGCAGTTGATATGTCCATTTTGCATCATGTTTTCCTACTGTTATTTATAGTGTTTTTATGCATACTAATGCTTTTGGGAGTAATTCTAATGCCTTTTCTCTCATAATATGCAAGGTTTACACAAAGAGGGAGAATACCGGTAGCTGGGATTCTAGACCTAAAAAAGCTATGTCAGAGATACCTATTCTGCACATCTCCAAATGAGCTGAAATTTTACGGAGAATTATTTTGTAATATATAAAAAATACTAGAGAAAAGAACTACCGAAGGGGGCCACCCGGTGCCCACTAGGCACCAGGGTGGGTAGTGGGGGCCCAGGCCCACCTCCTGTGCCCATCTTCTGGTATATGAGGTCTTTTGACGTAGAAAAAATAAGGGGAGGACTTTCGAGATGGAGCGCCTCCGTCTCGAGGCGGAACTTTGGCAGGAGCACTTTTCCCCTCCGGTGGAGTAATTCCGCCAGGGGAACTTCCCTCCAGGAGGGGGAAATCGAAGTCATCGTCATCACCAACAACCCTCTCATCTTTGGGAGGCCAATCTTCATCAACATCTTCAACAACACCATCTCATCTCAAACCCTAGTTCATCTCTTGTGTTCAATCTTTGTATCGAAACCTCAGTCGGTTTATTCGGTGGAAGATCATATGTTCAGATCCATTATGATATTTATTACTCCTTTGATCTTGAGCATGAATATGTTGTGTGAGTAGTTACTTTTGTTCTTGAGGCCACGGGAGAAGTCATGTTGCAAGTAATCATGTGAATTTGATATGCGTTCGATATTTTGATGATATGTATGCTGTGATTCCCTTAGTGGTGTTATGTGAACATCAACTACATGACACTTCACTATCTTTGGGCCTAAGGGAATGCATTGTGGAGTAGTTCTTACATGATGGGTTGCTAGAGTGACAGAAGCTTAAACCCTAGTTTATGCGCTATTCCGTAAGGTGCTAATTTGGATCCATATGTTTAATACTATGGTTAGATTTTATCTTAATTCTTCTTTCGTAGTTGCGGATGCTTGCGAGGGGTGTTAATCATAAGTGGGAGGCTTGTTCAAGTAAGAACAACACCCAAGCACCGGTCCACCCACATATCAAATTATCAAAGTAGCGAACGTGAATCAAACCAACATGATGAAAGTGACTAGATGAAATTCCCGTGTGTCCTCGAGAATGTTTTACTTATTATCTAAGATTGTTCTGGCTTGTCCTTTGCTACAAAAAGGATTGGGCTACCTTGCTGCACTTATTTTTAGTATTGCTACTTGTTACTTGTTACAAATTATCTTGCTATCAAACTACCCGTTACCGACAATTTCAGTGTTTGCAGAAATTACCTTGTTGAAAACCACTTGTCATTTCCTTCAGCTCCTCGTTGGGTTCGACACTCTTACTTATCGAAAGGACTATGATTGATCCCTTATACTTGTGGGTCAATAGTAATCATAAGTGGGAGGCTTGTTCAAGTAAGAACAGCACCCAAGCACCGGTCCACCCACATATCAAATTATCAAAGTAACGAACACGAATCAAACAAACATGATGAAAGTGACTAGATGAAATTCCCGTGTGTCCTCAAGAATGCTTTGGTTATTATAAGAGACCTTTCCGGTATGTCCTTTGCTACAAAAAGGATTGGGCTACCTTGTTGCACCTTTGTTACTGTTACTAGTATTTGCTCGTTACAAATTGCCTTGCTACCAAACTATCTATTACCGACAATTTCAGTGCCTGCAAAAAATACCTTGCTGAAAACCGCTTGTCATTTCCTTCTACTCCTCGTTGGGTTTGACACTCTTACTTATCAAAAGGACTATGATTGATCCCCTATACTTGTGGGTCATCAAGGCTAGCAATATGTGGATAGGTGGGAGTGATGTATTAGTCCATGAACTCACATTGGTCATAAAGAACTCATATCTTATTGTGAAAGTTTTATTATCCCTCTAAGCAAAGTACTACTCACATGCCCCTAGGGAGGAGGTTGGTAGGAGTTAACCATCGCGTGCCCCCAATTAAAAGAGCACAAAGGATTTCAATCAGAAATAAAAAAGCTCTAACATCCCCACCATGCCATGGCCGGCATTTAAATGACTAATACATAACAAGCATTAATATCGATATGTTTACTAACTAATGATTATGAACCAATACCCTTTCATACTATTACATCAATATAATTAAATCACATGTTTCATATTCAATGATCTACATGAAAGTTTTTATTATATACCTTTCATTTTTAGACTAGTCTCATAACCATTTGACATTACCACTTCCTATTTAAGAGACTGTCAAAAATATTTAAGTGAAGCATGAGAGTGCAAATTATTTCTATAAAATATAACCGTGGCCGTGCTCTAAAGATATAAGTGAAGCACATGAGCAACTGCATAGCTCAAAAGCTATAAGTGAAGCTCATAGAGTATTCTAACAAAACATGATGAATGTGTGTCTCTCTCAAAAGGTGTGTCCAGCAAACAATGATTGTGGAAAACTAACAAGCAAACAAAATAAAACTATGGCACAAGACGCTCCAAGTAAAACTCATATCATGTGATGAATAAAAAATATAGCTCCAAGTAACATACCGATGAATTGTAGACGAAAGAGGGGATGCCATATGGGGCATCCCCAAGCTTAGACGCTTGGGTATTCCTTGAATATTACCTTGGGATGCCTTGGGCCAAGTTTAGGGTCTTGTTGCTCCTTATTCCTTTATTCATTGTGATCTCACCCAAAACTTGAAAACTTCAGCACACAAAACTCAACAGAAACTTCACGAGATCCGTTAGTATACTCGGTAAACGATAAACTTAGGTACTGTTATAAATTTGTTCATAATTATTCTTGCATAATAACTACTGTATTCTAATTCTCCATGACTTATACCCCGATTATCCATAGCATCATTAAAATAAGCACACTATGCAATAAAAAACAGAATATGTCTAAAACAGAACAGACCGTAATGATCTGAACTAAAACCATACTTCTTTAACTCCAAAATTCTGAAAAATTAGGACAACATAGACAATTTGTATATTAATACTATGCAAAAATTTCAGACTAAGATCACATTCCAGTAAGAAACATAAATTCCTGCACTGGGTGCAGAAGTTTCTGTTTTTGCACAGAATCAATTCAATTATCATCCAAATCACCCCAAAGATTTTACTTGGAAAAAACACTAATTAAAAGATAAGAACACAATAATTATTGTAGAAATAATCATGCCATCATGCCAAAAAAGAAAATGAAAATTTCAAATAAGATAAATGTTCGGTTGCCTCCCAACAAGCGCTATTGTTTTATGCCCCCAGCTAGGCATAATGCATAGTTTCAAGTATTGTCATCTTTCAAAGTAATTCCATTGGTGGCTCTCATAATAGATTCATATGGTGGTTTAATTATCTTCCTTGGGAAATTTTCCATCCATTTCTTTAATGGAAATTGGTACCTTATATTTCCTTCTTCCATATAAATAACAGCACCTATGGTTCGTAGGAAAGGCCTACCAAGTATTATAGGACAAGACAGATTGCATTCAATATCAAGCACAATGATATCCATGGGTACATAATATCTATTAGCAATTATGAGAACATCATTAATCCTGCCCAATGGTTTCTTAATAGTTGAATCCGCTAAATACAAGTTGAGGGAACATTCATCCATTCCGGTGAGACCTAGAACGTCACATAAAGATTTTACTATAGTAGAGACGCTAGCACCTAGATCACACAAAGGATTACATTCATAATCTTAAATCTTAACTTTAATAGTAGGTTCCCATTCATCTTGTAATTTCCTTGGTATTGGTACTTCCAATTCGAGCTTTTCTTCATTGGCTTTGATAATGGCTTTCATGATGTGTTTAGTAAAAGCTTTATTTTGTTCGTAAGCATTGGATGAATTTATCATGGATTGTAACAAGGAAATACATTCAATCAAATAGAAATTATCATAATTAAAGTCCTTGTAATCGAAAGTAGTGGGTACATCACTTTCTAAAGTTTTGACCTCTTCAAACCCACTTTTATTGTTTTTATCATTAAGATCATCACCCTCCGAACAATTGGGACACCTTCTAACTAAAGTTGACTCATCTCCAGTCCCTTTATCATCAAGTTTTACAATACTAAGCAAAGTTTCAATAGGTGTCACACCAATCATTTTAATATCTTCAGCATTATTATGATAAAAACCAGGTGCGAGTGCTTTTTCTAAAAACTCACATTTAGCTCTTATACTTTCAATTATTTTTCTAATTTCATCCATGGTGACTTGGATAGAATTTAGAGATTCATCTATTACATACGTTTTATATGGCAAAATTTTAATTTTGAGTGTTTCCACATCATTAGCAATTCTATCCATGTTTCTAGACATGTCGTAAACTTTATCTAGTTTTTCTTCTACCATGGCATTAAAAATATTTTGAGAACTAATAAATTCTTTAATGTTGTTCTCAAGTTCAGTAGGTATTCTATTATTATATGAATTATCATAGTAATTACCATAGTTATTAGAGAGATTACCGGGATATGGTCTAGGATTGAAATTCCCTCTATAAGCATTGTTGTTGAAATTATTTCTAGCGACAAAATTCATGTCAGTAACATCATTGTATTGCTCAATTAAAGTAGATAATGGAATATCATTGGAATCAACATGAGCATTTTTACTAGAAAGCATTTTCGTAAGAGCATCCATTTTTTCACTCAAAGGACAAACTTCTTCGACAGAGTTTACCTTCTTACCAGTTGGAGCTCGTTCAGTGTGCAATTGAGAATAATTTGTCATCGTATTGTTGAGAAGTTTCATGGCTTCTGACAATGTAATTCCCATAAAAGTGCCACTTGCAGTAGAGTCTAGAAGATTTCTCGACACAAAGTTTAGTCCCGCATATTTTTTTTGTATTATCATCCATAAGCTTAATCCATGAGTGGGACAATTTTTAATCATTAATTTCATTCTCTCCTAAGATTGTGCAACATGTTCTTGCTCATGTTGTTCAAAGTTCATGATTTGATTTTGAAGAGATATAATCTTAGTAGGAGGAAAGTACTTAGCAATAAAAGCATCCTTACATTTATCCAATGAATCAATACTATTGAGAGGCAAGGATGAAAACCAAGTTTTAGCATGATCTCTTAACGAGAAAGGAAATAATTTCAACTTGACAATATCATTATCCACATCTTTTTTCTTTCGCATATCACATAATTCAATGAAGCTATTAAGATGGGATGTAGCATCTTCATTAGGATTTCCAGCAAATTGTTCTTTCATGATAAGATTTAGCAATGCAGCTTTAATATCATATGATTCCGCACTAGTGGAGGGAGAAGCAATTGGAGTACTAATGAAATCATTGTTATCAGTATTCGAGAAGTCACACAACTTAGTGTTTTCTTGAGACATAGTGGCAATTCAAGCAAGCAAGCAAAATAAAATATTTTTGTGTTTTTGATTTTTTTTAACAAGACTAACAAAAGCAAATAAAAAGTAGAACAAGTAAATTATATTGTGTATGAAGGGACCTTGATTTGTTCGATGATATCTCCCCTGCAACGGTGCCAGAAATTCTTTCTGCTACTTATGACATGCGTTGGGATTTTCCCCGAAGCGGAAGGGTAAAGCAATATCGTAGCGGATATTATTTCCCTGAGTAGAGAACCAAGGTTTATCGAACCAATAGGAGATTCATGCAAACAACCATCGACAATACCTACACACACAAGAGCAAATACTTGCACCCAATGCGAGCAAGAGGGTTGTCAATCCCCTTGCACTCATTAATTGCAAGGATCAAATCTGATAGTAGGAGATAGAGAAATTGCAAAGTAAAATAAAAGTAAATAAATTGCAGCAAGGTATTTGGGGTTTTAGTAAATATGATGAATAGACCCGGGGGCCATAGTTTTCACTAGAGTCAGCTCTCTCAAGAACATAACATACGGTGGGTAGAAAAATTACTGTTGGCCAATTGATAGAAAAGCAGATAGTTATGTCGTTATTCATGGCATGATCGGTACATAGGCATTACGTCAGTGATAAGTAGACCGACTACTGCGTGCATCTACTACTATTACTCCCCTTCGATAGTGCTTCTGTGCTTGCCTCTCTAGGTATTAAGTTCATGACAAATAGAGTAATGCATGAAGTATGATGAGATAACGTAGACAGAATAAAACCAAGAAATATGATTGAACCCTGTCGTTTTCCCCGTAGTAGCAACAATACAAATACGTGCCTCGATACCCCTTCTGTCATGAGGTGAGGACACCACAAGATTGAACCTACTACTATGCACCACTTGCACTGAAGATCTAGTCATCAACTTGGCCAAAGAAAACTCATAGATCAGAAAACATTACATAGCTATAACAATCACACATAATAAAGTTCAGAAAAGACTTAGTTACTTTAAATGAATAATCTAATCATAAACCCACAATTCATCGGATCCCAACAAACATGGCGCAAAAGAAGATTACATCGAATAGAACTCCGAGGAGAACATTGTATTGAAGATCACCCACACACATGCACACACACATGCACACACACACACACACACACACACACACACACACACACACACACAGAGATGTAGCTAAGCACTATGGACCCGTAGGTCTGTGGTGAACTGCACCCACATCATTGCAGGTGTGGCAAGGTTGATGTAGAATTCCTCTGTGATTGATTCCCCCTCCGGCAGAGTATCGGCGAAGGCCTCCAGATGGGATCATGGAAGAACAGAAGCTTGCGGCAGCAGAATAATTGTTTCGGGTCTCACTGTAGTGGTTTTGGGATTTTAGGGAATTTATAGAAGTGGAATTAGGGCAAACGGAGCTATGAGGGGCCCACAAGCTCAGGTGGCGCGCCCCCTGGGGGCGCGCCGAGTGAGCTTATGGCCCACTCATATATCTTTTGGCCTCCTCCCGATGCTTCCAGGGTCCCTTCTGGTCCAGAAAAAATCACCGTAAAGTTTCATCGCGTTTGGACTTCGTTTGGTATAGTTTTTGTGTGAAATAATTCAATAGGCAAAAATAGGAACTGGCATTGGGCACTAGGTTAATAGATTAGTTCCCAAAAATGACATAAAATTGCATATAAAGCAGAAGATTGATAATATAATAGCAAGAAACAATAAACAATTATAGATACATTGGAGACGTATCAACGACCGTCCGGACCGCACCGTCGCGACGGAACAACAGGCAGGCTGCCACCAGTGATAGAATGTGGAGAACAGAAGGACCCACTAGGGTTTCATGCGGGAGAGGTAAGACTAGGGGAGTCATAAGATTGGACTGCGTGACTCCCCCATAGTCGTTAGATTGAAGCCACCGATTCGGCTACAATCGGGTCGACCCTGCTCGCCGCATGGCCGGAGGCCCAAGAGCGGCCCTAAGTAGGCCGACATGGGCCCAGGTATGCCCTCGCATGAAAAAAACTATTTCCAATTAATTGGGCATGAGTTTTACATAACAATCCCTGGATTTTGGAGAAATCACATAAGAGCACATCCACCTTAAGAAAAAATGTGGGGAAGCCCTCGGGAGCTTCAGAACTTCACTTGAAAGATCCTGGATGTTTCAAAAATTGTGCAAAAGCCCTTGCACCTCAGATATGTTCGGAAATAAGCCCCGAGGCTGTAGGTTTTTCCAAAGAAGCCTATGGAGGTCCAAAAAATATCCGAAATGCCCCGTTTCAACCGGGATTCAGCGTAGAAGCTCACGATATCATAAAAAATCCAAAAGAAGTTTCCAAAAATTCCTTGGAAAATAATGAGACAACCAGGGGAATCATAAGGCATCATATCTCGGTGAAATACTCCAGATTCATGAAGTATCTCTCTCCAAGCACCACTAAATTTCAGAAGGGCTCCATATTTCTTCAACATACTCTTCGAGGATGGAAATATCAGGTGCAAAGGTATTCTTGGGCCCTCAAATTTGTGGTGGTGCCCCAAATGCTGGCAAGGTATTCTCGGAGCAATTCATGGCTCTACCATAATGGCTGAAGGACATGGATTCCTACTGGATATTTCTAGAGGTTGAAATGGAGTTTAGAAGGAGACACGCAGATTTCCCCAGATGATGATCACGAAGGACAAGGGGACTCAAGTCGAGATCTAACCTTTCTTAACCCGATGAATTCCTCACCTTAGCCTCCACAAATAAGCATCGTCGAAGCTCATCATGCATCGTCAAGGCGTGGAAAGCATCGGCAAGAATAAGACATCAAGAAGAAGTACTCCAGCGTCAAGGTTGTTGTCCCAAAGCCACAACTAAGACTTTGATGACTCCTTCTCAAGGGGAATTCTGTTGTAGTAGTGGATTTCAATCCTACTTAAGGTGCCACCCCCTATTGATGAGTGATATTTTTACACTCAATATGTCGGATTAAGGGCTACGCAGACCTAAGAAAGGTTCGAACTCTGGGTCATGTGCGAAGAACTCAACCTCTCCAGCCAACCAACCCGTCACCCTACAGCCTAGCTCGATGGACAAGGAAGAAGATGAACACGGCAGTTTACCCAGGTTTGGTCCACCTTGCGGTGTAAGACCCTACTCCTGCTTTGTGGTGGATTGGCCTAGCGAGGGGCTGAGGATGAACTAGTATAGAGGATGAACAAGCTCGCGGGGCTTGCTCTAGTGAGAATGAGTTGTCCCCTTCTATGGTGGTGGCTAACCTATATTTATAGTGGCCTCGGTCCTCTTTCCCGAAAACGAAGGCGGGAAAGGATTCCACAACGGCCAATTTGAAAGGGAACAAGTAGTACATCTTATCCTGACGAAAGGCGGTCTTCGCCTGCAAAGCTTCTGGTCGTGACGCTGCGGTGGGCTCGGCGATGACATCCGTCCTGGCGGTCTTGGTCTCGTTGCACGGGAATGGAAACCTTTGGCTGATTCCTCGGGACCCCGCGCCTGCGCTTGCCTCCTTAGCACCAAAGAGGAAACCTGCTCCTCTGTGCCCGCTGGCGCCCGCCTGGCCTTGGTCATCATGGCTTACGTCACCGCAACCTCATGAGGTTGGGCACCTGGATAGGAAACTCCGCTCCTCAGGAGCAGCCCAGGGGTGGCCGCTCCCTCAGGAGGTCTTGGCGTCGTCCGCCTCACGAGGCTTGGCCCCTCGCGAGGGTCTTGTCTTGTCGGTGTTGAAACTGGGTCATACCAGGCCGTCGATGGAGCCACGCCGTGGGCCGCAGGCAGGCAAGTTTGGGTACCCTGGTTCCCAGAACGCCGACACAATCACCCTTAGTTTAAACCGAGATATTTCATTTAAACCGAGATATTCACTTCAATATTGCTACTAATGACTAAGCTAATGAATGCAAAGGATTCCACAAATCCTCTCTTTGATGGGTTTCCACGGGAAATGGGCTAAAAAGGGAAGAAATCACGTGTGAACATAGAAAGGAATGGAAATGAAGAAAGAAGGAAGCAACAGGAAACATGCCAGGAGAAACAACACAAAAGACGGCGTTCCCTACGACCGCAAGCACTTGTATGAGCGGTCGTATGGTGTGGTTTCCAAGGCAGATCGTCCACCTGAAAAACCTTTATAAAGGGGACCCCATCGAAATGTCAAGAGGGGAGCATCGAACGAAGCTAGAACAGAACCATCGTCATCCCCTTTCATCAACCCTAGCCACCGCCATTTCCATCTCCATAGCCACCATCACCACCATAGTCCAACTTCCTCTAGTTCATACTTGTAATCGTGCATCACACAAGGCATCCATTGTAAGACATATTTGTAATCAATCAATCTTCAAGATGTGTTCTTCAATGATTTCTTCTTGCGATCTAATCTCCATGTGTGAGTAGTTCTGTAAGGTATGGGTTGAGGCATAGGCCTTGCAACCCTCTATATTTGTTGTGGGGATCAATGGAAGAGCTTTGAATTAACATCCCGTATGTGCGAAATAAATTTTTTCCGTAGATGTCTCTTGTCTTGTCCACGATCTTCATCCTTGCAGGTACCCAGGATCATGGAGATTAAGCAACGATGAGGCTAAGTGCAGGGACAGCGTGAAGTGTTATTCTGAACACCAGTGACAAAAGGTTTTAGTACAGTAACACAGATCGAGTCCTTGGGGATTAATGAGGTGTAGTCATTACACGCCCAAAGCTCTTGTTTCATATTTATTATCTTAATTATCGAGGCAACCACGCGCGACGGATAGGGCCTGCGGTAGGACAACTGATTCTTGATGCAGGACTCGTGTCGGTCAAGATGTTATTTGGACACATCCCCCACTTCGGTTTGTAACAAGCACATCTCGTAGGGTAACTTCTACGCACAAATTAAGATCATATCTGGTCCAAACACAAATACATGGTTGGAAGAATTAAGACCTCGTACCCATGACTGTTTTTATTAGAGTGTTTGAATCATCATTTGCTTGATTGATCCAGTCAAAAGCTGGAATTAATCCTTTAACAAATGCTTGCTAGAGACCATCGCTTCAAGGAAATCTTCCTCTCGTGGGTTCGATAACCTAGGGTCACCTCGGGGGAAATAGGTTTGGGATACTTTTCTGTTCCTTTACCGGATCACTAAAATGAGTATCACTTGTCCTATATGGACAGCCACATCGCTAGTCAAGACCAGTCATAAGCTAGTCAAGGGAAGAAGACCACATAAAAGGATAAGTCAAGAAAGGAGACAAGGGAGCAAAGAGGCCCTAGCCCATGCAAGAAGGCTTCTCCCAGTGTAGGGATTTGCCCCCTAATAGGCTACAATCCACCTCCTAACACAATAAGGAGCACATGGGCCAAAGGACGAAGAATTACCTAGTTCTACCCCCCCCCCCCCCCCCCCCCGCCCACCTCCTTACTTCAAGGGTATCCTTGGTCAGTGTGAAGGACTCCTAGGCTATATAAGGCCCCCCATGGGAGTGTAACCAACTCATTCTCCTTGAATATACTAAGTGGAGGGTCACTCTCTTCCTGCCAAGCTGCTTTAGGAGGGTAAACGAAGGCCAAGAGCTCAGAGTCCGAGGAAACATGTATGGGTCGGACTAGTTAGGGGTTGTGGGACTCCGAAAACGGAAGCACTCTCAGTGCGTTGTTCCCCGGGCACCACTCTCAATGACCCTCCCATAGGACGTAGGTCGCACTCCCATGAGTCAACTGAACCTATTTAAAAGACATCGTCATGCCACTTTGTCGAGTGTACGACGATCTTCGATATAAGGTTGTCGTACACGCACTCACTAATTTCTAACCATGCTTCTATGGATACCCCTAGTTGAAAGTTGATTCTTGGACGTCAATAAGGATATCGGTGTGCACCTTATGAATTTGACTGTGTTTCGATCTTGTCCAGCTTTACTCTTGTAGGTTTGAGAATCCATTGTATTACGCCATGATAAGAGCCATACCTTGAAAATCTCATGGACCCTGATGCATAGCTTTATTCCACTCAGTTAAACATTTGAAGTGAATTGGGAACAAATTCACATTGGTTTTTCTCCAGACTGCTTCCTCGGCCGGATTCCAGGCAACCCTCATGTGAGCCATCCCAACCACCTGGCTAAAACTCTTCCCCGCTAGTCGCCTCACCAGGGCCAACCTCTTTGGTTTTCCTTTTGATCTACCCACTTCCTCTTGCCAGATCAGATCATCAAGTTCATCATTCTTAAGATGAAACCGTTCCAACAACTAATTAAGATCTCTGAACCCTTCCCTTGATGGTTGTTACCCTTGGGGCGAACTTGCCATGAATTGCGATCAAACACCCACACACACCCACAAAACCCCTAAGAGCATTTACAGTCGGGCCTCTCAAACCTGTCTCAAATGCCCGGGCAGGCCGTCCAGTCACTGACCGGTCGCAAAAAGCGACCCAACCGGACGCCTCAGACCACCCTCAAACGCCCGGGCTGACCGGCACCCCTCATATCCAACCCAAATCTAGGGCGGATATGAGGCGGCCTGGGCGCGTCCGGGCGCGTCCGCCCGGCCCACCTCTGGCCACCCTGACCCCACAAAATCCCCCTCCGGAGCAAACCCTAGGCCCACTTCACTCCGCTCCGCTCTTCTTCCCTTCTCCAATGCGTCCAATCCCGAGCGTCGGCGACCATGTCCAGCACCGGCAGCCGCTCCGGCGATATCTCTGGAGACGAGGACAAGCTGGTGCTCCATATCGCGCCAGAGCCCTGACGGTCGATAAGGGCGGCAGCTCCGGTTCAGGTGCGATGCCGCCTGTCGCCCGTCGCTGCAGCGCCGACGCCGGCGCCGGCCCTTTTCCGCCCTGCGCGCGGATCTGCGAGGGCAGATCAATCGGCTCCGCCTGCCCGACGGCCTCCTCCACCCCCGGCCGCTGCTCCGCGCGGGCAGCGGATGTGAACTCCAGAATCGGAGGCACGCGCTGCCCGCCACGAGAGGCAGAGGGCAAGGGAGACGGGGCCGCGTCCGACGCGGCTACGTAGTCCGCCCGCTGCCGCCGCATGATGCCGGTGCCCGACGAGTAGGAGCGTCTCCTCCAGTGGGTGTACCGTCGGTCACTTACCACAGCGGAGACGGGCGCCCAGCGGCTCCGGAGGATCAACGCCAACCATCTCCGGCTCGGCATTGAGCAGTCCGAGCGGGAGGCGCAGGCGGCGAGGGTGGCCAAGCTCAAGCGCAAGCAGGACCGCAACGTCCGGCTCTTAAGGGCTACAACGTCATCTCCGATTCCTCCTCCTCCGACGGGACCGACTCGAACGGCGCCGACATCGACCCATCTCCTGCCACGGACGCCTACAGGAGCGCCGCGACCGGAAGTGGTGAAGCTCCGCCCTCTCATATCTACCTCCTAGTATCTACCTCCTAGTATCTAGTTAGCATTTGCCGGACAGTTTGAACTGTGTGAACTATGACCGATCTTTAAGTGATGTTTATATGTGAATTTATGCTTGTTCGCTATCGGTTTAGAGTTTATTTCCTGTCGATTTTGCCCGTTTGATGATCTACGTACTATGTTGCATGATTTTGTCTGGATACAGGATGCCGGATATGAGATACGCAGCTGTGGACGCACAGAGTGCGTCCGAACACGTGCGCGGGCGTTTAGGGTGCCGGATTTGGAAGTCCGGCTGCAGATGGGTGTGTATACAACGGTGCGCCATCGAGGGCTGTGCAACCGTAAGTTGACACCCTAGTACGTAACAATTTTCTTTTTTTGATGTGACCCTAGTAACAAAAATTAGGTCAATTCCGTTGACATTTAACCTAAGCAAAGCGGGGTCTAATTAATTCATACCATTTGGAACTATGGCCCCCCAGCCTTTCATGCAGCGCGCCTGCTGCCGCATTCACCTCCTGTCGTGCATCCATTGTGCTAGAATCTGACACCACACATGTTCATGTACTTCCCATCATGAAATCCATTTGCTGTCCTGTCCGCTCCAGCATGCAGCCCAAGGCTCGTTGGCTATTCGCTACTGAATAACAGATGATCTAATTGCTTATCCCGGGTTTAATGGTTCTTTTGTATTTTGTGCCCAATTTTGATCGTAGATTTGACTAACAAATTATAAGTTGTATGTCACAAAACTTATATTTGGATAGTTAAATCAAGTTAAAGTTTGACCCAAACTACAGGTAGGACTAATAAACCAAAACGGAGGTAGTACCACTTTACACACGAAACAAACAACACTCCGTCACGCTAATTTGAACGGTGACATGGTTGGTGATGGTAGCCGTTGGCGAGGCCATGACCATGACCATGACCATGGATGGCTTCTCCATTCCATGGAGTCCGTTGGAGTTCATTGAATGTTAATGCCGTGTCAGTGTAAGCCACCTCCCGAGCTAGTAGTAGACGAGACCTCATAAATCCTACCGCTGCGTTTAGCCGATGCCAGTTCCTGGACGGGTTTTTGGTAGACCGGAGTACGGGCTAGCTTATTTTGGCGAGACAGCACTGACATGCGGGACGTGGGTGGCAAGTGCAGCGATGGGGGCCGTGTGCCCGTGTCTGTTGATCAACGTTCAACAGTAGCTAGCTGTGTTCCTGAGGCGAGGAGGGTTGAGAAATGAGAACACTGCATGCGTGGGAAGCGGCTAAACGGATCCAGGACGAAATGCCGTTTTGACTTTGAATATGTCAATAAAGGCTACCACCATGATCACCTCATCACCGATGTACGTAGCGCTGGTTTCCGTCAAAGCACCCTCTACTTTTTGACTCCCAAGCACCTTAACATCTGATCGGCACTGCTTAATTAGTTCTAAACACATTTAGCGCGGTTTTACTTTCCGAAAAATACTACTCCTACTCCTCCGTCTCGTAATGTAAGACTTTTTTTTACACTTACATTATGGGACAGAGTAGTAGTTTGTAACACTCTCGAAAATAGTTTCTGGACATTTACGACTGTCGCCATAAAGCTAAGGATTTGGCAAAATAGTGTAAGCCTGTTGGAGCTAATTTTTTACTTAATTAGCGGTCTCTTTAGCTAAGAACAAGCATGATAATACTACTATACTATAAAATGGATCGGGTATAATGGTGGCTGGGTAATCATTGGGACACTGAGCGCCATCCACATGCTTGCTTGGAGCGTCATATGCATGGACCGTCGTGCACGCTGCCTTTATCATGGCAACCCCCCTCAAAGCTCCAACCCTAAAAGCGCATCTAATCTAGTGATGGTGATGGGCCAGAGTGATGCTATGGCATCACCGATATCATCATTAGGTATTTAGTCTTTCACACTAACTCCATAGCTAGCTAGCATGCAGATCAAGAGCCGTGTCAGAAGATGCTTCTCGTATAATTGGATGGGTGGCGTACAAAATTTTCGATCTGTGTGACGACTATATGGGAAAGAAAGACGGCCTTTAAATTGTTATCTGCCATGATTATCCTTGCAAATTTTATTTTTCATGACATGGTATCTCTTGAAATTATGTGGAACATACTCCTGTATGATTTCCTGGAGCGACTGACAGTATGATCCTGCTTGTGATTTACGCCATAGTCGGAACCATTTGTCAAACAGTGGCTAGGGTAATACTAGCTAGGAGTATCTGTATCCATCGCGTATCTAGGAAAAAAGCTTGTGGTGGCACACTTGCTGTAGCTATCGCGTATTTCAGGGACATGTAATGCGTAGGGTTTGCCATATATAGTTTTCGTGCACATCTACTTGAATGCTACGTGCGCACACGACGTTGGGGGAAAGGGAAAGGGATATACATCGATAAATGTTACTCCCTCCATAAAAAAATATCAGAGCGTTTAGATCACTGTATTTTTTTATAGAGGGAGTACTACCGTTAATAATTACATAAAGTATATATATTAAGTGAAAGACATGCAATATTCTTTTAAAAATATATAAATAATTGGAGCCACCGAACTATTTAATTTTGGAAGAGAAGTGCGACGAGCAACAAAATTTTCTCATTTCTGCATCACATGTTTAGGTGTCAACAAAGACAAAAGTACTGTAATAGAAACTTTTGTAGAACTTAACCAGAGTAAGCTCCGGGGACTAGACGTGTGATCTTGATTTTGACCTAACTCTTAGCCCACTTTCTGTGCGTTATCATCTGACCCAACGGCTTACGTAAGGTCTAGTTAGACATGCACTGTCTTCGAAATGAACAATTTTACTGGCCTTGCCATCTCTAGTGATGGTTAACATCAATGATCCTGATTAGGAAAACTGGCCAATGAACAGCAGAAAGGCTTATTGCAAAGTAGTACCATTATTTAGGGACACATGTTCCTTGCGGCAAGGCCATAACTGGTCAAAATTGGTGACCACTCAATAATCCACTGGTTTGTGGTTACTGGAAAATGATGTTAACATCCAAACTCTTGGACCTCAGCCAATGGAGATAAGCCTAACTTTTCTTCCTTTGCATCAAAGCATAATCCAAAATGCCTGCCGCTCTCGCCGTGGTAATTGTCCTAATCCTTACGTTGGATGGTCCCATTTTAACAATTGGAATCTTGACATACGCATACAGTTAACAAAGTCTTCATCGGTATGCAAGCTCCTTTGCAGAAAGTAATTTTGGCAACTAGTTGCCACTAACCCGGTCTATATTCCGTTTCCTTATTTATTTTCCTTTCTGAATTTTCAAAAATTGTTAAATAAACTGCGCATTTAGTTCAGGCTATATCATGTGCACATGCTAAAATACATGAAGAAGTAGAACCATTTATGACCTGAAAAAAAAACGAGAGTGGTGAACAGTGACCGGGTTATATAGTGATAAAACTATCCCTATTTAATTTCACAAGAAGTATATCTTCAGTAATCCTTTTTGTAAAAACACATGATATAGAATGAACTATGTCCACAAATTATTTCATATTTTTTGGAAACTCGGAGAATACTTTTTGAATAATGAGGTGTAACAACTAGCTACAAAAAAAATTAGGTTTTTATGCTTTTCTTAGAGGCCTGCGGCATTCTAGACCAGCCAATTTTCATGGTTTATCTCTAATATAGGCCGACCGTGCAATTTCGACACTGATGTTCCTTAAAAAACGACATTGCCTCTGTTCGGGTTTATATATAAGTGCCTCACACGTTATATTAAAACTTTGGCTATCAATTTGGCCAACCAAATTTTAGTTATATGTCCAAAAAGAATTATATCACTAGATTCATGTTCAAAAGAAGTTTTCAGTGGTATAATTTTCGTGGCATATAACTCATATTTTGTTCGTCAAATTAATGGTCAATTTTTTTATTAAAATGCATGTGAAACTTATAAATGTGAGCAGGGGGTTTATCACGGTGTACCATCGCACATGTATTAATGACTAATACTAGAAAACATTGTGCTACCACAACTTGGCAACAATAAAAATAAAACCATTTGAGGGCAAAGGGAGCAGGAAGCAGGGACCTCACATGATAGGGCTTTGCAAGCCACAGCCCTAGTAACTCCTAACACCGGTACATGACACGTCCACTGATCACAAGCTGGTTAATGCCCCTGCCGCAACCACATGCGGCATCAGCCTCTTCCATTTGATGCGATCGAGGTGGGAAGGAAATTGCTGCCCCTCGGGTATCTGGCTGGCAACAGCGTCAAAATCAGCATGATTCCATTTATTGAGTGCATCTGCCATTGGCAATAATAATGCAAATGGAGTAAAAGGCAGCGAGCCGTCTGGTGAAAGTTGGGAGTGGGGGAAGAAGAAGAATTATGCTGCTCATGCTTCAGGCTGCTAGTAATTCTGTGCAGAAACACCCTCCCAATATACATGCTAGCACAAACTCCACCTAGCCGGGCAGGATAATTATGTGCAGAAACAACCCTGCAAGATGTAATCATTTCCCGTTCATCCCTCCCTGCCACTGTGCAGGCACCCAGGGTAGGAGTGGAGCAAAACCATCATCATTGGTGCCTCTGTCTGTGTGATTGACAGCATGCATGGGTGGCACTCATATCATATCTTTGTTCTATTGGGGCTTCGATGTCCTCCACAAAGATTCCCTGTGGATAAAATGGGGATGGGGAGCATAATTGAAACTACTACAACTACTACAACTTGTGCCTGTGTGAGCCTCAGGTGTTGATGGACCATGTCCACTGGATTACTATGCATAAAATAGTTTGCTAGTAGCTTCCTCAGAGTGAATTGAATCAGCTCCATGTGGGCTCAAACCCAAATATAAAACTGTCAGATGCTTTAATTGGCTCATGATGCATGTGGCATGTGAGCTGTTAATTCTAGGCTAGGCTAGATTTTTGGGGTTCGCCATGACAGTAACACTTGATGCAGTGGGTCCACAGGGAGGTTTGTTGTATCCCCATAATTGAGAGGAGTAGAATGGATGGCAAGAGGATGGGGATCTTATCTCTGAAAACCACAACAAAGTTAGCCGAAAGTGTCAAAGCTAGCCTTTTCCATCATTTTCCATCTTTATTCCATCGGTGATGATAATTAGCCATTGCTAACCCATTCTGGCACTAGACTCATCAGAAACAGTAGTCTCGCAGGCTAGCTTAGGATAGGCTGCTGCCCCATATAGTTGTCCAATATTCTATCTTTAAAATGATTCTATCTTTGTTTCTGTTAGAAATCTGACAGAACATGCTTGGTTAGGATCGGTTTGTGGCTTCCGTTTCCGTATCCTCCACCTGCTGAATGCCTTGGTGTGGTCATGGACTGAGACAGAACAGTCCTGAAACCCTAATTGACCGAATGTGTGATCAGTTGATAAGCTTTGCTTATCCGTATAAATATGAGCATAACCAGTATGCCGATCCCTTTCGCAACACGTTGTTATCGATGATCCATTCCCGTTGCTTGGCGTTGTCGGCAAGTCGTTGATTAGTGCCACCGTTAGTAGGGGATCGCAGATTAACGATTTAGTCGACTGGCCCTCGCTATAAAAGGAATTAATCGACTGCGACAGGACTGAAAATAGAGTTTTTTTTTAAAGTCGTGTCAAAGAAAATAGAGTTTTTTTAGGGTAACTGAAAATAGAGTTTTTTTAGACTAATTGCTTGCAGTGTCAGAGCCTGCTCTTTGCCTCAAACGGGCCTTCCATGAGAAGACAAACACAAATAAGACAAGCGAACTGTCCAAGCCCATTTAGAGCCGTTTTTTTCCTCTTCTGTGCAGGGTTTCCTCTGGTTTTTCCTTTTTATTTGTTTTGTGGATGTCTTCCACTTTTTCTTATTTCTCTTCTAGTTTTCCTTTTTTCCGTTTTCATTTTTTCTATTTTGTATCGTCCTTACAAAATTCATGAACACTCTTTAACATGATAAACATTGTAAAATATTACACAAACATTTTATAAATATACATTAATATTTCAAAAACTTCTAAAATTATAAGATATTTTTAATTCCATATTTCATAACGCGCTCGCACTTTTTAATTATACAAAACAAATTAAGATACTTGAACACTTCTCTTTATTACGTGGACATTTTTTTAATTACACAAACAAATTTTTATTACATAATATTTTTCAAAATACACTTTAAATTTTTCTTTATTTCCATGTTTTATACATGTTTGAAAACATTAAAAAAAATGATAAATAGGGCTCTCTCTTCCATGGCTACCTTGTCCTAGGCTTCGGAGTGTATGCCCGGTCCTACGGTCCTGCCTTAGCTTTTGAACATGTAAGTCACTATATTTCTAATGATAGAGGATAATATGAAATACATATAACGGAACGCATTATAGATTTTTCCAAATTGTACATCTTTGTTGGGTTGTAGCCACTTTTCAACGTTGTACACTATCACTTGACACTTCTCCAATGTTATTGTTGCAACTTCCAAGATGTATCCCTAAAGAAGAATTCTTCTTCAGTGGTATTATTGTATTCGCTTTAGTGGAGCAAGTTTGCACACACAAAAAATTAGCCGCTTTCTTTTAATCCCGTTTTTTCCAAACATCGGTTGAAAATAAAACAATGTAAGTTTCTGCTTTCCAAAGTGGTCGGAGTAACCAGACCTCCTAGTCTCTGTGCCGCCCTGTTCCAAGCGACCAATCACTCACCCCCACACCTTTTGGGCCAACCTAATGTGGGGTGCATGTTTTATCGTTTTCATTTTTTTTCTTTCATGTTTCATTTTTGTTTTCCTTTTTACCATTCAATTTTAATGGAATTAAAAAATGTTCCCAAAATTCTGAAAAACTTGCGTGAATATGTGTTTTTTGTGAATTTAAAAAATGATTGGGAATTGAATATGTTCCAAAAACTATTCATGAACTAAAAAGCTATTTTGATTTTTTTTAAATGTTCAAGAATTTCAAAATATCCCTAAATTTCAAAAAATGTTCTGTTGTCAATTTATAAAATATACCTGATATACAAACTATGTTCACGAATTTGAAAAGGTTCCTAAATTTCAAAAACGTTCAAGAATTTGGAAAAATATTCAAAAATTGGAAAGATATTCTATGGAATTAAAAAAATCCCAGATTCCAAAAAATACTCAAGAACTAAAACACAAAAAAAAACCAGAAAATAAGAACCTTCTCATGACTCCTAACTCGCGCCGGTTATAACCTATTGTACAAACCGGCGCACACACCCCTTCTGTCTTGTTCTCGGCCCATTTACTTTTTTACCTTATTCTCAACCTTCAAAAAATGGGTGCGCGCGAGAGATTCGAACATCAGACATCCCGATTTACTAGCACCAATGGTAATCAAGTGGGGAAGTCTACGTGCTGAACATGCTTACTTTTTTTCATCTTGTTGTGCGTCAAGTGCGGTACCATTATTCTCTCGCAAAAAAAGTGTGCTTTCATTGTCTAGTTTTTTCTGTCGGTTTTGTTTGGCCTTTTTTTGTTTTTCTTTTTCCTTTCATTTCCTTATCACTTTTTAAATTTGAGAATATTTTTAAAATTCTGAACATTTCTTAAATTCATGAAATTTTCATATTTGTTAAAAAATCTTAAATTTGAAAACTTTTTCCAAATCCGTGAACTTTTTTCCGAATTCTTGAAGTATTTTTTCAAATGTACGAATGTTTTTCAAATCCACGAACTCTTTTCACATATATTTGTTAAAAATCGACGAAGTTTTTTTGGCATCTATGAAATTTTCATTTTCATGAACTTTTTGAAAAAAATGAACTATTCAAAATTTGTGAATTTATTTCAAATTTAAATTTTAAAATTCAATTTCTATTTTAAATTCTTGAACTTATTCTCAAATTAAAGATTTTTTGTGCGATTTTTTCCATATTTTTATGAACTTTCTCATTCACAATCTTTTTCCAAATTTGCAATTTTTTCTCAAACCAATGAACTTTATTAAAAATCCGTAAACTATTTTTGATTTCACAATTTTTTTCAATAGTATAAAAACAATTAGCCTTTTTCCCTACCAGACCAACAACACAAAAAATAAAAATAAAAGTAGCGGGACAAGCAAGCGCCCCAGCCAGCGAGAGGCGCGAAGCGAGCAGCCAGAGCGAAGTTGGGTCGCGGCCCACTCCAGCATCAGCTAGTAAGGCGCTGACGAGAAGCTCCTGTTCGAAATCACTAATTAAGGAGTGCTCTTTGCAAAGGTCACTCCCACCTTCCCAGGTTGCAACAAGTGTCACACTGCATGTGTGCCACTTGTCGCAACTTGAGAGTTTTCCTTCTTTTCGTAGATTTGTTTATTCAAAACATTTTATCTCTCAAACCGTTTTGATTGTTGGATTCCTCACGTCGAGACCTTCAAACTAGATCCCATGTTGATAGGTTTCGATTATTTTTTTCACGAAAAAACCTGAACCGGAAGCATGTTCTTTCCCTTTTCGAAAGGCACGATCGTGCCTCTCGCGGAAGCAAATCCGTGCCTTCACGAGAAGTTAATCTGTGTCTCTCGCGGAAAAGAAAACACATTTTTTTTTCTTTCAAAGAGGCATAGTCATGCCTCTCGCACTAGTGCAGAGAAGGCTACCTATGGCGTGCCAAAAACAGCCTTGCTGTCATGGACACACGACGCCACCAATATGGCGCCATTGCTAAAA
Source organism: Thinopyrum elongatum (assembly GCA_011799875.1). NCBI lineage: Eukaryota > Viridiplantae > Streptophyta > Magnoliopsida > Poales > Poaceae > Thinopyrum > Thinopyrum elongatum. Next base: position 339,327,238 of record CM022301.1, read on the forward strand.
AGTAGTGGTGGCATTGGAGCCCACGTCAGCAGTATCCTACGTGCTGCTGGCATGTCACCTTTTCAAAGTCAGAAGTAAGTTCATCTTAACATTGTCGTGCCTCCTTGGCCAACGCCAGCAAATGATTTTTTTGGTAATATTTTTTTTACCCATAAACACTAGTTACTTTCTTAATAGATACTCGTTAACACAATATACTCATCAACACTAACTACTTACTTAATAGATACTCATTAACACAAGATGCTCATGAACTTAACAAGTTAATTAAACTTCACAAAAGTTGCTCATCAACTCTAGTTACTCGATTATCATCAACTAAGATGGACTAGCTAGTTAAAAAACTACTCTCCATCAAGGATTATGCTCAGCTGGCGAAGCTTCTTTCTATTGCCCTCTCCATCTATTTTGAAATGAGCTATGTCCATATTGAGGTCAATCCTCTCTACCACGAGGAGTTTTCTCTCCTCCTTCAGTTCATCCCGATCCTCGATGAGCTTATCCCTCTCGTCCCTCAGCTTATTAGTCTTCTTAACGAGCTGAACAGTCTCGTTGTGCAGCTCTTTAATCTCCACCTTTAGCACGCCGTTTGCCCGTCGCAGGCTGTTGATGCTATAGTGATGAGCGTCTAAGAGATCTTTGTTGAGCATGTCCACATCGTACACCTCCTTTTTGCTGCCTCCAGAATTGGCCATGACCTACAAACACATCATATACTATGATCAAGAATATATGGCATTTTCTACACATAGAAACACATACTATGATCAAGAATACATGACATTTTCTACACATACTATGACCAAGATACCACAAGTGAATAGAAGCACAAAAGATTATATGCAAAACATATACAAGCACTCATGTCCTAACATAAGAGCAAGGCACATGGCACAAAGCACATGGCACTATTTTGGCCATGACCTAAATAACATGGTATTTTTGCAATTTCAAAACAGTGAATATTGACACTGCATGTTTTACCAATGCAAACAAATCTTGACACCAATGAAAAGTAGTTCCAATATTGCATATGTTGGTATTGTTTTGGCACTGAACTAGCAATGTATAGAACTAAATGCAACTAAATGTTGGCACTGTTATGAATAACAGCGAATTACTAGGAGGATAGCAAATACCACAAATGAATAGAGTATTTTTGCAATATCATAACAGTGAATTACTAGAAGATTCCCATTATATAACTGTAACACCCCAAGTGGTTAGCTACAATAACCTCGCCCTAATCATGCCATGTCACCAGGCTTGCTAAGCTAAATTGCCACATGATAGAAATCAAAGTCAAATTCAAATTTTTTTTCTTCAAACATGCAAACAAAATAGTTCATAATTTTGTAAATAAACACTAAGTATTTCTCATGATGGAACCAACCTCTTCTGGATTCCCAAAATGCCCCTGGAAATTATTGAGTGGTCCAGTAGCATTTAATTTGGCCTTTTCAAATTTTTAAAAATGTTTAGACTATAGGAACGAAGTATGTCTACCAGGGGGGTGAATGGGAGTTTTAAAATTTCTTCGGAAATCTCAAAACTCTCGTAACCCAGCAGCGGAGCGAATGAAAATACAATACAGTGAGCGAAGATAAACTACTGAAAAGGAACGGATGCAAGCATCGAAGCAAATCACATGATTGAGATAATATGATTGGAAAGAGGGGGAACAGATGAAACCAGTGATGCTCGATGGCGACAGGGTATTTGTTCGACCAGTTCATCCTTTTGCACAAGGACTACGTCTGGTTGGAGGGGTTGTGACTTAACACGAAAGATAAACTCTCTTCGCCCTATTCTCCTCGACAATTGGTTCGTCAACCAATGCCGATGACTCATGGTAGATACTTGAGGTGATCTCCGAACCTTTACAGACTTCTTCTTCGAGAACCACAATCACTCTTGGTCTCTGAAGAAATTGATAGCTAACCGTCTAGAGAGTTTGCAGCTCTCAAGAGTAATAGGCGGAGCGTACTGGACTTAGATTCGAGTGATGCTGAACCACTATCTAATTCTTCGGCTCTAGGGTTTTTTCTCTCAGTGGATTTTAAACTCAAATCACTCGAAGAGGGGGTTGCTCAACAATCTTCTCAGAATCAAACGGAGCAGCCACCGGACAAAGCCGGTGCGGGGTGGCTATTTATAGCGGCAGCCTTCCCTGGTGGGAAATGACCATTTTGGACACGCGGTCCAGCCAATGGCCAAGCGACACGTTCTCAACGGTCAGATTTCAAAGAGCAACGGTAACATTACTTGAGGAACAAGTAATGCTAACTCTTCGGTCTGAGACAAATCTCTCGCAGCGAAGAAGATCATAGTCTCTTGCTGGCAAGTATTTTCTCGGAGCACAAAGAGATTTCTCTCACAACTTTCATAGGATTTGGGTTTAGCATCAGAGAATCAAAGTTTCGAATGCTACACCGCTCTTAATAGTACGGTGGTCCAGTGACTCAATAAAGAGAAAAGAAACAATGAAATAAATGCTACGTCTTCACTTCATCTTCATTCTTCTCGGATGCAGTCACTTCCTTCGGACAGACACCGAACCAATTGCTTCACGTCAGCAATTTTAAGGGGTCACTCTTGTCAACATAATCTTCGGTGATAACCTTCACTGCAACGCAGGGGATTATCTTCGTCGTTTGAATCAAACTCCTCGTGATTCCAGAGACCTGTTAATCTGTGTGCACTAGCAAACACATAAGTCCCTTACTGTTTATGTCAACAAACTCCAAAACATAAGGAGGCAAATTATTGCACCAACAATCTCCCCCTTTTTGGATGATTGTTGACAAAACAGATAATCATCAAAGTGAAGATAGATAAGTGAAAAGTAATTCGAACAGGAGTGAATAAGTGTTACTTTGCTTGATGATGAAATATACTCCCCCTAAATGTATGCAGGGATAGAGATAAGAGATTAATTCTCTTGCAAGTATTGAAGTAGATAGAGGAAATTTCAATCATTCGAGACAAATATTCGCACTGATGAGATATAATCCATCGAGATTGCAGTGTAATCATTCATAACTTCCGATAATAATTCCACCTACAAAACAAATGCTTCGAGAGGAATAGTGCAACAGGCAGGGTTATTAACATTACAGCGTGGAAGTTTTACAACATAGAGCAGATAGTCTTTAAGGCATAAGTTTCAAACTCACACGAAAGCAAACCAAAGAAACACTGAAAGCAAATCTATCGAGACTCTATGTAATTCTCCCCCATTTTGTCAACTAGTGTCAAAAAGGTGATGAATAACATGAGTGCAAAAGTGGCGAACTTGGTTCACTCGGCAGCATCTCCCGAAGAACTGTCGGTGGAGAGTTCTGCTTCGGAAGTGACGGGATCATCTTCGGCTTCATCAGCAGTGGATTTCACTTCGGGATTGACAACTTGTTGCTGAGAATACGAAGGCATATTGGGGTCAGCCACTTGAGCAACACATGAAAGCACATTTCCTTCAGCAGGTTTCTCTGTCGGTGAGGTAGCTTCAGATTCTTCGATCATCTTGCGAAGCTTAAGATGCAGAAGATCAGTAGTCGGCTCTCGAGCAGGTAGCGATGGAGTTTTGCGATCTTGAAAATCTTCAATAGAGAAGCCTTTGTCAATATAATCATAAAGCTCTTTGAGATTAACATTCAGGAGTTGCTTCTCGGTGAAGAACTTGCGAAGAATTTTCCAGAGCCGCTTCTTGTTCTCATCCGCAATCATATGCACTATTTTTGTTCGGTTGTTGATTGCATTCAGCTCAGCGGCGAGGTGTTCTTTTTCTCTTCGATCCTCAGCAATATGGTGCAGCAGTAGTAGCTGAGAGCGCAAACTGACTTCAAGCTGCGATGGAGGTTGATGAGATATCGTGCGATCGCGCTGAGGCAGACGTGGCCCATCGAATGTTTTGTGATAATCTTGGGGGCTTGACGCTGGCGATTTACCCGAGGATATATCTTCCATGACTTGCAAGGTATCACGAATTGGAGGAATGAAGCTTTTATGACTAACTTTCGCCAAATATTCTGTCTGCATGGCATGATCAACCACTTTCTGAATCCATGGTGCATAAACTTTGAGGCATTTTGGATGCTGAGCAGAATCCTTCAAGATGCGCATAAACATATCTTCAACATCAAAGACATATCGCTCAGAGATTGCATATATAGCATTTCGAAGAACATCTGAGATGATATTGTCTGTATTCATCCCGGCCAGAGGGCATATGGTGTAAGTGAGCATGTGATATAAAGTTTGATTCTCGAAAGTTAAGTGCTCAGGCAAGGGAGGACCATTGTAGTCACGAATCTTTTCTGCATCCATGGTGCACCAAAATATTTCATCAGAAATGATGTCAATGTTGTGCACTCGGATTTCAGTCTTTCCATGCTCAAAGCGAGGGAAATGAAAGTGCAAGAGAAAATCGGTGGAGGTGCACTTAATGCGTTTGCCTTCGGTCATCCACTACATGATCCATTTTGAACTATCAGATTCATCACCAGAGATATACAAAGTGGCATAGAACTGAAGAATAATCTCTCTGTTCCAAGGATGTTCGAATGCAAAAACATTGGTGAGGTAGAAATCTGCAAGATCTTGCAGCAATTGGTTGAAACAGCCAATGCTCTTCATAGCTGGGATGTCCGGAAATTCATGAGGGAATATCTTCTTGCTGTCATAGAGGACCCGAGAGTAATAGATAGCATGTTCTTTGGTCCAGAAACGAGGCGATTCAGACATGCGCGGCTTATCATAAGGACTTTCCCAAAAGAATTGGGGATGCATGTTCCTATTGAAAAGCGGTCCTTTGGCGCCAGCACCTACCGAGAACAAAGGCAGTGCTTCACGAGGATAAGGATATTTGAGTTCATCTTCGACTGAAATCACTTCATCTCCATATACAATGGAGTACGTATGACAAGCAGAAACAGATCTATGTGCGGACGGACCAGCATCTGAGATTCTGATCATTGTGTTGATGGATAATTTGAGTGGTGATTGAACTGGTGGCACAACAGTGGGAGCTGCAGAGGTAGTAGGCAATGGAGCAGATTCTTTTATAGCTGGCACTGAAGACAAATCAGGCACTGGAGGTGGTTGAGATTGTTCTTTGAGAATTTGTGGTTGCTGAGCAGTGGGAGGAGCCGAAAAATTTGACGTTTGATGAGCGGGAGAAGCTTGAGGTTCGGAGTGAGGGATTTCACCTTCTTCAGAAACAACATGCTGAGGTGGAATATTAGTTCCAACAGGGGAGGCCACAGGCACTGGTTCAGTTGGCCTTGGCGAGGGAGGAGCATCTGTCACTTGATCAGTGGGTTGCGAGGTAATAGCTGGCTCAGGAGAATTTTCTTTCTGAGGCTGAGATTTTAAGCGTTTAGGGGAATTTTCTGTCGGAGCAGGAGGGACATTCTTCTTCGCAGTTTTCTTTTGCCTCTTCTTTTGCTTGGCAGATTGATCAATATGGCCCTTGACAAGATCATCATAGCCAGTAAACTAAGATTGATGCTCCAGACAGATCTTGCGAACAATATCATCTAGATTCGTGTGGAACCGCAACCTTCTGTTGCGAATAAGAGTCAAAGCTCCATTGACATCCTTGTAGCTGTCTTCAAGTTGCCTAATGACAAACTTGGAAGAGGTAGATTTCATTCGACCATCCAGGTCATTAAGTTCGGCAGTTAGGTTGTTGATTTCAACTGAGTCTTCTCTCCTGTCTTGCACAATAGCTGTGGCCTGTGAAATGACTTCAGAAGGGATTGGCAAAGATGCCACTTCACCATCGAATGGATTTTCCACAAATCTATCAAGCTGCTCCATGATGAACACATGATTATAGTAGTGAGGAGCATCAGTTGGAGCCGGTTGGGCAGTTGGAGCAGTTTCTACAGGAACTTGCTCGGATGGAGGCATAGAAGCCAATGGCTGCATCAGTGTAGGGGCAAACTTAGCAGCCTTTTCCTTCTGATCTGTATCTTGAGGAGCACTTGGCTCGGCTGTAGGGGCCTTGATTTTCTTCACATCAGGCTTGGGAATTTGTTTGCCAGGCTTGGCAGAACTCGCAGGAGCATCAACAACCAAATCCTTCAGATTGATAGCTTCTGGATGAGGTGTTGTATTCACATGCTGCTTCATGGTGACCGTGGTAGGTGGAGTTTTCCTCAGAATGATTCTCTTCGGAGGTGGCTTTGGAACTACAGGAGCTCGAAGATCAGGCAGCACTATTGAAGTGGTGATGTTCACTTGCTCGCTGAGAGTAGCAGCAATTTCTTCCTTTGTAAGCGGAGGATCATCTTTATCAGAAGATTCATCAGCAGATTCAGCCTTTCGCTTCTTTGATGCACTCTTGTTTTTCAATGCAGCAGTATTGGGGTCGTGATTGCGCTTAGAATGGTCTTCTGATTTTCCTTCGGCCTTTTTCTTCTCGATGTCATCCTTGATCAGACGATGATTTTCTTCTTCACAAGCCCTTTCTTTTTCAGCCTTCTTGGCTCGCCTGAGGGCATTGCGCTGTCTCTTAGCAAGCTCGTTAGGATAATTTTTGGGTGTGCGAAGGGAAGATTCATGAGCATTTGGAGGTGGTGGCGGCCTCTCTTGGGGATCATTTGGTCTGATGAGACCAATTTCTCGGCAGTCACCCCATGGTGGATGAAATGCGAAGTTCTTCGCAAACCGAGGGTGAATCATTTCATAATTGAACCACTTGTGCACCCAGTGGCGTCGAATCCATTGCAGACGCTTATCTCTGTCATGTTTGGTTTCTCCTGTAACAGTGTTGTACTTATCACGAGAGATAAATTCAGCTGTGTTTGTGTATGGTTGCCTGCCATCCTTTTTCTTCTTCGGAGCATCTTCTTCTTGCTCGTTATCATTTTGCTCAGATCTTTTTCTTTTGCTGGTTGTTGGGCCTACCGTTGGGCCCTTTGCATTCGGTGCTTTAGACTCATCAGCTGTACCCAAGAGAACATCTTCTCCATCAGCCATACTCACTGGTCGAGCAAAATCCTCAACAGACTACATGTACCTGTGAATAAGAATAGATACGAGGGAAAATGGGGACAGGGTTACGAATGCTCACAACGAAGATTTTGATAAAACCATTTTGAAGAAGAATTAGATGTAGACTTTGAGAAATGTTTCGAATGAAAGAAATGAGTAGAACAAACTAGTAGGTTCGAGGAAAATACTAGTCAGCGTGCTAAGCATTCCATTCGTATGAGACATAACACAAACCCTAGATCTGAAATTTTTCGGATGCGAGGAACAACTACAAACCACATCCGCACAAGTTACCTAATCACTAAGATCTAAGAAATGCGGTAAAAGCTTGTAATTTTAACTGCGGACGAACTCAAACTAGAAGAACAGAAGACCGAGTTCGTGCTACACATACCCTAGCTTGGTGATGTGCAGCAACTACGACGGTGCGGAGAGGAGGATGATCCGTGGCAGCGTGGAATGACTCTGGCGACTCCTTTCTGGCAGCTAAGCGGCAAAGGCGATCGTCGGCATCGAGCTCAAGGTGGAGCAGTACGGTAGGGCTTTGGTAGAAGATAGAGGCGAAGAGGAGAAGAAGTGAATGAGGGAGCGGCCGCGATGCGGTATTTATATGCGAGGGGAAATAACCGCATGAGATGAATCAGATCGGACGACCACAGTCGAGGGACTTTTGCGATTCAACGGACTAGATAGACTGGCAGTTGGTGAGGAGCATGTGGCAATCGTCATAAAAGATCGTGGTCCTGACTTGGGCGGGAAACCCCAAATTTTGGACGGCTTTCGCCAAAACGATTTAAGTTCGGAACGAACCTTTAACGTGGTCAAGGACACTAGATAAAGATTCGGTACCAGATGAAATCGAGCATTCATAATGGAATAGCATGGACTAGAAGAGATAGAATAGAGGGAAAACAAGGTCCTGGGCATTTCACTCAGACAAACAAACACAAACACCCGAACGAAAAGCTATGAGTAGAATACATTTGGACTAAGACAAAATCCTTCAACCGAAAGGCAACTTAACGAAAGAAAAATTGTGGTGGCGTTACCAACCGTATAAGAACTATATGACCCCGAGCATCGTACAATTATCATGGCACCTGGTTAGTCTAGTTCTTCGTTAATGTATTCACTCTCAGAAAGAAAATTTCACTTTGTCGAAATTTTCAAACTCTTCGAGTGTTATGCACCCATTCCTTCTAAGATGTGGAAGTGTTGGCATGGGTGCCGAGTCCAGCTTACTGCACGTTTGCGGAATCTAGGATATTTAGCTCACACTGTAACGCACATAATCTTTTCTCATCGAGAGGCTTGGTGAAGATATCAACGAGATTGTCTTCGGTGCTAACGTGATCAATGACAATATCTCCTCGAGCAACATGATCGCGAATGAAATGATGTCTGATGGCAATATGCTTGGTGCGAGAATGTTGCACTGGATTGTGTGCAACTTTGATCGCACTCTCATTGTCGCAATATAGAGGAATATGCTTGACCTTGATGCCATAATCCTTTAGAGTCTACTTCATCCACAATAACTGAGTGCAACAAGCGCCAGCAGCAATATATTCGGTCTTAGCCATAGAGAGAGATACACAATTCTGCTTCCTTGATGACCAGCATACCAAAGATCAGTGAGGAAATGGCATGTCCCCGAAGTAGATTTCCTATCAATCAAGTCACCTACGTAATCTGAGTCTGAATAGCCAACGAGATCAAACTGTGCTCCCTTAGGATACCATAACCATAAGGTGGGGGTATGAGCCAAATATCTCAGAATACGCTTGACCGCTTGGTGATGCGATTCTTTCGGTGCAGCTTGATAGCGGGCACACATACAAACACTCAACATAATATTAGGTCTGGATGCACATAGGTAGAGCAAAGAACCAATCATCGAACGATAAGCCTTCTGATCATAATCCTTACCATACACATCTGCGTCCAGCTTACCATTCATGGGCATAGGAGTTTTGTAGCCCTTAAGTTTGCAATCTTGCATTTTGAACTTCTTCAGACAGTCTCTTAGGTATTTCTCCTGAGATATGAAAATTCCATTGTCCTGTTGACGTATTTGCAGTCTAAGAAAGAACTTAAGTTCACCCATCATAGACATTTGATATTTCTCGGACATCATTTTCCCGAACTCCAAGCTGCAAGCATTGTTAGTACAGCCGAAGATAATATCATCCACATAAATTTGACACACAAAAAGAACATCATCAATAGCACGTGTGAATAGAGTGGAATCAGTAGTCCTGGCTTGAACCCTTTGTCGAGCAAAAACTTCTTTAGGGTATCATACCAAGCTCAAGGGGCTTGCTTCAACCCATAAAAAGCTTTCTTCAACCTGAATACTTTGTTAGGATACTGAGGGTGTTCAAAGCCAGGTGGCTGCTTAACATAGACTTCCTCATCAAGTTCACCATTAAGGAAAGCAATTTTCACATCCATTTGATAAAGCAGGATGTCATTGTAATTGGCATAAGCAAGAAGAATAGGAATTGCCTCAAGGCGAGCAACAGGAGCACATGTTTCACCGAAATCAATACCTTCTACCTATGTATACCCTTGAGCAACAAGACGTGCTTTGTTTCTCACAACAATGCCATTTTCATCTTGCTTGTTCCGGAAAATCCATATAGTGCCGATGATATAGTGCTTCTTAGGATTCGGTTTGTCAACCAACTCCCACACATCATTTAATTCGAATTGCACCAACTCTTCTTGCATAGAATTCATCCAATCGGGATCATCCATGGCTTCTTTATACTTGGTAGGTTCTGCCAATGAGACAAAGGAGAAACTGCCACAGTAGTTAGCCAAACGAGTGTGAGAACGAGTTGTGGGTCGATAACTTGGATTCTCGAGATCTTTGAGAATTAATGTAGGGTCAACTCGATTTGCCACTCGAGGAAGAGGATTTTCATCTTGATGATCATTTTCATTTTCCTCAGCATCAGCGTCGGGATTGGCATTTGTATCGCCATTTTCATCGGAATTGTCATTCGGATTGGCATTAGCATTTTGGTTGCCATTTGTGTTCCGAGTGGCATTTTCTTCGGCAGAAGCTTGGCAAGTTCTGCTTCGAGTCATGGGGGCATCATCATCATCAGAAGAGTCAGGAGCATTTCCTTCGACTGGCTTGACACTTCCAATGGCCATTTGCCGAATAGCCTCTGAAATTGGTGGTTCATCTATTACATTAGGCAGGTGCTCCTTTTGGGAGTCGTTAGATTCATCAAACCGCACATTTGTCGTTTCCATAACTTCCCCGTGGTGAGAGTTATAGACACGATAATTATGCGAGTTCAAGCCATAACCAAGAAGAAAACCTTCATATGCCTTAGGTGCAAACTTGGAATTATGATTCATGTCACGAATGTAACAAGGTGCACCAAAAACATGTAAATAAGGAACATTTGGTTTCTTGCCAGTGATAAGCTCATATGAAGTTTTCTTAAGGAACTTGTGAAGATAAACACGATTGATAACATGACAAGCAGTGTTAATAGCATCAGCCCAGAAGCGAATAGGAGTTTTATACTCATTGAGCATTGTTCTCGCCATTTCAATGAGAGTTATATTCTTTCGCTCAACAACTCCATTCTGTTGGGGAGTGTATGCAGCTGAGAATTCATGAGTAATACCATTCCCATCGAGAAAATATTCTATATGAGTATTCTTTAACTCAGTACCATTGTCGCTTCTGACATGCTTAATTCGCACGTCATATTCATTCTGGGCCTTCTTGGCGAATCTTTTGAAGATGTCTTGGGTGCAGGCTTTGTCTTCGAGAAAGAATACCCATGTATAACGAGAGAAATCATCAACAATAACAAGACCATAATGATTGCCACCGAAACTTGCATAGTTTTGAGGCCCGAATAAATCCATATGAAGAATTTCTAGAGATCTTGTGGTGGTCATGACTGTCTTTGATGAATGATGATTCTTAGCCAATTTACCAGCTTCACAAGCAGCACAGAGATGATCCTTGTCGAATTTCACATCAGGAATGCCACAAAGATGAGTTTTCTTCACTAGAGTCTGCAAATTTCTCATACCTGCATGACCAAGTCTTCGGTGCCACAGCCAACCTTCGGTTGCTTTTGCAAGGAAACAAGTTTGGACTGAGGGACCCTTAGAGAAATCCACAATATATAAATCACCCTTTCTATTTCCTTCGAAGATGAAGGAATTGTCAGAGGCCATAAAGACAATGCATTTGGATATGGAAAATAAACCAGCATGCCTAGATCACAAAGCTTGCCAACTGACATAAGATTAAATCTAAGAGAATGAACAAGTAAAACATCATCAATAGTCTTGTCTCTGGATATAGCAATTTTACCTAGCCCAATTACCTTTCCTTTGTTGTTGTCGCCAAAAGTGATATACTTCAGAGGAGAAGCAGTTAAGTTGGGGTCGACAAACAAGGACTTGTTTCCGGTCATATGACTAGTGCATCCACTATCCATTATCCAACCGGTACACCCGGAGACATAGTCCTGCAGAAGAATTAGGCTTTCTTAACCAGCCACATCTTTGCAGGTGGCTTCGAAAGAAATGAGTGAGCAGGATATGATTTCTTTCGATAACCATAATTGTTACTCGAAGTAGTACGAGCATAATCAAAAGAATAGGCATTGAAATTCTTTCCAGACGAATGAGTATAGTGGTTGAATGAGGTATGCATGTACTCATTCTCTCGAATGGAATAACGAGCATTTTCTGCCTGCATGGTTAGTACTGGTGTAATAGGCAATGCATCGATAGATTTCTTTGGCACCCAGATAGCTTTCTTTGGGGGGTCATTCCTGCTATTTGGTCCAACATAGCGAGCTACAGCCTCAGCATGTTGGTTTTTGAACAGCTTATAGTTGTCCACAGAATCATCATAAGTGTATTCGGGGATAGGAGAATCATATCCCGAAAGCAAGGCTGGATCGAGTGTTTTGCTCTTGGCAGGCATCCACACAGTGCGAGGATGTCGATTAGGTTCCCAGAAGGTGCCATTTTCATTCAGTTTCCTTTTGAAACCAATACCTTCTTTCCTGGGATTTTTGTGAAGAATGGACTTCTTCAGAACATCACACAGGGTTTGATGCCTTTTGAGAGATTTGAACATTCCTGTCTGAATGAGATCTTTCAACCTAGCATTTTCATCAGACACAGAACCATTTTCCTCGACAGAGGGGTTAGCATTCACAGAAGATTCAACATTTGATTCAGCATTATTACGTTCAAGGCATTTTAAGTAAGGTGGAACAAACACTTTAGGTTTCTCTTTGAGTTCTTGGGTGAGAAGAGAATTTTCTCAAATCAAATCCTCATGAGCCTCTCTCAGCGACTCGAGTTCCTGTTTCCTTTTCAGGTAATCATAGGTTAATCTCTCATGATCAGCTGAGAGAAAATCATGATGAGTTGATAGTTCATCCATTCGTGACTTGAGAGCGGAATGCTCTTCGGTCAGCGACTGATTTTTCTCCATTTCCTCAACCAACAACCCTTTAGATTTCCTGAGGGTTTTCTCAATTTTCTCAAGCGAGTTTTGTTTAATATTAGCAATTTTGATCAGTTTAGCATGGTCATCCTCATTCGAAGAATATTGATCACTGGAGTGAACCTTATGATGTTTGGAGGATACCTTTTCTTTCGAAGACTTGGCCATGAAGCAGTAGGCAAGAGTTTCATCGTTGCTTGAATGTTTTTCGAAGAAGCTTAATGAAGGAGTGAGGGCACATGCTATCCCAGCCATGCCGGAATCAGAATCCTCATCGGATTCATCAACTTCTTCGGAGTCAGATGACTCCTCTTCATCAGAGTCCATCTCCTTGCCGATGTACGCCTTGGCCTTGCGAGAGGTATTCTTGAGGTTGGAGGAGGACTTGGAAGGGTTCCTTGAGGAAGATCTTGACGAAGACTTGGAGGTGGAGTTGTCCTTCTTCTTGAAGAACTTCTTCGTTTTCTTCTCATCATCGGAATCATAGTTCTTGCTCTTACTTTTGCCTCGATAGTTTCCTGAATCCTATCTTCCACTGGCACAGATTTTAGCTTCCCAAAGAGGGCAGCCTGAGATGAAATGTCCTGGATTTTTGCACTTGAAGCAAGTGTAATCTCTAGTTGGTTTTGATGAAGATTTTGAACCGCCAGAGTTGCTGGATCCTTTCTTCTGGAACTGGTTCTTCTTGTGAAGGCGCTAGAATCTTTTCGTGATCAGTGCGAGATCTTTGTTGATCCTTTCAGGGACATCAGAATCTTCTTCGGCATTTCCTTCGGAGGAAGAATCAGCCATAGCCTTGAGAGCATGGCTTTTGCGATGACTTGAACCATAGATCTCTCTCTTCTTTTCTTCTTGTTCCTCATGGGTGTTTAGCCTTTCCATGATATCAGCAGAATTGAGATCTTTGAAATCATCTCGTTCCCTGATCATCAGAACAAGTGTGTCGAATGAACTGTCAAGAGATCGGAGCAGCTTCTTCACAACTTCATGGTCAGTGATGTCTTTGGCGCCGAGACCTTGCAGCTCATTTGCGATGTCACACAGATGATCGAAAGTTTGCTGACAACTTTCATTTCCAATGCGCTTGAATCGATTGAACTTTGCTCGAAGAGTATCAATGCGAGCTTCTTTCTGAGTTGAAACACCCTCATTTATCTTCTCGAGAATGTCCCACAATTCCTTCGCAGTTTCACACTGTCGATAGCGAAGAAATTGAGCACGAGAGAGATGGCCACCAATTTCATCTTTAGCTTGAGCGTCCATCTGAATGGGTTTCTTCTCGGCATCAATGGAGGCCTGAGGTATTTCAATCGTGAATCCAAACTGCACCACGTTCCCCATGTCATCGTCAATGGCTCGGATACGGATCTCCATCTTCTCTTTCTAGAAGGGATAGTCCGTCCCATCGAATATGGCAATCTTGAGATGCGACTTGTGGCTCACTTAAGACATACTTAAACTCCAAGGTTGTTAGAACAAAATGAGCAGAGTCAAGGAGTACCTCGCTCTGATACCAATTGTAGGAATGAAGTATGCCTACCAGAGGGGGGGAATGGGAGTTTTAAAATTTCTTCGGAAACCTCAAAACTCTTGTAACCCAGCAGCGGAGTGAATGAAAATACAATACAGTGAGCGAAGATAAACTACCAAAAAGAAACTGATGCAAGCATCGAAGCAAATCACATGATTGAGATAATACGAATGGAAAGAGGGGGAACATATGAAACCAGTGATGCTCGATGGCGACAGGGTATTTTTTCGACCAGTTCGTCCTTCTGCACAAGGACTACGTCTGGTTGGAGGGGTTGTGACTTAACACGGAAGATAAACTCTCTTCACCCTATTCTCCTCGACAATTGGTTCGTCAACCAATGCCGATCACTCGTGGTAGATACTTGAGGTGATCTCCGAACCTTTACAGACTTCTTCTTCGAGAACCACAATCACTCTTGGTCTCTGAAGAAATTGACACCTAACCGTCTAGAGAGTTTGCAGCTCTCAAGAGTAATAGGCGGAGCATACTGGACTTAGATTCAAATGATGCTGAACCACTATCTAATTCTTTGGCTCTAGGGGGTTTTCTCTCGATGGATTTTAAACTCAAATCACTCGGAGAGGGGGTTGCTTAACAATCTTCTCAGAATCAAACGGAGCAGCCACCGGACAAAGCTGGTGCGGGGTGGCTATTTATAGCCGCAGCCTTCCCTGGTGGGAAATGACCATTTTGGACACGCGGTCCAGCCAATGGCCAACTGACACGTTCTCAACGGTCGAATTTCAAAGAGCAACGGTAGCATTACTTGAGGAACAAGTAATGCTAACTCTTCGGTCTGAGACAAATCTCTCGCAGTGAAGAAGATCACAGTCTCTTGCTGGCAAGTATTTGCTCAGAGCACAAAGAGATTTCTCTCACAACTTTCATAAGATTTGGGTTTAGCATCAGAGAATCAAAGTTTCGAATGCTACACCCCTCTTAATAGTATGGTGGTCCTATGACTCAATAAAGAAAAAGAAACAACCAAATAAATGCTACGTCTTCACTTCGTCTTCATTCTTCTCGGACGCAGTCACTTCCTTCGGACAGACACCGAACCAATTGCTTCTCGTCAGCAATTTTAAGGGGTCACTCTTGTCAACATAATCTTCGGTGATAACCTTCACTGCAACGCAGGGGATTATCTTCATCGTTTGAATCAAACTCCTCCTGATTCCAAGGACCTGTTACTCTGTGTGCACTAGCAAATACATAAGTCCCATACTGTTTATGTCAACAAACTTCAGAACATAAGGAGGCAAATTATTGCACCAACATAGACATTTCCAAATGGACCCAAACTTTTTGTGCAGCCCTATGAGATAGCCTAGTTTTTATGAGCTAAGTCTCACATTTAATAAAAATCACCTGACAGCAAAAGAAAATACGAAAACATAAAAGAAAAGTAAAACAGAAATGAAAAAGGAAAAAAGAAAAAGAACATAGCGCACTATCGGACTGGGCTCTACGTGCACACAGTGCGGCCGAGCCCAACAGCGATAGCCTTTTCTTCCACCTCCCGCCAAGGCAGGAGGCAGAGGCGCCATAGCCGCCCATGGACGAGATGCTACACGTGGCGTGCATTCCGCGGTCCATGCGCTAGGTCAAGAGATGCCCCCCGAGCCTCTTCTCTCCCTTGAGCAACCCTAGCCCCCCCCCCCATTCGCCCCTCTCCTCACTCCCTCATCCCGTTTTAGATGAACCCGCACGCATCCGTTGCCACGTCCTTCGTCATCCTCGCGCGCACCGCCGTACCCGCGCAGTGAGGCCATGTCCTTCCGCTCCTTCGTCATCCACTACGTCATCCTCGAGGAGAAGATCAGGCAGGAGGGCCCCAAATCGCCGGATCAGGCCGATCCCTTCCCCTGCTGTCGCCGTCGTCCGTCGATGATTCTGGCGCCGTCTGCTGCTCCCGGCCACCAACGAGGCTCTGTGAGCTCCTAGGTGAGCGGCGCACCGCTTCCCCACCGTTTTCCCCTTTGTCGTATCCCCTCTAGCCACCGTAGTCGAGCAGCCCGGACTCCTCACTGCCGGGCTTGGCCCAGCCGTGGCCACAGCCGCTGTCGTTCACCTCTAAGCACACTGCCGTGCTGAGTGCCTCGCCATGGAGCCCCCTTTTCCCCCAGTCCGTCCGATCGTGCTCCATAGCATCGTGCCCGGCCATGCCCAGCACCGCCGCGCCCCTGCTCATGTCGTCGCGCCCTGCCTCGTCCAACCGCGCCCTTGGCCACCCCCCGCGTGCGCACCTGCCTTGCCATTCCACGCGTCGGCCACACCCTGGTTGCGCGCCTCGCCGCTGCCCGCTGTGCCCACGCTCACGCACTCGCCGCCGGCCACGCTTCCGGCCACCCCGTGATCAGCCGCGCACTCCCCTGGATGCGGGCGTGCGGGGGCTTGCTCCTGGTGCCCCCGGCGCGCCCAACCGCTGACGGCGGTGCTGCTCCGGTGAGCCTTCGCCGCCCTGGTCGACCACCGGCGACTATGACGTGGTGCCACTATTTGTGGCTAATCCCCCTACTAACAGCCTAAACCCACTGACGCGTGGGCCCCTGCGTTAACTAATTAGGATTAGTTTAAACTAATTTGTTGAGTAGTTTAGTCCCTGACAGCTCGGCCCCACCTGCTAATTAGATTAATAAAATTATTTAAAACCTGTTTAGTCTAAACAGTCATTGACTATTGGGTCCTAGTGGACCCAGTTAACCAGTCAAACCTGCTGACTAGGCAGTCCCAGTCAGTGACAGGTGGGCCCCCGGCGCCCACTTTGACCAGTCAACATTGACAAGTCAACTGCTGACTGTGTAGTTGACTGGCCCTACCAGTCAGGCCCTCTGTGCACTACTAGGTGCACTGCATCGGGTGCACCCAGCCTTTTCTGTTAATTGTTTTTTCATATTAATTTAATTCTAGTAATTTTAGAAAATCATTTAAACTTTGAAATATCATATAAATTAATCTATAACTCGGATGAAAATAATTTATATATGAAAATTGATCGAAAAAATAAGACGAATCCGAATATGCTATCCACATACATGTCACATGTCTCTAACCTAGCAAACATGGAACCTTACCCTCCGGATCGTCTATCCGATAAATGCCTGGAGCCGGGAAAATATTCCCGGATATTTTTCCGCTCCGTCTATAACACTTAGCACCGCGTTAGGTTACCCCTAGCATAGCTTACTGTCATGTCATGTGATGTATTTGTTTGCTTTGTATTTATTGTTTCTTCCCCCTCTTCTCTCCAGTAGACCCCGAGACCGACGCTGCTCCCGAGGTCGACTACACACCTGACGACCATTCCTTTTCCGCAGAGCTTCCAGGCAAGCAAAACCCCCTTGATCATATCTATATCGCCCATTCCTTCTCTTTCATGCTTGCATTAGAGTTTGCTACTATTGTTCGATAGCTCCTATTATGATGCATAGCCTGCTTTTGTAAACTGCTATTGTTACCTTACCTGTTATCCTATATGCTTAGTATAGGTTAAGTAGTGATCCATCAGTGACCCATCATCCTTGTCCTGTTGCCCCCGCTTTATTACCTGATGATTCGACCAACATGATCGAGGTGCCGAGACCAACACACCACCGGCACCCCCCTAGTTGTACGACTCTGCAGAGCTACTATCGAGTGCCGAGGGTGATACCTTGTAACGCACTCCCGATGATATCTCTGTAGTGTAGCTCATCGTCCGTGGCTTACGGAGGGTGATTCCTCCTTCACTACCCCCGATGACGACTCTGTCGTGCAACCCCTCAAGTGTGAACCCTTCGAGGATGATTCCTCCAAGGTCACCTTGACGGTTACATCGAGTGGGAATCCATCGAGGGTGATTCCTCGGAATTCTCCCTTGTTATTATGGACACACAGTTCCCTTGACTTTACCTCAGAACCTTGTTGAAGTCGGGTCGGCCCCGAGGGGTACTCGCGAGAGTAACTGAGTTGGGTTGGCCATGAGGGTACCAGCGGGATAATTACACGGCACAGCCGGGCATTCTTGGCCCTTGCCGTAAGTCCGCGAGATGGGGCAATGGGACCACAGATCGTGGATCATTGATCGTCACTGTGAGCTCCCAAGACACTAACGGGTCTGGATATGTGATCTGAGTAGGCCTCTGGCCTTTTCGCACTAACCACCATGAGGGAATAAGTATGGGCACTCGCGTCGTACGATTCTTCCGAAAGCTCGCTAACGTCAGCAGTTTAGCGGCACGCGCCCGGTTGGACGAGAACCACCTACGCTTGTATTAGGGGGTGAGTCTGCTCCATGCCGTGTTCGCAACGCGCAGGATTGCAAAGGACGATTGGCCCATTACCCCTTCACATTTAGGATGTAGACCGGCGTGTTGGCCTCTCTGTTGAGCCTAGGTAGGACTACGGTGTGTTGATCAGCCAAGGCCAGATATGACCTAGAAAAGTGTGTCCGGCCGGAGTTAATCGAGCGTGTTGGGTAAGTTGGTGCACCCCTACAGGGAAGTATATCTATTCGAAAAGCCGTGTCCACGATAACAGACGCTCGGAGTTGTATCCCGATCTATTACAACTAGAACTGGATACTGGAGACACTAAATGGATATGATGGCTCTGGGATCGCTTTCTCGCAGGGAGTCGAGGAAGGATCTCTGGGCGTTACTACAACATACTTATTACTCATGGTATACTAATCTGCACTCTTCTAATGCTGCAAGACGCTACAAGATGCTAGTCTTTGATAGGCTAGGCCTTCCCTTCTATTCTGGCATTTCTGCAGTATAGTCCAAAGATACAGCCACATTCCTTTGATACTGATGCATACTTAGTATAGATCTGATGTAAGTCTTGCGAGTACTTTGGATGAGTAGTCACGGTTGCTTTGCTACCTCTTTTCCCCTCTACCCTATTGCTGCGATCAGATGATGGAGCCCAGGAGTCAGCTGATCCCGCCGCCGACTACTACTACCATGACGGAGCCTACTACTACGTGGAGACCGCCGATGACCAGGAGTAGTTAGGAGGCTCCCGGGCAGGAGGCTTGCGCCTTTTCGATCTAGATGTCGTTGTTTTGGTCAGCCTTCTTAAGGCAGACTTGTTTACTTATGTCTATACTCAGATATTGTTGCTTCCGCTGGCTCTTATGTATTCAAGCCCTCGAGGCCCCTGGCTTGTAATATAAAGCTTGTATTATTATTTTTTGTGTCTAGAGTTGTGTTGTGATATCTTCCCGTGAGTCTCTGATCTTAAACGTACGTATTTGCGTGTACGATTGAGTCGGGGCGTCACAATACCACAAGTGAATAGAACATTTTAGAAATTTATAGCATCTAATTAATGATCTAGATATCATCTAATTCATGGCATAAATTACAGTGGGCCAAGGGTTACAATGACCTAAGCAAAATTACAGTGGCCATGACCTAAACAAAATTCCATTTGTTTTGGATCCTAAGAAAAATACAGTGCCCATGACCTAAGCAAAATTCCATTTGCTTCGGATCCTAAGCAAAATTACAGTGGCCATAACCTAAGCAAAATTCCATTTGTTTCGAAACCTAAGCAAAATTACAGTGGCAGTGACCTATAGGAAAAAAGGGAGGGATGATATTCTCACCTGGGTTCGAGCCGAGGGTCGACCGTCATCACCCCTTTGGTTTTGCCTGTGAAGCGTCCGACGCAATGTTGGGCTAGGCCCAATGAAAAGATACAAAAAACAAAATAAATGTTTCAAAAAATAAAATAAAAAGTATCAAAAGACTAAAAAACAAATAAATATTCTTACTTAGATAACTAAAAGTCTCAAATCATTGAAAAGGTTCAAAATAATAATATATTAAAAATAAATATTCTTACTTTAATAACTAAATGTTTCAAAAAATAATAAAATGTCTCGACATAATTATAAATTCAAAATAAATATTCTTTCTTTAATAACTAAATGTTTCAAAAAATAATAAAATGTCCCAACCTAATAATAAATTCAAAATAAATATTCTTACTTTAATAACTAAAAGTCTCAACAAAAATATAGAAGACTCCGATATAGGCAAAATAAGGGAGAAGATTTTTGTGGAGAAAGGAAGTTAAATTGTTCGAGAAACAAGTGTTGCCAACTCCTATATATAGGCAAAACTTAGTGCTGGCGTTCAAATTCAATGAACACTAGCACTAAAATAAATACCTACGGCATTCACACAAATTCAACGCCACCACTTTCTGCCAACTGGTAAGTAAAGCTGTCTTCGCCAATTATGGCGCGCTATAAAAAATCTACGCCATCACTATCCTTATAAGGCCATCGTACCAAATATGCCAACGCCACCACTATTCGGAAAATATAGTGGTGGCGTTGATTTAAAATGGCGCGCCACCAACGAAAGTTGTGCCTAGTCGTTTTTTCACTAGTGTCGCAAAAGCAAATCCGTGCCTCCCTGAGAAATAAATTTGTGCCTCTCGCGGAAATAAAAAAATTGCATATTTTTTCTTTTAGAGAGGCATGGTCTTGCCTCTCGCGGAAGCAAATCCGTATCTCCATGATAAGTAAATCAATGCCTCTCGCGAAAGGAAAAGAAAAAAGAAAATGTGTACTTTCGCACAATTTTTTGTGTCTAAAAGCTAACAAATACCGGGGGAGAACCGAGAAGCCGAAAAACCCAAAAAAATCCTCTAAAAGCCGAAAACAAGTACAGAAAAATTGAAAAACAAAATTTGAAGGGAGCGTCCAGAGCATGACACATGGCGATGACTGAGAGCGCGCCAAGTGGCGCGCTACCAAGCCACCGCAAGTGACCCTTGGAAGGGCTCCCAAAGGAGTACTCCTTAATTAGTTGGCCTTGCTCCTGTTCAGCGCCTTAAGCGTCCGAACAGGTTGATGGCGCCCACTGCAGCGCCTTGTTAGGCCGGCCCGTGAAGGCAAAGCGCAACGAACAAATAACGCCAGAAAAATGCAAAAGTGGGTGCTTCAGGATTTGAACTCGCCGCGCCACACCCTTGTTCGAGCTTAGCTAACCACTACACCCATTCGACACTTGCGACTGACAATAGCACTACTATTATAAGAACAAGTGTGGCCGCACTATTTATTTATCACTTAGATTTTATATTTATTTAAAAAAATCATGCATTTGAAAAAGTTCAACGATTTTGGGAAAAGTTCAACATTTTTAAAGAAAAGTTCACAAACTTAGAAAAAATTCATCAATTTTGAGAAAAAATCATCGTTTTTCAAGAAAAGTTCATCCATTATGAAAATGTTTTATGAAAAAGTGAAAAAAGTTCATCATTTTTCAAGAGAAGTTTACCGATTTTGAAAAATATATTAAAATTGAAAAAAGTTCATCAATATTGGAAAAAATCATCGATTTTGCCAAAAATAGTTTGAAAAATGTTCACAAATTTGAAGGAAAAATCATCAATTTTGGAAAAACTTCATCGTGGTGGGGTGGTTATTGCATTATTAACAGGAAGTCCTGGATTCATCAAATTTGAAGAAAGTTCACGAATTTGAAAAAAGTCCATTGAATTAAAAAAAATCAAAGTTTTTGAAAAAACATCATCAATATTAAAAAAAGTTCATGAATTTAAATAAAAAGTTCTTCAAATTTTCAAAAAGTTCATCGAATTTGATAAAAAGTTCATCGAATTTGAAAAAAGTTCATCATTTTTTTTTAAATTGACAGATTTTAAAAAAGTTCATCGAATTTGATAAAAAAATCATCCAATTTGAAAAAAGTTCATCAATTTTTTAAAATGTCAATGGATTGGGAAAAAATCGTCGAACAAGGAAGAAGGAAAAAGAAAAAGAAAGAACCTGGCCTCGCTCGTCCACAAAAAGAAAAGTGGCAATCCCGCAGGCGCCATCCTCAAACCATGTAGTTCAGATTTCAATTTTATTGTAAAGTCAAAAATTTTGAACCAAACATCAAAATTAGGATCCGCTTTCACCATAAGAATCCTCGCGGCATGCTCTTCGAAACTAGATCTTCCATGGGTATGTTTCGACAAACTTTTTGTGTGCAATTTAGTCCCCGTTTGGTGCAACCGTCTACCAGTCGTTGTGCAACTAGCCGACAGTCGATGTGCAAATTTCTCCCTGATGCGAACATGTGTGAATGCATTTAATTTAAGTTTTCATTTTTCTAAAACATGTCACAACTTTTGAACCGAGCATCAAAATTAAGATCAGTTTTCACCTTGGAACCCTCATGGACTCTTTAAAACTACATCCCACATGGATATATTTCAATGAAATTTTGTGTGTACTATTTAGTCCCTGTTACGTGCAACTGTCTAGTAGTTAATGTGTAACTACCTGACAGTCGATGTGCAACTTTCTCCTACCCGTGGTCGTGCAGTTTTCACTGATGATACCTCAACTCAAACTACCCCCTAACAGTGAAATGTGCAACTTCGTCTGTTGCCCAGGACAACTTTCTAGTAGTTGATGTGCAACTCCCCCCCTGCCCGTGGATGTGCAGCTTTCACTGTCTTGCTGCCTCGGCCAATAGCCTAGCAGTGAATGTGTAACTTCAGATGCAGCCATGGCCAACAACCTAACAGTGATATGCAACTTTCCTTCGTATTCCCAGTGGATGTGTAGTTTTCCTTGCTACTACCTTCGCTATTGAGATGTGCAACTTTAGCTCCCTGTCTATATGCAACTTTCCACTATCCTCATGAATGTGCAATTTTCACCATCCAACTATCCCTGCCTGTGAGAGTGCAACTTCGTATGTTGTGCCAACCAACTGCGTATCAGATAATGTGCAACTACATCGGTTGCTCAGCCAACTGAAATTACACATCCACAAGTAGGGGGAAAGGAGTTGCACGTCGACTACTAGGCAGTTGACTAAAATAACAGACTAAGTTGCACATATCACTGATAGAGTAGGTGGGGCAGGGTGTGCTACTAGTGACAAACTACACATCTACGAGTAGGGACGAGGGTTGCACATCGACTACTAGGTAGCTGGCGGCTAGACTAATTGCACATCATGTTGTCATGATTGTTAGGTTGCAACCCCTTAGGGAGTTGGATCATGCAACTCCAAAAATTAGTTTTGAATTTTTTGCATCATGTAGTACTAAAGTTGCACCTTTTAGTAATAGAGTTGCACCATATAGCATCAAAATTGGTATCATTTTTTTTTCTCGAAACATGTCGCATGGATTCCAACGGTGAAAACGAATCTAAATTCAAATGAGCGATTTGAAAGTAATATCTTTTTGCATTTTCTATGAAACAAAACTAAAGGCACGGCAGTGTTCGCATTAACTACAGGATCAATTCCCACTAAACGGGCAACTCTGAAACTGTTGCCGACATCACCTGACCAACTGCACCTTCGCTCCGTTGGTGTGGCTTCTTTTCGCATAGCACGGCCGCTCCAATTCATCAAAAAGTGCACGTGCACTCATCAAGCATTTAGGGCAATTAATTCGATTAGAGGCCAAGCCGAGTCCTTTTCCTCTAAAACAATTAATTCGCTGAGCCTGTTAAGCTTTATTTTTTTTCGTGTTTCTTCTTTTCTATTTTTCCTTTTCCTTCTTTGCTTTTCGTTTAAATTTTCAACAATATCTCTTTATTTTATTTTATTTCTACTTTTACATTTCTTGTATCTTTAGTGTATTTCACAAATGTACATTTTCCATGCAATTTCAAGAACCATTCAGCTTAATGATATTTAAAAATGGATCGGTTGAAAACAATCTGAACCCCAAATACATGTTATTAATTCTAATACTCCCTCTGATCCATATTAATCATCGTCTGTTTAGTACAAAATTTGTATTAATTATCGTTGGTTTAGTACTAACTTTGTACTAAAGCAGTGATAATTAATATGGATCCGAGGGAGTAGTAAACCTTGAAATTTAGAAACAAACTTATGAACACAAATACGGCTACAATATTCCACAATAGTATTAGCAATTTTGTGTGAGTTAAGTGAACTCTTATCTAAAATACACACATAAAGCAAAAATACAATGTAAATTTTTTTAGAAAACATCACTGAGAATTCTAGATCTTACGAAAATACCATAGATTTCCTAAATATTTTGTTAATGTAGATCAATATTTTTCATAACCGGAAGCGTATATTTAAAGATACATTTTTATCATTTTTTACGTACTTGTGTCAAAAAATCATACTAATTTACCACTATCAATCATTTCAAGTATATTACAATTTTTTCTTTTTAGGAAGATCATAGTTTTTTGGTTTTACTAGAACAATGCCCGTGTATTGCAACGGGATATAAATATTCTAGTACGTTAGCTTGTGATTTACGTGTCAATAATAATGTGACTGTGTGAATAAATATTTATCAAATTCTGACCATGAATTACCTTATATTTTGATTAGAAGTTTGGTAAGTAAATTAAAGTGGAATTGATTGAGAAGGTAAGTAAATTAAGGTGATTGATTATCATATATATGGAAGGTTGGACGAAGGGGTGGTGGGAATAAAGGTGAAATGAGAACTTTACGTTCTTTTTAAGTAGTAGAGAAAAAGATCAAAAGATCACCTAGGTTGGCTTGGCCATGGTGTATAGCCCCATTTATGTGCCTTTATAGACAACACGCCAGCAAACACAGGAGCTCCTATTTCATGCATGTTGTGTCGAACTGGCGAGCATTCGCACATGCGGTACCACGAATGGGTCAACCCATGTAGCACTAGGGATTGTAAGGACTCAGGCTAGCTACTGTAGCATGCAATATTTCCTTGTTCTGATTTTTGGCGGTTCTTTTGGTTTCGAGTTGTTTCCCAAAAACAGAAAAAATAATAATTTATTTTCAAAATGAGCATTCATTAAAATTTAAGGACATTTTATAAAAAATGCAAACATTTTAAAAACTTGTTGAATATTTATTTAAAAATCTTGAACCATTTTATGATTTTTTGGAACAATTTTTTATTTTATGACATTTTTTAATTTTTCAGAAATATTTTTTGAAAAGAAAAAAGAACCATAAAAGAAAAGGAAAATAAACACAAAACGCTAGATAATAGCAATAGAAAAATAAAATGGAAATACAAAATCAAACCTTCTAGAACCTTTCTAAAACCGAGAAACCAAAGCTCGAACCTTCGCAAAATCAAATCTTGTTGCACATTTTGTTTGCTCCTTGTGTCTTTCCTCGACATCCCTACACAAAGAGCGTTAGATAGAAGGTCCCAAAACACGTCCACTCTTGTTTAATATGTGGGCTTGGTTTTTTGTTTGGAATTATGATTTCATACGAAAAACCATGGCGCCATGGTTTTTCGTATGGAATTCTTATTTCCAGACTTCCAAGCCAATGTAAGATGTAAGGTGTTCCACGTGTCCTCTGCCTACCTGGGTTGACCCATTATTGGCATGGGCGCGTTTAGTTCTCTCTGGGTTTTTTCTCCTTTTATTTTTTTTATTCTGGGGAAACACTAAGTATAATGTAGAGTCGTAGACCTCACAGACATTCACATCACAACCCACACATACTCATGCCACATGCAAGCAATTACTGAAGAATAGACAAGAGATCTTTAAGATTGTTAAAGTTAGCACGAACACCTTGCTATCAAGCGGGAACATGGGCTGCCACTTCTATAATGAGACACGAGGTTTGATCATGATTCAACTAACATACACACCATACAACAAATCATCAGTTTTCTTTTATTTACTAGATGGTACCCCGCACGTCGTTGCACGAACGTTTCACAATAAATTTTAAGTGAGATTTGGTTGTAGTGAACATCGTTATTTGGATAATAGCATGATAACTAATACCAAAATTACATATTATTTATTGTGTTATAAAACATTTATTAAGTATAAATACAATAGTAGAATAAAAATTTACATGCATGTTTGCATGTTGAAGTGGGCTTTTTTCTATGCACGGTTGCATGTTGAGGGTGGGCCTTTTTCCATGTATGGAACATGTTGAGTTAACATGCATGTATAGAGCTCCTATTCCACGCCTTATGCGCCAAATCGCTGCCAGGCGCTCACGAGATTGTCAGTTGGGCCAGTCAATTTAAAGCGCGTCCGCTAGCTTCGCTCGATCGCTTGATAGGCACCGGCTTGCACACTCAACCCCTCCTGCAGGTTTAACCGGTTGACCAGACCAGTCAACTATTGACGATTGAGTTTTTTTTAAGTTCACAGGATTAAAACAAAGTTTACAATTAAGAAAATTTAACAAAAAATCAAAAAATCCTCATGTATTCAAAAAACATTCATGAAAATGAAAATTGTTCACGAATTCGAGTGAATTAGAAAAAGTCCACAAATTCAAAAAAGCTCGCAAAAGTCTAAAAAGGTTCAGAAATTTGAAAAAAAATCAGGAATATGAAAAAGTTTGCAAATAAAAAAAAGTTTGCGAATGCGAAAAAAGTTAAAAAGGTTCACAAATTCCAAAAGAAGTTTTCAAATTTTAAACCACATTTGCGAATTGGTAAAAAGTCCATGAATTTTAAAAAAGGGAAATGAAAATTGTTCAGAATTTTCAGAAATGTTCACAAATTTGAAGATTTTTTTTACAAAAAAGAGAAAAAAAGAAAAAAAAATGGGGAAAATGGACAAAAAAATAAAAAAATGGTTTGGAAGCATCCAAAAGCTTCTCAAAACTTGTCAGAAGCTACGCAGAAGACCAACACCGGTTCATCGTAAATGGGCCGACCCACCTATCGCGACTGTGTGCACTGCGTAGCAAATGCCCTTTAAGAGGCGCTCTAAGCGGCGAATAGGAAATTCTATGCATGTGAGAGAAATACGTTAGTGGTGGCTACCTATTTGGATATAGAAGAATTTTTGTTGTTCCTTAGTTTTGGTAGTTTTTATGTGTTTCATCAATGGGCATGTTTTGACATTTTCCTACAAAAACTTTAAATACTATTATTTTAAATTAAGACCAACATAGTCAATATTGTGCTAATCGGTCAACCAAATACGTCAATCCCTTATAGAACATGTGGGCCAATTTTTTTTGTGTTCACCGTATACACTTTTTTTAGAAACCACCGTATACACTTATTGTGGACTAAATGGCCGCTACTACACTACGAAGGAGGCGTGTGCATGTCTAAATTGCTAGATGGTTGCCTCCCATCTTTTGGGATAAATGGTGCTTTATTACTTAAAGGTTTAAGGATTACATCCGACATCTGCATAATTGAGATGCACACAGCCAAACCAAGTTCAACCTAAAAAACAAAAATAAAGGCGAAATACAAGAAATCATGAGTTTGTATGACGCTTAAGCTGTAGGAGGGTCAATCCTAAGATCATGTTGTCATCCATATTGGGTAAAGTATCCCTCGTCGTGTGTTCCAAGCGTGTACGCACCTCCATAAATAGGTCTTGATTCTCCTCACGTTGTAGGCACGACCATAAACGGAGCATGCCGGTACGCCTGTAGATAACCTGCATAAGAGAAGTACTTTTATTGTTAAATACCTTATCATTTCTACATAGCCAAGGTGATCAAATAACGGCAAACGCTCCCACCGTGATAAGAATTCCGAGCATGTGATCAATCTCATGTAACCAGTTGCCAAAAATGTTAGCAACACTATGTGGAGGATACAAGACAGAAGCTAGTTGGATGATTGACCATATAGAACGAGCTAATTTACGTTGGAAGAACAAATGTTTGATTGTTTCATCATGATAAAAAACACATTGCGTACTTCTATGTCAATTCCTCTTAATAAGGTTGTCTTTGGTAAGAATGACTCCTCGACGAAGATACCATGCAAAGATTTTATTCTTAAGCGGTATCTTCATCTTCCAGATCTTCTTATTATTAACAACTCGCACATCTATTGGAAATATGCCCTAGAGGCAATAATATTGCAGTATTATATTTCCATGTTTATAATTAAGAGTTCATATTCTATGCTATAGCTGCTATGATCCTAAAATATGTGATTCAGTGGAAAACTCATATGCATGTGTGGAATGATAAATGGTAAAACCCGATTCCTAGTCTCGCCTCTAAGACTAGCTCAAGTGTTGTTTGTGATCATATTTTCCGGATCTTGGGATATTGTTAAGTGTAACGATAGTCCCAAAACAACTTTGACAATATGACATAGGAAGAACTTTGAGATGGTATCATCACAAGTCAATCGTTATAACACAGATAGTTAACGTATGGTTTAGTTTCGTAGACCATGAGAGTATCGTAGTCACTTCTTATCGTAATGGACTTTGGGGTTGCTCAAACGTCATCCTGTAACACGGTGATCATAATGACAACTTACAGGTTCATCGGAAAGTTTGACAAGAGGCTAGATAGCTCAAGAGTGAGATTTGCTCCTCCGATGATGGAGAGATATTCTTAGGGCCCTTTCGGTGTGACGACATCCATCATCGTCTGTCTAGACATAGGTGACTAGGTCACGGGGATGCCGGAACATGCATGTCAATGAGAAAGAAGAACAAAACCGGTAACGAGGAGACCGGTATAGTGGTCACGAGAATGACTCAAGAGCATACCGAGATATCTCACCTCGGGTATTGTAAAGTATCGTGAAGCAAAGGGAATAACACATGATAACCAAAGGTTCACTCAAATGCCATTCATGTATTCATAGGGATCGATGTGGAGGTCCACGGTTCCGCTACCGATCATTGAACGAAAGGAGTTTTGTTCATGTCTATGTTTTACCGAACCTATAGGGTCACAAGCTTAAGGGAATCATGATTTTCTGAGTGTTAGTGGAGCAAGAGTTATGAGAAAATATTTGTGAAATAATTTCATTAATATTAGAAATGGTTTCAAGAAAAACCGGAAGCGTTTCGCAGTTACCGGAAGGGTTTCATGGTTTACCGGAATTGATATATAGGTGGAAATTATTTCCGAGGACTTAATATCAATTATAAAGGGATCTACTATGATTAGGAGGCCCTTGGAATTTATTTATAGTCAATGGGCTAACGAAAATAAGAAAATTCCTATTAGGGAGAGTTAATGGGCCCTAAGGCCCATTAGTGGAGGCCCCCAAGGGGAGGCCGAATTGGGGAGGTGGAGTAGGACTCCACCAACCCCTATGCCCGCGCAAGGGGGGAAACCCCTTCCCAAGTCGGCCACTCCTCCCCTCTCCCCTACACGTATATATACTAGAAGTTTTGGCCCTTTGGAGACATAAGTTTTGGAGCCTCCTCTAGTTCTCTAGTTCTAATTCTAATTTATCCAATTAGAGCTCTAACTGATCCAATTAGAGCTAGATCTATTCCTCTCTAATCCTCATAATTAGATGCTCCAATGTGGCTCTAATCTTCTCCCTCTAATTCTCCAGCAGTAATTAGCTCTCGACGGTGAAGCGCTGTCGGATCGTGAAGTCTATACGCTTGCAAGCTGTAGAGAGGTCATGCTTTAGGTCTTTTGTTCGTGGGATCATTGTGGATGGTTCAAGGGATCACCGTGGACGGCTCGAGGGACTTCAAGAACGATCTTCATCAACTCTTCTTCGGATGCAACTCGGAGTTGGTAGCAATCTGATCTAGACCCCTTATGCATTTTCATAGTGATCCTGGACTGTGTTTGTAGGACAATTTTTTTTGTTTTCTACTATGTTTCCCAACAGTGGCATCATGAGCGGTTCTATGAGTAAATGCAGGTTTTGATCTAGATCACATATGGATGTGAGAGTTTGGTATTCTTGTTTTCCTTTCCTCAAGTGTTGCTTCAGTTCAGTTCATTCACGGCATGATATAGCTTCGTACAAAGTTCTGACAATCGATCGGCTCTGGCTATCGACGATATGCTAATAGTTCTCTGGGCTTCATCATAGTCAAGAATAGTGAACTGTCGTAAACACGTGAAGCCAATGAAGATGTTAGATCTTCTAGGGGATCACGCGTATTGACAAAGTTTAGTGTGGGCCTAGAGATTTTTTAATTAAGTATCTTCCCTCACACATCCCGAAAGTTAATCTAGCAGCAAGAATTATCGCCTTAATGGTGGACGTAGGTAGCTAGAGTTCTCCAAAAACCCTAGAAGCAACATAATTAAAAGTTGCCAAACCGATTAGAGGACGTCTAACTTGGTTTTGTAGGATGCATGTGATGTGGTATAGCCTTCGTCATGATAATGAGTTTATGTATGATATGGTTATATGATTTAAAGTTAAGTGACCTACGCGTCACAGCACAACATGATGGCTGGAGCCAAAGGATTGTCACTTTAATGACGTGCGTGTAAAACCTCATTATTTTATTTTATCGATGAGAGTGACGAACGTGCTGCGGAGGACCCCGGAGCAAGGTGGCTTCACCAGGCGCAGGAGTTCATGGTGGTGGCCATGACAACACCTCGGAGTACCTTCATGAAGACCTTGAAGGATCATGAAGACGTTCCAGTGCCAAGGGTTATACCATCATGCTTTTATGAACTGCCTGCGATGTTTATCCCTTTTTGATTGCACCCTTTTGATTGCACAGTAGTCGTTTTTATTAGGGTGATCTCTCACAGAAAATATCAAGTTTTTAGTGCTCTTCCCAGTGTAGCAACCGTCTACAACACGTAGCTTTTCGAAGTACATGTCCACATGAGTACAGACGGATTGTGAGGTGTAAGGCGGGTGAAGGTTAGATCTCACAGTTGGATCCCTCAGTTATCTTGAATTTCTAGAAGAATCATTCTGAGCTCGAAGCACAAAGCATCGAAAGATAAACACGAGTAATATGGAGATATGATCGACAAGTTTGCCTACCGGTTCAAGTTCACGTCATCATTGATGTCCACATCAATGACTGTGAATAAGATCAGAATCTCGAATCACTCACTTTCAATTATGAAAGATATTGGTTTGAGTGGGAGCACAATGATGAATTAATTAAGTATACTCACTAGTGCAAATTAATTATGAACAATGTTTATGTGTACTTTGCATTATAGTTGTAGAATAATGGCTCACGGTCCCACCTTTCCTTTTGAAATTGATTAGCTGTTATTTATTTGGTTGAATCTTTACAATTGGTAACGTAATGAAGAGGATCGTCCTCTAAGAGTGTCAAGAAGGATTTTTTCCTATTGCATGCTTACAATACTCTCGTGCTAATTCCGTGGATGATGAGACTCACGTCCTTCGATCAAAAAGGCTAAATTATGGTCTACTTGCTTCCAAGAAACCCGAACTTCAAAATATTTGGGATAATCATGTGATATTCTTGGAACTGTAAATTGTTTTTAGAAATAACAAAGGCTGAAGAATATATGATATCTAAAGAAGTGTTTTCTTGCAAGTTCTAGTGAAGTGTTCAACTATGTTTAAGACTGAAATACATAGGATCCGGAAGAACGCCAATCATGTGTTGATGGTGAGAACTTAAGGAGTAAGAACAAAACTGAAGGATGTAATGAGACTTACACGCCTGGGTAAGTTCGAGGCTCATGCCACTCTTAAAGTTGGATGATTCTTCTGTGAGTAGGAGTATTGGAAGTAAAACTATAAGAAGTAAAATGACAGAAAGAAAAGAAGACTGGAATGTCCAGCTCAAGTATGAATGTCATACAAGTTATAAGATGTAGAGAAAGTTGGTCAAGTAAAGTGTAGTTCTTTGGAATTATGATTGCTGATCACTAATTATTCGGTATTGTGGTTAAAAGTTGATCTCAAGGATATCAACTCCATTACATGTTGTTCCGAATCGTTGCAAGAAACTACAACGACCGAAATGACCAACAAATAATGAGGTTAAAATATCTGATGGAAACTTTGTAAAAGTTACAGTACTTCCCATCAGTGTATTACCTCTATATTTATTGTCATAATTCATTTTAGAGTTTTGTACGCTCTAGCCCATTGCATAGAAGTTGCAAAGAGGTTGTTCATGAGAGAACAATAGTTGTTCGATGTTATGAAAAAGGCCATACTCATATTTTTAATAGGATGTATGTTATGAATATTGATGATAAAATTGAACATCCATAACACTGACGCTAAATGTCGCAAGACTAAAAGAATACCACATATGTGTGGCACTGCATTTATTCACATTGGAGAAACCCGCATGGAGAAATTCCACAGTGATGAATTTGAAGTCATCTGATTATGAATCATCCGACGCTTGCAACTTTCTTCCAAATGGTGAAGTAAACTAAAATACCAGTCACATGCCATAAAGAACGAGCAACAAAACAATTGGAAACATGCATATTGATGTGTCTACTCCAATAAGTGTTGTTGCAAGTAGTGTATTTATCTATCTTCAAAGATGACTCAAGTAGATATTTATATTTACTTATTGATACTTAAAATCTGGATCCTTTGAAATGTTTCAAAAGGTTTATGTTTCTACAATTGGATTGTAGAAAGGAATATTTGAGTTACAAGTTTAGCGAATGTCTGATGAGCTGTGCTTGCAGTTCCCAAAACATTAGTAAGAGTAGAATGTTTTGAGTAGATGTAATCAAACTATGTATGACATGGTGAGATCAAAGATGTCATTAATCAATTTGTCAGTATACTTTTTAGTGTGATGCTTTAGAGACTGTGGCTTTTACACTAAAAGAGTGCTATCAAATTTGTTGAAATGACACCATATAAGATATGGAATGGTATGACAAAACCATATGGTCTTTTCTTAACATTTGGGAATATAAGAGATAAGTAAAAGTGTTTATATCCCAAGTCAGATAAGTTTTACTTTGTTGGTTATCCCATATAGTTGGGTACTCCTCTATCACTACGCCAAGGCAAAGTGTTTTGCCATTAGTGTGATAAATTTTGAAGAAAGTGTTTTCTGCAAAAGAGTGAGTGGGAGGACAGTGCAACTCGACGAGATTAAACAATCTTCGTAATTAGGTAAAAAAAAGAAATGCTAGAAATGATTCTATAATTTCCTACCATGATTGATACGGAAGCCTCTACATGAGATATAGAGACTTCGGTCGAACTTCCAGCTAAACTACATAGGTTGGGAAAATTCATGCATACCTTCGTGGTGTGCAGATGAAATATTGTTGAACAATGAACCTATAATACACAGAGAAGCATTGATGGGCCCTAACTTCGGAATTGTCTATATGCCAAAATAATCCAAGATAGTATCCATATACATAATTCAAGTTCAGAACTTGATGGACCCTCCAGAAGATTTAGAGTCTAAAGTATAGTAATGGATCTATAAACTGACAAAGATAAAAATGTTTTATAGTGTTTGACTTGTTACAATTATGACAAGATCAAGGAGTTGACTATGACGAGATTGTCTCATCATAGCAAATACTTAAGTCAGTTCGGGTTTAACAAGCAATTACTAAATATGTCAATTATGAGATATAATAGATGGATGTCAAAATGATTTTCATGAGATGGAAATAAAACCAGGGTTGTACGTGTGATACGGTCCAACGTAATTTTGTCGATCCATAGGATGCTAGTAAGTGTGCAAACTTCAAGAGATCCTATAATGGACTGAAGCAAGCATAATGGAGTTCGAATCTTTTTTCTGATGAAATGGTCAAATAATTTGATTTCATCAAGGAAAGAAAATATGCTTTTATTTACAAGAAAGTAAGTGGGAGCATGATAATATTTCTAAAACACCATGTGTGCATGGCACATTGTTGATTGGAAATTATATAAATTTCTTGACACGAATTAAGACTTTATTGAAACTAGTTTTCCAGTAAAGTACTTAGGCAATATAGTCTTGGTATTAGGCATAATAATCTATGGAGATAGTAGTGTCTAATTAGGCTTAGCCAAAATACATTGACAAGATACTAAAGCCGTTTAGTATGAAAAACGCCAAGAAAGTTTCTTGTCGAAGTCACATGGAAGGAGTTTTAAGCAAGAACGGGTATCCTGAAACACTGATGAGGGAAATACATGATTTCAATGACACTTGTGTTAATTATATTCCATGGTATGTAAATAACCAAATATGTCCAGTACTCCAAGTAAGTTGTGAGTAAAGTTATCAGAATGATCAAATTGTTGATCATAGCACAACAGTGAAAAAGTCGTTACATACTGACGACATGTCTCTCGCATACAGAGAAAATGAAGAGATTATTGTAAGGAGTTACATCAATACATGCTCGTTGTAAGTAGTGCATCGACAAAATCTTTATCGATGCTCCAGGAGATTTTATATTTAAATTAAATGATTTATGGTGGCACAGTAAGTTGGAATTGGTCCAAGGAAGTTACTATGGTGAGTTCTATAAGAGAAGGCTGAGTATATTGTCGCTTTAGAAGCAACAATGGAGGGTGATGAATCAAAAGTACATTTATGAGCTTGGTATGGTTTCTAGACGATTGTGCCAATGGAACATTGTTCTTAATAGTGGTTCCATAGCTCAGTCTAAGGAAACAAAGGTCCTGCCAGTGATTCAATACATACAAAGTCAGTTTCACACAAATTATGATTTCTTGTGAAAGCATGATAGATGCATCGAAATGCAAAATCATACACGCGGACCTGAAGTTGTCAAGATCTGATAGGATGAAGGCTGTACCACAAGCAAAGCATGGAAAAACACCAGATTGCCATTGGTGTAAAAAAATGTGCTGACTAGATTATTGACTCTAGTGCAAGTGGGAGTCTGTTGAAAATATGCCCTAGAGGCAATAATATTGTATTGTTATATTTGCGTGTTTATAATTAAGACTTCATATTCTATGCTTTAACTGTTATGATCCTGGAATATGCGATTCAGTGGAAAACTCATATGCAGTGTGGAATGATAAACTATAAACTGATTCCTAGTCTCGCCTCTAAGACTAGATCAAGTGTTGTTTGTGATCATCTTTTCTAGATCTTGGGATATTGCTAATTGTAAGGATAGTCCTAGAACAACTTTGAGAACATGATGTTGGGAGAACGATCATATTGAATTGACCCAACTTGTTTGTTATACTTCGAGATGCTACCATCACAAGTCAATCGCTATAACACAGAAAGTGAATGTATGCTTTAGTTCCTTAGACCATGAGAGTATCATAGTCACTTCTTACCGTAATGGACTTTGGGCTTGCTCAAATGTCATCTATAACACGCTGATCATAACGACAACTTACAGGTTCATCAGAAAGTTTGACAAGAGGCTAGATACTTGAAGAGTGGGATTTGCTCCTCCAGCGATGGTGAGATATTCTTAGGGCCCTCTCGATGTGACGACATCCATCATCATCTCACCAGACACAGGTGAGTAGGTCACAAGGATGCCGAAACATGTCAACAAGAAAGAAAAACAAAACCGATAACGAGGAGACCAATATAGTGAGCATGAGAATGACTCAAGAGAATACCGATATATCTCGCCTTGGATTTTTAAAGTATCGCAAAGCAAAAGGAATAGCACATGATAACCAAAGGTCCACTCGAATGTCATTTGTGTATACATAGGGATCAATATGGATGTCCACATTTCCGCTATCGGTCATTGAACAAAGGGGTTTTGTTCATGTCTATATTTTACCAAACCTACAGGGTCATAATCTTAAGGGAATCACGATCTGCTGAGTGTTAATGGAGCGAGAGTTATGAGAAAATATTCGTTAAATAGTTTCATTAATATTCATAATAGTTTCGAGAGAAGCCGAAAGTGTTTCGGAGTTACCGGAAAGGTTTCGTGGTTTATCGGGTAATACTGGGAATTAATATACAGGTGGAAATTGTTTTTGAGGACTTAAATATAAATTAGAAAGGGATCTAAAATTATTAGGAGGCACATGGAATTTATTTATAGTCAATGGGATAAAGAAAATAAAAAAAGGCCTATTAGGGGAGAGTTAATGGGCCCTAAGGCCCATTAGAGGAGGCGCCCAAGGGGGAGGCCGAATTGGGGAGGTGGAGTAGGACTCCACCAGCCTCTAGGCCGGCGCAAGGGGAGGGAAACCCCTCCCTAAGTCGGTCACCCCTTCCCTCTCCCCTACACCTATATATACTAGAGGTTTTGGCCCTTTTGAGACACAAGTATTGGGGCCTCCTCTAGTTCTAGTTCTAGTTGATCCAATTAGAGCTAGATCTAGTTCTCTCTAATCCTCATAATTAGATGCCTTGTGTGGCTCTAGTTCTCTCCCTTTAATTCTCCAGCCGTGATTAGCTCTACACGGTGAAGCGCTACCAGATCATGAAGCCTATACGCTTGCAAACTGTAGAAAGACTGTGCTTTCGGTCTTTTGTTCGAGGGATCATCGTGGATGGTTTGAGGGATCTGATAACCCACAAGTATAGGGGATCGCAACAGTTTTCGAGGATAGAGTATTCAACCCAAATTTATTGATTTGACACAAGGGGAGCCAAAGAATATTTGTAAGTATTAGCAGTTGAGTTGTCAATTCAACCACACTTGGAGACTAAATATCTGCAGTAGCTTGATCAGTAGCACAATAGTATAATAATTTGATAGCAGTGGCAATAATAGTAACGGTAACAGTACAGTGGTAGCAGTTGTGGCAGTAGCAAAAGCAATAGTAACTTAGCAAGAACAATATGTGAAAAGCTCGTAGGCCTTGGATCGGTGATAATGTTGGATAATATTCATCATATAACAGTCATAACCTAGGGCGACACAGAACTAGCTCCAATTCATCAATGTAATGTAGGCATGTATTCCGTAAATAGTCACACGTGCTTATGGAAAAGAACTTGCATGACATCTTTTGTCTTACCCTCCCGTGGCAACGGGCTCCATAAGGAAACTAAGGGATATTAAGGCCTCCTTTTAATAGAGAACTAGAACAAAGTATTGACACATAGTGAATACATGAACTCCTCAAACTACGGCAATCACCGGAAAGTATCCCAATTATTGTCACCTTAGGGTATGTGGATCATAACACGTAATAGGTGCGTATAACTTGCATGGTAGGATCAAGAACACAAATACATTGGTGAAAATTTAAACGGTTCAGATATGAAATCATGGCACTCGGGCCCTAGTGACAAGCATTAAGCATAGCAAAGTCATAGCAACATCAATCTCAGAACATAGTGGATACTAGGGATCAAGCCCTAACAAAACTAACTCGATTACATGATGAATCTCATCCAACCCATCACCGTTCAGCAAGCCTACGAAGGAATTACTCACTCTAGACGGTGAGCATCATGAAATTGGTGATGGAGGATGGTTGATGATGATGAAGACGGAAGATCCCCCTCTCCGGAGCCCAAACGGACTCAAGATCTGGCCTCCCGATGAAGAACAGGAGGTGGCAGCGGCTCCATATCGTAAAACGCGATGAAAAATTCTCTCCTATTTTTCTCTCGGGAAATCTGAATTTATAGCATCAGAATTAGGGTCAGCGGAGCCTTGCGGGCCCCACTACCCACCAGAGGGGAGTGGCGCGCCCTGGTGCCTAGTGGGCAACAGGGACCCTCCCCCTCCAGTGGGTCTTTGCTCCAGTATTTTTCTTTTATTCAAAAATAATTCTCCAAAAAGTTTCATCCAATTTCGAGAACTTTTATTTCTGCACAAAAACAACACCATGGTAGTTCTGCTGAAAACAGCGTCAGTCCGGGTTAGTTTCATTCAAATCATGCAAACTAGAGTCCAAAACAAGAGCAAAAGTGTTTGGAAAAGTAGATACGACGGAGACGTATCAACTCCCCCAAGCTTAACTCATTGCTTGTCCTCAAGCAATTCAGTTGACA
Organism: Thinopyrum elongatum; assembly: GCA_011799875.1. NCBI lineage: Eukaryota > Viridiplantae > Streptophyta > Magnoliopsida > Poales > Poaceae > Thinopyrum > Thinopyrum elongatum. Next base: position 339,364,870 of record CM022301.1, read on the forward strand.
AACTGAAAGTGACAAAGAAAAACTTTTATGAACCCTTTTGTTCTTGTGTCCATATATATGCTTAAATAATACCCAGGTTTTCAGCAAAGATCATGACTAATCATGCAGACGATAACTCTTAGAAATTATATTCACTCATATCAATGGCATAACAACTAGCAAGCAATAATAAAATATTTCAAATGCCAACACTTTGTCAAAACAATCATGATATAATATGACAACATGGTATCTCGCTAGCCCTTTCTGAGACCGCAAAACATAAATGCAGAGAACCTCCAAAGTTCAAGCAGCGACTAAACATTGTAATTCCTGGTAGAAGAGATCCAGTCATGATGCACACAACATTAACTATACACAATGCATGAGGATGACAATAGTGCTCTCAGGACTGGTGCTTGTTTGAGAAGGTGATGACTCAATAATTAAAGTAAAATAACATAAAAGTAAATAGATAGGCCCTTCGCAGAGGGAAGCAGGGATTTGTAGAGGTGCCAGAGCTCAAAGCTTAAATCAGAGATAAATATAATTTTGGAAGGTATACCTTCTGTCAACATTACGACCAAGAGTTTTCAATATCTTCCATGCTAAACAAATTAGCGGTGGTTCCCAAGCGGTAAAAGTAAGTTTACTCCCCCTCCACCAACAAACACATGCCATGTGGCTAGCCGGATCCTCGGGTGCCCTCCATACCAACAACTTCCCGGGGGAGTTTTGTTTAATTATTTTCAATTTTGGTCATGGGACTGGGCATCCCGATTACCGCCCCCTCTCGTGCAAGGACGAGTGAATAAACACTCATCATGAGAATAATCCACTTAGCATGGAAGATACTGACCACCTCTATCGCTCCATGAGCGGTACGGGCACACAAAACAGATGTTCATTTGAATTTTGAGAGGTGGCACATGCAAATTTACTTGGAACGGCAGAGTAATACCGCATATAGGTAGATATATATAGTGGACTCATCTGGAATAACTTTGGTTTAAGGATTTGGATGCACAAGCAGTATTCCCGCTTAGTACAGGCGAAGGCTAGCCAATAGGTTAATAAGCGACCAGCTAGAGAGCAAAAACGGCCATGAACATGCGTTGTGAATAATTAACATTGAATACTAGCATGAGTAGGATATAAACATCATGAACATAAATATCATGGAGGCTATGTTGGTTTTGAATCAACTGCATGTGTGAACATGTGCCAAGTTAAGCCACTCAAAACATTCAGAGGAGGATACCATACCATCATACTACATCACAACCATTTTAATGCATGTTTACATCTAAAATAATTCATTATCCACTCCTAGCTACTTAAGCATGGCATGAGCAACTATAATATCTAATTGTCATCATAAACATGTTTAATAATAATATGCCGAATCATGGATACCGAGTTAAACATATTTGCAAAAACAAAAACAAGTTGAGTTAATACCCGTCTTTGCTTGCCTCAGTCACTTCATCATATATCGTCATTATTGCCTTTCACTTGCACGACCGAATGATATGAAAATAATAATAGTGCAAGAGTGCCATGGACTAAGCTGGAACCTGCAAACATTTTATTCAAAGGAGAAGACAAAATAATATGGGCTCTTTGTTGGATCAACAATAATGCGTATGAGAGCCACTCAACATTTTCATCGTGGTCTTCTCCTTAGTACGACTCAACAAAAAAAAAGAATTTCAGAGAAACACACTGAAATATTTTTGGAGTTTTTAGTTTTTCTTGAAGGAAGCAATTTAATAAAGGAAAACAGAAACGAGAAAAACTATTTACACGGGAAAGTCCCAACAAGCAAAAGAAGAAACGAGAAATATTTTTTGGCTTTCTTTTAATATTACAACTAATTTAAACTAGAAAGAAGAACCGAAAAGAAGCGAGAAATATTTTTGGATTTTCTCAAAGTTTTTCAAACACACAAGAAGAAACCGAGAAAATAATATAACATGGATAATACAATGAAAGAGGATGAACACCGACAACTGAAATGAAGTGTGTGAACATGAATGTAATGTTAGTGAGAAATACGTACTCCCCCAAGCTTAGGCTTTTGCCTAGCTTGGTGATCACCATCCCTGGCTTGGATAATAGTCAAATTGATAGCTCGTGGAGGCTCTGGGCGCGGCCTCCTCAACTTGACGGGCAGCTTCCACTGCTGCGTTGTACTCACGTGCCTCTCTCTCATAAATGTAATACCTTCCTTTCCCCTGGTAATCAAAGAGAGCAGGTGCAGGCAAAATAACAGGTACAATAAGTTTCTTATCGAACATCCAGTTATAATTGTAATTCGTGGATCCATACTTAATGAACTTATGGCAATGCATCGCATCAAAGTCTAAATATCTAGTGGGTAAAATAGGATCATTAGGCAAAGGTGAAACTCTTAGCCTTGCATCTAAGCGGGAGGCATAAATTCCTCCATATAAATGACCGCTATCAGCATTACGTTGCAGCCTCTGTGCAACAATCGCTCCAAGATTATATTGTTTAATGCCCATTAAAGCAGTATGTGTAAGGCTCAAATCTGGGGCACAGAGTGTGCTGCAGTCTTGTTTGCCCACGACGCATTTGCCATTAAAGAGTGCAAAGTAACGGATGGAGGGAAATTGTATACTTTTTATTCTAGCTTGGGCAACTCCCCTATCCTCACCACAATAGAGGCTGCTCATGAACATTTCACAATCAGATTTTGGTGGTTCATCTAACGAACCCCAATATGGAATTTTGCATGCATCATAGAATTCTTCTAAAGGAATATTATAGGTTCTATCATAAAGGCAAAATGAGTCTCTAGAATCATGAGAATGATATTTAAACTTTTTGGTGAACGATTCGGTAAGGTTGTAATGTTGAGTACACTTATCTGCGATGAAGGGAGCGAGCTCAGTGTTGTGAACATATTGATCAAATTCTTCTTTAATACCCGCACCTATCATAAACTCGTCACATGACCATAGGCATGATCTGGTATCGGTATCCTGCGCCGAACTTGCCCTTGATTCAACATAGGCTTGTCGTATCGAGCTTTCACTCGACAATGCCTCTGAGGACCTCCGCCTCGAAGAACTCTTCCTAAAGAGGTGCATTTTATCTTCGAACAATTTCTGAAATTTTTGGGTCACAAAATGATATCAATAAAACTTCACAAGATTGATAGAAACTACTCATATGGATGTCTAGAGGCTATATCAAGCATTCAAACTACTTGGAACTCAAAGAATCTAACATGCAAGCTCATTTTCAGTAGCACCAAGAGCAGCTAATTACTCAAAAATATAAACCGCTAAAGCAAAAACTAATTGGAGCAATGGAGGAGTCACATACCAAGTAGCAATCCACCAAAACAGTTTCGAAAGCGGAGCTCCGAGCAAAGAGATCGAAAATCTCAGGTTCGGGAGCAAGAACACAAGGGAGAGCTACAGGGATTTTTTTTTCTGGAGGTGAGTGACGATGTGAGCTAAAGGAGTAAGTGAGGGGGTCCTTGTGGGGCCCACTACCCACCAGGGCGTGCCAGGGGGTGTGGCATGCCCTGGTGCCTACTGGGCACCTGGGGCACTGATTGCTTGTATCTGCGTTAGTATTTCCCCGAAGAGGAGAGGATGATGTAGCACATCAACGGTAAGTATTTCCCTCAGCTATGAAACCAAGGTTATCAATCCAGTAGGAGAACCAAGCAACACTATGTAAATGGTACCTGCACACAAATAACAAATACCTGCAACCCAACGTGTAAGAGGGGTTGTCAATCCCTCCTCGGTAATAAGACAGATAAAATTGTATGAGATCGGATAAATAGATCTAGCGAAAACACAAAATAAAATAAATAAAGAAAAAGTGCAGCAATGTATTTTTGGGTTTTTGGAATAATAGATCTGAAAACAATATGATAGAAAATAGACCCGGGGGCCGTAGATTTCACTAGTGGCTTCTCTCGAGAAAATAGCATACGGTGGGTAAACAAATTACGATTGGGAAATTGATAGAAGAGCAAATAATTATGACGATATCCAAGGCAATGATCATGTATATAGGCATCACGTCCTAGAATAGTAGACTGACTCCTGCCCGCATCTACTACTATTACTCCACACATTGACCGCTATCTAGCATGCATCTAGTGTATTAAGTTCATGTAGAAACGGAGTCATGCAATAAGAACAATGACATGATGTAGACAAGATCTATTCATGTTGGAATAGACCCCATCTTTTTATCCTTAATAGCAACGATACATGCGTGCCTCGCTACCCCTTCTGTCACTGGGTGAGGACACCGCAAGATCGAACGCATCACAAAGCACCTCTTCCCATTGCAAGAAAAATCAATCTAGTTGGCCAAACCAAACCAAAGTTTCAGAGAAAAAATACGAGGCTATAACAATCATGCATATAAGAGATCAAAGAAGACTCAAATAATATTCATAGATAGAACTGATCATAAACTCGCAATTCATCGGATCCCAACAAACACACCGAAAAGGTCATTACATCAAATAGATCTCCAAGAACATCAAGGAGAACACTGTATTGAGAATCAAAAAGAGAGAAGAAGCCATCTAGCTACTGCCTACGGACCTGTAGGTCTGTGGTGAACTACTCACGCATCATCGGAGGGGCACCAATGAGGATGATGAACCCCTCCGTGATCGTGTTCCCCTCCGGCAAGGTGCCGGAATAGGGCTCTAGATTGGATCTCGTGGTTCTGGAACTTGCGGCGGCTGGAATTGTGTTTTGTCGACTCCCCTAGGGTTTCTGGAATATTTGGGTATTTATAGAGCTGAGAGGCGGTGGAAAGGACCTCCATGGGCCCCACCACCCATCAGGGGGCGCCCGGGGCCTCTGGCACGCCCAGGTGGGTGGTGGGCCCCATGGACCTTCCCTCGTGCACTTCCTTGGCTCCCAAGTTGTCTTCAAGGTAGAAAAAATCTCCAAAAAGTTTTGCTGCGTTTGGACTCCATTTGATATGGATATTCTGCGAAGTAAAAAAAGCAAAAAACATCAACTGGCACTGGGCACTATGTCAATAGGTTAGTCCCAAAAAATGATATAATGTTGCTATAAAATGAATGTAAAACATCCAAGAATTATAATATAACAACATGGAACAATAAAAAATTATAGATACGTTGGAGACGTATCAGCATCCCCAAGCTTAATTCTTGCTCGTCCTCGAGTAGGTAAATGATGAAAACATAATTTTTGATGTGGAATGATGCTTAACATGTTCATCACATATTCTTTTCTTTTGTAGCATGGACATTTGGACTTTTAGATGATTCAAAGTAATAGTCTATAATTGACACGAAGACTTCAATACTCAAGCATATCAACAAGCAACCATGTCTTTCAAATTATCAACACTAAAGAAAGCTATCCCTAGCCCATCATGCTTAATCATTGATCCGTTCATGAAACACACTCGAATATTAGCTACATCCAATGCACAAGTATGATCATAATGCTCCCTAGTTGGTGCTTTATAAGAGAAGATGGAGACTTAAAAAATAAAAATTGCATAAAAGTAAATAGATAAGCCCTTCGCAGAGGGAAGCAGAGATTTGTAAAGGTGCCAGAGCTCAAAGCTTAAATTGAGAGATAAAATATTTTGAGAGGCATGCTTTTCCCGTCAACGAAAACGACTGAGTAATTCCCAATACTTTTTGTGCTAGATACATCATAAGCGGTTCCCAAACACAAAATAAAGTTTATTCCTTTTTCCACCATTCCTTCACAATCCATGGCTAGCCGTATCCATGGGTGCCTTCCATACCAACACTTTCCAAGGAATTTAAGTAAATTTCCTTTTCATTTCGGGACTGAGCATCCCTATTACCGCCACACTCTCATGCAATGACAAGTGAATAAACACTCATCTTGAGAATAACACATCTAGCATGGAAAAATATTGGCCACCCCCTGCTGCTTCATGAGCGTGATGGGCACACAAAAAGGAAATTTATTTTGAAAATTAGAGTTGGCATGTACAAATTTACTTAGAATGGCACGGAAATACCGCATATAGGTAGGTATGGTGGACTCATACGGCATAACTGGGTTTAATGATTTTGAATGCACAAGTAGTATTCCTACTTAGTACAAGGAAAGGCTAGCAAAAAGATTGAGAAGCAACCAACCAAGAAACGAAAATTCTCATAAACGAGCATTAAGCATAACTAACACCGAATAATGCACCACAAGTAGGATGTAATTTCATTGCATAATTATTGACTTTCGTGCTTGCATAGGGAATCACAAACCTTAACACCAATATTCTTACTAAAGCATAATTACTCACCAACATGACTCACATATTACTATCATCATATCTCAAAACTATTACAAAGAATCAAGTTTATCATGTCCAATGATCTTTCACGAAAGTTTTTATTATATGTCTCTTGGATATCTATCACTTTGGTACTAGATTAATATATTACCGATGCTTATAACAAGCTCTCAAATAAATTTAAGTGAAGAACATGAGCATAAAAATTTTCGTCCCTCAAAATAATATAAGTGAAGTATGAGAGAATTTCTTGAAAAATTTACTAACTCTGAAATTAATCTAAGTGAAGCATGAGAGTATTTCTTCAAAAATTAAAGCACCACCGTGCTAAAAAAGATATAAGTGAAGCACTAGAGCAATTCCATAGCTCAAAAAATTTAAGTGAAGCACATAGAGCAATTCTAACAAATCATAGCATCATTATGGCTTTCTCAAATAGGTGTGTCCAGCAAGGGTGATTGCGACAAACCAAAAATCAAAACAAGCAAAGACTCATATAATACAAGACGCTCCAATCAAAACTCATGATATGTGATGAATAAAAATATAGCTCCAAGTAAAATTACCGATGGTTGTTAGAAGAAACAGGGGATGCCTTCCGGGGCATCCCCAAGCTTAATTGCTTGGTTCTCCTTGAATATTATCTTGGGGTGCCATGGGCATCCCCAAGCTTAGGCTCTTTTCACTCCTTATTCCTTCATCCATCGAGATCTCACTCAAAACTTGAAAACTTCAATCACACAAAACTTAACAAAACCTTCGTGAGATCCGTTAGTATAAGAAAACCAATCTTTGCTTTAAGTACTGTTGCAAACCCATTCATATTGTGTTATTGCATTATATCTACTGTATTCTAACTTTACCATGGCTTATGTGGCACCCCGGCTCAGAGCGACCGGTTTACCTTGCATTACCAGCCCAGAGATCAAGTCTTCTGGCAACACACAACAACTTGGTACAGAAATACAACCGCTTTATTGAAGCATAGAGTTGATATTACATCAAGTAGCGAGGCCGAGCGGCACACACAGTGCTGCTGAACCTATGTACATTATTTGGTGAACATGAACAGGGGCCTCGACATCACGACAAAGCTACGCGGCAGCGGAAAGATGACGCAGAAGGACTCCATCTCACAAGGACACTGATGTGGACATGGTGTAGACTGCGATGCAATGGTGCAACTCCAACTCCGGTATGATTTCTCCTGAAACTGGCATGACACGCCAGGTGAGTACTTTGAATGTACTCGCAAGCTCACACAAATAAAGCAACAATGGCAAACAACAACATGATATTTAAGCAGATTAAATGGAAAGACTTAGCATGCTACTTATGAAGTGACCGTGCTCATAACAGGGCCTACCAGACCCGCTTACCATCTTGGTTACCTCGTAACCACAATCATCATGTTGTCACGGTGATCACCTCCGGATCACAAACGAAACCATCCCGAAGGTCTCAACAATTCTACCAGCATAACAAGTGCCACAAGTATACAATTAGTGTGCAGATTCAATATTTCTGTTGATCCATGGTGTGACCTACTACGAACTTGTGTCCGTGATCGAGGACGCGGCTATCGATAGATTAACACACTCTACAGAGGTTAGTACACTGTACCCACACCACGGAACCCATGGCCTCGAACTCCCCTTCGGGTGGACCAACGGCGTTTTGACAGAACAAATCTATTGCCATGATACTCTCCCGGCCACTCCGACCAACTCCCCTTTGGGCTAAGTCATGGGTGGCCCCGATGCCACTCCGGACATCCAACAGCCACCGTCGTGGCAAAACAAACGGTCCCAAATGGGGACATGGTACCAAAACAACTACGTGCACACAAGGCTATGCCTGCCTACCGGGCCAGGGTAGCGCAAGCGCATAACCTTCCCTAGTTGGAGGCACCGGCGAGAGGCATAACAATAGACCGAGAAAGGGCCTCCCCATAAAGGCAAATGTGGTTGCACTTGGGAAGCTTGATTAGGTGGCACCATGACTCGATCAACAGCATGTTCAAGTTGGATTATAATCAGATTTCAACTTGCAACTAAATATTACTGAGTCATAATATGCCATGAAAATGCAATGAACTATATATATGCACCATTTCAACATAATACCGATATGAACTAGTCATGCTCATCATCAAGTTACTCTATTGCATACTTTAATTATTCAACTAGAATACCATTGATACTATAGCAAGCCTAGCATGAACATGAAAATAACATCAAGTGATATTAGATGAATTTTCTATATGCATTAAAATATCCATGTTCAAGTGAAAATCATAGTTATTGAAATGACACTCTTGCAAATATTTGTGATGGCTTGCCTTAGTGCAGAGGAGGGTCACAAGCCTCCTGGTTTTACTCAAGGCAGCAAGTTCCTTCTGAAAATATTTAAAATAACAAAAAGAAAATGTCACATAACACTGTTTAATGTACCAGAAAATATTCATAGCAAGCAAAAAATCTCATCTTTTGCATGCTGACAGAGGAGTTCAACACAAAACCAATGCAAAAAGAATCATAATATTTGGACTTATAGAATAGAAGTTAGAGCAGATTAAAGTTTAGTCAAATTTCTGAATTTAAATGATTTTCAGAAAAATCAGAGGGAAATGAATATTTTTCCTTTAAGAAAAATATTCCCAAGGCAGTATTAAGATATAACAGAGGGCAAGAGATGGGTTTGAGGGTGAGATGAGTCACTTGGGTGAAAATGAAAGAAATGCCCAAGTGCTTAAGTCCAAATGAGTTGATTCAAAACTCAAATTCAAACAAAAAATGCAGTAAAACCCAGAAAAAGAAAAAGGGCAAAAACCAGGGTGTCACAGCTTATACCCCCCGATACAATCCATAGATTCATCAAAATAAGCACACAATGCAACGAAAATAGAATCTCTCATAAACAAAACAGTCTGTAAAGACTCAAATTTTACTCATACTTATGTAGCTCCAAAATTCTGAAAAAGTTGGACAATAGAGGCAATATATATATCAATCGTGTGTAAAAAACTCAGAATTTTTTTTGCTTCTGTTAATTTTAACAATTCTGCTACTGAATGCAAAAGTTTCTGTTTTTCAACAAGATCAAATCAACTATCACCCAAAGCTATCCCAAAGGCTTAACTTGGCATAAACACTAATTAAAACATAAAAACACAATCATAACAGTAGTATAATTGTGTGAACACACAAAAATAGAAAGAAAAAGAGAAAAAAATATATTTTATTCATTGGGTTGCCTCCCAACAAGTGCTAACGTTTTATGCCCCTAGCTAGGCATAATGCATAGATTCAAGTATTGTCATCTTTGGTTTCCAACTCCTCAATCACCCAACCAAAATTCTTCAAGGATTTACCATGCATATTTTCAATAATAGTACTTCTAGGAATAAGATTGAAGAATTCATTCTTGCAAGTAGGGTTTTTTATCACTTCAACAAAATTGGGGTGAATATTAATCATTTTAAGATCTTCATTGTTGCTACTAGAAGCGGCACCCTTGTTCTTAGAAACGTGTGTAGTCTTGCAATTCTTACTATTAGGAGTTTTTTCGATAGCTTTAACAGAAGAAAAGGCCGAGCTTAAGTTACTAAAAATTTCTTCCAACTTATCAATCCGAGAGGGACTTTCTTCTACTCTTTCGTTAACTATGGACCCTTTTTCTTTTAATAATCTAAGAGCATCTCCTGCCTTTGACCCTATTTTATTTGCAAGGTTATGGATTCTTTTATCCAAATTTTCAACATGTTCTTCAGTAATCATCTTCTTTTCAATAGCATCTAACCTTTGCATAACATGCTCGAGAGTTAAGATTGTTTCATTAATAATGATAGGTGGTGCACCCACTAGATCCCCCATAGCATTAAAAGCATCCAAAGATGGACACATCAAGAAATTCCCACCGGTAATTGTATCAAGAATGAATCTATACCAAGTGGTAATGCCCACATAAAAACTACGAAGAAGAATAATGGTAGATTGCTTACGAATAGATCTATTATGAGCATTGCAAATCCTATACCAGACATCTTTTGGATTCTCCCCTCCCCTTTGCTTAAAGTTAAGAACCTCATTCTCGGGAGTACACGCAATAGAGGAGGAACTAGCCATAACGACAAAGTAGGCAAGCAAGACAACAAAAGATCGGACGAGAAAAAGGCAAACAGAAAAAGTGGGGGAGATGAAAATGAGAGGCAAATGGCAAATAATGTAAATTGCAAGGAGATAAGATTTGTGATTAGGAACCTGATAGATGTTGATGATGTCTCCCCGGCAATGACGCCAGAAATTCTTCCTGATTGCTTGTATCTGCGTTGGCATTTCCCCGAAGAGGAGAGGATGATGCAGCACAGCAATGGTAAGTATTTCCCTCAGTTATGAAACCAAGGTTATCAATCCAGTAGGAGAACCAAGCAACACTATGTAAACGATACATGCACACAAATAACAAATACTTGCAACCCAACGCGTAAGAGGGGTTGTCAATCCCTCCTCGGTAATAAGATAGATAAAATTGTATGAGATTGGATAAATAGATCTAGCGAAAACACAAAATAAAATAAATAAAGAAAAAGTGCAGCAAGGTGTTTTTGGGTTTTTGGAATAATAGATCTGAAAAGAATATGATAGAAAATAGACCCCGGGGCCGTAGATTTCACTAGCGGCTTCTCTCAAGAAAATAACATACGATGGGTGAGGGAGTCCTGGATTTAGGGGTCCTCGGGTGTCCGGGCTACGTGACGTGGGCCGGACTGATGGGCCATGAAGATACAAGACAGAAGACTCTCTCCCGTATCCGGATGGGACTCTCCTTGGCGTGGATGGCAAGCTTGGCGTTCAATATGAAGATTCCTTTCTCTGTAACCGACTTTGTACAACCCTAGTCCCCTCCGGTGTCTATATAAACCGGAGGGTTTTAGTCCGTAGGGGCAATCATAATCAGACAGGCTAGACTTCTAGGGTTTTAGCCATTATGATCTCGTGGTAGATCAACTCTTGTAATACTCATATTCATCAAGATCAATCAAGCAGGACGTAGGGTATTACCTCCATAGAGAGGGCCCGAACCTGGGTAAACATCGTGTCCCCCGTCTCCTGTTACCATCGACCTTAGACGCACAGTTCGGGACCCCCTACCCGAGATCCGCCGGTTTTGACACCGACATTGGTGCTTTCATTGAGAGTTCCGTTGTGACGTCGAAGACAGGGTTGATGGCTCGCCTTGTTATCAAGGACAATATCGCCTCCGGAGGAGCCCTGGCCTCAGGCCAAACCCTCCGGCTGGGCGGCTTTATCATGACCGCCTGTCCGGCCGTTAAGCCGACGATGACTTCTCGGGTCATCAAAAATCGACTCCGCGTTGACTCCGAATACTCCAAGCGGATGGATCCGACGGAGTTGTCGTCTTTAAACGAACTCCTGGATCGAATCGCCGCCTTGGGGGTCGTTACAGACTACGATCGGATTGGGCTTAAACCCGATCAGAGAGAAATCAAATCTCCACCGATCACCCATCAGATAGCGGTGGTAGAAGAGCAAAACAACAACTCTTCCCCTGTGTTGAGGATGAACTATGTTCGGATTTCCAAGCTCGTAGAGCCGGATACCTGTCTGCGGAACGGCACGCCCTGTCCTCCGAACCTAGAATTGGACGATGGGCCTGAAAAATCAGTCAATATCCCGGAGCCCGAATTATTAAGCTCGGAAGTTTCTCAAACTCCGGATCCTAAACTGGGTCAGGGTTCGGATTTAAAGCCACCCACCCACCCAGATATACGCGATCTCATGTACGTACGACAACAGTCTTAGGAAACAGCCCATCACTTTTGGGCCAGATTCCTCCTTGTCAAAGACAAGATTGAAGATTGCCGCGACGAAGACGCGATCTCAGCATTCTGCAACAATTGCACGGACGAAGGAATCCTCAACGCCATCAACCGCCATCGCGTATCACACTTCGCTGACTTGGCAACCATAGTACAGAAGTACTCTGTAATGGAAAGCTCCTGGAAAACTCAGGCAGCTCATCGGGAACCACTAGTTTCCACTCAACCCCTAGTTCGAGCAAAAAGGATGCACCCCCATGGGGTGCCCGACCCAATAGTAAAGAAATCTAAGCGCATTACGGGGCGCGGAACCGTTCTGGAGGGATGGCTTGATAGGCCATGCAAAATACACACAACGCCAGATACCGTACCGACTCACAACCTTAGAGCATGTTGGATACTCCGGCAAGTGGCCAAGAGCGGCAGGGATATCCTCACCAAAAACACCTCAGAACAACACCCCCCGGAAGACGACGACCTCAGAGTATTGACGGTCTTCGAGACCTTCGCTTCAAACAATAGGCGCAAAAGGGCACTCCGCGACCTCGCCGAAGTCTGCCAAGTTGCAGCAATAAACCCCTAGAATGACACGACCATAACTTTCAATGCCAGTGACGAACCAAAATCCAGGGCAGTCCGGGCACCAGCTGCCTTGGTCCTCAGTCCAATCGTGGATGGCTTTCGGCTCACCAAAGTAGTCATGGATGGCGACAGCGGACTAAACCTCATTTATGAGGACACGCCCAAAAAAATGGAAATAGACAGGAGCCGCATCGAGCACAGTAGCACAACCTTCCGAGGAATCATTCCCAGTCGGGAGGCACGGTGCGCGGGAAAAATCACATTCGACATGGTATTCGGCACACCGGAGAATTATCGGTCCGAAGAGATGACCTTCCACATGGCCCCTTTCAACAGTGGATATCACGCCCTATTGGGGCGAGATGCATTTACACGCTTCCAAGCTATACCTCATTATGGGTACATGAAGCTCAAGATGCCCGGGCCCAATGGTATTATCACTCTTTCCAGTGATCTGGACATAGCACTCTGCGCCGAAAACAAAACCGCATCCCTGGCCCTTGAGGCATTGTCCGAAGCCCTCGCAGCCGAAGAATTAGCCGCACTACGCTCCACGGTGGATAGGGACGACGTAATCCTGGACAAGCGACCCAAATCCACCTCCTTCAAACCAGCAGACAGAATCGTCAAATTCCAGGTCCACCCAACGGACCCCAAGAAGACAGCCTCTATCGGGGCACAGCTGGACCCAACGGTTGACGCCGCATTACGAGCGTTCCTACGCGAAAATTGGGACATATTTGCCTGGCACCCTTCTGATATGCCAGGAATCCCACGCAGGTTGGCTGAACACAGCCTCAATATATTGAAGGGATACAAGCCGGTCAAACAAACACTGCGGTGCTTTTCCGAGCCCAAACGACAAGCTATGGGGGAGGAGCTGGCCAAGTTAATCGAGGCCGGATTCATCAGAGAAATAAAACATCTGGACTGGCTAGCAAACCTGGTGATGGTACCAAAGAAGGATAAATCCTGGCACCTATGCGTCGATTTCAAAGACCTCAACAAAGCCTGCCCCAAGGATCCCTTCCCCCTCCCCCGCATTGATCAGATCATTGATGCTACTGCAGGACACAACTCACTGTGTTTCCTCGACGCATACTCCGGATACCATCAAATCAAAATGAAGGAGTCCGATCAAGCCGCAACGGCATTCATTACCCCATACGGGCCTTTCTGCTTCAACACTATGCCCTTTGGGCTTAAAAACGCCGGCGCTACCTACCAACGCATGATTCAAACATGCCTGGAGAAGCAAATCGGCAAGACAGTTGAATCATACGTGGATGATGTCGTCATCAAGACCAGACACGTCTAGTCATTAATAGACGACTTACGTCTCACATTCGACAACCTCCGTGTATATGACATCAAGCTCAATCCGGAAAAGTGCATTTTTGGCGTTTCCGCTGAAAAGCTGCTGGGCTTCATTGTTTCCAGTAGAGGAATTGAGGAAAATCCAGCCAAAATTCGAGCTTTGTCACAATTGGCTGCACCAACTGACCTTAAACAGGTCCAAAAACTAGCCGGATGCATGGCAGCTTTAAGCCGCTTTATCTCCAGACTTGGAGAAAACACATTGCCACTCTACCGCCTTCTCCGACGCACCGACCACTTCGAGTGGACGGATGCAGCAACGGCCGGACTGGAAGAAGTAAAGGCTCTTTTAGCAAGCAACCCAATCCTAGCCGCGCCAAACATCGGCGAACCAATTGTTATACATCTCTGCGACTCACCAGGTGGTGAGCGCAGTGCTCGTCGTTGAACGAGAGGAGGACGGACACAGATTCTCGCTTCAGAAGCCGGTATACTATGTATCCACCGTCCTCACACCATGCAAATTCCGGTACCCTCATTACCAAAAGATAGCATACGTGGTCTTCATGGCATCCCGGAAACTACGACACTACTTCCAAGAATGCTCGATCACGGTGGCTACCGAAGTACCACTCAATGACATAATAAACAACCGCGACGCTACGGGACGGATTGCCAAATGGGCCATTGAGCTCCTGCCATTCGACATAACGTATAAACCACGCCGAGCCATTAAATCCCAAGTGTTGGCTGACTTCATCGCCGAATGGACAGAGGCCGAACTCCCTAAAGAGTACGGCACATATTCCAACTGGGTCATGTACTTCGATGGCTCTAAGATGCTGGCCGGTTTGGGAGCGGGCGTCGTCTTAACATCCCCAATGGGAGACACAGTCCAGTACGTACTCCAAATCTTATATACAGACTCCAATAATGCAGCCGAATACGAGGCCTTACTGCATGGTCTTTGGATGGCCGTCTCCATGGGCATACAACGTCTGGAGGTGCGCGGGGATTCAAATCTCGCAATATCCCAAATAAACGGAGACTTTGATGCAAAAGATCCGAAAATGGCGGCCTATCGTAACACCGTACTCAAAATATCAGCCCGTTTCGAGGGACTCGAGTTTCATCATGTGGCTCGAGAAAGTAATCAAGCGGCGGATGTCCTTGCTCGCATGGGAGCCAAGCGCGACCCCGTCCCGCCTAAAATCTTTCTGGAACGGCTCTTCAAGCCATCCGTGGTGTGGCAGGATGAAAGCGGCAACACTAGCCCGGACCCGATCATACCCCCTGAGTCCGAGCACAATACCGATATCATCGGGGGCTCAGCCACCGAAGCAACACCATCGGCCCATCTCATAATGGCAGTAATTGCCCCCATGGACCGAACCCTTCTTGGCCTACCTTAATAGGCGAGAGCTTCCTGAAGGTCCTAACGAGGCTCGCTGCATTGTCCGGTGCTCGAAAGCCTACAAGGTCCATGACGGTGAGCTCTACAAGAAAAGCGCTACCGGAGTCCTTGAAAGATGTATCTCCGAAGAAGAGGGACGGCAGCTCCTGGCCGAAATCCATGCTAGCCTTGGCGGTCACCACGCCACGGCTCGGGCCCTTGTGAGTAAAGCCTTCCGTACAGGTTTCTTTTGGCCTACGGCCCGAGCAGATGCACAGGACCTTGTCCAACGTTGTGTCGGATGCCAGCTTTTTGCTAATCAAAGCCATATGCCGCCTACTGCGCTACAAACAATCCCCATTACATGGCCTTTCGCGGTCTGGGGGCTTGATATGGTCGGACCCCTTAAAGGGGGAAGCCACAAGAAAAAATACCTGCTGGTCATGGTAGATAAATTCACTAAGTGGATTGAGGCCAAACCAGTTAAAACGGCCAAAGCCGGACCAGTGATAGACTTTATATCCGGTGTCATACACCGTTATGGTGTTCCACGCAGCATTATCACAGACAACGGCTCCAACTTTACAGCCGACGAGGTGAAAACCTGGTGCGCTAACCTGGGCATCAAGCTCGATTATGCCTCCGTCTATCACCCGCAAACAAATGGTCAAGTCGAACGAGCCAATGGTCTTATTATGAGCGGCATTAAGCCCAGACTAGTGCGGTCTTTGAAAGAATCAGACAAGCACTGGGTTGAGGAGCTCGACTCCATACTCTGGGGGCTGCGGACCACGCCCAACCGCACTACCGGATACACACCGTTCTTCATGGTGTACGGCGCAGAGGCCGTGTTGCCCTGCGACATTATGCATGACTCACCACGAGTGCGCATGTATGAAGAGAGAGAGGCCGAGCTTGATCGGCAGGATAGCTTAGATGCCCTAGAGGAGGAGCGCGACGTTGCAAAGGCCCGTTCCGCATTGTATCAACAACAGGCTCACAGATATCAAAGCAGAGAAGTGCGGGCCAAGACTTATAATGTTGGTGAACTTGTTCTGCGCTTGCCAGAGAAGAAAAAGGACAAACCCAAGCCCAAATGGGAGGGTCCCTTCATCATTGACGAAGTTCTCACTGGAGGAGCGTACCGACTGCGTGCTGCATCAGACAATCGCTTGGAGCCGAACCCATGGATCGCCGCCAGACTCCGAAGATTCTACGCCTAGAGCTGGACTCTTTGTTCGTCTTCTTCTCCCTTTTTGTCCATTACCTTTTTTTTCCTCTCTTTCGTTTTTTTCTAGCTTTAAGCTCTTGAGTGGCTAAACCGCGCACCTATGACGTACACATCCTTAAATATGTACGTCCATAATACCTGGGGGCTTCTCGTACAGAAGCTTATTATTATTATTATTTTCCGAGCATCAAGCTCACCACATATGTGTCTTTTCCTCATATGTACCTTTTCTTCGCCATTATATGCATCGTTATGACTTAAGTTTTGGCCAAGCTGGGTTGCCTGGCTCCTGTGCTTATGCCCTACGTTCCCGTTAATTCGCCTAGGGCATAAAGAGAGCATCTCTGAGATTGTTACTGCCGGGTCATCCGGATGTGTACCTCAGACTGGGTGAAGCCGAAAGCTAGCATTCTTAAGAGAATATTCGGTCGGCGGACTAAAGATGTTTTTTCACTCATTACACTATGAACCCTCAGATGCTATGTATACTGCGATTTTTTAATCACAGTTCGGACATGAACATTAACACATGTTCACCCAGGGAAAGGAACCCTTAACGGAACTATTCTCTCTGGAAGATGTTTCTTACAATTATACGTAATATAACATAGCTAGCCGGATACAACTTGTCTGTTCAAGCAACTATGACCCCTACGCCTGGTTTCCACACATACCCCGGTTTATATTACCGTGCGGGTATTCGGAAACACTCCGCACCTTCGGGTCCGGAGGTCGAAGCGAAAAGGTCTGCCATGACAATCGTTTTACAATTCGGCTAGGGACAAATTTGTCAATCGAAGCACATAGTCACTTAGACTCAAAAACTTCTTCCTCTATGCCGTCCAACAGGCTGTCTAGCCTACAATCCTGTTGGGACAATTCGGCGGCTACCTTTACTTGGTCATATACTAAACTAACTGGAACTTCTTTTCCGTCTGATCCTCGAGGTCCGACCCGAGCCATATGATTCGGATCAAGCTTGGTATACCGTGTTTTCACCATGGCCCAGGCCTCTCGCGCACCTTCTCGGCAGGCCGATATCTTCCATAATCGGAAGCGCCTCCGCGCTCCTTTGAATAGCTGCACAAGTTCCTCCATACTTCCTGGAGGGGAGGCGGATGGCCATAAGGCCTTGGCAACACTCCGCATTGCCTGCCGAGCTCGCTCGTGCATTTGCGACAGCTCTTGTAGCAGATCGCCTGAAGATCCGGACATTTCCTCTTCGGGACGGCCGGTCAGCATACCTGTAGACATAAATCTGTCAGTTCCTTTCCTCGCCGAAATTACACGGAGGTAAGTTCGAAAGCATACTGAATATGCCGCCTCGTAGCCTCTTATTTTCCTTCACGGAGTCAGCTAGCTGGGCTCGCACATCTTTCAGTTCTTCGCCCAACAGGGTGTTGGAATCCTGCAGCTTGTTTTTATCCTCCCTGACCCGTGTAAGCACATGTTCGCCCGCGGCCAGTAGCCTTTTGGCTTCTTGTTTATCCGCTTGCGCGTTTTCAAGTGCCTCCTTCAGTTGATCTGACAATCCTGCCATGAGATATGCAACACTGTTAGCATCGCTGGTATATGATTATGTTTTCTCGATGGAGGGGAACATTACCAGGCGACGCCTTCTTGGATTTTTCCAATTCGGCGGTGGCAGCAGTTAGCTGAGTCCGACACTTTTCTAGTTCTTGAGACAGTAGGTTGTTCTTCTCTGTAAGCACCTGGTTCTACAATGATCCTTAAATCAGTTGTATCAACTGCTTCAAGTCTCGGGGGCTACAGGTATATAATTATTAGGTTTGTATGATGTGAACTTACCCGCATATCTTTCAAATGCTAGTCTGTGGCTCTGGTAAGCCCGTCTCGAGCAGCTCGGATGTATGCATCAGCCGAGCTAAAGGCATTGAATGCCTCTTTTGTAAAGCCGGGGTCACGAAGAGCGGCCCTCCGGTGCCAATGATTCATGGCACTCTCCACTTCTGAGTTTGTGACGGATACATCATCTGAATCCTCTGCCGAAGGACAATCCGGCGTCACTCCCGTACCGGTCCTCGTCTTTATGACAGGTTCTGAAGCCTGGCTGTTGGGAGCATGACCTGCAGGACCCCCGGACATATTCTGGCGAACGCTCTTCCTGATGGGACACAAACAGACAGTGTCACAGTTGGATGTGACTGCCAAGGGACATATTTACGAAGCCATACCTTTTTGACGACGGCTCGGTCGTGACTTTGTTTGCCTTCCTCTTCGAAGGCTTGCCCGATGTAGGCACTGCTCTCTTTTGAGTCGCCTCTGGTGTAACATGGCGCGCCGAGCGCCTCCCCTTTGGAAGACAAGATAGTGCGGTGGGTGAGGCAGAATGAGGAAAGCTCTTTCGGAGGAGAGGTCTCCTGATTACTTACGTGTGAGGCAGGAAGGAGGCCGGGATAGTCTGCTATAATGGCCACTTCTGTGCCATCGTAGCTCGCCTGGTAAAATACTCCCTCCTCTAGCTTCACAAATATGTCCGGATCCTCCTCGTATCCGGGGTCTAGATCCTGGTTATGGTCCTCCGGCTATGGAGGGGGGCTGTAGATCCCCGTGACGACCTTTCGCCATTCCTGTTACAAATGGACGGGTTAGTATTAGTCAAAAGTGACTCATGGGAAGGATTGAGTATGGTGGTGGGATTAAAACTCACCCAGCTGGGAGGATTGTACATGGAAAATCCCTCTCGGCGTTTAAGACGAATAAATTCCTCTTTCTCCCCTTTGTACAGATCGGCCAATATTTTGGTCAGAGTGGCGGATGTGTCCGGACCTTTCCGGCCACAGCGTGAGGCGTCATCTTCCCCATTGTAGTGCCACATAGGGAGCCCTCTAAATTGGAGTGGCTGGACACCCCGCACTATGGAGATTGCCATTACCTCGATTATTGACAATCCGGACTGGGCGAGCGTCTTTATCTTGCTCATTAATTGATGGATTTCCGCACTATCTTCCTCCTCGAGGCTCCTAGGGCGCCAGCTGTGGCGTTTCTTCAAGGGAGCGCTGGAAAATTCAGGGAGACCCATTCGGATTGGGTCAGGGAGAGCGACGTCCTCAATATAAAACCACTCTGAGGGCCACTCCTCGGATGCCTTCTTCGATGTGCCGGATAGGTATCCGGTCCCGGCTATGCGCCATACTTCAACGCCGCCCACCTCGAATATGGATCCCTCTTGGGTACGAGGGACGAGGCAGAATAATTTTCTCCATAAATCAAAGTGGGCTTCACAGCCTAGGAAAAGCTCGCAAAGGGCAACAAAACCCGCGATGTGCAAGATAGAGGCCAGCGTGAGGTTGTGCAGTTGGAGGCCATAATACTCCAGGAGTCCTCGAAGGAAAGGGTGGATTGGAAACCTGACGCCTCTTGGCAAAAAGGAAATGAAGCACACCCGTTCCCCCCTGGTTGGGTTGGGAAAATTTTCTGCCAAAGCTTCGCCTGAGAAGGAGGTCAAACCTGCTCGAACAGGGACCAGATCCGCGGGGGGAAGAAAGCCCTGTGTTTGGAGCTTCACCAGCTGATCATGGGATACAGAACATCTTTCCCAATCGCCTTTTTTAGAGCCGTGGGGGCGGGTGGAAGAACTGGGAGCACTAGCCATGTTGGAATGGTTTCTCCTAGCGAGCTTTGAGGATCTCCCGCTTGGCGTGGAATGGATCTGAAGATCCAATCTCTTTGAATAGACGCCTTTCTTACATGGTCAGGGAGTTATGTGCAAAGATACCCCGACCTCTCGTATTCGCTCGACACGTGGAAACTGAAGTCATGAAGGCGTGGAAGCCGATGAGCACGACATTAAATGGAAGGCCAAATACAGCCCCTTAAGTCAGGAACTTCGAAGTAATCGGAGGAGGAACCCGCCTTGCAATGCCGAAGACAATCTGCGCTTCGGACACATCGTCATTGAAAGCCTGGTTCGGGGGCTACTGAGGGAGTCCTGGATTTAGGGGTCCTCGGGCATCCGGGCTACGTGACGTGGGCTGGACTGATGGGCCATGAAGATACAAGACAGAAGACTCTCTCCCGTGTCCGGATGGGACTCTCCTTGGCGTGGATGGCAAGCTTGGCGTTCGATATGAAGATTCCTTTCTCTGTAACCGACTTTGTACAACTTTAGTCCCCTCCGGTGTCTATATAAACCGGAGGGTTTTAGTCCGTAGGGGCAATCATAATCAGTCAGGCTAGACTTCTAGGGTTTTAGCCATTACGATCTCGTGGTGGATCAACTCTTGTAATACTCATATTCATCAAGATCAATCAAGCAGGACATAGGGTATTACCTCCATAGAGAGGGCCCGACCCTGGGTAAACATCGTGTCCCCCGTCTCCTGTTACCATCGACCTTAGACACACAGTTCGGGACCCCCTACCCGAGATCCGCCGGTTTTGACACCGACAGTGGGTAAACAAATTACTGTTGGGCAATTAATAGAAGAGCAAATAATTATGAGGATATCCAAGGCAATGATCATGTATATAAGCATCATGTCCAAGATTAGTAGACCGACTCCTGCCTGCCTCTACTACTAATACTCCACACATCGACCGCGATCCAACATGCATATAGTGTATTAAGTTCATGGAGAAACAGAGTAATGCAATAAGAATGATGACATGATGTAGACAAGATCTATTCATGTAGGAATAGACCCCATCTTTTTATCCTTAATAGCAATGATACATGCATGTCTCGCTACCCCTTCTGTCACTGGGTGAGGACACCGCAAAATCGAACCCATCACAAAGCACCTCTTCCCATTGCAAGAAAAATCAATCTAGTTGTGTCGGTGCAACAAACATTCGCGTTTGTCGACCGAGCTCATGCGCAGGCGTGCTGACGATCATACATCCAGCACCAATGCCTAACACAAGGACAAGCCAGAAGGGCTGCTCTTCGTGAGATTAAGAAGAGCATTAAGAAGAACAACATAGCAGAAGGCCACCTTGGGAAAGCCTCCCTTGCTGGGCAGGAGAGCCTGGCCAGGTCGAGGCCGGCCAGGGGCAAGTCCGGATTTGCCCCGGCAGACCTGTCAGGGCCGCCAAAACCAAACCCCACCAAGCTCCTTCAAAGGAACCTCCACCAAGACGCCACCGCTCCACCTCACTGCACCCAAGTCACTAATCTGTGCAGTGTCAAGGTGTTAAGCAACCAGGTGGATCATTTCAAGCACGTGGTAGCCACAAGGAGAAGAGATTATCTCTATTGACACCCGTCCAGGAGGCGTGTCAAGCTGATAAGAAGAGGCAGATAAGCGGCGCGACAGGCTTGCCGGGATTCGCCCTCGGCACGACACCTAGCAGTGCATTTAATGCACTTTGTCCTAACTGCCAGAGTTAGGTATGATAGCACTGTTAGCTATCTAATCACCCCCAAATGACTGTTTTACCACTGTGGTCACCCCTTAACCTATAAAAGGAGGCCCGAGGCAACCTAGCAAAAGGTTCAAACACGTTGACCCCCAGCATTTGTAAGCTTACGTTGCTCTCCTCGAGGGACCCTTGCCGAGCCAGAGCGCGTCGAGCCTTTGTCCACCTCCAGATTAATCCACCAAAGCAGGAGTAGGGTTTTACACTGCAAAGCGGCCTGAACCTAGGTAAAAGAGAGAGAGAGAGAGTCCATCGCCGTGCTGTCCCCCATTGCTTCTACTCTTTGTGCAACGCAGCCGTCCCTATGCCGAACCACAAAGGGGCACCCCTGCCGAATAGGTGATCATGCGTCCACGCCGACATCTTTGGTGCGCCAGGTAGGGGGCATCGCTTGTGCGAACCTGAAGCAGTGGCCAGCGCGTCAATCTTCGTCGACCTTCGTCATCCATGGCTCTCAAGAAGAAGAGCGGAGCCAGAGCGCATCCTTCCTCCTCGAAGGCTTCGTTACCCATGGCTGCGGGTGCCACGGGCGCCGCATCTGGGGCGGACGGAGCCGGTGAGGCGGGTGGTGCTACTAACACCCCTGCTGCGGTTGGGGCAGGGGCCGCGTGCGTGACCCAGCCTCTTCAGCATGCCTCCGATCAAGCTCCCGCCAGTACGGGTCACGGAGGTGCACAGCTTCCTCCCGCTCATCCCACCGGCGTGCTCAACCAACGCGACGTCGACGCCCACTCCGGTGCGGGCCGAGATCCATTGGCAGCGCCACCCGGAGGGGCGGAGATAGGGCGTGCGCTCCGTCCAATGCCGGGCGAGTGCAACAACACCCCAAGCGGCGCCATCGACCCCCAGCGACCACACCCGCGCGGGAAGGGTGTGATGCCCCCGATTCAATCGTACACTAATCATACATGCAAATGTGTACGATCAAGACCAGGGACTCACGGGAAGATATCACAACACAACTCTAGACACAAATAAAATAATACAAGCTTCATATTACAAGCCAGGGGCCTCGAGGGCTCGAATACAAAAGCTCGAATACACATGAGTCAACGGAAGCAACAATATCTGAGTACATACATAAGTTAAACAAGGATGCCTTAAGAAGGCAAGCACAAACATCAACCATCGAAAAGGCAAGGCCTCCTGCCTGGGACCTCCTAATCTTCTCCTGGTCGTCGGCGATCTCCACGTAGTAGTAAGCACCATCGGGGTAGAAGTAGTAGTCGGTGGGGGTGGCATCTGGCTCCTGGGATCCACCATCTGGTTGCAACAACCAGAAAGAAGAAAGAAGGGGGAAAAGGGGTAGCAAAGCAACCATGAGTACTCATCCAAAGTACTCGCAAGCATCGGATCTATACTAAGTATGCATTGGTATCAAATGGAAGGGTTGTATCTGTGGACTATACTGCAGAATGCCAGAATAGAAAGGAAAGCCTAGCCTATCAAAGACTAGCATCTTCAAGCATCTTCAAGCATCTTGCAGTATTCAGAAGAGTACAGAATAGTATATTAATTAACAAGCATGTTGTGGCATTAACGCCCAGAGATCCTTCCTCGACTTCCTGCGAGAAAGCAATCTCGGAGCCAACATATCCATCTCATATCTCAAGTATCCATTTCTAGTTGTAATAGATCAGGATACAACTCCGAGCGTCCGTTATCGTGGACACGGCTATTCGAATAGATAATCTTCCCTGCAGGGGTGCACCACATTACCCAATACGCTTGATTACTCTGGCCGAACACACTTTCCTGGGTCAATGCCCGGCCTCGAAAGATCAACATGTTGCAGCCCTACCTAGGCTCAGCAGAGAGGTTCCCGCCGGTCTACATCCTAAGCACTCCGGGGTCTTGGGCCCATCGCCCTTTGCACTCCAGGTCGTTGCTTGCAGGGCGGGTCTAGGCACCACCTCTATCATGGATGGCGTCGGCCCAGTCGTGCCGCAATACTGAACTGGACGTCTGATAAAGCTTTGGCTGATACTACAATGCTGAGTGCCCATAACTGTTCCCATGTGTTGGTTAGTGCGTAAAGGCCAGTGGCCAACTCATATCAAATACCCAAATCCTTAGTGTGTTAGGAGCTCACGGAGACGAGCAGAGACTCACGATAATGTGACCCTGTCGCCCCATCTCGAGGAAATACGGCAAGGGTCAGGCCCAACCCTCTCTCTCTCTAGGGCGGTCTACCTGCCCGGCCGTGCCTCATAATTATCTCGCGGGTGCTCTTCGGGCCCGCCCGAATTTCACATCAACTCGCGGGTACCCCTCAAGGCCGACCCGACTTCAACAATGGTCTCAAGTAAAGTGCAGGTAATCGTGTGTCCATAGCATCAAGGGGGAATCCAAGGAATCACCCTCTATGGAATCCACCTGATGTAATCATCAAGGTGAACTTAGGAGGAATCACCCTCGAGGTTCACACTTGAGGTGTTGCACGACAGAGTCGTATCGGGAGTGGTGAAGGAGGAATCACCCTCGATGACCACAACTGAATAGCTACACTACAGAGTTATCATCAGGAGGGCGTTACGAGGTATCACCCTCGGCACTCGATAGTAGCTCTGCAGAGTCGAGCAACCAAAGGGGGTGTGATGTGATGTGTCGGGCTCTGGACGTCGATCACGTTGATCGAGTCATCGGTCATCAAGCCGAGGCAACTAGGACAAGGTGAGGGGTCACTGGTGGATCACTAACCAACCTATACTAAGCAGTTTAGGATAAGCAGGTAGTTAACAATATCAGGTTACAAAAGCAGGCAATGCATCAGAATAGGAGCAAACAATTACAGTAGCAAAATCTAATGCAAGCATGAGAGAGAATGGAATGAGCGATATCGGAATGATCAAGGGGGATTTTCTTGCCTGGAAGATCTGCTGAAAAGGAAGAAGGGTTATCGGTGACGTAGTCGATCACAGTGGCATCAGCAGCGGTCTCAGGGTCTACCGGAGAGAAGAGGGGGAAGAAACAGTGAATATAAAGAAAACAGATGCATGACACGACAATAGGCAGAGCTAGGGGTGTTCTAACGCGGTGCTACATGATACCGGCGAAGGGGAAAAACATCCGGGAATGTTTCCCCGAAGTTTGCATTTTTCGGACAGATGGAACGGAGGGGGACGGTTGCATGTTCGCTATGCTAGGGATGTGTGGCAGATGAACGGACTGCGTATTTAGATTCGTCTCGTTTTTCTGAGCAACTTTCATGTACAAAGTATTTTCATCCTACATACGGTTTATTTTATATTATTTTCAAAGTTTTAAACAATTTCTGAAATTATTATTATTTAAATTAATTCGAAAATAGCATTATTACATCAGCGTGACGTCAGCAGGACATCAGCAGTCAACACTATTAGTTGACTGGTCAAACTGACGCCAGGGGCCCACCCGTCATAGACAGTGGGGCTAACAGAATTTTTAAACTAACCTAATTAGCTAATTAAGCACATGGCCCACATGTCATAGATTGATTAATTAAATAGTTTTAATTTGCTAACCTAGTTAATTAGGTTAATTAGATTAAGTTAATTACTAAATTGACTAATTAATTAATATTAATATTATTTTATTTACAATTTCCTTTTTCTTTTAAATCCATTTTCGTTTTCCTTTTTTTGTTTTACACAGGGGCGTGGGCCCGCCTGGTCAGTGACCCGGGCCACCTCCAGCGCCTGGGGCACGCACGCAGCACAGAGGCGTGCGGCGGCCACGGCCAGGAGGCCGTGTGGGCGGGGGCGAGGCCGTCACCAGGCTTGGCCGACAGTGGTGGCGGGAGTCTGCGGGGAGGCGGGCTCGGTCGATGCCGGCGAGCAGCGACGAGCAAGCAGCGACGAGCAGCGGCAGCAATGCAGAGCAGCAGGGGCTCAGAGGCAGGGGCGAGCCGGGTGCGGGGAGCGCGCGCTGGCGCGGCCAGGGTGCGGCCGAGTCGTGTGGCGACCGCAGGCACGGCGAACGGCGCCGGAGGCAGGGGAAAACAGGGGGCGGCGGTGCTCCCTTTGTGAGGAGGGAAGGGGGGCGATGACCGCGACAGGGACAGCGCGGGCGCGCGGTCAGGCGGCGGCGGGCACGGAGCCGACGACGGGGGTGATAGAGGGAAGGCCGCGGGCCTCACCGGCGATGCAGGGGATCGGGGCGGCGAGGGTCGGTGAAGGTCGGTGGGGAAGAGGGAGAGGAGGCGTCTGGCGAGGGGCGAGCGGTGACGGCGGTCCGGCGCGGTTCGGCGCGGCGGGGGTGGCTCCGAGGCGAGGTGAGAAGGGGGCGAGGCCGGGCCATGGGGGCGCTGCGGGGTCAAGCCCCCGATCCAGCGGGGAGAGGGAGAGGCGAGGGGAGTGGGGGAGTCCGGGTGGTGGATTAGCGTTAGTAGGTGAGTGGGGGCGGGGTTATGTAGGGGCAGCTGGGCTGGGCCTGGTTGGCCTGGTGGCCAGCTGGGCCACGGCCCAGCAGAGGGGGGGGTCTGTTTTAATTTTATTCTCTTGTTTAATTTTCTTTTTACTATTTTATTTATTTTAGAGCATCTAAACATTCTATAAAAATTTGGTTTCTCCACCATATTTACTTATGATTTATTTGCCACCTTTAGAACATTTTAGCTTTCATGTTTGACAAAATTTGAATTTTGATTTTAAACTCGGTTTTGAATTTGAATTGATCAAGCGAAGATTAGCAACAGTAGCATGATGACACGGCACCATTAACAGGTGTTTACTGTAGCTTAATTATCCGGGCGTCACAAAGGGCCAGGCTGACCAAGAGCCTGGTCAACAAGAACAGCTTCGGCCGCGACAAGTCCCTCTGGCAAATGGACCGAGGCGGCGAGAGCCCGACGGCGCACCTTCTGGTTCATCCAGAAGTCGAGCAGTGTCGCGCTCTGCCTCCCACGCCATGCCAGAAACGGCGGCTGAAGCAGTAGTGAGAGCTCAGCTGCTGTTGGACTTCCCTCCAGCAGTGGCATAATGGATGAATGGAGAGCTACCATTCAAAGCATCCCCGTGTTCACTGAGGTCAACAAGCCACCATGCGCGGAGCCGTCGCAGCGCCCGCAGGCAACGCCGGCAAATCCCACCGGTGGCCAAGACGGGAGGACCGCACCCACCGTGCAGTCCCCGCCGCGACATCTCTCCCAAGGGCAGCCACGACGAACTCAGCGACCACAAGACGATGATGATCGTGATGAGGCGTCAATGGCCTCGTCTGATCCGCAACTCCGGCGAGACCAACGTCAAGTGTTGAGGGAAAGGAAGAAGGAGGACGCTCGCGTCACCATTGAGTGGCGTCGCGAAACACACCGTCAATCTGACAGGCGCAACAGAGCTGATGTCGACGAACCCGCACCCAGTGCTGGTGGGTACCTACCTTACGAGGTAGGGTGCCCAGCCTTCACACGAGAGCGGCGGCAAGTCCAGTGGCCATCGTCCCGCACCTTCAAGCCTAACCTACCAGAGAAGTACGACGGAAAACTAAACCCGGCAGAGTTCTTGGGCATCTATACGATCGCCGTTCAAGCTGCCGGGGGAAGGGATGAAAAGGTGCTCGCCAACTACTTCCCATTGGCCCTCAAGCCAAACATGAGGTCCTGGCTGATGCACCTGCCGGAGGATTCCATTTCTTCCTGGGCCGACCTGTGCAACGAGTTCGTGGGCGCCTTCACGGGTGGACACCAGGAACCAGGGCGGCCCAGTGACCTGCAAACCCTCCTGCAGAAGGAGAGGGAAAGTTTGCACAAGTATCTGCACAGGTTCAGCCGAGTCCACCGCAACATTCCAAAGATACACCCGGCAGCTATGATTGCCGCATTTCATACGACTGTGCGCAATCGCAGAATGCGGGCTAAGATGAATGTCTGGTTGCCCAAGACTGTCAGCAAACTCTACACATTGGCAGATCAGTGTGCTTGTTCTGAAGAAGGGAGAAGACTTCCTGGGGAAGAGGTTGGCGTCGAAGTCGATTCGGAGGACAACGACGACGCTGCCGCCCCCAGGAAGAAGAACAAGAAACGCAACAAGAAGCGGATGGAGAAGGCAGTGATGGCCGTTGAGAGTAATCGTGATCTCAGCACCGGCAAGAAGGCAAAAGTTGAGACGCTCGGCAAGGAAGTCACCGCGTGCGCTGATTGCCAGGCGGCAGCGGCTGCTGAGAAAATCGGCAAGTCTGACGGGCCATACTGCAAGATCCATAGGACCAAGGATCATGATCTCCAAGACTGTAAGCAAGTCGAGCAGTTGGCGGAGAAACAAAAAGCTGAGTATGAAAGGCGTGCCAAGGAGAGAAACCAGAATGGTACTGGCGGGAAGGGCCATGGTGGCCATAACAGATACCGCGGCTAGTCTGATCAGCAGAAAGAAAAACCCGCCAGAGGCCATGAAAGGAAAGAAAATGAAGATGACAACGAAGAGGAAGATGATGAAACTAGTGAACAGGAGTTCCAGAAGGCTACTGAGGCGATGTGCATTGACGGGGGTGCATATTTGCAATCCTCTCATCGCCAGCTCAAGCAGTGGTCACGTGAGGTTAATGCAGCAGAACCAGTAGCAGGCGCTCGAGAACCGCTGAAGTGGTCCCGCATGCCCATCATTTTTGACATAGAGGATCATCCAGACCACACCACTACGGTAGGATGTTTGCCATTGTTGGTCTCACCAACGATCCACAACCTCAAGGTCACTAAGATGTTGGTTGACGGTGGGGCAGGCTTGAATTTGATTTCTCTGGCTGTGTCGAAGAAACTCCAGATTCCAGATGAGGATTTAAAGAAGACTGGCACTTTCCATGGAATCAACCAAGGAAGGAGCCAGCCGAAGGGAAAGATTACCTTGCCGCTAACATTTGGCGGGGAAGTAAACTTCAGGACAGAGAAGATTGTGTTCGATGTTGTTGAACTTCCCCTGCCATTCAACAGGATTCTTGGCCGCCCAGCTCTGGCCAAGTTCATGGCGGTGTCCCACTACACCTACAACACATTGAAGATGCCTGGTCGTATGGGAGTCATCACCATCCTGTCAGACAAGAGAGACGCAATTATCTATGTGGATAAGATGTATAGGGATGCGGTTGCAGCAAAGGACGTCGGGGCCCCAGCTGCCACCAAGAGGGAGAAGAAAGTCAAGGAAACTGGCAAGGACTCCGTTAAGGACTCCGGGAAGCGCACCTCTTAGGAGTATGCTGCACCCGACAACGACTTGCCAGACAGTTCAACAAGCAAGAGGTCCAAGGCTGCTCCCCCGGCAACCAAGAAAGTTCTGGCACGGCAGGATGGCACTGATGGTACCTTCACCATTAGTGCTACCCTTGGTGAGGGAGTCCTGAACTAAGGGGTCCTCGGGCCGTCGACCTATTACAGATGGGCCGGACAGGAGATCTTCGGAGTCGTGGTGTACCCTCCAAGCCGAGATTAGCATGATCTTTCCTTCATTGTAACTGATCGCATGTAACCCTAACCCTACTGGTGTCTATATAAACCAAAGGGTTAAGGGCTTTAGGGCTAGAGCTACATCCATCACCTCATCCACTTAGGGTTTAGCTCGCCTGATCTCGAGGTAGATCTACTCTGTAACCATATCATACATCAAATACAATCAAGAAAGACGTAGGGTTTTACCTCTTCGAGAGGGCCCGAACCTAGGTAAACACCGTGTTCATCGTCCCTTGTTCCCCATTGATCCTAGATCCACAACTCGGGACCCCCTACCCAAGATCCGCCGGTTTTGGCACCGACATTGGTGCTTTCATTGAGAGTTCCGTTGTTGGGTCGCTGAAGGATCAATGGCTCGCCTAATCATCGGAGAAGGCGTCAGCTCCCAGGACCTCTTTGTCCCCGGCCAACTTTTTGCGTTCGGCAGCATCGTGCTGCACGCCAACCCAACTAGTCATCAAGACCAAATCAACAACTTCGCCCCTGAGCACCGGATTTCATTCGACAATCTAGAGTACGTTGCGGACACCAGAGGTGATCTAGTCTTTGTCGGATTCGCGGCCTCTCCCCGGCATTCCTTGGGCCTCGCCGTGCCCACTCCGGAGTTTTCCCCGATCCAATCTACGGACCGACCCCAATTCTTCAGCCGGCCTTGGGCTCAGACAGCTCCACCTTGAACGGAGGCCAGGAATGCTCTTCCACCATGCCTGCGATGTCCTCCAAAGACTCATCTTCGGGCCACAATGCGGAAGCAATGTTCGGACGCCGTGAGTCACTTTCGGCCGAACCCTCTCCTTGCTACACGCCTTCGGCCTTGAGCCCCTGCGACGGGTCGATGTTCACTAGCTAGGAGTTATCCCTGACGGAACTCCCCCTCATAAATTCAATCTTGAACCCCAATATGGAAGCAGTGTCCAAAGACCAGGTCTTACCCTTGGTCTCTTACGACTATCCGACCTTGAGCCTTGAGGTTAATTTGGCCCTTGAAGGTCAGGATCTGGCCCATGCCCGGATTATTCCTCGCCCCGCCACATCGGAAACCGGCCCTTGGCTGCCACCGCATGCCAGTCCGGCGACCCTCACCTTATTAAACGAGGCACTGGACCGAATCCAGATGATGGCTATTCGGGAGGACCCACCCTCGGCTCGCGTTCAGCAGCCCTTCGAGGCAGATTTCAGGGAATTTTACGTCCCACCCACCACCCACTTAGTGGCCACTATCGAAGACTTAACCGACATGTTGGATTACACCTCGGAAAATGCCGAATACATGGATGACGACAGCGGAGTCACGGCTAACATCGATGTCGCTCTCCCCGTCACTGGCCGCTGGACGGCCACGTCCACCTACGATGTCTACCTGGTGGACACCCCGAAAGAAGATGACAGCACTCCCGAGAAGGATAACGGCAGGCCCAGTGATGAGTCGTCGAAACGGCACAGACAGCGCTGCCGTTCCAAGGCGCGTCGAAGCCATGCAGGCAACATGGACACCAAAGAGAATGCCACCCCGGACAATGCGGACGACCTCGGAGATCCCGGCGCCGATGAACAGCCACAAAACGACCACGAGGAGCATGAGGACCCGCTGGACCTCGAATACCTCGATGACTCCGAAGATAGCAACAACCTCCCCCCTTCAGAAGAGGAGGTTAGTTTGGGCGACGAGGATTTCATCGCGCCCGAAGACCCGCTGGATCAAGTGCGGTTTAAGCGGTAGCTAATTGCCACCGCACGGAGCCTGAAGAAATAGCGACAGAAGATAAAGGCTAAACATGATACCCTCAACGATAGATGGACCAAGGTCCTGGTTGCCGAAGAGGAGTACGGCCACACACCACAGACTAAGAGTTACCCTATGTGCAGGTTATTGCTGCAATTCGATGACGAGGCTATAGAGCCAGCACCTGCAAGGCACACTCAGGCGGACCAGCTAAACCGCCCCCCTCAAGGACGGGACATGACAGCTGATAAAGCTGAACCGCCTCCTGACCCACCCCGCCGTCAAGGCAAGGAGCCAGTACGGCCAGTCTACGAATACAACCTACGACGCGACTTGGACGCTCGGGCAGGTCGGACAAGGTCCATTTACGGACCTAGAGATGATCCCCCCGCTAGACGGGATGGGTACCAAGCCTGGTTAGACAGAAATAATGGAGCTCGCGAACAGCAACGAGCCCAGCGCGACATAGCTCAAGTCAGGGGCGCATCCCACCCTCTATGCTTCACAGACGAGGTCATGCAGCACCAATTTCCAGAAGGGTTCAAACCTGTGAATATTGAGCCCTACGACGGGACAACAGATCTGGCTGTATGGATCGAAGATTTCTTGTTGCACATTCACATGGCACGAGGGGAGGACCTTCATGCCATCAAGTACCTACCATTGAAGCTCAAAGGTCCAGCTCGACACTGGCTAAATAGCCTCCTCGAAGACTCCATAGGATGTTGGGAGGAGCTCAAGGACGCCTTTTGAGCTAACTTTCAGGGCACTTATGTCCGCCCCCCGGACGCCGATGACTTGAGCCACATAATCCAACAGCCCGGCGAGTCAGCCCGACAATTCTGGAACTGGTTTTTGACTAAAAAGAACCAAATCGTTATCTGTCCGGACGCCGAAGCTATAGCCGCCTTTAGGCATAGTATTCGGGATGAATGGCTAGCACGCCAGCTCGGCCAGGACAAGCCAAAAATGATGGCGGCGCTCACCTCCCTAATGACCCGCTTCTACGCCGGAGAGGATAGTTGGCTGGCTCATCGATGCACCAACCCCGACACCCCCGGCACCTCTGAAGTTCGGGACGAGAATGGGAAGCCACGAAGGAACAAAAACAAATGCCACCATAATGACGACGAAGTTGACGAAATGTCAGCCAATGCCGGATTCCGTACCCGAAGTCCGGGTCACAGAAAAAGCCTTCTAAAGGCAGCCAGGACGGCCCAACTAAGCTGGACGCAATCCTGGACAGGCCCTGCCAGATTCATGGCACCGCCGAAAAGCCCGCCAACCACACCAACCGTAATTGTTGGGTGATAAAGCAGGCCGGCAAGCTTACAGCCGAAGACTCGGGCAAAAGCCCACGAAGCGAGGACGATGATGAGCTCTGCAGGCCGAACAGTGGAGGCCAAAAACCCTTTCCTTCTGAGGTCAAGATGGTGAACATGATCTATGCCACCCATATACCAAGGAAGGAAAGGAAGCACGCGTTGCGAGATGTTTATGCCGTCGAGCCCATAGCGCCGAAGTTCAACCCGTGGTCGGCTTGCCCGATCACCTTCGACCGCAAGGACCATCCGACCAGTATCCGACATCGAGGATCGGCGGCCCTGGTACTGGACCCCATTATTGATGGGTACCACCTCACAAGAGTCCTGATGGACGGGGGCAGTAGCCTTAATCTCATCCATGCAGACACAGGGAGGAAAATGGGGATCGACCCGTCAAGGATCAAGCCCAGCAACACCACCTTCAAGGGGGTTATTTCGGGCATAGAAGCTCGATGCTCAGGCATGGTAACTTTGGAAGTGGTATTCGGCTCACCGGATAACTTTCGAAGCGAAGACTTGATCTTCGACATAGCCCCATTCCGCAGTGGCTATCACGCCCTCCTCGGCCGAACGACGTTCGCCAAATTCAACGCCATCCTGCATTACGCATACCTCAAGCTGAAGATGCCTAGTCCCGCGGGCATCATAACAATCAACGGCAACACGGAGCGCTCGCTCCGGACTGAGGAACACACCGCGGCCCTGGCAGCCGAAGACCAATCCGTCACCAATAGGCCGAAGTATCAGCCCGCCGTAAAGACAAAAGATACACTCAAACGGGCTCGTGCTCGATCCCCGTCATGGGAACCCGCCTACGTAGGCCGCAAATAGGGATACGCCCCTCACGGCATGCCCGCCTTCACCGTGCTTTACGTGCCTCATCAGCACAACCTTGCGCTCAAGATACCATGGGCGGCCGTGGGGGCTTATAACACCATGTGCTCGGCTCGACCGAACTATGGCTTTGCCACATCCTCGGACGACAATGGGTGGGACTCCAGACTCGCTCAGCATCAAGCTATGACGGCAGGACTACATCTCAAGGTCCCTATTGAAGGCACTCCTCGCCAGCACGCGGTGTTCTAAATGGATGTCCAATTCACTCCCCTCCACCTCGCAGAAGGAAAGGCGCAGACGTGCAACAGGGCACAGTTGAGGCTTCGACCCACACATCAAGGCCCTGTGTAAACCTTCCTCTGTAAAATATTCTTTTTCCTTATTATAAACGCCTCAGCAGTTCGAATTGCACGGATAGACGTCCAGAGCTTATGTAAAATAAAAACGCCTTTTACGGTGTTCGGGCATCTGCATTGTCTAGCCCTCTTCTCTCCCTTTTTCCTTCCTTTTTTCCGCTCTTCGAACAGCCATGCATGCACACAATAAATACAACTCGGTTAATTGACCAAAAGGCCTATTTTCCCGTCAGCTCTACATATTAAGTCCGGCACCACTTCTCGTTGAGTGTTCGGCATCTCGGATGTTGCACTATATGCATTAGTTCCGAACTATGTCTTGGGTCAATAGTTGGGTTGCCCGGCTCCTGTGCTTGCCTTCTTACGTTCCGCACGTTCGGCTAAGAAGGTAAAGGGAGAACCCATGCGATTGTACTTCTGGCTAGTCCAGTTAAGCACCTTAGGGGAGAAAGTCAAAAACTCACTGTCATAGTAAGCGAGAACTGGTCAGCGATCCGATGACAAGTGTTAAACTAAGAAATCGTTGGTGATTTATCCGTGTCATACGCAAGGTTCGTCTTAGCACAAACCATGTGATTACTAAGGCGCGCTTAGGCCCCACGTACATCACAAAACACAGGGGGCTAGTCACTAGCTCCCACCGTCAAGCTCCTGTGGCTAAGTGAAAGCAATAAAGTTGAATAGTCTGATTTCCTAGTCCCCCTCACGCACTACCGCCTTCGGGCACCGAGACATCGGCTAAGGGTAACAGTGCGGAGGCGAGACACCCCTCGTACCATTTACTTGGGGGCTGAAGCCGACAACTGGTAACTTTCAGTTTAACAAACGGCCGCACAAGAGTCAAAATAAAAAACACCATAATATACAAATGAGCCGCATTATAAAGCAAAAGCGTTCGGTCGACAATTTAATACAATCACTCGATGATTACATCCTTGGAACACTGGCCCTCTATCGCCCGAGCACCATCCATAACCTATCTAAAGTACAGTTCAGGTTGGCAGTGTTCCTTTGCAATTGGCGGAGGACCAGTGGCCATATCCATCGGCTTGATCTTCGGCCAATGAACCATGGTCTTCGTGAAGGCTAGCCTGGCCCCTTCAAGACATGCAGAATGCTTCACGGTGTCAATCCGCGGTGATGCGTCATGCAGCCTCTGCACCAAGCCAAAGTAGCTGTCCGGAATAGGCTCAGTGGGCTACAACCGGACACAAAGATCCTTCAGGGCTTGCTCGGCCATCTAATGCAGCTCCATCAGCTGCTTCATCTGGTTGCTGAGGAGCGGAGGGTGTTCGGGCGCCTGGAACTGCGACCAGAAAAGACGCCGTTCGGAGTCCTCCTCCCGCGTCACGTAGTGCTCCGCCGTAGCAGCCGCACTCCTCAGAAGCTTGGCGAAAACGCCTGCAGAGCGCCAGACCCGCGTCAGCAAGGCGAACCTGTTGCCGCCGAAAACACTCTGCAGTAAGTACTTCTTACCATCTGCGGTTTGCCCCATCTGGCGAAGCTCCTCCCGGACGCTCCGCGCCTCCGTCCTGGCCTCCTTGAGCTCTTTGTCCGCCTTGGACAGCTCGGAGGACTGCTTTTTTGCTTTTGATCAAGGACCTCACACTTCGTGATGGCATCCTTGAGCTCCACCTGCACTTCGGCCACTCGAGCCTCGTGCTTTTCTCCGGCGGTCGTCGCCTTTTCAAGTCCGGCAGTCGCCTTTTCGGCAGCCACCTTTTTCTTGGCCGCATCGGCCTCGGCCTTCTTCAGCACCGCCTTTAGGCTCTCAACCTCCGCGGCGGTAGCTGCACGCACCAAACACCATATGCTCAGCATACAGTCCGGACTGTAAGTATCCGGCAGTATTAACTATGTACTCCGACAAAAGTTTACCTTGTGCCTCATCAAGCCGCTTGTTGACGAGGTCAAGCTCTTCATTGGAGCATTTAAGGTTCCGATTCATCTCCTCCAGGGTAGCGGCATTAGCAGCCGCGGCCAAGGGTGATGCTTGCGATATCAAATCAACCACGACACTTTAAACGCTGGCCTACGGATATTTGACCCTCTGCAAGGTTTTTTGCAAACCTCTCAGAGTTTCGGGGGCTGTTATATATATATATATACGGCCTGCTCAAACTTTGAGTAAAAAAGTAAAGACCATTTTCTCGGGGGAGGTATATTACTTGAGTCACCTCAAAGCCTGTTAGAAGGCCTTGGACGGCATCGTTCAGTCCGGATTGGACGGACCGAACACCCCGTAGAACCGCACCCATGAGGGTGCGGTGACCGTCGACGATGACAGAGTTGTTTACCAGCTCCTCCAGCGCGTCCGGCCAGCCCCTCACCGCCTGGCTATTTGTGTTCGGCGCGGGTGGTGGGACCTCAACCCCCTCCTCATCAGAATGCAGGACCGACACCTGTGAAGGCCTTGGGGGCTCAGGTGCGGCCGGCTGGGAGGGTCCGGACGGCCCAGATCCCCCTCTCGCATTAGCCAGGAGGGACACATCCTCCTGGTCTTCGATGGCCAAGGCATCAGCCTCAGCCATGGTGGCGTCGCCCTCCTCCCCCGTGTTCGGACGGGGAGAGTTCCTCTGGGACAGCACTTCCCCGGCCTCTTCAGGGATCAGGGGAGGAGCAGAGCACGACGCGGATCCACTGTCCGCCAGATCGATGGGCGGAGACGTCCCCTCTGAGGTCCGCTCGGCGGGGTGACCGCACAGTGGGCTGTGACATCATACAATCAGCTTCCACGAAGCGAGGGACTGCTAAAAATGAAGCAACAACAAACGCCAAAATATGTACCTGGCAGCAGGGGGCTTGACCCTGGGTTCCCTATCCGGAACCTTCTCGGACACCACGGACTCCTCTTTGGAGTCCGAACTGTCGGGCAGGATCAGCTTGGGCCTGCACTGCCTCTTCTAGGCCCGAGGAGGCTGCTCCTCCTCGGCGTCCTCGGACACCGCCCTCTTCTTGGAGGTGGAAGAAGGCGTGGCATTAACTGTAGCCGATTCCCCTATTTATAAGCCGCGGAGGAGCCAAGCGTCCCCTTTTTCACGCTGCGGGCTTCTCCACTTCCCGATATACTCGCGACATTATGCGCGGGTGGGGGAATCGAAATCATTGATCATATCCCCTAAAAAACCAGCCACGATCTCTGCTGTGATGAGACGTGCCAATAGAGGGGTGGCCTCGAGCCACGCATCGAGAATTGCCAACCGTTCGACGTTATGACCGGTTGCGACCCTTTGCTAAAAGTTGTCAGGTGTGGGCACTGTTCGCACTCGAGCACTTTGGCCTTCAAGGCTAAGTAACAGTAGACGCTTCAGATTCCGCACACCACCCAAACTCCGAACATACACAGGACAGGAGGAAGAACTCGCCTCGCAAGCCGAAGACCATGAAATGTGTGGATGCTGGATACAAGCCCTGGCGTTGGAGGCTAGTTCGGGGGCTACCGAGGGATTCCTGGACTAAGGGGTCCTCGGGTCGTCGACCTATTACAGATGGGCCACTATGGGGCCAAGCTAGAGTGTGGACCCATGACCGGACATGAGATCTTTGGAGTCGTGGTGTACCCTCCAAGCCAAGATTAGCGTGATCTTTCCTTCATTGTAACCGATCGCATGTAACCCTAACCCTACTAGTGTCTATATAAACCAGAGGGTTTAGGGCTTCAGGGATAGAGCTACATCCATCACCTCATCCACTTAGGGTTTAGCTCCCCTGATCTCGAGGTAGATCTACTCTGTAACCATATCATACATCAAATACAATCAAGCAGGAC
This sequence comes from Thinopyrum elongatum, assembly GCA_011799875.1. Classification (NCBI taxonomy): domain Eukaryota; kingdom Viridiplantae; phylum Streptophyta; class Magnoliopsida; order Poales; family Poaceae; genus Thinopyrum; species Thinopyrum elongatum. The sequence continues at coordinate 339,402,335 of CM022301.1, forward strand.
ATAGGGTTTTACCTCTTCGAGAGGGCCCGAACCTGGGTAAACACCGTGTTCATCGTCCCTTGTTCCCCATTGATCCTAGATCCACAGCTCAGGACCCCCTACCTGAGATCCGCCAGTTTTGATACCAACACTTGGCGACAAATAGGAAAGCGCGCTTGTTACCATCCTGCGGGCGAATGTCGATGTGTTTGCCTGGCAACCATCTGATATCCCCGGTGTTCCCAGGGAGGCAATCGAGCACCACCTTGCTGTCTGTCCTCATGCCCACCCCGTCAGGAAAAAAGTCAGGAAGCAGGCCCTAGAGAGACAACAGTTCTTTGCTGAGGAGATCAAGAAGCTAGAAGCAGCAAGTTTGGTCCGAGGAGTACTACATCCAACTTGGTTAGCTAATCCAGTGGTGGTGCGCAAGGCTAATGGGAAGTGGAGGCTTTGCATCGACTTCACTGACCTAAACAAGGCCTGTCCGAAAGATCCCTTCCCCTTGCCGTGCATCGATCAAATCGTTGATTCCACCTCTGGATGTGATTTGCTTTCCTTTTTGGACGCATACTCTGGGTACCACCAAATCTTCATGGCCAAAGAAGACGAAGAAAAGACTTCCTTCATCACGCCATGTGGCACATACTACTTCGTGCGTATGCCCTTCGGGCTGAAGAATGCTGGTTCTACGTTCGCAAGGGCCGTGCAGATTGGGTTTGAGCCACAACTGCACAGGAATATTGAAGCATACATGGATGATATCATGGTCAAAACCAAAGACAAATCTTCACTCATAAAGGATTTAGAAGAAACCTTTGCAAACTTGCGGAAGATGAACTTGAAGCTTAATCCAGAGAAAGTGTATTTGGCGTTCCGTCCGGCAAGCTCCTTGGGTTCTTTGTGTCTCAGCGAGGGATAGAAGCCAACCCCGACAAGATCAAAGCAATAGAGCAGATCCAAACCCCGAAGACAATTAAGGATGTGAGGCGCTTGACTGGTTATGTAGCAGCACTAAGCATGTTCATTTCTAAATCCGCTGAGCGCGCCTTGCCATTCTTCAAAATTTTGAAGAAGGCTGAGGCTGCGCTGTAGGATTTGAAAGCTTACCTTTCTTCTGCTGCAACCTTGGTCGAACCCAAGCCACAAGAGCCATTGCTGCTATACCTGGCGGCAACAAATCAAGTGGTTAGTGCAGCCTTGGTAGCGCAGAGGGAAGTGGACAGCGGGGAAGCTACTGTGGCAGAGCCCACCAGTGTTGAGCCAACTTTATTGTGACACCCTGATTTTGGCAACTTTTTCTTTTCAAACTTTTCCTGGCTTTATTTGGAATTTGAATGGATTTTGAATCTTTCACTTGGTCTTGGACATTCTTGAAACTTCTTCCAAGTGATCCAAAGCCTCATCACCTTGCCAAAACCCTGCCAAGTATCCCAAGGATCCAAATTTCCAATTTAAATTATTTTTCAAAACCCTTTTCTTTTATTTGAGAATTTAGGGCATTACTATGGGTTGTGAAGCAACCTATAGCTATGATGCTCAGAAAATTCCCAAATAATTCCCAAAAATACTTTAGACTATGTCTTGCTCCAATATCCAAAAATATTTCATGACCTAGCTCTATTACTTTGCAAAATAATTCAGTTTTGCTTCTGGTCAGACTGGACCTTTGTGAAGGAAGTAGATGCTAGGTTTATCCAAATGCTCTCAAATTTTTGTGGCATGAGGACACCTACAAATGACTTCCCTACACCAAGTTTCAGCTCCAGGAGATCTTCCATGTGAGCAGCACTGATTCTGGACCAAATTTGCAGGTTACACATGAACTACCCTCATTCCTTATCCAAACCACTTCAAACTTGGCCAGTTTGTAGTTCTTCCAACGAGGATCACTCCAGACACCAGCTTTGGCTCAATCTCCACCTCATCTACTCTCCAGAACCTCCCCAAGTCTGCTGTCAGTAACTGTTGGTGACTCTACCTATCAATTCTGCTTGAACCAAGCCAACCTAAGGGCACAGGTGAAGTGAGGGATCGATGGTCGACACGCCAGACAAGAAGTGCCAGGCTTGCGTGGCCTCTTGGTGGCCAGCACCGTGGTGAGCATGGCTGCGGCATGCTTGTCGCCGCACTCTGCACCGTGCCCGTGTCTGTTGCGTCGCATCCGTCTGCCCCTCGCCTCAGATCCTTGTCCGAACTTGCCGACATCGCCCCTGGTTGACACGCAGTCCCTCCAGAACTCTCGTGCTCACCGAAGAGGCAGCCGATGGCCGCCACGCCATCGCCGCACTGTGACACCCATGCTATCACAGTGAGCCGCGCCGTCGTCTTCCTCCCCGAGCCGTCCTCTCCCGCATTGAATGCGCCTGCTATCTCCCGTCTTCTCACCCGCAAGCAGCCACGCCAGCACTGCGTACGTCGCCGGCGCCATGGCCCATATCGAGCCACTTCGGGAGAGCTCGGCGATCGGCCTCGCCCGGCTATAAATAGCCCTGCCCCGCCTCACTTAGCTCTCCACCCCTCTCCTCTTTCCTTAAATTGGTAGCAAGCAGCGAAGAACCGAGGCAGAGAGGCCTCTTGCCTCGAACTCCGCCGGAGTTCCGCCGCCGATCCCCTCCTGACGCTCGCCCTCTTCAAGCCACTCTAGCTCCACCCGAGCCCTTAGTCGTGATCAGTAGAACCCACTGGTGCTTCTAGACCCCTCCCCGAGTCGAACCGCTGCCGGAATCCTCGACTCCGACGACCACCGTAGCTGCTGCCCGCCGGAGAAGAAGGGCGCGTCGCCATCCGGCCGTCTCCGGGAGAGCTACGGGTACAGGGAGGACCGCCATTGAGTGCCCGATCGATTCCCGTTAACTCCCAGCTCCACCGCCGTCCCCATCGCCGGTGAGAGCCGCCGGAGCTCCGCCTCTCTCTCTGTTCTCTTTCTCCCCTCTGTTTTAAATCGAGCCAGGCCCACTGTTAGCCACTGACCGAATCGGTAAGTGGTGGCGCACGGGCAAAATACGTCTTCGACGTGGCCCCTTCTCTGTTTTTCTTATTTGATTTTATTTAAACAGTTTGACCAGCAGGTTTGACTGCTTATAACTTTTTACAAAAAAGTCCAAATGACCTGATTCTTTTTGCATTGTGTTCATACTGAAGTCCTTTATTTTTCCACCAAGTTTGGTATTTTTCCCATACTCACAGGATTGTTGGTGAATAAAAAGGCTTTATGTGACATTTTCTTTTGCCTTTTAAAAATATTTTCAGAAGGAGATTCTTGTGGATTTGAAGACCAGGAGTTTCTGAACAACCCAACTGATCAAGGCAAGCCAGGACATCCATATTATGAAGCATCTCATAGCATTGCATAATTCATATTCATTTTCTTGCATTTATTTAAAAGTAAATTATTTAAATGCCTAATTGTGATGAACCACTAAGCTTGCTAAATGAACTTAGTCGGTTGATCTAGAGTCACCTGTCCGGGCTTACCCGTGCAGCCACATTTGCCGGTATGGGACGGCCTTGACTTGGTCTGGCTCAGTGCTCTTTCACCGGTACCTCCAAAGAGGGAGGGTTATGCGTGCGTGCTGCCCTGATCAAGTAGACGGCGATAACCCTGTGAGCCCAGTTGAGTTGTTTGCCGGCGTCCCCGTTTGGGACAGTTTAGTTAGGCCACGATGGTGGCAGATGTCACGAGGTGACACGGGGCCACCCAAGGCTTGACTCCGGGGGAGTGTGATCACCGGTGGTACGATGGAAGAGTCATGGGTCAGGCAGGTTTCGTTGGAGCAATACTGGTCCACCCGAATGGGATCACGAGGTCAGTGCTCCATAGTGTGGGTAAAGTGCGCAACCTCTGCAGAGTGTAAAATCTATTCGAATAGCCGCGTCCACGGAATTGGACAGCCCGTCCAGACCTCTCTAGGTGATCAACCGTAATAACCGTAGTAATGATGGAAGAACTTGTCCTATGAGCGGAAGTACTCGTTGGTACCGGGTATTCCGAGGGTTGCGAGACAACCCGGATATGAGTAAGTTGATTGCAGTAAGTGAATCACTTAAGATTTAACATGTTAATTGCCATGCTATTATTTGCTACATATTTGGTTGTCATGTGCTTGTGAGTACATTCAAAGTACTCACCTGGCGTATCATGCCAGATGCAGGAGAAGACTGAGACGGAGATCTCGATGTCCGTGTTGCGATGCCTAGGATGTGTCCTCAGCAGTGTCCCTGTGGATGGAGTTACTTTTATGTTCCGCTATGTAGTAGTCTTCCGCTGTAGTATTCCGCAGTAGTACCGAGGCCCTGATATGTTAGATAAATAATGTAGATACTGTCATAGCACTAGATGTGCCTTTGGCCTCGATGATGATGTAATATATGAGCTTGTACTCGACTATCATCAATAAAAGTTCAGCTATGTTCTGTCCCAAGTTGTTGTGTGTTTCCAGAAGACATGATGTCTGGGTTGGAAACACTGGTAAACCGGTTCTCTGAGCCGGGGTGCCACATTTATCCCCGGCAAGGTCTGCCGGCGGCGACGGGGGGAAACCGCAGATCAACGTTGATGAACAGGAGGGGGTGGCAAGAAAGAAAATGGTGCAGCGACCAGTTTACTTTGTCAGCTTCCTCTTGCAGGGGGCTAGATCAAGGTACTCTGGGGTCCAAAAGCTGATCTTCGGCCCTCTCATGGCCTCGAGGAAGCTGCGCCATTACTTTCAAGCACACGAGATCACTGTTGTGACTCGCCTCCCACTACAGCGTATCTTGAGGAACCCCGAGGCCACCGGCAGGATAGTAGAATGGCCTCTGGAGCTGTCGAGTTTTGCCTTGAAGTTTGAAAGCACAGCAACCATCCAAAGCAGAGCATTAGAAGAATTCATAGCAGAATGGACGCCAACTCCAGATGAAGAACGTGTGGAAACTGTCCTCCCAGGCAAGGAGGCCCTGAAGGAATGGATCATGTATTTTGACGGTGCTTTCTCGCTCCAAGGTGCTGGCGCAGGAGTGTTACTCGTTGCGCCCACCGGAGAACACATCAAGTACGTCGTCCAACTGCATTTCCCCAGGGAAGACGCCACCAACAACATGGTAGAATATGAAGGGCTTCTTACCAGACTCCGGATTGCTGCCAAATTGGGAATCAAGAAGTTAATCATACGCGGCGACTCCCAGCTTGTCGTGAAGCAGGTGAACAAAGATTATTAGAGCCCGCTGATGGAAGCCTACGTGGAAGAGGTGAGAAAGCTGGAAGAGCACTTTGATGGGCTACAAACAGAGCACGTACTCCGTGCGGAAAACAGCATCGCTGATCACCTATAGAAGTGTGCTGCACAGATGCTTCCTATCGAACCAGGCACTTTTGTGCTCCACCTTACCCAACCAACAGTTTCTCCATTAACCTTGACCAAAAAAAGAAGGAAGCTCAACACCGGCAAGCATTTCCCGGCAGAGCTCCCTGGAGCCGCTGGTGAAAAGGCTGCCGGAGGAGATCCTGCACTGGATGGGGAGCCACACCCTCAAGAAGAATCCTAGGTTCTTGCCGTTGAAGAGAGTGCTCCCACTGCCGAAGAGATGCCTTTGGTCCTTGTCGTCGAGCCTCAGGCTCCGGTATGGGCACACCACATAGTCCAATTCTTGCAAACTGGAGAACTTCCTGACGATCCAGAGCAATCTGAGAAAGTAGCCCAGCAGTCAAGTATGTACCAGTTTGTGGACAACATACTATATCGAAAGAGGCCAAACGATGTGAAGTTGAAGTGCATCAGTCGAGAGGATGGACTAGAGTTGTTGGCAGAAATACATGGAGGCGCGTGTGGCTCACATCTGGATCAAGAACACTTGTCGGAAAGCTTTCCGGCAAGGATTCTACTGGCCCACTGCCCTCTGGGATGCTACTGAGCTCGTCACCAAGTGTGAGGCATGCTAGTTCCACTCCAAGAATATCCATCAGCCAGCTCAAGCTTTGCAGACCATCCCTTTGTCCTGGCCTTTCGCGGTCTAGGGGCTCGACATCTTGGGCCCCTTTTCCCGTGCTACCGAGGGCTTTGAATTCTTGTACGTTGTAATCAACAAGTTTACAAAGTGGACCGAAGTGGAACCAGTGAGAAAGGTGACGGCGCAGTCCGCTATCAAGTTCTTCAAGGGACTGGTGTGTCGTTTTGGAGTGCCCAACAGGGTAATCACCGACAAAGGCGCCCAGTTTACAAGACGCGCCTTCATGCAGTACTTCCAGAGCCTTGGGAGCAAGGTCTCTTTCGCCTCCGTTGCCCACCCAAGGAGCAACGGGTAGGCTGAGAGTATGAACGTTGAAGTGTTGCTAGGACTGAAGACAAGAACCTTTGATAGACTGCGAAAATGCGGCTGGCGCTGGATTGATGAGTTGCCGGTGGTTCTTTGGTCAATCAGAACGACACCAAATTGAGCTACTGGCCAGACTCCCTTCTCCCTGTTGTACGGGGCAGAAGCAGTGCTCCCCACGGAACTCATATACGGGTCACCTCGGGTACTTGCCTACGATGAAGTAGTGCAAGGGCAGCTACGACATGACGATGCCATGCTCCTCGAGGAGGACTGTCTCTGGGCGGCTGTACATGCTGCACGATACTAGCAAGCCCTGCGCCTCTATCATAGCCACAGGTTCACGCCCGGAGCCTTGAGGAAGGTGACCTTGTCCTTAGTCGCGTTTAGTCCGCCAAGGGTTCAAACAAGTTGACACCAAAGTGGGAAGGACCTTACCGGGTAGTACATGTCACCAGACCTGGCGCAGTCCGTCTGGAGACCGAAGATGGCATCCCAATGCAAAACTCATGGAATATTAAGCATCTTCGTAAGTTCTACCCGTAAGGCGCGGTTGCCGGGCCTTGCCCCGGAAACCTGTTTTGTACAAGCATAGTCCCCTGGACTTGTAACCCTTTGTACAAAGCCAGGCGAAGACCCCGTGCAAAGATAATAAAACGAAGCGCTGGCACAAAACCTGCATGCATGTTTACTTAAGTATGGTTCTGCTATGATGACAAATCCTTTAAGAAGGATCATATGCTGCTGTTTTCTCCCCTGCACTAACAGCAGGGCCCCCACCGCGGATGAACTCCCCAAAGGAAAGAAGTGAGAATGAGGCAACATATTGGCCCCCGGCAGATCCTCCTTATCGGGAGTGATAAGAAGGACAACAGACACAGATAAGTTCCCTCGCCATCCACAATGTGTTCCTGTATGAAAAGCGTGTGCGTAGGAAAACCTTGTCGCCCCAACATTTGTGCTCCCATCCTTTGATTTGAAAGTTTCTTCAGTCAGGTTGGTTGAAGTAGCGTTTGGGGGGGGGGGGGGCTGACGAGGGGCCGGTTTCCATCCACGCTCCTAACCCGTCAGACAGGGTTCAGTAGCAGCAATGGAAGGGACCGGCAAGGTGTCTTGCTGGGGAACCTTGTTTACTTGGAAGTATTGAGGGACCTTCCCCCAGCATGGACATGATACATGCACAAGTGCCCGGCAGACATTCCTTTTTCCATTAATACGCAGATAAACAAGTAGGAATCATACATGATACAAGCATGCATAGAGGATTACATAATTTGAACTAAAATTTGGCAAATGCCTACATCTTTTGATTTGAAAAAAGATAAGTGCTCCGTAATGCCTTTCTTGTCCCTCTCCTCCTAGGAGTCGCGTCGAGAAGGAAAGAGGGCAAAAGGAGCGCCTAGGCAAAAGCCCAGCCTGACCCCGTCAGGACCAGCGGGATGCAGCCTGACAAGATTGGGAGGGCGTCTCCCCGGCAAGGAAGAAGAGGCCAGGGACGGAGAGAGTGGCTAGGCGATGCCCTGGTCACCATCGCTAGGACCAGCGGAAAGCGGCAAGAGGGACATCGTCTGGGAAGATGAAGCCGGAGTCCACGAGGAAGCCTGTCGGGGTCCAGCTGGTGGAAGCGGAGTTGACCAGACCAAGCCCCCCCAGAAAATCGCTCTGCCGGGGGTCCGACTGTAGATGGCGGTGCTGCCGGCACCTAGCTGACGGTGATGGTGCGACCAACTTTCAGCTGGAGTCCGAGCCGCCGTCCTCCCGCTCGGTGTCGTCGTCTTCGCCGTTAGTGTCCTCTTCGTCGCTATCGCTCGAGGAGGATCTTTCATCATCGGTCAAGCTCTCCGCGCAGCACCCTAAGCGAGCACCCGGATGGCCGAAGACCTTGATGGAGAGCAAATCGGCCTCCATTAACTTTAAATGAAGAACATGCCCCTCCGCCAAGCCGTGGGCACGTGCGAAAGTTTTCCAGCCATGCCGGAGAAGCATGACATGAGGTGCGGGGAATTCGACGTCCACACGCATGTTGCCATTACAGCAACCTCTCATGTGCAGCTTCAACCTATGCGGCTGTTCAACCTCCATCACCCTTGCAAAAGGGCCAGGAAGCCGAAGATAGTTGCGCGGGGGCTAGCGCAGCCTGACGATGAACTCCAGCGGCGTATCTCCAACATGACCCTCCATTGGGGCCAGAGCAGCTGGGGAAGGAGTGACAGGAGTACCACCGCGTCCTCCTCGACATCGAGCACCGCACCGGCCACGACCACATCCCACAGCTCCGCCTCGCGCACTGGATCCTACTCCTGCGTCCTCAGCTGGGGCAGGGATGCGGTGCCGAGAGGACACCCTTGTCGCCGCCGCCGGAGCTCGAGCGCGCCCTGTTCCCCTCACCATAGTGGGAGAGGGGCACAAGAAGAAGGAGATGCATGGGTGAGCCCTTATGTTCACCTTTGCGCTCCCTTTTTATAGTGGAGCATGGCAGGGGGCTGGCTCCCCACCGTCCTGTGGCAACCGCCCCACTTAACCAATCCGGTTCATCTACGTCACTAACGATGCCCAAAATCGCCGGCCGCCCTCCTGTGCCTATCTGTGGTGCCGAGCTTTCTGCCATGTCACTCATTCCCGTGCCCTGCGCATCCGCCACCAACCCTGTGCAATGCATGCAGCGTACATGGTAGAAATAGCAGGGGTAGTGGGATGGGTAAAATGGCAGTTACCTCCCCGAACCATGCAGATGATTCAATCAACTTCCCGTGAACGTGGGCGTGCCTCAGTCCATTACGTGGGTAGCCCCATGTCGTTCAACACCGCACGGCTTGCGGGAAAGCCAGGAATCGATTCAATTTCAGGTTAATGAAGAAGCAAAGAAAATCTCATAAACCTGGATCCAGCCGCAGCTTGGTCAAGATGCCCGCCTGCGCATTGTTAGGGCCTACCCCAACGATGCCTGGCAGCACGTGTGGGCCAGGCCTGGGGGCTCCTTTCGGTGCAACAAACATTCGCGTTTGTCGACCGAACTCATGCGCAGGTGTGCTGACGATCATACATCTAACACCAATGCCTGACACAAGGACAAGCTAGAAGGGCCGTTCTTCGTGAGATCAAGGAGAGCATTAAGAAGAACAAGATAGCAGAAGGCCAGCTTGGGAAAGCCTCCCTTGCCGGGCAGGAGAGCCTGGCCAGGTCGAGGCCGCCCCAGGGGCAAGTCCGGGTTTGCCCCGGCAGGCCTGCCGGGGCCGCCAAAACCAAACCCCGCCAAGCTCCTTCAAAGGAACCTCCACCAAGACACCACCGCTCCACCTCATTGCACCCAAGTCACTAATTTGTGCGGTGTCAAGGTGTTAAGCAACCAGGTGGATCCTTTCAAGCACGTGGCAGCCTCAAGGAGAAGAGATTAGCTCTATTGACACCCGTCCAGGAGGCGTGTCAAGCTGATAAGAAGAGGCAAATAAGCGGCTCGACAGGCTTGCCGGGATTCGCCCTCGGCGCGACACCGAGCAGTGCATTTAATGCACTTTGTCCTAACTGCCAAAGTTAGGTATGATAGCACTGTTAGCTATCTAATCACCCCAAATGACTGTTTTGCCACTGTGGTCACCCCTTAACCTATAAAAGGATGCCCGAGGCAACCTAGCAAAGGGTTCGAACACTTCGACCCCCATCATTTGTAAGCTTATGTTGCTCTCCCCGAGGAACCCTTGCCGGGCCAGAGCACGTCGAGCCTTCGTCCACCTCCAGGTTAATCCACCAAAGCAGGAGTAGGGTTTTACGCTGCAAAGCGGCCCGAACCTGGGTAAAAGAGAGAGAGTCCATCGCCGTGCTGTCCCCCATTGCTTCTGCTCTTTGTGCAACACGGCCGTCCCCATGCCGAACCACAAAGGGGCACCCCCGCCCCATAGGTGATCGTGCGCCCACGCCGACAAGTTGGCCAAACCAAACCAAAGTTTCGAAGAAGAAATACGAGGCTATAACAATCACGCATATAAGAGATCAAAGAAGACTCAAATAATACTCATAGATAGAATTGATCATAAACTCGCAATTCATCGGATCCCAACAAACACACCGCAAAAAGTCATTAGATCAAATCGATCTCCAAGAACATCGAGGACAACATTGTATTGAGAATCAAAAAGAGAGAAGAAGACATCTAGCTACTGTCTACGGACCCATAGGTCTATGGTGAACTACTCATGCATCATCGAAGGAGCACCAATGAGGATGATGAACCCCTCCGTGATCGTGTTCCTCTCCGGCAAGGTGCCGGAATAGGGCTCTAGATTGGATCTCGTGGTTCTGGAACTTGCGACGGCTGGAATTTTGTTTCGCCGACTCCCCTAGGGTTTCTGGAATATTTGGGTATTTATAGAGCTGAGAGGCAGTGGAAAGGACCTCCATGAGCCCCACCACCCATCAGGGCGTGCCAGGGGCCTCTGGCATGCCCAGGTGGGTGGTGGGCCCATGGTCCTTCCCTCGTGCACTTCCTTGGCTCCCAGGTTGTCTTCTAGGCAGAAAAAAATCTCCAAAAAGTTTCACTGTGTTTGGACTCCGTTTGATATGGATATTCTGTGAAGTAAAAAACAAGCAAAAAACAACAACTAGCACTGGGCACTATGTCAATAGGTTAGTCCCAACAAATGATATAAAGTTGCTATAAAATGAATGTAAAACATCCAAGAATGATAATATAATAGCATGGAACAATACAAAATTATAGATACGTTGGAGACGTATCAGGCACCCCCCTGTGGTGTTTTCAGTTCCAGAAATTCTCAAATATTCAGAAAAAATTGTGTTAAAGTTTCATGTCATTCTGAGCACTTTTACTTTTGGGCTATTGTTATTGCACAAATAATTCAGAAAACAGGATAATCATGGCATTTTATTGCATTTAACTAAAAATAACAGAAGACAAAAGGTGGGTACAGAAGATTGTGCTTACTAAATTCATTGACCACATGTCTCTAAAACATAATCCATCTGTAGGATCGAAAGTATGTCTAGAGGGGGGGGGGGTGATTAGACTACTTGACCAAATAAAAAATCTAGCCTTTTCCAAATTTTAAGTCTTGGCAGATTTTAGCAACTTAGCACAAGTCAAGCAATCAACCTACACATGCAATTCTAAGAGTATAGCAGCGAAATGTAAATCATTGTATATGAAGGTAAAGGGGAGAAGTTTGGAGGGAGCAAACGCAATGTAGACACGGAGATTTTTGGCGTGGTTCTGATAGGCGGTGCTATCGTACATCCACGTTGATGGAGACTTCAACCCACGAAGGGTAACAGTTGCGCGAGTCCACGGAGGGCTCCACCCACGAAGGGTCCACGAAGAAGCAACCTTGTCTATCCCACCATGGCCATCGCCCACGAAGGACTTGCCTCACTAGGGTAGATCTTCACGAAGTAGGCGATCTCCTTGCCCTTACAAACTCCTTGGTTCAACTCCACAATCTTGATGGAGGCTCCCAAGTGACACCTAACCAATCTAGGAGACACCACTCTCCAAAAGGTAATAGATGGTGTGTTGATGATGAACTCCTTGCTCTTGTGCTTCAAATGATAGTCTCCCCAACACTCAAATCTCTCTCACAGATTTGGATATGGTGGAAAGATGATTTGAGTGGAAAGCAACTTGGGGAAGGCTAGAGATCAAGATTCTTATGGTTGGATTGAAATGTCTTGGTCTCAACACATGAGTAAGTGGTTCTCTCTCAGAAAATGAATGCTGGAAGTGTAGGCACGTTCTGATGGATCTCCTCACGAATGGAGGAAGGGTGGAAGGGTATATATAGCCTCCACACAAAATCTAACCGTTACACACAATTTACCAAACTCGATGGGACCGAATAGTGAAACTCGGTCAGACCGATTTAGTTCAAAAATGTGAACGTTAGGATTTTCGGTGGGACCGACATGTCAACTCGGTGAGACCTATTTCATTAGGGTTCGGGCATAACGTAATCTCGGTGAGACCGATCACATGAACTCGGTGAGACCGATTTCTGTAATAGGCAAACAGAGAGTTGGTCAGGCAAACTCGGTGGGACCGATCGCTCATTTCGGTGAGACCGAAACGTTACAAAGAGGAAACAGAGAGTTTGCATTGCGAACTCGGTGGGACCGATCGCTCATCTCGGTTAGACCGAAACGTTACGAAGGGAAACAGAGAGTTAGCAATCCCATCTCGGTGAAACCGAGATCCCTATCGGTGAGACCGAAATGATTAGGGTTTCTGGCAGTGGCTATGTCAAATGAACTCGGTGGCGCCGGATAGATCAAATCAGTGGGGCCGAGTTTGACTTTTGGTTTGGGACATATGTGGATATGAGAAAGTGGTTGAGGGTTTTGGAGCATATCACTAAGCATTTTGAGCAAGCAAGCCATTAAGCAACACCTCATCCCCTTTTAATAGTATTGGCTTTCCTATGGACTCAATGTGATCTTGGATCACTAAAATGAAAAGAGTAGAGTCTTGAGCTTGAGCCAATATGTGTCCTTAGCATTTTGAGGGGTCCACATCTCTAGTCCATGCCATTCCAATCATTGAACTTTTTGAAATGATCATCTTGAAAGAGTATTAGTTCAATGAGCTATATGTTGTTAAGAATTACCAAAACCACCCAGGGATTAGTTGCACTTTCAATGTCCCCCTTTTTGGTAATTGATGACAACATGTAGATCAAAGCTTCGACACATGATAATGAGAATGAAGTATATCGTCTCTTTGAGAAGTATGTGATAAGCAAGAGCTCCCCCTAAATTTGTGCATTATTTAAAATTTGCTTTTGAATGCAAATGCACAATCGATTAGGATCATGGGTTACTCTTCCATGTCACATATATCTTGGTGGAGCGCTCAAAATGATGGAATATGAAAATATGCACTCATCACCAAGGCAAAGTGAATGATCATACAAGAGAGATAAATAATGTCATCATCCAAGCACAAACATTAATGTAGGACACATGACCATAAGTATCTCACACACATAAACATAGAATATCAACCAAGCAAGCACACAAAAAGTAGCAAAGAGAATGGCAAAAAGAAGCAAGCACTCTCTCTCGAAGCCTATGATCTATACACTTTCTCCCACTTTGGCAACAAGTTACCAAAAAGCTTGAAAATGCATAGTGCTATGTGGCTCTCTAAGCTTGATCTTCAGGAGGCGGTGTAGAGAGGACTCCAAGAACGAATGCATCTGTTGAGGTTGTTGGAGCTGGTGGAGTTGCAACCGGAGGGGCAACTGAAGCTGTAGCTGCAGGTGCTGACGCAGTAGCTCTTGTATCTGTCACAAGCATTGCTGCAGATCACTGTGCCCTAGGCACTCTCTGAAAAGCATATGTGGTAGCTTTCCCTTTCCTCTCTTCAGCTTCTTCCTGGAGCTGCTCAACAGCTGGGTCTCTCATCATAGAGGGTCTGCCAATTACTCTGGCTATTGTCTTCTTGACCCTTTCCTTTCTCTTCTTGCCCTCACCAACCTCCTTTGGTTCAAGAGTGAACTCAATGGTTTCCTTAGTTGAGGCTCTGGCTTTGGACATGGGCACTCTCTTGGCAGGAGCTTTCTTGTGCAACACATGCTTGGTTGCAGCAGCAGCAGCATATTCCTTTTTCAGCACCTTCTTCTTGGAGCTGACTTCCTCCTCAGCAGCAACATAGTCTTCATCTTCAGAATCAGAATTTCTCTTTCTCCTCTGCCTAGTAGCAGCCTTAGGCAGGTTGCTAGGAGTACTTCTGCTGCCATCCTCATAGCTGTCAGAGGGACTAGTGCCCTCACTTAGATTCACTTGCTCCTGAAACTTGTTCTGGCTATCACTCTGATCAGACATTCTAGCACTGCAAACTGAAAGCTGACCCTGTGAATAGTTATAGATGAGATAGAGCGGATGAGCATCACAAAGTGCAGAGATTTTGCAAAACAATTGAGTTAAAAATTTAGTTTTAGTTTTCCACAGAAAGCATTTTGGAGCTACCGATTTGTTAAACTCGATGCCACTGAAGCAATGTTGGAGTCTGAACTAGTGAGATCGGTCAGACCGAGACACAGTTCGGTGAGTCCGAGATTTCTAGGGTTTCACTGAGAGTTGAACTCGGTCACACCTATTTGCAACTTTCGGTTAGACCGAAAGTTACAAGTGCAATGGCCTAAGCCAAATCGGTGAGACCGATTTCTACAACTCGGTCGGTCCGAGATGAGTTCGGCGGAAACCTAACCATAAATTTTCGAATCAAAACCAATCTAATGGAAGTTTTTGTTGGATAGATTGATCTCATACGTGGTAAGAATCATGGCATTGTCTTTGTGCTAAGAATCGGAGGTAAAGATTGCACAAAGGGTCGAACTCATACCCTAACTTGGCGATGAGCTCGCTACGGCGGCAACGGCGGTGTAGATTTCCGTTGACGGCGGCGGAGACCAGTGGCAGGGGTCCGCTGGCGATGAGAGGACAATCCGGAGACCCGAGTCGGCAGAGCAGGACACGCACGGGCGAAAAGGTTTCGGAGAAATTTCCAAAATTTGACCCGTCGGTATATATGTCCTAACCCTGTCGGTGTGACCGAGTGGAACAACTCAGTGGCCCCGAGATGCAGAATCACAAGCGGTTACTGCAACTCGGTGTGACCGAATGGTTCTAATCGGTTGCACCGAGATTGAAAACCTAGATCAACTCAGTGAACTCGGTATGACCGAAAAGGACGAATCGGTCAGACCGAAATGCACAGAGAGGTTTTGGAAGTTTAAGTCTATGACAAATCGGTGACTCCGAGTGCTCCTCACCCAGAGGGTTCGAATCTGACTTGATCAAACTTTGTGAGGTAGCATGAATAGAGTTTGAGACGAGAAAAGCATAGATAGCTAAAGGAGGTTCTTAGGCATTCTTGTCCATCCATTTGGCAAAAGAAACAGATCAAACAATCAAAACAACAAATGGATGTCCTCGAATGAGAAAAAATATGCAACCAACATGCTCACACAATAAAATGGCAAATGAAATATGTGACAAAGCATGCACAAACACTCTAGCATCTATCAAGCAATTGGCGATGACTAGATCATCTATATATGAGTATATTGACTTAGGAGTCAAATGAGAACATTTGATCATAGGTCATACTCATCGTTTAAGCACAAGTGGGGTTACTACTTTTACATAAAGCATTGTTGTGTTCACACCATTAGAGTTGCTTGAGCTCAATTCTTAGAGTAAAGCTCCCCCTAGATGTGATATCCCCCCCTAAGAGGGATGAACTAACCTTGGGTTTTGTCGATGATGACTTCATGTAGATGTTGAAGATGTGGATGCTCAATGTTGATGTAGATCATTTGGAGCAATCCATTGGAGTGAGTTGCACTTTCAATACCTACATGGGTTAGTCCCACAAGGAACAAACAAGGATATCCATATACATAGAGTGAAGTACACACAAGATGATGTCCATGAAAGCATTAGGTTACCTTGTCCCTTGTCTTACCAACAAGAGGGTTTGTGACTCCTTGAACTAGTGCAAGATGTGGAAGTTGATTGCACTTGTTCTTGCCAAAATGATATGAGTGAAATATGTTGGCGGAGTCATCCTCAAGAATTCTCTAGTTCTTCTTCTTCGGGATCCACATCATCTTGATGGGAATCCTTGGAGTTGTAGTCATACTTGATGAAGTAGAACTTGATGTAGTCTTGGGAACCCACTTGACCAAGGCCTTAGGAGCTTCTTCAAATGCATCAATTTCCTCTTGAAGCTTATCCTTGCCTTTTTGCTTGAGGTCTTGTGGTGGAAGATCATCATGAGCTTGTGTCCCCTTGAAGGAAGTAGGATCATACTTCTCTTGTTGAGGAACAAACTTCGTCTTGTGGTATTGATCTTCTTCCCACTCAACTCCATTGGCATTGAACTTTCGTTCAAAACCAACACCTTGATTCTTCCGGTGCCTTCCTTGCTTGCGTACAATTTCCTCAAATTGCTTACTTCCGGCAAGGCTCTTGTAAACACCTTTCTCTATAATTCCCTTCAATAAGCTATTTTCTTGCTCAAGTGTAACTTGGCTAAGAGAATCATTAGTGGAATCAAGAGAACTACTAGAAGCAACAATATTGGATTTAGCATGATTATTGTTACTACTAGAAGAAGAATCTTTCTTACTCTTATTGCTAGATTTTACTTGTGGCATGTAAGTAGACAAGAGTAAATGCTTGGCAATGTAAGAAGAACTTTTCTTACGAAGATCATCATCGATTGCTTTTAAGAACCCATGCTCTTGCTCTAGGTTGAGCTTTTCAAAGCGTAGTTTATCATGAGTCTTTAAAAGCTCTCGATGATCTTCTAAGGTAGTTTCATGAGCTAACTTAAGAGTGTTTAGTTCTTTAGTTAGACGCTCAATCTCCTTCTTATCATCATCATTCATTTTATCTTGTTTAGCATGATTAATAGCAAGTTCATCATAGTTTTCATCACTAGAGTTGTCAACAAGTAAATCATCATCACCTAGCAAATCATCTTCATCACTATTGAAATCAACATACTTGGGGTGTGATACCTTTGGGCCTTTAGCCATGAAGCATCTTCCAATTCCTTCATTTGGTGAGTCAAATATGTCATAGGAGTTGGTTGACACAAGTGCTAGACTGGCAACACCTTCATCTTGAGTACATTCGGAGTCGGAGTGATAACTTCTCTCGGAGTGGTGGTCGGAGTCGGAGCCGGATACCCATTCACCAACATGAGCTTGATGTCTTTGTTTTTATAGCTCCTTGATGACTTGTCCTTCCTTTCCGAATCCTTGCTTCTGCGAGAGGTTCTTCGTTCATAACGATCATCTCTACTCCTTCTCTCCCTTGGAGGTGATTCTTCTCTTTTGCTTCGTCTTTTAGGTGAGTCTTCTCTTCTTTTGTAGGGAGCCGTACACTCATTGGAGTAGTGTCCGGGTGTTCCACAATTGTAGCAATTATGCTCACGACTAGAAGATCTTTTGTCATTGTAGGACCTTGACTTGGAACTTCTTTCCTTGCTTCTACTCTTGTAGAACTTGTTGAAGTTCTTCACCATTAGGCTCAATTCCTCATTGAAGGCTTGTTTTTCACTTGATGATGTAGGAGCATCACATGAGGCTTTGTAAGCACCACTAGACTTCTTGTGAAGCTCTTCTTTATCCTTGAGTGACATCTCATGAGCAACAATTCTTCCAATGACTTCAGTTGGCTTGAGATCTTTGTAATTTGGCATCATTTGGATCAATGTGCACACGGTGTCATATTTTCTATCCAAGGCTCTTAGGATCTTCTTGATGATGAATTTGTCGGTCATCTCTTCACTTCCTAAGCCGGCAATCTCATTTGTGATGAGAGCAAGCCTAGAGTACATTTCAGCGACACCTTCACCATCCTTCATTTTGAACTTGTCCAGCTGACTTTGAAGCACATCCAATTTGGATTCCTTCACGGAGTCGGTACCTTCGTGCATATCAATCAAAGTAACCCAAATTTCCTTTGCATTCTCAAGACGGCTGATTTTGTTGAATTATTCAGGGCACAATCCATTGAAGAGGATATCGCAAGCTTGAGCATTGTATTGCAACATCTTCAATTCTTCCGCGGTAGCTTCACGATTTGGTTCTCTCCCATCAAAGAATTCACCTTGCAAGCCAATACACACAATAGCCCAAACGGCGGGGTTATGTCCAAGAATATGCATTTTCATCTTATGCTTCCAACTAGCAAAATTAGTACCATCAAAGTAAGGACCTCTACGGTGGCAATTTCCCTCGCTAGACGCCATACTCTCCTAGGTTGTGAAACCAAGGCTATGATCACCAAAGCTATGGAAATCAAGGCAAAAGGAGACCAAAGCTCTGATACCACTTGTAGGATCGAAAGTATGTCTAGAGGGGGGGTGATTAGACTACTTGACCAAATAAAAAATCTAGCCTTTTCCAAATTTTAAGTCTTGGCAGATTTTAGCAACTTAGCACAAGTCAAGCAATCAACCTACACATGCAATTCTAAGAGTATAGCAGCGGAATGTAAATCATTGCATATGAAGGTAAAGGGGAGGAGTTTGGAGGGAGCAAACGCAATGTAGACATGGAGATTTTTGGCGTGGTTTCGATAGGTGGTGCTATCGTACATCCACGTTGATGGAGACTTCAACCCACAAAGGGTAACGGTTGCGCGAGTCCACGGAGGGCTCCACCCACGAAGGGTCCACGAAGAAGCAACCTTGTCTATCCCACCATGGCCATCGCCCACGAAGGACTTGCCTCACTAGGGTAGATCTTCACGAAGTAGGCGATCTCCTTGCCCTTACAAACTCCTTGGTTCAACTCCACAATCTTGATGGAGGCTCCCAAGTGACACCTAACCAATCTAGGAGACACCACTCTCCAAAAGGTAATAGATGGTGTGTTGATGATGAACTCCTTGCTCTTGTGCTTCAAATGATAGTCTCCCCAACACTCAACTCTCTCTCACAGATTTGGATATGGTGGAAAGATGATTTGAGTGGAAAGCAATTTGGGGAAGGCTAGAGATCAAGATTCTTATGGTTGGATTGGAATGTCTTGGTCTCAACACATGAGTAGGTGGTTCTCTCTCAGAAAATGAATGCTGGAAGTGTAGGCACGTTCTGATGGCTCTCCTCACGAATGGAGGAAGGGTGGAGGGGTATATATAGCCTCCACACAAAATCTAACCGTTACACACAATTTACCAAACTCGGTGGGACCAAATAGTGAAACTCGGTCAGACCGATTTAGTTCAAAAATGTGAACATTAGGATTTTTGGTGGGACCGACATGTCAACTCGGTGAGACCGATTTCATTAGGGTTAGGGCATAACGTAATCATGGTGAGACCGATCACATGAACTCGGTGAGACCGATTTCTGTAATAGGCAAACAGAGAGTTGGTCAGGCAAACTCGGTGTGACCGATCGCTCATTTCGGTGAGACCGAAACATTACGAAGAGGAAACAGAGAGTTTGCATTGCGAACTCGGTGGGACCGATCGCTCATCTCGGTTAGACCAAAACGTTACGAAGGGAAACAGAGAGTTAGCAATCCCATCTCGGTGAGACCGAGATCCCTATCGGTGAGACCAAACTGATTAGGGTTTCTGGCACTGGCTATGTTAAATGAACTCGGTGGCACCGGATAGATCAAATCAGTGGGGCCGAGTTTGACTTTTGGTTTGGGACATATGTGGATATGAGAAAGTGGTTGAGGGTTTTGGAGCATATCACTAAGCATTTTGAGCAAGCAAGCCATTAAGCAACACCTCATCCCCTTTTAATAGTATTGGCTTTCCTATGGACTCAATGTGATCTTGGATCACTAAAATGAAAAGAGTAGAGTCTTGAGCTTGAGCCAATATGTGTCCTTATCATTTTGAGGGGTCCACATCTCTAGTCCATGCCATGCCAATCATTGAACTTTCTGAAATGATCATCTTGAAAGAGTATTAGTTCAATGAGCTATATGTTGTTAAGAATTACCAAAACCACCCAGGGATTAGTTGCACTTTCAATCTTCCCCTTTTTGGTAATTGATGACAACATGTAGATCAAAGCTTCGATACATGATAATGAGAATGAAGTATATCGTCGCTTTGAGAAGTATGTGATAAGCAAGAGCTCCCCCTAAATTTGTGCATTATTTAAAATTTGCTTTTGAATGCAAATGCATAATCGATTAGGATCATGGGTTACTCTTCCATGTCACATACATCTTGGTGGAGCGCTCAAAATGATGGAATATGAAAATATGCACTCATCACCAAGGCAAAGTGAATGATCATACAAGAGAGATAAATAATGTCATCATCCAAGCACAAACATTAATGTAGGATATGATCAAACACATGACCATAAGTATCTCACACACATAAACATAGAATATCAACCAAGCAAGCACACAAAAAGTAGCAAAGAGAATGGCAAAAAGAAGCAAGCACTCTCTCTCGAAGCCTATGATCTATACACTTTCTCCCACTTTGGCAACAAGTTACCAAAAAGCTTGAAAATGCATAGTGCTATGTGGCTCTCTAAGCTTGATCTTCAGGAGGCGGTGTAGAGAGGACTCCAAGAACGAATGCATCTGTTGAGGTTGTTGGAGCTGGTGGAGTTGCAACCGGAGGGGCAACTGAAGCTGTAGCTGCAGGTGCTGACGCAGTAGCTCTTGTATCTGTCACAAGCATTGCTGCAGATCACTGTGCCCTAGGCACTCTCTGAAAAGCATATGTGGTAGCTTTCCCTTTCCTCTCTTCAGCTTCTTCCTGGAGCTGCTCAACAGCTGGGTCTCTCATCATAGAGGGTCTGCCAATTACTCTGGCTATTGTCTTCTTGACCCTTTCCTTTCTCTTCTTGCCCTCACCAACCTCCTTTGGTTCAAGAGTGAACTCAATGGTTTCCTTAGTTGAGGCTCTGGCTTTGGACATGGGCACTCTCTTGGCAGGAGCTTTCTTGTGCAACACATGCTTGGTTGCAGCAGCAGCAGCATATTCCTTTTTCAGCACCTTCTTCTTGGAGCTGACTTCCTCCTCAGCAGCAACATAGTCTTCATCTTCAGAATCAGAATTTCTCTTTCTCCTCTGCCTAGTAGCAGCCTTAGGCAGGTTGCTAGGAGTACTTCTGCTGCCATCCTCATAGCTGTCAGAGGGACTAGTGCCCTCACTTAGATTCACTTGCTCCTGAAACTTGTTCTGGCTATCACTCTGATCAGACATTCTAGCACTGCAAACTGAAAGCTGACCCTGTGAATAGTTATAGATGAGATAGAGCGGATGAGCATCACAAAGTGCAGAGATTTTGCAAAACAATTGAGTTAAAAATTTAGTTTTAGTTTTCCACAGAAAGCATTTTGGAGCTACCGATTTGTTAAACTCGATGCCACTGAAGCAATGTTGGAGTCTGAACTAGTGAGATCGGTCAGACCGAGACACAGTTCGGTGAGTCCGAGATTTCTAGGGTTTCACTGAGAGTTGAACTCGGTCACACCTATTTGCAACTTTCGGTTAGACCGAAAGTTACAAGTGCAATGGCCTAAGCCAAATCGGTGAGACCGATTTCTACAACTCGGTCGGTCCGAGATGAGTTCGGCGGAAACCTAACCATAAATTTTCGAATCAAAACCAATCTAATGGAAGTTTTTGTTGGATAGATTGATCTCATACGTGGTAAGAATCATGGCATTGTCTTTGTGCTAAGAATCGGAGGTAAAGATTGCACAAAGGGTCGAACTCATACCCTAACTTGGCGATGAGCTCGCTACGGCGGCAACGGCGGTGTAGATTTCCGTTGACGGCGGCGGAGACCAGTGGCAGGGGTCCGCTGGCGATGAGAGGACAATCCGGAGACCCGAGTCGGCAGAGCAGGACACGCACGGGCGAAAAGGTTTCGGAGAAATTTCCAAAATTTGACCCGTCGGTATATATGTCCTAACCCTGTCGGTGTGACCGAGTGGAACAACTCAGTGGCCCCGAGATGCAGAATCACAAGCGGTTACTGCAACTCGGTGTGACCGAATGGTTCTAATCGGTTGCACCGAGATTGAAAACCTAGATCAACTCAGTGAACTCGGTATGACCGAAAAGGACGAATCGGTCAGACCGAAATGCACAGAGAGGTTTTGGAAGTTTAAGTCTATGACAAATCGGTGACTCCGAGTGCTCCTCACCCAGAGGGTTCGAATCTGACTTGATCAAACTTTGTGAGGTAGCATGAATAGAGTTTGAGACGAGAAAAGCATAGATAGCTAAAGGAGGTTCTTAGGCATTCTTGTCCATCCATTTGGCAAAAGAAACAGATCAAACAATCAAAACAACAAATGGATGTCCTCGAATGAGAAAAAATATGCAACCAACATGCTCACACAATAAAATGGCAAATGAAATATGTGACAAAGCATGCACAAACACTCTAGCATCTATCAAGCAATTGGCGATGACTAGATCATCTATATATGAGTATATTGACTTAGGAGTCAAATGAGAACATTTGATCATAGGTCATACTCATCGTTTAAGCACAAGTGGGGTTACTACTTTTACATAAAGCATTGTTGTGTTCACACCATTAGAGTTGCTTGAGCTCAATTCTTAGAGTAAAGCTCCCCCTAGATGTGATATCCCCCCCTAAGAGGGATGAACTAACCTTGGGTTTTGTCGATGATGACTTCATGTAGATGTTGAAGATGTGGATGCTCAATGTTGATGTAGATCATTTGGAGCAATCCATTGGAGTGAGTTGCACTTTCAATACCTACATGGGTTAGTCCCACAAGGAACAAACAAGGATATCCATATACATAGAGTGAAGTACACACAAGATGATGTCCATGAAAGCATTAGGTTACCTTGTCCCTTGTCTTACCAACAAGAGGGTTTGTGACTCCTTGAACTAGTGCAAGATGTGGAAGTTGATTGCACTTGTTCTTGCCAAAATGATATGAGTGAAATATGTTGGCGGAGTCATCCTCAAGAATTCTCTAGTTCTTCTTCTTCGGGATCCACATCATCTTGATGGGAATCCTTGGAGTTGTAGTCATACTTGATGAAGTAGAACTTGATGTAGTCTTGGGAACCCACTTGACCAAGGCCTTAGGAGCTTCTTCAAATGCATCAATTTCCTCTTGAAGCTTATCCTTGCCTTTTTGCTTGAGGTCTTGTGGTGGAAGATCATCATGAGCTTGTGTCCCCTTGAAGGAAGTAGGATCATACTTCTCTTGTTGAGGAACAAACTTCGTCTTGTGGTATTGATCTTCTTCCCACTCAACTCCATTGGCATTGAACTTTCGTTCAAAACCAACACCTTGATTCTTCCGGTGCCTTCCTTGCTTGCGTACAATTTCCTCAAATTGCTTACTTCCGGCAAGGCTCTTGTAAACACCTTTCTCTATAATTCCCTTCAATAAGCTATTTTCTTGCTCAAGTGTAACTTGGCTAAGAGAATCATTAGTGGAATCAAGAGAACTACTAGAAGCAACAATATTGGATTTAGCATGATTATTGTTACTACTAGAAGAAGAATCTTTCTTACTCTTATTGCTAGATTTTACTTGTGGCATGTAAGTAGACAAGAGTAAATGCTTGGCAATGTAAGAAGAACTTTTCTTACGAAGATCATCATCGATTGCTTTTAAGAACCCATGCTCTTGCTCTAGGTTGAGCTTTTCAAAGCGTAGTTTATCATGAGTCTTTAAAAGCTCTCGATGATCTTCTAAGGTAGTTTCATGAGCTAACTTAAGAGTGTTTAGTTCTTTAGTTAGACGCTCAATCTCCTTCTTATCATCATCATTCATTTTATCTTGTTTAGCATGATTAATAGCAAGTTCATCATAGTTTTCATCACTAGAGTTGTCAACAAGTAAATCATCATCACCTAGCAAATCATCTTCATCACTATTGAAATCAACATACTCGGGGTGTGATACCTTTGGGCCTTTAGCCATGAAGCATCTTCCAATTCCTTCATTTGGTGAGTCAAATATGTCATAGGAGTTGGTTGACACAAGTGCTAGACTGGCAACACCTTCATCTTGAGTATATTCGGTGTCGGAGTGATAACCTCTCTCGGAGTGGTGGTCGGAGTCGGAGCCGGATACCCATTCACCAACATGAGCTTGATGTCTTTGTTTTTTATAGCTCCTTGATGACTTGTCCTTCCTTTCGGAATCCTTGCTTCTGCGAGAGGTTCTTCGTTCATAACGATCATCTCTACTCCTTCTCTCCCTTGGAGGTGATTCTTCTCTTTTGCTTCGTCTTTTAGGTGAGTCTTCTCTTCTTTTGTAGGGAGCCGTACACTCATTGGAGTAGTGTCCGGGTGTTCCACAATTGTAGCAATTATGCTCACGACTAGAAGATCTTTTGTCATTGTAGGACCTTGACTTGGAACTTCTTTCCTTGCTTCTACTCTTGTAGAACTTGTTGAAGTTCTTCACCATTAGGCTCAATTCCTCATTGAAAGCTTGTTTTTCACTTGATGATGTAGGAGCATCACATGAGGCTTTGTAAGCACCACTAGACTTCTTGTGAAGCTCTTCTTTATCCTTGAGTGACATCTCATGAGCAACAATTCTTCCAATGACTTCAGTTGGCTTGAGATCTTTGTAATTTGGCATCATTTGGATCAATGTGCACACGGTGTCATATTTTCTATCCAAGGCTCTTAGGATCTTCTTGATGATGAATCTGTCGGTCATCTGTTCACTTCCTAAGCCGGCAATCTCATTTGTGATGAGAGCAAGCCTAGAGTACATTTCAGCGACACCTTCACCATCCTTCATTTTGAACTTGTCCAGCTGACTTTGAAGCACATCCAATTTGGATTCCTTGACGGAGTCGGTACCTTCGTGCATATCAATCAAAGTATCCCAAATTTTCCTTGCATTCTCAAGACGGCTGATTTTGTTGACTTCTTCGGGGCACAATCCGTTGAAGAGGATATCGCAAGCTTGAGCATTGTATTGCAACATCTTCAATTCTTCCGTGGTAGCTTCACGATTTGGTTCTCTCCCATCGAAGAATTCACCTTGCAAGCCAATACACACAATAGCCCAAACGGCGGGGTTATGTCCAAGAATATGCATTTTCATCTTATGCTTCCAACTAGCAAAATTAGTACCATCAAAGTAAGGACCTCTACGGTGGTAATTTCCCTCGCTAGACGCCATACTCTCCTAGGTTGTGAAACCAAGGCTATGATCACCAAAGCTATGGAAATCAAGGCAAAAGGAGACCAAAGCTCTGATACCACTTGTAGGATCGAAAGTATGTCTAGAGGGGGGTGATTAGACTACTTGACCAAATAAAAAATCTAGCCTTTTCCAAATTTTAAGTCTTGGCAGATTTTAGCAACTTAGCACAAGTCAAGCAATCAACCTACACATGCAATTCTAAGAGTATAGCAGCGGAATGTAAATCATTGCGTATGAAGGTAAAGGGGAGGAGTTTGGAGGGAGCAAACGCAATGTAGACATGGAGATTTTTGGTGTGGTTCCGATAGGTGGTGCTATCGTACATCCACGTTGATGGAGACTTCAACCCACGAAGGGTAACGGTTGCGCGAGTCCACGGAGGGCTTCACCCACGAAGGGTCCACGAAGAAGCAACCTTGTCTATCCCACCATGGCCATCGCCCACGAAGGACTTGCCTCACTAGGGTGGATCTTCACAAAGTAGGCGATCTCCTTGCCCTTACAAACTCCTTGGTTCAACTCCACAATCTTGATGGAGGCTCCCAAGTGACACCTAACCAATCTAGGAGACACCACTCTCCAAAAGGTAATAGATGGTGTGTTGATGATGAACTCCTTGCTCTTGTGCTTCAAATGATAGTCTCCCCAACACTCAACTCTCTCTCACAGATTTGGATATGGTGGAAAGATGATTTGAGTGGAAAGCAACTTGGGGAAGGCTAGAGATCAAGATTCTTATGGTTGGATTGGAATGTCTTGGTCTCAACACATGAGTAGGTGGTTCTCTCTCAGAAAATGAATGCTGGAAGTGTAGGCACGTTCTGATGGCTCTCCTCATGAATGGAGGAAGGGTGGAGGGGTATATATAGCCTCCACACAAAATCTAACCGTTACACACAATTTACCAAACTCGATGGGACCAAATAGTGAAACTCGGTCAGACCGATTTAGTTCAAAAATGTGAACATTAGGATTTTTGGTGGGACCGACAAGTTAACTCGGTGAGACCGATTTCATTAGGGTTAGGGCATAACGTAATCTCGGTGAGACCGATTTCTGTAATAGGCAAACAGAGAGTTGGTCAGGCAAACTCGGTGGGACGGATCGCTCATTTCGGTGAGACCGAAACATTACGAAGAGGAAACAGAGAGTTTGCATTGCGAACTCGGTGGGACCGATCGCTCATCTCGGTTAGACTGAAAAGTTACGAAGGGAAACAGAGAGTTAGCAATCCCATCTCGGTGAGACCGAGATCCCTATCGGTGAGACCAAACTGATTAGGGTTTCTGGCCGTGGCTATGTCAAATGAACTCGGTGGCGCCGGATAGATCAAATCAGTGGGGCCGAGTTTGACTTTTGGTTTGGGACATATGTGGATATGAGAAAGTGGTTGAGGGTTTTGGAGCATATCACTAAGCATTTTGAGCAAGCAAGCCATTAAGCAACACCTCATCCCCTTTTAATAGTATTGGCTTTCCTATGGACTCAATGTGATCTTGGATCACTAAAATGAAAAGAGTAGAGTCTTGAGCTTGAGCCAATATGTGTCCTTATCATTTTGAGGGGTCCACATCTCTAGTCCATGCCATGCCAATCATTGAACTTTCTGAAATGATCATCTTGAAAGAGTATTAGTTCAATGAGCTATATGTTGTTAAGAATTACCAAAACCACCCAGGGATTAGTTGCACTTTCAATCTCCCCCTTTTTGGTAATTGATGACAACATGTAGATCAAAGCTTCGACACATGATAATGAGAATGAAGTATATCGTCGCTTTGAGAAGTATGTGATAAGCAAGAGCTCCCCCTAAATTTGTGCATTATTTAAAATTTGCTTTTGAATGCAAATGCATAATCGATTAGGATCATGGGTTACTGTTCCATGTCACATACATCTTGGTGGAGCGCTCAAAATGATGGAATATGAAAATATGCACTCATCACCAAGGCAAAGTGAATGATCATACAAGAGAGATAAATAATGTCATCATCCAAGCACAAACATTAATGTAGGATATGATCAAACACATGACCATAAGTATCTCACACACATAAACATAGAATATCAACCAAGCAAGCACACAAAAAGTAGCAAAGAGAATGGCAAAAAGAAGCAAGCACTCTCTCTCGAAGCCTATGATCTGTACACTTTCTCCCACTTTGGCAACAAGTTACCAAAAAGCTTGAAAATGCATAGTGCTATGCGGCTCTCTAAGCTTGATCTTCGGGAGGCGGTGTAGAGAGGACTCCAAGAATGAATGCATCTGTTGAGGTTGTTGGAGCTGGTGGAGTTGCAACCGGAGGGGCAACTGAAGCTGTAGCTGCAGGTGCTGACGCAGTAGCTCTTGTATCTGTCACAGGCATTGCTGCAGATCTCTGTGCCCTAGGCACTCTCTGAAAAGCATCTGTGGTAGCTTTCCCTTTCCTCTCTTCAGCTTCTTCCTGGAGCTGCTCAACAGCTGGGTCTCTCATCATAGAGGGTCTGCCAATTACTCTGGCTATTGTCTTCTTGACCCTTTCCTTTCTCTTCTTGCCCTCACCAGCCTCCTTTGGTTCAAGAGTGAACTCAATGGTTTCCTGAGTTGAGGCTCTGGCTTTAGACATGGGCACTCTCTTGGCAGGAGCTTTCTTGTGCAACACAGGCTTGGTTGCAGCAGCAACAACACATTCCTTTTTCAGCACCTTCTTGGAGCTGACTTCCTCCTCAGCAGCAACATAGTCTTCATCTTCATCTTCAGAATTAGAATTTCTCTTTCTCCTCTACCTAGTAGCAGCCTTAGGCAGGTTGCTAGGAGTACTTCTGCTGCCATCCTCATAGCTGTCAGAGGGACTAGTGCCCTCACTTAGATACACTTGCTCCTCAGACTTGTTCTGGCTATCACTCTTATCAGACATTCTAGCACTGCGAACTGAAAGCTGACCCTGTGAATAGTTATAGATGAGATAGAGTGGATGAGCATCACAAAGTGCAGAGATTTTGCAAAACAATTGAGTCAAAAATTTAGTTTTAGTATTCCACAGAAAGCATTTCGGAGCTACCGATTTGTTAAACTCGGTGCCACCGAAGCAATGTTGGAGTCTGAACTAGTGAGATCGGTCAGACCGAGACACAATTTGGTGAGTCCGAGATTTCTAGGGTTTCACTAAGAGTTGAACTCGGTCACACCGATTTGCAACTTTTGGTTAGACCGATTTCTAAAACTCGGTCGGTCCGAGATGAGTTCGGCGGAAACCTAACCCTAAATTTTTGAATCAAAACTAATCTAAAGGAAGTTTTTATTGGATAGACTGATCTCATACGTGGTAAGAATCATGGCATTGTCTTTGTGCTAAGAATCGGAGGTAAAGATTGCACAAAGGGTCGAACTCATACCCTAACTTGGCGATGAGCTCGCTACAGTGGCAACGGCGGTGTAGATTTCCGTTGACGGCAGCGGAGACCAGTGGCAGGGGGTCGCTGGCGACAAGAGGATGATCCGGAGACCCGAGTCGTCAGAGCAGGACACGCGCGGGCGAAAAGGTTTCGGAGAAATTTCCAAAATTTGACCCGTCGGTATATATATCCTAACCCTGTCTGTGTGACCGAGTGGAACAACTCGGTGGCACCGAGATGCAGAATTGCAAGCGGTTACTGCAACTCGGTGTGACCGAATGGTTCTAATCGGTTGCACCGAGATTGAAAACCTAGATCAACTCAGTGAACTCGGTATGACCGAAAAGGACGAATCGGTCAGACCGAAATGCACAGAGAGGTTTTGGAAGTTTAAGTCTATGACGAATCGGTGACTCCGAGTGCTCCTCACCTAGAGGGTTCGAATCTGACTTGATCAAACTTTGTGATGTAGCATGAATAGAGTTTGAGACGAGAAAAGCATAGATAGCTAAAGGAGGTTCTTAGGCATTCTTGTCCATCCATTTGGCAAAAGAAACAGATCAAACAATCAAAACAACAAATGGATGTCCTCGAATGTGAAAAAATATGCAACCAACATGCTCACACAATAAAATGGCAAATGAAATATGTGACAAAGCATGCACAAACACTCTAGCATCTATCAAGCAATTGGCGATGACTAGATCATCTATATATGAGTATATTGACTTAGGAGTCAAATGAGAACATTTGATCATAGGTCATACTCATCGTTTAAGCACAAGTGGGGTTACCACTTTTACATAAAGCATTGTTGTGTTCACACCATTAGAGTTGCTTTAGCTCAATTCTTAGAGTAAAGCTCCCCCTAGATGTGATATCTCCCCCTAAGAGGGATGAACTAACCTTGGGTTTTGTCGATGATGACTTCATGTAGATGTTGAAGATGTGGATGCTCAATGTTGATGTAGATCATTTGGAGCAATCCATTGGAGTGAGTTGCACTTTCAATACCTACATGGGTTAGTCCCACAAGGAACAAACAAGGATATCCATATACATAGAGTGAAGTACACACAAGATGATGTCCATGAAAGCATTAGGTTACCTTGTCCCTTGTCTTACCAACAAGAGGGTTTGTGACTCCTTGAACTAGTGCAAGATGTGGAAGTTGATTGCACTTGTTCTTGCCAAAATGATATGTGTGAAATATGTTGGCGGAGTCATCCTCAAGAATTCTCTAGTTCTTCTTCTTCGGGATCCACATCATCTTGATGGGAATCCTTGGAGTTGTAGTCGTACTTGATGAAGTAGAACTTGATGTAGTCTTGGGAACCCACTTGACCAAGGCCTTAGGAGCTTCTTCAAATGCATCAATCTCCTCTTGAAGCTTGTCCTTGCCTTTTTGCATGAGGTCTTGTGGTGGAAGATCATCATGAGCTTGTGTCCCCTCGAAGGAAGTAGGATCATACTTCTCTTGTTGTGGAACAAACTTCGTCTTGGGGTATTGATCTTCTTCCCACTCAACTCCATTGGCATTGAACTTTCGTTCAAAACCAACACCTTGATTCTTCCGGTGCCTTCCTTGCTTGCGTACAATTTCCTCAAATTGCTTACTTCCGGCAAGGCTCTTGTAAACACCTTTCTCTATAATTCCCTTCAATAAGCTATTTTCTTGCTCAAGTGTAACTTGGCTAAGAGAATCATTAGTGGAATCAAGAGAACTACTAGAAGCAACAATATTGGATTTAGCATGATTATTGTTACTACTAGAAGAAGAATCTTTCTTACTCTTGTTGCTAGATTTTACTTGTGGCATGTAAGTAGACAAGAGTAAATGCTTGGCAATGTAAGAAGAACTTTTCTTACGAAGATCATCATCGATTGCTTTTAAGAACCCATGCTCTTGCTCTAGGTTGAGCTTTTCAAAGCGTAGTTTATCATGAGTCTTTAAAAGCTCTCGATGATCTTCTAAGGTAGTTTCATGAGCTAACTTAAGAGTGTTTAGTTCTTTAGTTAGACGCTCAATCTCCTTCTTATCATCATCATCATTCGTTTTATCTTGTTTAGCATGATTAATAGCAAGTTCATCATAGTTTTCATCACTACAGTTGTCAACAAGTAAATCATCATCACCTAGCAAATCATCTTCATCACTATTGAAATCAACATACTCGGGGTGTGATACCTTTGGGCCTTTAGCCATGAAGCATCTTCCAATTCCTTCATTTGGTGAGTCAAATATGTCATAGGAGTTGGTTGACACAAGTGCTAGACCGGCAACACCTTCATCTTGAGTATATTCGGAGTCGGAGTGATAACTTCTCTCGGAGTGGTGGTCGGAGTCGGAGCCGGATACCCATTCACCAACATGAGCTTGATGTCTTTGTTTTGTATAGCTCCTTGATGACTTGTCCTTCCTTTCCGAATCCTTGCTTCTGCGAGAGGTTCTTCGTTCATAACGATCATCTCTACTCCTTCTCTCCCTTGGAGGTGATTCTTCTCTTTTGCTTCGTCTTTTAGGTGAGTCTTCTCTTCTTTTGTAGGGAGCCGTACACTCATTGGAGTAGTGTCCGGGTCTTCCACAATTGTAGCTATTATGCTCATGACTAGAATATCTTTTGTCATTGTAGGACCTTGACTTGGAACTTCTTTCCTTGCTTCTACTCTTGTAGAACTTGTTGAAGTTCTTCACCATTAGGCTCAATTCCTCATTGAAGGCTTGTTTTTCACTTGATGATGTAGGAGCATCACATGAGGCTTTGTAAGCACCACTAGACTTCTTGTGAAGCTCTTCTTTATCCTTGAGTGACATCTCATGAGCAATAATTCTTCCAATGACTTCAGTTGGCTTGAGATCTTTGTAATTTGGCATCATTTCTTTAATTCTTTCAGCTTAGGAATTCCATAACTAATTCATATGAGCTCCAAATAAATTAATTATTTTTCTGTTAATCCTTATTTTTCATCTATTTTATTTTAATGTTTATTTCACAAATATTTGAAACAATTTTTGGCACTGCTTTTGCTTTATGTGGTTATTTAAATGTTTTTGGAAATAGGAAATGGAGGGGAGATGAATTTTCAAACTTTTGGAGTGCACCCAGTATTTCTACATGGCTCAAGGCATGCATCTTGAACACTTGATATGTTGAAAGCATGGTGAATTATTTGCTAGAATAATTTAAACATGACTATGTTAAATTCAAACTAAATTGCATATTGCTAGTAGTGCTTGCATGGTTTGAATTCGAGTAAAATTTGCATGCATGTAGTGTTGGCATGTTTCATCGTACCGTGCATCGTGTATTGCCATGACTAACTTGCAGGAGCAGGCATAAGGGTAATACCGTTACCGGCGGGAGGATGATCACGTTGGAGCGTGATCATGCCTTATTTGTTGTGCATGTTGGAGCATGCAAGGGTTGTGGCCCTGTTGGGATTGCTGTTGAAGGAATACCTTGTTGTGCTAACCGTTGCAGGAAACTTAATGCCTCCTGAGTCGACCATAGATCGAGTCTTGTTCCGGTAACCCCCAAACTTGTTTCGTGCTGCCACAGGTTCCTGCCACAGGTAGGGTATGGTTCAGTAAGTTGATAACCCCTTTCCATGCACACACCGTACAGAGGGCCACGATGAGGGTTTCCCAGGGATCCGGGACTAAATCCTGTCATCGGGTCAGGGGGCATGGGTGTTTCCAGTTGTGACTGAGAGAGAGGCACCCCTTGGAATCCGCGCGTATTAATAGTGATCCCATGCAGGACGTTGGTCTCTTCGTCTCAGAGTTTTTCTTGAAAGATGCCTTGGGTGATTCCTGGCATCCGGAAAGTTAATCTGGTGTGTGCTGGTCAGGTGTGTTTTCAACCCAAAGACCGTAATGGGAATTAGTCAGTATCACGGTGCTGACTAAAGAAATCCTTTACTTGTGGGTAAATAGTACACCCTCTGCAGAGTTTAAACCTATTTGAATAGCCGTGTTCGTGGTTAAGGGCTACAGTCTGGGTTGGTCAAGTGTCGGTCTTAGCGTCGGTCTTCGGAGGAAATACTTAAAATGTGCCTGAATTGTTTTTGCTGAATATTTATTGTCACCCTGATGCTATCATGAATATTTTGCTATGCTTGTTAATAATACTGTGGTTATACATATTATTATGGACTAACCTGTTTCTCTTATTTTATATTCTTGAGTGTTTCACGGGCTGGCTAGACTACCCCGGGCACTCAATTTTATTTTTAAGACCTCTCCGTGGCGTCCCTTGAGTTACTAGGCGGTCTGTCACGCCACTACTCTTGTGGACACCCGTTTGGCATTTATTTTCAAGACCTCTCGTGGCGTCCCTCGAATTAACAGGCGGTTTATCACGCCACTACTCTTGTGGACACGCGATTGGCATTTCTCTTCAAGTCCGACCGTGGCGTCACTTGACACCCGACTGGCATTTCTTTTCAAGACCTCTCGTGGCGTCGCCTGAGTTCTCGGATGGTCCTGTCTCGTCCGATTTCTCTTTTAGACACCCGATTGGCATTTCTCTTCAAGACCTACCGTGGTGTCACTTGACATCCGACCGGCATTTCTTTTATTTTGTTTCCTTTGACTTTCCTTGTTTATCACTAATAATTTTATATGTTTGCATATGCTAATATTTTATCATGCCATGATTTAATTCCTGTCAGTAGGCATTTAAGTCCATCATGAGCATACGCATATAGTGTGGTTCATCATGATCATATAATTTAATTGTTGCATTCGGTATATCTTTTGTTCATGATGTTTGCGAGTACATTCAAACGTACTCACAGGCTTGTCCCTGGCTATTTACTTGGCCAGGTCAGGATTTCTACGAGGAGTACCACAACGACGACCGTGCGGAGCCTAGGATAGCAGCCATGCGGGATAGGAATTATCCAGGTCAGCCGTTCCTGTGGGGAAATGGAGCCCCATCGACGTTGAAGAACCGCGAGACAATTCTGTCATCCACCACCAGAATCACTGTTGTAACATTTGACCTTCATGGTTTTGTATCCAATTCTTGTAATAGCTTGGTAATCTGTAACAAGGATGTGTCCACCAGTAACGGTAAATCCTGCGCTGGTGATGACACGAGGGGTTAATTTCTGGGATTTCGTGTCCCGGCCCCGGCAGATTTGCAGCCCAGCGGGGCGGAGAATAACAAGTTGACCTGGGCTGGGTATTCCTCAAAAAACAGTATAGCTAGGCTAGCCATTTTCACCTTGAAAAAATTAATATCTAGGCAGGATATTTGGTCGACATAAAATAATAGCCTGGGCCAGACGGGCCACAACCCGCCTAGTGAACAACAACAAAAACATCACTCAAGAAAATATCTGCTCACACCTCAAAAACACAAATACTGCTCTAGCTGCTGGGTCCCAGCTGTCGGCCGCTCCTTGTGCAATTCTCTCATTTATTGACTATATAGGTTGACAATGGTGTGGGACCGTGATGTCAGGAAACCAGGAGGAAGCAATTTTTTTTTATAGTTGTATATAATAAGGAGGCACTTCCGTACGTGCGGCTATGGCCCTGGTGGGTCCCCACTGTCATCCTCTCCAAGTAAAGTCATCTCCTGATTCCTCATGTTCGTTGACCATGTTGACAACGCGAGACGGCGGAGCCACGTCGAGCGCAACAACTCGAAGGATGACGGAGAGGGCCTCACGGGCCCTACAAATGGTCTGATATAGCGCCCGATGGTCGTTCAGGAAGCCAGGATCATCAGACCCCTATGAGCACCTTCGAGAGACTGAGCCAGCATGAAATGGTAAGGTCGCGCTTGGGAGCTCTGGATTGTTTCACACCTGTATTAAGGATACAAGTGTAATTTACTTCTCACCGGAAACAACACGTAAAATACAGGCGTAATGAAACCGACGGCCCGAGGTTTGTAACGAAAACCGGCGAGTTACGCGTGTAATTTGAGAAACCAGTGTATATTTTACCAGTCGAAAACGACCAACCAAGTGCTTCGCCCAAGACCATCAGCTTTTATTTACAAGCGGTTTTGGTTGGAAAACGACGATCCAATCACGACCTAAGATGATGAGTTGGTCTGAAGATCATATGGTTTCACCTCTAACCTACCTGAGTTATCGTATAGGCTATGAATGAAACATAACACGATGAACTTCTTAAGCACAGAAACAACAGAAGAGGATGATCTTCTTAACATGCAAATCACTGGCATTAGATCAACATGCAAAACAATACAAAGCATTATTGTCAGGAGGCATGGTGAATAGCTCGTGATGCCGCATGCCACAGCATTCCAATCTCAACTTTGTAATCAAACTCACAAGGCCTGGCATTTCATAGACAACATTCAGAACAAACTCTTAAAATACCTTACATAAGTCAACATTCATGACTATGCATCTCATCAGAGTAAATATTTACTTCTGAACTGAACACACAAATAGGAAAAAAGATCGACGCTACTCACAGCAAAGGGTGTCCCATTCCAAAATATCAAATGCATGTCTTCTGGCTAACATCAATGAGCAAAATTTGACAAGGTTTTCCAATTAAAAAATATTAAACGAATGTCTTCTTGCTAACATCAATGATTAAACTTTGGCAAGCTTTTGCCATTCAAAATATGTAATGCCTATGATTGTGGAACGGGCAGAGTTTGTCATCAGTTTGCACATTGCAATGGCACATGGAGCCGGATTAACCAGCGTATCTTTTTGTGCAGTTCCACTGAAATCAAACAATATCTTGCGTAGCACGGTGGATTTCGTCACCAGCGTCTACTAATACTCTAAAGCTTCTCGATCATTCCTTGTGTAATGTAGCGCAAATAGTGACTGCTTCTTTTTGCAAAGTGGAAAGACCAACTGGGCCCAATAATGCAAC
Organism: Thinopyrum elongatum; assembly: GCA_011799875.1. Classification (NCBI taxonomy): domain Eukaryota; kingdom Viridiplantae; phylum Streptophyta; class Magnoliopsida; order Poales; family Poaceae; genus Thinopyrum; species Thinopyrum elongatum. Next base: position 339,437,537 of record CM022301.1, read on the forward strand.
AATTTGCCTTAAACACATTGGCTCCTTTTGTGCAGTTCATCTAAAATCAAAGTCGAAATAGAACCGAGCAGAAGTTTTGATATCCCTGTATGCACAAATAGGTATAAAGGAAACAATTACTGAGAAATAACGGTTGATGACTTATACTCCCAGAAGAAAAAACATCTACCTTGTCTTAATGGGAAACAAAGTAGGACAGTAGCAATTCTCAAACAGTGTGATTCATTCATATTAACTGAGACATTATCTTAACAATACCTTGTTTCAACATGTATAAAGAACGACAAAGCAGAAAAGTACCATTCCTAAAACAGTGCAACTGATTCATATTAACAGAGACATTATCTTAACAATACCTTGGTTAAACATGTAGAAAGAACAACAAAGCAAGATAGTACCATTTGTAAAACACTACAACTGATATATAATAACAGAGACATTATCTCAACAATACATTTCTTAAACATGTACTCCCGCTGATCCCTAACAGAAATGGTACTCCTGCCGATCCCTAACAAGTGTTGCAGTTTTGAACTAAGATTCAGTAGTTAATTCTAAGAGTGGCATTGCTTAATTTTACCAGTGGCATTAGATTAACAAAAAGCATAAACAGTTCCAGGGCAGAGTTGGCACAATGGTACCATGTGCTTCCATCTACTTATAAAGGGGGCGATGCAGAGTTTGTTGTAACAAAGCAACAAGCATAATGTCTGGGTTGGTCCCATTTTTGTTCACTTAATGGGAAAAGACAGCAATACAATAGCTTCAATTCAACATTTATTTAAAACAGTACCACTACAAGTAGCACAACATCTCAAAGCATACTGCACAATCATGTGGATGAAGGCCGGTACTGACCTTTCATGAGGCAGACAAGATCAAATACGAATCTGCCAACACGAATAGGAAATCCAATCTTGTTTTGTGTAGTTCAACTAAATCAAGCAAAGTTGCCGGTGTGACATTTAAGTTGAACTGCACAAAACACTCTTAAAACAAAAGTGTTTTGCATTGTGAAGCAAAAGGTCCCAATAGCAACGAGTTCAATAGATATCCCTGTTTTCAGAGGTAAAAAAAGAAACAATTACTGGCCGATAAAGGAGGATGAATCATATGGCCACAAAAAGAAGCATCTACCTTATCTTGATGGAAAACAAAGTAGGACAGTAGCATTTCTACAACGGTTGCATTGATTCATATTAACAGAGACATTCTCTTAAAATAACATTCGTTAAAAATGTAATTTAATTTTAACAGTGGCATTGCTTCAATTTTCCGGCGGCTTTCTTAGATTAACAACAGCAAAATAGTTGTATGGGACATGGGACATGCCAGCACCATGTGCGTCTACACGTATAAATGGGTGATGCAGAGTATGTTGCCAAGCAGCATATTTGTGTTGGTCCCATATTTGTTCTCTTTGAACCTTTTTCCTATGTGAGGGCAGCAAATCTAGTCCTGCACAAACTACCCGACCCCCCATTTTCTTTCCTTTTTCAACAAAGAGATCGGTTCCTTACAGACGTGTGTACTGGGTTACCCCCTTTTTCCCTTTTCGACCAACAGAGCGGCTGGATAGCCAGCCTATACTACTTTCCCTCCCTCCTTTCCTCATTGAACCACATCCTAGATTCATGCTCCACCCCATCCCCCTTCTTTCCTCTTTGAACCAAGACCTAGATTCGACTATAGAATCGAAAAAGATCCGCATGCAGCTAGAGCAATGATGGTTTCAAAGAAAGTTATACCTTAGGGTTGTCGGGATGTGGCTAGGCGTGCGGCGGGAGGCCGGATCTTCCCAAACTACATACGGCAGCGAGGAAGAAGGGGTCGGAGGCTCTCCCGCACCGGCACTGGGTGAAAGAGAATAGCGCATCCGGCAGTGGAATGCCTCCCTCGCCGAAGGCGACAGAGTGAACGATGCACCTCCTCCCCTTCCCGGTGCGAGGGGATCCGGACGACTCCTTCAGCAGCTGTGAGGGGAGAGAGAGAGAGAGAGAGAGAGAGAGAGAGAGAGAGGCCAACACAGTCTTGTTTAGATCTGATGAAGAGGGTGAGAGATTGTGAATAGAGCAAACCCTAGCAAAGGAACGCTGAGCCTCCAACGTGTATATATATATGTAGTGCAACGAGAGTGTGAAGAGTGCAAACCCTAGTGAACAAGCGCTGAGGCTCCAGCTTATATAGTACATACTCGTGTATAGTACTAATATAGTGGAGTGGTTTTCTTTTTCTCTCCATAACAATCGTTTTAAATTGTGTATGAAACGAAACTCTTTATTTAACGTGCCAGTGAAGAAAACTACGATCAACTAACAATCCACGCGTCCTGGTCGCACTTCCTGTCGTTCACGTGCGGTACACTACCCTCCGTTAAGTGAATAACCACACACGCGCCAAATTATCGGAAAGGTGTCAGAGTGTGTACAAATAAAGAAATTTAATTTCAATTATTTTGTATGTACAGTTTGCCCTCTCTCAATAATTATGGTTTGTTGTGTTCGGCCTAAACTTGGTCAAACTTTACAAAGTTTGACTTCAGTCAAATCTAATATGCAGAGTAAATAAAAACGGAGGGGTACTACCTCCATCCGGGTTTTTAGTCCACACCATATTTTTAATCAAAGTCTAACCACATATTTAGTTAAAAGCTGGACAAATAAAATTACAGGGTAGCTGAAGACAAAGTTGTCAGAAGGCTTAGAAATCAATACAAAACTTTTGCTCTTAGTACCAACGTTGATGCTTCTTTGAGGAAACATTTGGTTCATATCCAATTGTGTGATAAAATTGCACCAACGTAAACGGCTGCTCTAAGATGAACTCATGAAGGATATCATCTTTGTGGTAACAAGCAAAGAGCACCGATGGAAGACAGCCCGTTCTTCATTGAACATCGATCAGCTTCACCAGCCGATGCAACCATGAGACGCAACCATGAGCATCGATAGGTCATCATGGTGATGCATCATCGATTTTGGCATCAAGTTTGGGTCAGCCACCAATGAAGTTTGATAATCCTCACTGTGGTTTGTTTCTTCTCGGTAATCAAGCTCGAGAAAGGAAGAACCACTTGGCAGAGGACAGTGAGGCTGAGCAATAGTGGACATCCAATTTTGTGCAGTTCCACTAAAATTGAGGAAGACATGCCCGAGTATGGAGATACGCATCCCTGTTTGCAAAAATATAAAAAAATGATATTTAAGTAGTGTCATTACTTTGTTTTAGCAGTGGAGCAAGATTAACAGCGGCATCTTAATTGTCAATAAGAATTAATGAAACATACACCAAAAAATAGAAGCATCGTGATTATCTTGATGGGAACTAAAGCAGGATACCAAAAGAACTAAAGCAGGACAGAAGCATTTGTCGACGCCTCTACATGGGCATTGCTTCATTTTACCAGTGATAGTTTTACATTAGCAGCAGCAATAGGAGCATATGGACAATGACCGCACAACCACCATGTACTTTTTGTCAAAAAAAAAACATGTATAGCTCCACCGATGCATAAATGATAAACCAGGACAACTTTTGGAGTGGCCTTTCCTCTATAATAGTAAAAAATAGGTGATGTTGGACCAGCCGATGAACCCTAGCTACTGTACATGGGGATCTGGGAGTAGTGGTATAGAAGAAAACCCGCATGCAGAGTACAATGAAGCATGAAATCCAAAAGAAGTTATACCTCAGGTGGGCAAGATGTGGCTTAGGCGGGCGGGCGGGATCTGCCCACATGACGGCAGCGAACAAGGGCGCGGAGGACCTTCATCCGCGCCGGTGCCGGCTCAAAGAGGACGGTGCGCATTGTCTTCCTCCATCTCCAATGGTGACAACATCAACGCTGGACCTCCTCACCTCCCGCAGTGGACAGGATCCGGCCGGATCTGTGACCACAGGTGAGGAGAGAGATAGAGTGGACACTATCATCTTGTTTAGATATGGAGAGGGTGAGAGAGCGAGACGCGAGAAACCCTATCAAATAAGAGGCTATATATACAATGGAGTTAAAAAATCTCTCCATAGCAGTGGTTTTAAATAGAATACGCGCGTTCCCGGAAAAAAGAAATGAAAACTGGCGGACAAATCTTTTTTTAGCGTACCAAGAAAGAAAACTCGACCAATAACACGCCCCCGCTTCCAGGTCGCAGTTTGTATCCCTCACATGTGGTCCCCGACCCTCCATTATTAAGTGAACAAATTAAAGGGTCAAATTATTGCGTAGGTAAGCTGCCTCTTCATGTACAAATGCGCTCCATCGTGTACTCGCGGGTATGTTGAAGGCAGAGTGAGTGCGTGTACATTTCTTCTTGTACGTAGTACTCCATTTATCTCAGTTCATACTGTTTCCCACTCCTATGATATTCCTATCCTAGGAACAAAATGAGGCGGTACAAAGTTTGTGTGTGTGTAGGGAGAATGAGACATCGATGATGTGTACGAGTAGTCGTGAGAGTCGTCACTATGTGTGTGTGAATGCACGCACACATAGACATGCATATCCGTGTTTACATAAAATTCTTACTTTCATCTCCATCTCCATCTCCATCTCCAATCATATTTGTCCAACTGGCACATTATTTACGTTATTAATTACCCAGCAATATTTACGTACGTCCAGCATCTCTCGTTTGCGGGCATCCGGACCGCTGCCACGCCCGCTCCTGACCGCCCTGGCCAACCTGAACCCTCTTCATCACCCGTGTGCGCTTCCCGCCCGAAACGGTTAGTGCCGCATTCATGCCCGGCCAGAGCGGGCGCGACCTCTCACTGGCGCCGGCATTGAAGCGGCACGCCGACCGAGAGAGTGCCGCCCGCGCCGCTTCCCGGTGCACGCGACTGCTCCACGTTCAAACGTCACCACGGCCGGCCGCAACCTGCATGTAAAAAAGTTCTTGGGAGTCCGTGCTACAGCTAGTTGTCCTCCCCCTCCTCGTCTATATCTTCCAGTAGTGCTAGTACTCCATGGCACGATCCATCAACAAGCAGGCGGGAAAGTTTGCGTCTACTCGGTTTGCGGTGAGTGGCATGCCGAGCGAACGTGTGGGGTGGAGGAGGGTGAGACACGAATGCGACATACGTGATTTAAACGTTGGTTTTGCTCGATGGTGTGATCCAACAAAATGAAACGTTGGTTTCCAAAAGAATACTGTACTGCATGAGGGAGAAGCGGATTCAACGAAGAGTGATGGTTTGCTTCTTCCATCCAACTAACTACCGGGTCTATGTGATTTGACGGCTCATTGGTCATTATTACTGCGGTGGTAGAGCGTCGTAGAGCGTCTGCACTCTTATTTATTTATTTATTTATTTATTTATTCGGTGATAAAACTAACTTTCTCCACTCTTACACCGGAGGAGTACGAAACATGGCAGCCCAGTGACTACATGGCCCACCTCCCACTATCACCATATTCCTTGGACAGCCCGCATGCCAAGAAAAATTACTATACTCTCACATACTACCTCCGTCCTGGTTTATTAGTCCCACCATACATTTTACCACATGACCCACCATGTATAGTAATGGGCTACAAGAAAGTACTACTACATTTTACCACATGACCCACCATACACTCTCACATACTACCTCCGTCCTGGTTTATTAGTCCCTATGTAATTTATGCATGATACTAGTATATGATACTCCCCACTATGAGTAGCCTTATACGCATACAAAAAAGGACAGGAGGGAGTACGAAGCTTTCAGATTTTGTTTCATGTATGTATCCTGACTCCAAGGTTGCCCTGTTACACCATTCCATCAGATACAAAGGAAAACTAACACGCATGCTGATGCATCTCAATGATTCACATATCATAGCCAATATTTACTTCATAACTAAAGACAAAAGTTGTGAGAGTGTGTACAAAAAAAACTACTGATGGGGTCTCTACGCCTTAAACCCTAAACAAGATTTAATTTCCTGGCTAGGTAGAACCTGTCGAAGGAAAGAAGCCTGGCACCCTTGGACCATACGATGCTTTTGTGCAGTTCCACTAAAATCGAGATGAGCATCCCTGTTGGCAAAGATATTGAAGAAGTGTGATTAGAATAATAGTAGTGGCACTAGTTCATGAGACATAAACTCATCACAAATAGAAGCCGATAGAAGTAAAGAAAGATCCACATGGAGATGGAGCTACGTGGGGAGCTGTGGCAGTGGAGCAACCCAGCTCCAAAAGGAATTTGTACCTGGGACGTCGGGGTGTAGCTAGAAGGGCGGTGGGAGGTGGCATCAGCCCATACCGCGGGGACCCTCGATCGGCACGCATCGACAGTGGGTTTTCTTCCTCGCCGCTGTCGACCGTGTCTACACAGAACATCATCCGCTTCCCCCAGCGACGGGATGTGACGCCCCCGGCTCAATCATGCACTAATCATACACGCAAATGCACACGATCGAGCCTAAGGACTCACGGGAAGATATCACAACACAACTCTAAAACATAAATAAAGTCGTACAAGCTTTATATTACAAGCCAGGGGCCTCGAGGGCTCGAATACATAAGCTTGTGTACAAGCATCAGCGGAAGCATCAGATATCTGAGTACAGATATTAAAAAGAAACAGAAAGGCCTTTAGAAAGGCGGGACAAAAATAAAACACTACGATCGAAAGGTGCAGGCCTCCTGCCTGGGACCCTCCGATCCTACTCCTGGTCGTCGGCCAGCTCTTAGTAGTATCCATCCTCGGGGTAGTAGTAGCGATCGTCGGCAGGGGCAGCAGTGTCAGGGGCTTCGTCATCTGGTCATGACAAACTAATATGGGGAGAAAAAGAAAGCAAAGCAACCGTGAGTACTCAGAAGTACTCAGCAAGCAAGGATCTACACTACATATGCAACATTATCAAAGAATGGATGTATATGTGGACTGGGCTGCAGAAATGCCAAAATAGAGAGGAAATCCTAGTCCTATCGAAGACTAGCATCTTCAGCGGTCTTGCAGCAATAGAAGAGGGTAGAACAGTACAAGATAATGTAGCAGTACCATTAAGTCTCAACCTCACCCAGAGATCCTTTCTCGACTCCCTGCGAGAAAGCAATCCCAGAGCCATACAGTCATCAACCTCGTCCTGAGATCCCTTCTTGACTCCCTGCGAGAAGCAATCCCAGAGCCATATATCCAGGTATCATCTCACGTTCTAGTTGTGTCGATCGTGATACAACTCCGCGATGTGTTCTTCCCTGCAGGGGTGCACCAACTTACCCAACACGCTCGATTAACTCCGGCCGAACACACTTTCCTGGGTCATGCCCGGCCTCGGCCAAACGATACACCGCAGCCCTACCTACAGCTCAGCAGAGAGGTCCCCGCCGGTCTACATCCTAAGCGCTCAGGGGTCTTGGGCCATCGCCCTGTGCACTCCGGGTCGTTGTGTGCAGGGTGGATACCAGCACCGCCTCGGATGGTCGGTACGATCCGACCGTGCCACAATACTGAACTGGATGTCTGACAGAACTTTCGGCTGATGCCACGATGCAGAACACCCATACTATGCCCACGTGATGGTTAGTGCTATCAGGCCAGAGGCCTGCTCGGATCAAATATCCAAATCGTTAGTGGACTAGGGCTTGCGGTAACGAGCAGAGACTCACGAAAGATGTGACCCTGTCGCCCCTTCTCGAGGACTTGCTGCAAGGGTTAAGAATGCCCAGCCGCGCCTCGTATTCATCACTCGAGCACCATACAGGCAACCCGTCTTCACATCACACGCGGGTACCCCTCAGGGTCGACCCACCTTTCCAAGTAACAGTGTAAAATCCAAGTATCCGTGTGTCCATAACATCAGGGGAATCTGAGGTATCACCCTTGTTGGATTCCTACTTGATGTATCCGTCAAGGTGAACTCGAAGGAATCACCCTCGATGGGTTCACACTTCATGTGTTGCACGACAGTGTCGTTACCGGAAGTGGTGAAGGAGAAATCACCCTCGATGACCACGACCAAATAGCTACTCTACAGAGTTAACATCAGAAGTGCTACACGAGGTATCACCCTCGGCACTCGATATTAACGCTGCAGTGTCGTTACAACTAAGGGGGGGTGATGTGCGGTGCCGGGGTCTGGTCTTCAATCCCGTTGATCAGGTCTTCTCATAATCCAGCGGGGCAGTCGGGATAAGTGGGGTCACTGATAGGTCTCTACCCAGCCTATACTAAGCAGTTTAGGATATGCAGGTAATTATCAACAACAGGTCACAATAAACAGGCTATGCATCAGAATAGGTAAAGCAGTAGCAGCAGCAATTCTAATGCAAGCATGAGAAATTAGAATGGGCGATATCGGGATGATCAAAGGGGGGGCTTGCCTGGTTGCTCGGCGGCAAGGGCAAGGTCGTCAGTGGGGTCGTCGATCTTCAGGACATCGTCAGCGGTCTCGGGGTCTAGCGAATAGGAAGAGGGGGAAGAAACAGTAAATACAAGCAAACAGATGCATGACAGTACGATACACGGTGCTAGGGGTGACCTATCGTAGTGCTACACGACATAGGTGAAGGGGGAATAACATCCGGGAAAGTTTTCCCGAAGTTTGCATCTTCGGACAGGCGATCCGGAGGGGGAATGTCCCATGTTCAGGTAGTTAGGGACGTGTGGCGGACGAACGGTCCACGTATTCGGATTCGTCTCGTCGTTCTGAGCAACTTTCATGTACAAAGTTTTTTGATCTGAGCTACGGATTATTTTATATGATTTTCTAAAAAAAATATTAATTTCTGGGATTTAATTATTTATTTAAATTCGAATTATCCAAAACAGTGTATGCTGACGTCATCATGATGTCAGCATGACGTCAGCAGTCAACAGTGCAGTTGACTGGGTCAACCTGACATGTGGGGCCCACATGTCAGCCTCTGTTAGTTAATTAACAATAGTTAATTAGCTTAATTAAACATTAAGTTTATTAAACTTAATTAGTCTTAATTAATCAGAGTTAATTAGGTTAATTAGTAATTAATTATTTAATTAATTAATATTTATTTTGTTTATTTTTATTCATTTTTAACATGGGCTGGGGCGTGGGGCCCCGTTGTCAGTGGCCCAAAAGGGCCAAACGGGGCGGGCGTTGGGCACCGGGCGCTGCCCGAATGGTGCTGGCGTGGCTACTGGGGCCTGGCACCGATGGCCAGTGTGGCCGCGGCCACTGCCGGAGTAGCAGCAACAAGAGGGGGGAACGGTGAGCGGCGGGCCGGCGAGCTGCGGGGCAAAGCGCCGAGAGGGGCGAGCAGGGGCTGCAGGGGGCGCGATCGGCATGGCGCGGGGCGGGCGTGGCCGGTGCGGGGAGGGTGCACGGCGATGGGCAGGGGATCGCGATGGAGGCGGCGGCAGGGAGGCGGCCAGGAGAAGTGCGAGTGCGGCGATGCGGCGCGGTGGCAGCGGCAGCAGGTGCGGGCGGCGAGCTATGCGCGGCGCAGGCGGGCGCGGCGGTTGGCTGGCGCGGGAGGGGGTACGTCGACCGGGCGCGAGAGCGCGAGCACACGGGGGGGAAGGCTTGCTCGGGGCGAAGCGGGGCACGGTGAGCAGGGGCGCGCGGTGACCGGCGCCGGAGTAGAGAGGAAAGGGAGGAGGGACGGCGGCTCACCGAGCCCTGCAGAGGTGCGTACGCGGGCTCGGGGAGGAGGACAAGGACGAGCGAGGTCGAGGCGGCGGTGGTCCGTTTAGGTGGTCCGGCGAGGGGGCACTCCGGGCGGCGGCGGCGCGACGGTTGGCGAGGGGCGCCAGGATCGATCCCTCGATCCAGATCGGATCGAGTGGGGGAGAGCGACGTGGGAGAGGGGGGAAGTGTGGGGGCGATGGGGTTAGGGTTTGGTCGGGTGGGGATATGGAGGAGGGGAGTGGGGCGCCGGCTGGGCCGGCCTGGCTAGCCCAGTGGCCAGCTGGGCCGAGGCCCAGCGAGGGGGGTTTCCTTTTATTTATTTTTTATTTCTTCTCTTTTTATTTATTCTTTCCTGTTTTATTTCAGTTACATTTTATTTTAGTTTTAGTAAAACATATACTTAGCATCTAATTTAGCATTTTAGTTTAGTCCACTGTCACAAAAAGTCTAGTCACCAAATAATTTAGTTTGATATTTTATTAATTGAAAAAGGCATTTAAGTAATTGTTTTTGCCACTGTTTTATTTATTTTAGGACATTCAAACATTTTTAAAGATGTTGGTTTCAATTTTAGAATTGTCACTGAATTATTTTTCATTTAATGAACATTTTAGTTTCTGATTTGAACAACTTTTATTTTCCACTTAAGTTTGAATTTCCATTTTGAAGTTAAATAGGAGATGAGATATGTTATTAATGATGATTAAGCACTGTGGTTCATGATGACTTGGCATAATCAATAGGGTGATTACTGTAGCTTAATACATGGGGTGTTACACGGGATCAGGCCAGATCTGTGACTAGCAGTGTGGCCACCGTCGTTCTATGCTTGTGAAGAGAGCAACCCAAGCAAGCAGGCTTGTAGCTTAGGCTCCTGCTAGTGTATATATAGTTGAGCGGTTTTCTTTTTCTCTCCATATCAATCTTTTTATATTGCGTACGTGTCATTGAAGAGTGAAATGATGGTTGCTTCGTCCGACTAACTTACTGTGTGATTTCACTGCTCCTGAGTGGCCCCTGCACGTACTCCCCCTACGTGTATGACTGTTCCTGAGTCTCACTTGTACTTATCTCTATTTTCTTGCATGACACGTAGACATGATGCGCATAGAGGAATTTTGTTACTGCACATGGTTACGTACCTACTCCCTAATTCCGGTTCACTACTAGTACTCCCTCCGTCCTGGTTTATTGGTCCCCTTTGTACTCAATTCATGGGCTCATTTTCCTCAAGAAATTGTCTTTACCAACGTATTAATATTGGGAATGCATGTGTGAACAACGAATGATTAAACCTTGCATGTAACGTTTTGACAAAGCATTGACATATGAACATGTGAATGTGAGGGACTACAACCTCGTGCATGCATGCAACAGTCACACATACACATGCACGCAAAAATGCACGTGATGCCCTAATGCATGCATGTCCGAGCACACGACGGAACATACACGGTCACGCTCAAGTGCTCAACCTACACTTGCATGCACACACATACTCAGCCAGGGTGAGCTAGTGACCGTATAAACACCGGAAAATGTATATATTGCCCGCAATGAGCGTATTATGAAGTCCACTAACCGTATTTTTACAAATATACAGTGACAGCCAGTGTATTTATCTCGTTTCAAATTAAGCCATATTAACCGGAAGTATGGACTAGCATTACTTTGTTGTGTCCCGTCAACTTGCAAAATGAGGAGAAGCTTGCGCGTGGTGGCTCGCAGGACAAAGGAGAAACTTTTGACTAATGCAAGCTCTCCCTCGCTTAGGCGGTGGACGTGCAACAGTTAATTCAGTGTCAGATTGCCAAAAGCATACACTGTAATAGTACCATCATTGTTCAACTTCCCGAAGAGGCGAAGAGCCAAGCGCAAAGTTTACTATAGTAGTACTCCGAGTAGTATTACGTAGTACTACTAGTACTACTTCTTACTATACAGGTACTACTCGGAACCGCATGGTGGAGCGTCTGCACTTTTATTTTATTTTAATCTGTGATAAAGCAATCTTCAACACATTTGCTTCTCTTCGAGGGTTCTCGCATATGATAATGGAAGTTGATTGCATGGAACACTCGCCACAATTCTCTCTTAATTCTGGCTCCTATCCTGTTAGAAATAGGAGCGCTCAGTAATATTTTCTCTTTTTTTGTTATTCAGCATGTAAACAGGTCAGCAAACCTTGCGGCGCATCTTTGTGCGAACCGTGCTTGCTGCGCTTTGAATGTGACCGAGAGCTGGCTTGATGAAACACCTCGCTTCCTTTTTTTTGCAGGGTACCTCGCTTCCTAGTGACCAGTCTCTTGGCTGATTGTCCTAAGAATGCTTATATATGAATAAAGATCTCTCATTTACCCGCAAAAAAGATTCCATATTAACCGAAAGGAGGCAGTATGGACTAGCACTACTTTGGTGTGCCCCGTCAACTCGCAGAATGAGGAGAAGCTTGCAGGACAAGCTGAAGCTTGCTTACGCCCTCTCCGTCTACCTCAAGCGTGGTGGCTCACAGGACGAGGAGAAGCTTTTGACTAATGCAACCTACCCTCGCCCAGGCGGTGGACGTGCATCAGTTCATTCGGTGTCAGATTGCCAGAGGGATACACTGTAGTACCATCATGGTTCGACTTCTCGAAGAGGCGAAGAGCCAAGCGCAAGGTTTAGTAGTACGAGTAGTACAGTACTACTAGTATACAGGTACTAGGAACCGCATGGTGGAGTGTCTGTACTCTTATTTTTTTAATCTCTGATAATTTATTCGGGAGAAGTGCGGAAAACGGCAGCCCAATAGTACTATTAAAAAACATCGAACATGTAATGATGACATCGATCAACCATGCTCGAATATATCTTGGCCTCCGTGCGACACCTAGCCCGTCTGTGTTCTCGCTCCTTGTCTCTCTCAAGGAGCGGCTGGTTGGCCATTTTGCCGTCAATTGAGATCGGTTTGCTCACACTCCGGTACCACATGTCAGTGATATGCCAAGAGGAAGCGCGTTGACCGACAGGCCATACACGGACTTGGTTTTGCATCTTCATACGTACTAGTATGAGCGGATTCAAAGAAGAGCATATTAATGGTTGCTTCTTCCGAGCAACTTACAGTGGGAAAGGTGGGGCTTATGATTTGACTGCTCATTACTCACTATTAGTGTGGCACAACGACCGGGCTGAGTCTCCCATGCGGTTGTGCACTCTAATTTGGTGCATGGCACATGGACCCGGATGCTGAATGGCTTCTGGCAATGCTACCAAGCTTCCATCATTTGTTTACATAATTGACTATACAAATAATTTTCCAGCGACATGAAATTGTAGAATGCTCCGAAGCTCTCAGCTTTTGTTTCGTGTGTCTTGCCAGCTGGAAGATTGTCTCGTTACAACATCAATCAAATACTAGAAAGGAAACTAACATCCATGGTCATTCGGAAAAAATAAAAACTAACTTCCTTGCTAATGCATCTCAATGATTAGCAGATCAGAGCTAATATTTACATCACAGCTGAAGACAAAGATGTGAGAAGGTGTTAAATTAAAATTGATCCATGCTTTCATTGGCAGCAACTTCCCTCCAGCTTTGTCTAAATCAACAAGGCATGTTGGGAAAAAAGTAGCTGTCAGGAGCATGCAACATTCCGACCATTTTGTGCAGTTCCACTAAAATAGAGCTGAGCGTCCCTGTTCCAAAGATATTGAGTAAGTGTGATTACAATAATAGAGGACTGTTGACGAAACAATAAACACACAAATAGAAGCTGGTCACCTTTGCAGTCTCTCTTAAGACTAACTAGTTGGAGAAGATTAAGCAAATAGTTGGAGAAGATTAGGCTCGGAGTTGGATGAGGAGGATAGAGCAAAACTAATCTCCCTTTCTACCGTCGCACTGAAATGTAGAGACGTTGCCCGTGTGGCATTTTAGTAGAACTGCACAAAACATTCGTAAGAAAAAAGTGATTTATGCAGTTCACCAAAAGGTCGCAATAGCAACGAGGTGAAATGGATAGCCCTGTTTGCAAAAAAGAGGTAGAAAGGAAACAATTACTGGCCAATAACAGTTGATGACACATACAATGACAAAAAAGAAGCATATTCCTTGTCCTAAGGGAAGATAACAGCATGGTTGTTTATCTAAAACGGTGTGAGGACGAGATTGCAATATGGAAAGTACGCCGGACGAGCTACGTTTTGGGTAAAGAACTAGGGAAGATCCACATGCAAGATTTTCCACATGCAGTGACGTGGGAAGATGGGCAGTGGAGCAAGGCCGGAGGGGAGGAAGCTGTACCTGGGGGTCGTCGGGATGTAACTAGGAGGGCGGCGGTGGGCAGGATCTGCCCATACTGCGGCAGCGAGCAAGTGGCGAAGGCCCTACCTCGTTGGAGCTTGGTCAGAGAGAACGGCAGGTACCGCAAATCCGGACATGCTGCCTCGACGCTGTCGAACGGAGAAACGATGCACATCCTCCCTTTCCACCGGCGGACGGGATGTGGCCGGATCAGTGACCAATGGTGAGAGAGAGGGGCCACCGCCGCCTTGTGTGAGATAGTGTGACGAGAGACAAACCGCAGCAGGCAGGCTCCACGTATATAGTGGAGCGGATTTCCTTTTTCTCGATAACAATCATTTTATATTCTGTACGTGCCATTGAGGAATATAACTTTATTTAAAACTAACGCGTCAAGTCAAACTTTGTTCCGTGTACGCGTGGTACATGACCCTCCTTCAAGTAAACAACCGCTACACGCGTCAAATTATCACGTGGGCTGCCTTTTCGTACAGAAATGAGCTCCACCATGTACCCGTGCGGGTGTGGCCGGGAACGAGACGTGAGTACGTGCGTCGTGTGTGCACCTCTTCTCTACGTGCAGGTACCCCATGTACGTGGGTGTGTGTGAGAGAGAGATGGTTTTTTTACTAAAAAAGATTGTTTGTGCGAAACAGAGGCAATGTGTCGATGATATCTCAAACAAAAAAATGTAACATATGCAATGTGTGTGAAACAGAGGCCTGGATATATCATATATAGAGGGAGCGATCCACGAGAAGAGAGTGGAGGGATCATCGGCATGAGATATCGATAGAATCAAAGAGAGGTTTGAAGTGTGTGGGTGCGCGATCGATAAAGAGTGCCATCGAATTTGTGTTCGCCCACATCAAAGATATAGGGCGGCTGGCCTACTGGAATGTGAGAGGGGAGAGGTGCATTTTGTCTCTGTGGCATGGATACCTACCTACGGCATTCGACTATCGGTGTGTGTGTGTGGGGGGGGGGCGCAGAGACCTAACTATAGAGCGGTAGATCGACTGGTATATGTGTGGAGAAGGAGAGAGACCTAGCTATGTGTTGAGGGAGATCGATTGACATCCATGCTTATGTGTAGCAGAGGAATAAGGTTCAAAGAGAGACAAAGCTAGAGTGTCGGAGGGTTGGTGGTGGAGTTACTTCTCACAAATGGCGGGAGAGGCCTGCTAGACAAATAGAGGGTACGACTGCAATATCAATAAGAGAGGGGATGCGTGCCTGTCTGTGCACGTGCGTGTGAGAGACGGGTCGGGAGGCATGCAAGGATGATGAGAGGGGACGATATGGCTAGGGGGGGAGATGGCTGTGGTAAGCAGACGTAACTATATAGGAAGATCAATCGTCGTGTGTCGGAGAAAGGGAGAGACATAACTAGTGATCAGGTACGTCGATCAGTGCGTGGGAAAAAAGAGTTATAGTCGACCTAGCTATATGTAGGGAGATCGGTAGGTATACATGCATGCATGTGTTAGAAGCAAATAAGGCTCAGAGAGACGGATAGAGTGAGAGGGATGCGGCTAGGAGGTGGTGCGAGAGGCTGACTATGTCGAGGGGGGAGGAGTGTGCGAGTATGAGATCGATGAAAAGAGGAGCGGGAGTGTGCACGTGCGTGGAACTGTATTAGACAGAGGAGGGCATGGACGGTGAGAAGAGAAGAGGGAAAGCATGTGTTTGTGGTAGGTTCGCCTGGCTAGAGAGGTATATCAATCGGTGTGTGCCAGAAAGAAAGAGCCGGAGGGCCTACACACCGTGGGTGAACGACCTAAAGAGAAATAACGAATGTGCGCGATGGAGAGAATGCCGAGGGAGGGTGAGAGGGAGGTGGGCGTGTGCATGCACGAGTGAAAGTTAGCGCTAGCTACAAAGAGAAGAGGATTGTGTGGGTGTAAAAGACGATCAGATAACATAATTCATTATAAAAGTGGATTCAGATATTTGAACAAGAGATCATAGTGTTTTAAACCGATGCATATGCATGAATATAATGGTTATACGCATGGTGCGGTCATGAACATGTTATACTACATATAATATATAATTTATTTTGAATTTGTGATAATGTGTGGCTTTTGCAGCTCAGGGCTAAATACTTGTCATAATGTAGGGGGCGGGGCACTATACTTTGTGTGATAAATACAGTGTACATATGAAATATGGTTTAGATTATGAAGATCTAGCTAGTACTTCAAATGTACTATTATTTGGAATCAACATCAAGTGTATTCAAAATTTTGAATTTGAGTTCATATATATAGTACACATAGTCCATATCTAACTCTATAGTAATCATGTGCTGTGTTGTTAAGATAATATACAAATGATAGTTTAACTTGGCAACAATCATGATTGTAGATTTTTATTCAAATAGAGAAACGAATTTAAATATAGTTCGAATTGCAGTGGTAGTATATACATTTGGAATGCACTAAAATGTTTGTATGAGTAGGTTACATGCATTATAGAGGTAGCGAAAAAATTTAATTGGACATAACATGGATTCATAGTCTTGAATAGCATTTATACAGTAAAACGGGACAAGACTCTCCCTTTGTGTGGTGCGAATACTTTTTGTTTTTGTTTTTTTCGTCGAGGGAAGTGCGAATTGATTTTTTTAGGATAGTGCGAAATTATTTGGTACGTACATTATTACACGTTAGGCTTGTCCCGAAATTTCAACCCGCGCCTTGTTATCCCGAAAATTCAGATATCGCTTTGTCTCTTTGTGCTCCGAAAACTCGCGCCTTCACAACCCGCGCTTTGCTATCCCGAAATTACAACGTGTGCGAAAACTCCCTCCAGCTGCCAAATCCCGACACGCGAAATCCCCCTTCTAACCCTGAGCCGAAACGGCCGCTAGTTCAAATCGGTGGGGGTACTTTCGTAACACACCCTACATTTTGACAAGCGCGTCCCTAAGTCATGGTTCCCCCCTCCCATCACCACCTTTTCACCATTCAAAAACCCAGGCCGCCATAACACCTTTGCTCCAGCCACGAAACCCCACCCTCCGCCGTCCGCCACCCCATGGTGGCCTAGCCGGAGCCTCTTCCCCAACGACGTCGTCCACCGCAATAGCTCGACGTCCCTCATCCACCGCCATGGATGAGGATCCGTCGTCGATCTCGTCGTCCCGCCGGTTCAGCCGCCCCGTCCACCACCTCCAAGGAGCTGCTCTGACGATCGCCTCGTCTATCGTGGCTGCTCCATCCCCATAGCGCCGCCTTAACCTGCTCCACCGAAACCGCAGCATCCTCAACGACTCCTCAGACGAAGCCGAGGCCTACTCTGCGACACCAAAGAGGTTGTACACTCGTCGCATCGCACCTTCTCCTTAATTTGACCTCCCGGCGCCGCCGGTGCTCGATCTCGCTCCCCCATGGCGCGGCTACCTCATAGTCGGCTCCTTCGGCGACATCTCCACAGCGGCTCACCCCCAGTGCGAGGCTCCCTCGGCGGCGGTGTCCATATCAGCCGGAGCTGCTGCTGCTGCTCCGGCTCTCGCTGGCTCGCGCTGCTCACTACAAAAAAAATACACTTTCGTGATGGTACGTGTTTGTCACAGTAGGTCACGTTTTCTGTCATGCATGTACATCCATGACGATTTTATGACAGAATCAAGATAGTCATACCTGTGCTGTCGTAGAAGTGTTCCATGACGATACCAAAATTATCATCACGGAAGTGTCCAGTTCCATGACGATAAATCGCGCGTCATGGAAGTGCTTTTGTCAAGGGTAACCGATACGTGGCATCCACCGTAACAGGTCGCCGTTAAGATATCGGGTTCCGGTTTGGATCCGATAACCCATTAACAACCCCGACCAATGGGGATTTTCCACATGTAAAATTCTGATTCGCCGGAGTATCAACGTGTCAGCTCAGCGTTGGGACAGATGTCGTCCACTCATTGGACGGGAGGCACCTATGATACGTCGACACGTGGCACGGCCCAATAGTGGCCCATTCAGGTGAAAAGGCTGGCCCATTTGACTTGGTCAAAAGGTAGCGGGCCGGCCCACGGAAAGCCTGTTAACGGCTTGTTCGCATATAGCCAATTTACAGCCTGCTAACTCACGGCCCGTTATGGCCTGTCTGAATTAGGCCCAGTACCGGCATCTGGGCCGTCCAATATGATTCCAGCCCGTTGTAACTTCCGGCCCATGTATGGCCCATGACGTCTTTCTGCCCATATGAGGCCCTATGTAACTCTTGGCCCATTAACGACCCATGGTGAAGCTGGCCCATAATGAACAGTGTATCGCTTTATACCCATTAACGGCCCATTATTCCATTGGGCCCTTTCCAGCCCGTGTGATCTTTCGGCCTTCTAAGGGCCCATTTATTCTTGGGCTCACTTTCAGCATTCGATTACTGCCGGTCCGTTACTGGCCTGTTCCGCTTGCAGGCCAAATTCAGCCCGTGGTTACAGTCGGTCCGTTTGTGGCCCGTTAATCTGTTGGGTTGTTTTCTTAGCATTGTCAAATACGGCCCGTTTAAGCCCGTTATACATATCGGCTATTAACGGCCCGTTATGATCGGGCCATAAACAGACAATTTCCACTCTAGCCCGTTTACGGCCCATATTGTGGTCCTTTATTGGTCCATGAATAGTACGGCCCGTAGAAGGCCCATTTATTCTAACGCCCCCGCACAAGGCCCATTGATCCTACGGCCCATAGAAGGGCCATAGATCCTATGGCCCGTAGGAGGCCCATGGTCACTACATAACGGTCCATGGTTATTACGGTCTAGCTTTAAAAAATATTTTATTGTTGCCACTAGCAAACCGCGGAAAAAGAACTGCAGTGACTACAACCAAACAAATAAACAAGACAATAAGGAAATAAATAAGCAAGCAACTTATGGTAGGCTATTACGGCTATTACACATATTACATCCACTGGGCATCAAAGTTCGCCACCAGTGCAAATATAGGGAACAAAGCAGCATATTACATACACTGGGCATCTTAATTGGCCACCAGTGCAAATAAACGAGCGGCAACAAAACAAGTCCATAACTGAAACAGCTTCACAAGAGCTCAAGAAACATTATCCTGGGTATCCACCATGCTGGCAATAAGCTTAGCAAGCTTATTAGCTTTCTCCTGTTTGGCGCTAAAATCCTCCAACGCTTGCTGTTGCACCAGAAAGTATGCATCTGAATTCTCCAGGGACTTCCTCAGTCCTTCGGCTTCTTGTCGCAACATAGCTGATCGATGTCTTTCAGCTTGTAGTTGAGACTCAAGAAACCAAACTGATTCAGACAGTGAGTTCGAAGAGCTTGTGCCAGCGGTAGTGGCCAGTAACTCGAACACTACATGAAGACAGGACTTTGGGGTTGTCTCACTGTCTTCAAGATAGTTTTCCTTAGCTGTTTTATCAGCTTTCTTGGAGACCAACAAGGATGTCTCACCATCCTGAACCTTATCTGCATTACTTCCTTTACCATTGCTTAATAAGGTACTCTTCCCAAATATTCTGTCAGCATTCTAAAAGAAGAAACTAGCAGACACATAACAGGTTTAGCATGTAGTATATGAAACTCATTTCGGTGAACCAGTTCAGTAGTAAGGTGGACAGGATTAAACTACCAAGTCTTCTATTGCCAAGTAGTAAGTACATAATAAAAGCATCAAACAAACATATATCTAAATCCTATGGTCACTGCATTGTCTTGCCAAATCAAAATAGAGACACGGTTCAAATCATATCAGTTCAAGATAAAGCAGCATTGAAAGAATACAAGTGTGAGAAACTACACGGCACAACAAGATTTCAGATGGGTAACACAGTTATACATGTACAACAACACTATTGGCTTTGTTGTGATGCTAGTAATGTGCATGATATGAGAAGTCAACTGTATACACAATTGAAATTGAAATGAATAGGGCAATTTAGAAGAGCAAACCTGTTAAAGAAACATGTTTAAACATACCTGTTGTGCCATTAGAGTTTCGATTGGATCCTTCAATTTAAAAATAAGTTTGTATGAGTAAATACAATGATACAAGAGCAAAGCAGTATGCACCATAGCAATGGAATCTTAAATGAGAACAGTTCTTCTTCAGGTTTAAGCACTTGTTCTACAAGAATAGAGTGCAATAAGACGTAGGCATATAGTACTTCAAAAGAAAAAATGAGCTCATAGACCTTACCACATTCTTGGTTCGGGACCACTACAGAACAAGGTGTTCCCAGTCGTCGTGCCGTAAATGTGTCTCAGGAGAAAGTAAGGGAATTTGATGAGTTTCTTTGCCAGTGAAGTACATTTTCTTCAGGTAATTCCGATACTGCCACCAAGCATTCTTGAAGATAGCAGAGGTATTAGCACAGGTTACCTCATCCTGAGTTTCCAAATCGGTCCTTCTCTATAGAGAAAAAGGGAACATTTGATGTATTATAACCAGCATGGAGGTAGAATGTATGGGACAAAGCAAAGTATTTGCCATAAATAACATTACTTACACATAACTCCTGGACGAACACCTGCAACTGGCTTTTTCCTTCATCTTCAGTATAATATTTCCATGATGGGAAGATACGGACATAGGATTTAACAACATCAAATGCGATAGATGCTAAACTATGAATGGCTGGTTGTACTTCGTCCACAGGAATAGGTGTACTAACTAGTGGAGTTGGGGTTCACCGTGGTAGTACTGGCGCTTTGGGCACTGGAGCTACCATACTAACTGCTCTTGTTTGGGAGCTCTATGCTGGAGATGGTGTTGTGTCAACTGGAACTGGATTACTATCTGTTGTGGTTGGGGTTAGATTGGGTGAAGCTGGTTCTCTGCCCATCGGAGTAGGGGTACAATCTGCGAGAGTCTGGGTTATGTGTGGTAGGGCTGGTTCTCGTGCATGTACAACTAGGGTGCTATCTCCACCAAGAGGTAGCACTATTTTATTTGAAGACCGTGTTTTTACTCCGCTAGATACTGCCATCACCCCCTCCAATTCAAATGGCTGATAAACAAGAAAAGTAGTTGAATGTACAGACCTTGTATGAGAGACAGATGCAATAGATAGTGTAGAAAAAAGAGGGCATGAAATAGTTCACATGTATATTGTTTAATTAAAAAGGATAGCATGACATAATTTGACATATATGATGTCTATCTAAACTAGATAGCATAGCATGACATAATTCAAAGATATGATGACTAACTAAACAGGATGGCATGAGATAATTATATGATGTCTTTAGTAAACAGGTTGGCATGACATAATTCACATACATGTTATCTAAGTAATCAGGATCGCATGATATAATTCACACGTGTGATTTATATACTAAGCAGAGGGCATTCGCATATATGATGTCTGAACTAAGAACATGGTGTTGAATATTGTGAATATGATGTCTAAACTATGCAATGCAACACACCATATGCATGATATGAGCAGTATAGCCGTGCCAAGTTAGAGCATACACCTCGGTGGGGGAATAGGACTAGTCATCTATCTCTGAATCCATCTATGAGGAGCTATCGGGACCCAGCAAGAGATCTGCTTCGAGAGGTAGCACTGTCTGATCTGAAGACCTTGTTTCCAGTCCAGATTTTTCCATCACCCACTCAAATGGCTGATTCACAGGAAGAGTAGTTGAATGTACAAACATTGTCGACAAATGGAAATGTAATGAAGAATAGGATTGGCAAGATATATTTCAAATATATGATGCCTGATTAAATAGGATGGCATTGCATATTTCACATATATTATGGCTGGCTAAAAGAGATGAGATTGCATAATTCACATATATGATATAGAAACTAAACAGGTGGCATTACAGAACATGTCTAAACTAAGCAGATGACATATATGATGTCGAAAGTAGGCACTGCAAGGCAACATATGCATGATATGACCAACATCATCATGCCAAGTTAGAGCAAACACCTCAGGGAGTAAATAGGAGTGGTCAGCTCCGTCTGAATCCGCCTCAGAACAGATATCTTCCTCTGGATTACAATCTGGAGGGGGGGGGAGGGTTTGTGTAGGATCGAAAGTAGGTCTAGAGGGGGGGTGATTAGACTACTTGACGAAATAAAAATCTAATCTTTTCCAAATTTTAAGTGTTGGCAGATTTTAGCAACTAGTACAAGTCAAGCAATCAACCTACACATGCAATTCTAAGAGTGTAGCAGCGGAAAGTAAACATTGCATATGAAGGTAAAGGGAAGGGTTTGGAGAAGGAAAACGCAATGTAGACACGGAGATTTTTGGCGTGCTTCCAATAGGTGGTGCTATCATACATCCACGTTGATGGAGACTTCAACCCACGAAGGGTAACGGCTGCGCGAGTCCACGGAGGGCTCCACCCACGAAGGGTCCATGAAGAAGCAACCTTGTCTATCCCACCATGGCCATCGCCCACGAAGGACTTGCCCCACTCGGGTAGATCTTCACGAAGTAGGCGATCTCCTTGCCCTTACAAACTTCTTGGTTCAACTCCACAATCTTGTCGGAGGCTCCCAAGCGGCACCTAACCAATCTAGGAGACACCACTCTCCGAAAGGTAATAGATGGTGTGTTGATGATGAACTCCTTGCTCTTGTGCTTCAAATGATAGTCTCCCCAACATTCAATTCTCTCTCATAGATTTGCCTATGGTGGAAAGATGATTTGAGTGGAAAGCAACTTGGGGAAGGCTAGAGATCAAGATTCTTGTGGTAGGATTGGAATATCTTGGTCTCAACACATGAGTAGGTGGTTCTCTCTCAGAAAATGAGTAGTGGAAGTGTAGGCATGTTTTGATGGCTCTCTCACAAATGGAGAAGGGGGTGGAGGGGTATATATAGCCTCCACACAAAATCCAACCGTTACACACATTTGACCCAACTCGGTTAGACCGAATAGAAGAACTCGGTGAGACCGATTTAGTTCAAAATGTGAATGTTAGGAATCTCGGCGGGACCGACTGGAACAACTCGGTGGGACCGATGTGGTAGGGCTTAGGGCAAACATCAACTCGGTGGCACCGATTGCATCAACTCGGTTAGACCGAAGTGAAGCAACAAGGCAACAAAGAGGATGTCAAGCAAACTCGGTGGGACCGAGTGCACATTTCGGTGAGACCAAAATAATTGCAACAGCCAATAGAGAGTTTGCAAGGCCATCTCGGTGGGACCGAGATCTGTATCGGTGTGACTGAATTGTCTAGGGTTTCTGGCAGTGGCTATGTCAACTGAACTCGGTGGCGCCGGATGGAACATTTTGGTGGGGCCGAGTTTGACTTAGAGTTTTGGACATATGTGGAAATGAGAAAGTGGCTGAGGGTTTTTGGAGCAATATCACTAAGCACTTTGAGCAAATAGACCATTAAGCAACACCTCATCCCCTTTTAATAGTATTGGCTTTCCTATGGACTCAATGTGATCTTGGATCACTAAAATAGAAATGAAGAGTCTTGAGCTTTTGCCAATCTTTGTCCTTAGCATTTTAAAGGGTCCACATCTCTAGTCCGTGCCATGCCAATCATTGAACTTTCTGAAATATTAAACTTGAATGGATATTCGTTCAATGAGCTATATGTTGTTATGAATTACCAAAACCACCCGGGGATTAGTTGCACTTTCAGTTTGCCATTGCACCCACCATGGAGTGATGTCTGCATGACATTGTTGAAGGAAATATGCCCTAGAGGCAATAATAAAGTTGTTATTTATATTTCCTTATATCATGATAAATGTTTATTATTCATGCTAGAATTGTATTAACCGGAAACTTGATACATGTGTGAATACATAGACAAAACAAAGTGTCCCTAGTATGCCTCTACTTGACTAGCTTGTTAATCAAAGATGGTTAAGTTTCCTGACCATAGACATGTGTTGTCATTTGATGAACGGGATCACATCATTAGAAGAATGATGTGATGGACAAGACCCATCCGTTAGCTTAGCATAATGATCGTTAAGTTTTATTGCTATTGCTTTCTTCATGACTTATACATATTCCTCTGACTATGAGAATATGCAACTCTCGAATACCGGAGGAACACCTTGTGTGCTATCAAACGTCACAACGTAACTGGGTGATTATAAAGATGCTCTACAGGTGTCTTCGAAGGTGTTTGTTGGGTTGGCATAGATTGAGATTAGGATTTGTCACTCCGAGTATCGGAGAGGTATCTCTGGGCCCTCTCGGTAATGCACATCATGATAAGCCTTGCAAGCAATGTGACTAATGAGTTAGTTACGGGATGATGCATTATGGAACGAGTAAAGAGACTTGCCGGTAACGAGAATGAACTAGGTATGAAGATACCGACGATCGAATCTCGGGCAAGTAACATACCGATGACAAAGGGAATAACGTATGTTGTCATTACGGTTTGACCGATAAAGATCTTCGTAGAATATGTCGGAACGAATATGAGCATCTAGGTTCCGCTCTTGGTTATTGATCGGAGATATGTCTCGGTCATGTCTACATAGTTCTCGAACCCGTAGGGTCCGCACGCTTAACGTTCGATGACGATTTGTATTATGAGTTATGTGTTTTGGTGACCGAAGATTGTTCGGAGTCCCGGATGAGATCACGGACATGACGAGGAGTCTCGAAATGGTCAAGAGGTAAAGATTGATATATTGGAAGGTTCTATTCGGACACCGGAATGGTTCCGGAGAGGTTCGGGTAAATATCGGAGTACCGAGGGGTTACCGGAACCCCCCGGGGAAGTATTGGGCCTTATTGGGCCATAGGGGAGAGGAGGAGGCAGGCCACAGGAGGTGGCGTGCACCCCCCCCCCCATGGGAGTCCGAATTGGACAAGGGGGAGGGGCGCGGCCCCCCTTTCCTTCTCCCTCTCCCTCTCTTTCCCTCTTCCCCCTCCGTTGGAAAGGAAGGGGGGCGACTAGGACTAGGAGTCCTAGTGGGACTCCCCCCACTTGGCGCGCCCCCTTGGGCCGGCCACCTCCCCTCTCCTCCTTTATATACAGGGGCAAGGGGGCACCCCAAAGCAGATCAATTGTTCTTAGCCTTGTGCGGTGCCCCCTCCACAGTTTACTCCTCAGGTCATATTGTCGTAGTGCTTAGGCGAAGCCCTGCGCGGATCACATCACCATCACCGTCACCACGCCGTCGTGCTAACGAAACTCTCCCTCGACACTTTGCTGGATCAAGAGTTCGAGGGACGTTATCGAGCTGAACGTGTGCTGAACTCGGAGGTGCCGTACGTTCGGTACTTGATCGGTTGGATCGTGAAGACGTTCGACTACATCAACCGCGTTAACCTAACGCTTCCGCTTTCGGTCTATGAGGGTATGTGGACACACTCTCCCCCTCTCGTTGCTATGCATCTCCTAGATAGATCTTGCGTGAGCGTAGGAATTTTTTTGAAATTGCATGCTACGTTACCCAACAGTGGCATCCGAGCCAGGTCTATGCGTAGATGATATGCACGAGTAGAATACAAAGAGTTGTGGGCGATGATAGTCATACTGCTTACCACCAACGTCTTATTTTGATTCGGCGGTATTGTTGGATGAAGCGGCCCGGACCAACCTTACATGACCACATTCATGAGACCGGTTCCACCGACAGATAGGCAACTTGTTTTGCATAAAGGTGGCTGGCGGGTGTCTGTTTCTCCAACTTTAGTTGAATCGAATTTGACTACGGCCGGTCCTTGTTGAAGGTTAAAATAGCAAACTTGATGAAACATCATTGTGGTTTTTATGCGTAGGTAAGAACGGTTCTTACTAGAAGCCCGTAGCAGCCACGTAAAACTTGCAACAACAAAGTAGAGGACGTCTAACATGATGTGATATGGTATGGACATGATGTGATATGGTCAAGACATGATGTGATATATGTTATTGTATGAGATGATCATGTTTTGTAAAAGATATCGGCAACTGGCAGGAGCCTTATGGTTGTCGCTTTATTGTATGAAATGCAATCGCCATGTAATTGCTTTACTTTATCACTAAGCGTTAGCGATAGTTGTAGAAGCAATATTTGGCGAGACGACAACGACGCTTCGATGGAGATCAAGGTGTCAAGCCGGTGATGATGGAGATCATGATGGTGCTTTGGAGATGGAGATCAAAGGCACAAGATGATGATAGCCATATCATGTCACATATTTTGATTGCATGAGATGTTTATCTTTTATGCATCTTATTTTGCTTAGTTCGGCGGTAGCATTATAAGATGATCCCTCACTAAAATTTCAAGGTATAAGTGTTCTCCCTGAGTATACACCGTTGCGACAGTTCGTCGTGCCGAGACACCACGTGATGATCGGGTGTGATAAGCTCTACGTTCACATACAACGGGTGCAAGACAGTTTTGCATGCGCGGAATACTCGGGTTAAACTTGACGAGCCTAGCATGTACAGACATGGCCTCGGAACACTGAGACCGAAAGGTCGAACGTGAATCATATAGTAGGTATGATCAACATAGAGATGTTCACCATTGAAAACTACTCCATCTCACGTGATGATCGGACATGGTTTAGTTGATATGGATCACGTGATCATTTAGATGACTCGAGGGATGTCTATCTAAGTGGGAGTTCTTAAGTAATATGATTAATTGAACTTAATTTATCATGAACTTAGTCCTGATAGTATTTGCATATCTATGTTGTAGATCAATGGCCCGTGCTACCGTTCCCTTGAATTTTAATGCGTTCCTAGAGAAAGCTAAGTTGAAAGATGATGGTAGCAACTACACGGACTGGGTCCGTAACTTGAGGATTATCCTCATTGCTGCACAGAAGAATTATGTCCTTGATGCACCGCTGGGTGAAAGGCCTACTGCAGGAGCAGATGCTGACGTTATGAACGTCTGGCAAGCTCAATCTGATGACTACTCGATAGTTCAGTGTGCCATGCTTTACGGCT
Source organism: Thinopyrum elongatum (assembly GCA_011799875.1). Classification (NCBI taxonomy): domain Eukaryota; kingdom Viridiplantae; phylum Streptophyta; class Magnoliopsida; order Poales; family Poaceae; genus Thinopyrum; species Thinopyrum elongatum. The sequence goes on from CM022301.1 coordinate 339,464,303, forward strand.
TAGAATCGGGACTTCAAAGACGTTTTGAACATCATGGAGCATATTAGATGTTCCAGGAGTTGAAGTTAATATTTCAAGCAAATGCCCGAGTTGAGAGATATGAAGTCTCCAACAAGTTCTATAGCTGCAAGATGGAGGAGAACAGTTCTGTTAGTGAACATATACTCAAAATGTCTGGGTATCATAACCACTTGACTCAGCTGGGAGTTAATCTTCTGGATGATAGTGTCATTGACAGAGTCCTTCAATCACTGCCACCAAGCTATAAAGGCTTCGTGATGAACTATAATATGCAAGGGATGAACAAGACGATTCCCGAGCTCTTCGCGATGCTAAAGGCTGCGGAGGTAGAAATCAAGAAGGAGCATCAAGTGTTGATGGTTAACAAGACCACTAGTTTCAAGAAAAAGGGCAAAGGGAAGAAGGGGAACTTCAAGAAGAATAGCAAGCAAGTTGCTACTCCCGGGAAGAAGCCCAAGTCTGGACCTAAGCCTGAAACTGAGTGCTTCTACTGCAAAGGGACTGGTCACTAGAAGCGGAACTGCCCCAAGTATTTGGCGGATAAGAAGGATGGCAAAGTGAAAGGTATATTTGATATACATGTTATTGATGTGTACCTTACTAATGCTCGTAGTAGCGCCTGGGTATTTGATACTAGTTCTGTTGCTCATATTTGAAACTCAAAACAGGGGCTACGGATTAAACGAAGATTGGCTAAGGACGAGGTGACGATGCGCGTCGAAAATGGTTCCAAGGTCGATGTGATCGCCGTCGGCACGCTACCTCTACATCTACCTTCGGGATTAGTTTTAGACCTGAATAATTGTTATTTGCTGCCAGCGTTGAGCATGAACATTATATCTGGATCTTGTTTAATGCGAGACGGTTATTCATTTAAATCAGAGAATAATGGTTGTTCTTTTTATATGAGTAATATCTTTTATGGTCATGCACCCTTGATGAGTGGTCTATTTTTGTTGAATCACGATTGTAGTGATACACATATTCATAATATTGAAGCCAAAAGATGCAAAGTTAATAATGATAGTGCAACTTATTTGTGGCACTGCCGTTTAGGTCATATTGGTGTAAAGCGCATGAAGAAACTCCATGCTGATGGGCTTTTGGAATCACTTGATTATGAATCACTTGATGCTTGCGAACCATGCCTCATGGGCAAGATGACTAAGACTCCGTTCTCCGAACAATGGAGCGAGCCACTGACTTATTGGAAATAATACATACTGATGTATGCGGTCCGATGAGTGTTGAGGCTCGCGGCGGGTATCGTTATTTTCTGACCTTCACAAATGATTTAAGCAGATATGGGTATATCTACTTAATGAAACACAAGTCTGAAATGTTTGAAAAGTTCAAAGAATTTCAGAGTGAAGTGGAAAATCATCGTAACAAGAAAATAAAGTTTCTACGATCTGATCGCGGAGGCGAATATTTGAGTTACGAGTTTGGTCTTCATTTGAAACAATGTGGAATAGTTTCGCAACTCACGCCACTTGGACCATCACAGCGTAATGGTGTGTCCGAATGTCGTAATCGTACTTTATTAGATATGGTGCGATCTATGATGTCTCTTACCGATTTACCACTATCGTTTTGGGGTTATGCATTAGAGACAGCTGCATTCACGTTAAATAGGGCACCATCTAAATCCGTTGAGACGACCGTATGAACTGTGGTTTGGCAAGAAACCTAAGCTGTCGTTTCTTAATGTTTGGGGTTGCGATGCTTATGTGAAAAAGCTTCAGCCTGATAAGCTCGAACCCAAATCGGAGAAGTGCGTCTTCATAGGATACCCAAAAGAAACTATTGGGTACAACTTCTATCACAGATCCGAAGGCAAGATCTTTGTTGCTAAGAATGGATCCTTTCTACAGAAGGAGTTTCTCTCGAATGAAGTGAGTGGGAGGAAAGTAGAACTTGATGAGGTAATTGTACCTTCTCTTGAATTGGAGAATAGCTCATCACAGAAAACAGTTCCCGTGATGCCTACACCAATTAGTGAGGAAGCTAATGATGATGATCATGAAACTTCAGATCAAGTTACTACCGAACCTCGTAGGTCAACCAGAGTACGTTCCGCACCAGAGTGGTACGGTAATCCTGTTCTGGAAGTCATGTTACTAGACCATGACGAATCTACGAACTATGAGGATGCGATGATGAGCCCAGATTCCGCGAAATGGCTTGAGGCCATGAAATCTGAGATGGGATCCATGTATGAGAACAAAGTGTGGACTTTGGTTGACTTGCCCGATGATCGGCAAGCCATAGAGAATAAATGGATCTTTAAGAAGAAGACTGACGCTGATGGTAATGTTACTGTCTACAAAGCTCAACTTGTTGCAAAAGGTTTTCGACAAGTTCAAGGAGTTGACTACGATGAGACCTTCTCACTCGTAGCGATGCTTAAGTCTGTCCGAATCATGTTAGCAATTGCCGCATTTTATTATTATGAAATCTGGCAAATGGACGTCAAAACTGCATTCCTTAATGGATTTCTTAAAGAAGAGTTGTATATGATGCAACCAGAAGGTTTTGTCGATCCTAAAGGTGCTAACAAAGTGTGCAAGCTCCAGCGATCCATTTATGGACTGGTGCAAGCCTCTCGGAGTTGGAATATACGCTTTGATAGTGTGATCAAAGCATATGGTTTTATACAGACTTTTGGAGAAGCCTGTATTTACAAGAAAGTGAGTGGGAGCTCTGTAGCATTTCTAATATTATATGTGGATGACATATTGTTGATTGGAAATGATATGGAATTTCTGGATAGCATAAAAGGATACTTGAATAAGAATTTTTTGATGAAAGACCTCGGTGAAGCTGCTTATATATTGGGCATCAAGATCTGTAGGGATAGATCGAGACGCTCAATAGGACTTTCACAAAGCACATACCTTGATAAAGTTTTGAAGAAGTACAAAATGGATCAGTCAAAGAAAGGGTTCTTGCCTGTGTTGCAAGGTGTGAAGTTGAGTAAGACTCAATGCCCGACCACTGCAGAAGATAGAGAGAAAATGAAAGTCATTCCCTATGCCTCAGCCATAGGTTCTATCATGTATGTTATGCTGTGTACCAGACCTGATGTGTGCCTTGCCATAAGTTTGGCAGGGAGGTACCAAAGTAATCCAGGAGTGGATAACTAGACAGCGGTCAAGAACATCCTAAAATACCTGAAAAAGGACTAAGGATATGTTTCTCGTTTATGGAGGTGACAAAGAGCTCGTCGTAAATGGTTACGTTGATGCTAGCTTTGACACTGATCTGGATGACTCTAAGTCACAAACCGAATACGTATTTATATTGAATGGTGGAGCTGTCAGTTGGTGCAGTTCCAAGCAAAGCATCGTGGCGGGATCTACGTGTGAAGCGGAGTACATAGCTACTTCGGAAGCAGCAAATGAAGGAGTCTCCATGAAGGAGTTCATATCCGATCTAGGTGTAATACCTAGTGCATCGGGTCCAATGAAAATCTTTTGTGACAATACTGGAGCAATTGCCTTAGCGAAGGAATCCAGATTTCACAAGAGAACCAAACACATCAAGAGACGCTTCAACTCCATCCGCGATCAAGTCAAGGAGGGAGACATAGAGATTTGCAAAATACATACGGATCTGAATGTTGCACACCCGTTGACTAAGCCTCTTCCACGAGAAAAACATGATCAGCACCAAGACTCCATGGGTGTTAGAATCATTACTATGTAATATAGATTATTGACTCTAGTGCAAGTGGGAGACTGAAGGAAATATGCCCTAGAGGCAATAATAAAGTTGTTATTTATATTTCCTTATATCATGATAAATGTTTATTATTCATGCTAGAATTGTATTAACCGGAAACTTGATACATGTGTGAATACATAGACAAAACAAAGTGTCCCTAGTATGCCTCTACTTGACTAGCTCGTTAATCAAAGATGGTTAAGTTTCCTGACCATAGACATGTGTTGTCATTTGATGAACGGGATCACATCATTAGAAGAATGATGTGATGGACAAGACCCATCCGTTAGCTTAGCATAATGATCGTTAAGTTTTATTGCTATTGCTTTCTTCATGACTTATACATATTCCTCTGACTATGAGATTATGCAACTCCCGAATACCGGAGGAACACCTTGTGTGCTATCAAACATCACAACGTAACTGGGTGATTATAAAGATGCTCTACAGGTATCTCCGAAGGTGTTTGTTGGGTTGGCATAGATCGAGATTAGGATTTGCCACTCCGAGTATCGGAGAGGTATCTCTGGGCCCTCTAAGTAATGCACATCATGATAAGCCTTGCAAGCTGAGTTAGTTACAGGATGATGCATTACGGAACGAGTAAAGAGACTTGCCGGTAACAAGAATGAACTAGGTATGAAGATACCGACGATCGAATCTCGGGCAAGTAACATACCGATGACAAAGGGAATAACGTATGTTGTCATTACGGTTTGACCGATAAAGATCTTCGTAGAATATGTAGGAACCAATATGAGCATCCAGGTTCCGTTGTTGGTTATTGATCGGAGATATGTCTCGGTCATGTCTACATAGTTCTCGAACCCGTAGGGTCCGCACGCTTAACGTTCGATGACAATTTATATTATGAGTTATGTGTTTTGGTGACCGAAGATTGTTCGGAGTCCCGGATGAGATCACGGACATGATGAGGAGTCTCGAAATGGTCGAGAGGTAAAGATTGATATATTGGAAGGTTATATTCGGACACCAGAATGGTTCCGGAGAGGTTCGGGTAAATATCGGAGTACCGAGGGGTTACCGGAACCCCCCGCGGAAGTATTGGGCCTTATTGGGCCATAGGGGAGAGGAGGAGGCAGGCCACAGGAGGTGGCGCCCCCCCCCCCCATGGGAGTCTGAATTGGACAAGGGGGAGGGGCGCGGCCCCCCTTTCCTTCTCCCTCTCCCTCTCTTTCCCTCTTCCCCCTACGTTGGAAAGGAAGGGGGGCGACTAGGACTAGGAGTCCTAGTGGGACTCCCCCCACTTGGCGCGCCCCCTTGGGCCGGCCACCTCCCCTCTCCTCCTCTATTTATGGGGGCAAGGGGGCACCCCAAAGCAGATCAATTGTTCTTAGCCGTGTGCGGTGCCCCCCTCCACAGTTTACTCCTCAGGTCATATTGTCGTAGTGCTTAGGCGAAGCCCTGCGCGGATCACATCACCATCACCATCACCACGCTGTCGTGCTGACGAAACTCTCCCTCGACACTTTGCTGGATCAAGAGTTCGAGGGACGTTATCGAGCTGAATGTGTGCTGAACTCGGAGGTGCCGTACGTTCGGTACTTGATCGGTTGGATCGTGAAGACGTTTGACTACATCAACCGCGTTAACCTAACGCTTCCGCTTTCGGTCTACGAGGGTACGTGGACACACTCTCCCCCTCTCATTGCTATGCATCTCCTAGATAGATCATGCGTGAGCGTAGGAAATTTTTTGAAATTGCATGCTATGTTACCCAACAATTGTATTGCCGCGCAAAACTCTTCTCTTTTTCTCTTCATGTTCAACATTACTGTGTACAATATCTGACATGCATACAAAAAATATAGTGAGATTATGTAAGGAGAGCATGAAGAAATCTAGAGTGATGGTAACAACCAATGGATAGATCCAAAAATAATGATAGCAGGCTGATGATAGCTTTACTTTAATAAAGAGACAGATGATGATTGCTTTACTGTTTGTTTCCCACCCAAGATGAACAACATAGACATACCCTAGGTGAACCAGATAATAGACATGGATACTATTCATTGCTACCTCGATATGTGCCCACAAGCATTTTAAAACACAGGTTTGAACATTAATTCGGACCTGACTTAGAGTCGAAGAGGTGAATAGGACGATAAAGTAGCAGGTAATATTAAGTAATGCATAACATAAGCAGAAACAAAAGAGTGTGACCTCTCTTGTGGACCCGTGTACTCCTCAGGTTCATCTGCTGAGTCGATGATGGTGATGCAGTTCGGTGGGTGCCGGCGGCAGGGAAGGAGATCTGAGGCGGCGAAAGATGGTCGGGAGTCGTGATGTCTAGAATGGTGGATGCTTCTGTTGATGGAGCAGCTCAGGTGAGGTGGACGACGTCGCGGCAGGAGCAGGACAAACCACACAAAGTTTTCTTCGACACCTATCTGTAACTGAAGTAATTCTGTAAGGGCTCCTTTGGCTTGCAGGATTCTAAAAACGCAGGGATAGGAAAAACACCGGAATAGGATAGGAATGCACGTGCGAAACAGAGCATTTGTAAACACATGATTTCTGTCAACTTGGGTGTTTGGTTCACAGGAATTGGAAGAGCAGAGGAATGCAAAGAAACATGGCCAAATTAAAGTGAAACAATATGAAAGTGTGTATAGTTAGAATGTTATTCTGCCACTAATGCACTTAGTCTTGTTTTCATGAATAGGAAAAGTAGCTCCAGGTGGATGTTTTGCTCCATTCCTTTCAACCAAATGCATGAATAATTGAATAGTAGAGTACAATAGGAAAATTTCCTATTGCTATGTTTTTCCTTCACTTTTTCCTTTGAACCAAAATAGCCCTAATGGATCAACATGAATGTAGAGTAATAAGTGATCCGACAATTGTACAACCTCTTTGTTGTAGTCGTGTCGACCTCAGTATCATTGGGTTGGTCGCTGAAGAAGTTGCGGCAGAGGTGGTTGTCGGAGGTGTGGTGGAAGATCTGAGGCGTCTGTAGACGGCGTCCAGGGTACTGCTCTGTTGTGATGGATAGTTCCGTCATTGGAGCAGCTCCGGCGAGCCATAAGACGTCGAGGCTGAAGCAGCACAAGACAGACATCGTTAATCTCAAGTGGGATTCTAATAGCATCTCCAATAGATGATGTAAAATACATTACCAAAAAGTGGTAGATGTAAAATGTACATCACCAAAAAACACCTGACTACAATAGATGAGGTAAAAACTGTTGACTCTGAACTTAACTGTCGAAACTAAAAATTTATTGTGGAATCTGAATGTTACTATATAAACTGAACGCACTGGTAGCAGAGATGCACTCACATGTAGTTTAGGCTGCTCGAGCACTAGTAGTGGAGAAACAGTGATCTAAATCAGCAGGCGACCGACAGGGAACACAGTAGCAGATAGCAGCCGAAGCAGCAGCGCCTGGAGTAGTAGTGCGAACTAGAGCCAGAGCAGCAACTCATGTAGCTGTAGTAGCCCGTGTAGCAGCATCAGCAGCGCGAGCAAGAGCAAGAGCAGAGCAGCAGCACGAGAGAGGGGAAGAGCAGAGCGGCAACGCGAGCAAGTGAGAGCCGTAGCAGCAGCAGTAGCAGAGTAGCAGCATGAGCGAGCGAGAGCCGGAGTAGTAGCAGCTCCGGCTGGTATGGACGCCGCCGCTGAGGGAGCCATGCACTGGGGGAGAGCCGCCATGGAGATGTCGCCGGCGGCACCGACTACGAGGTAGCCACGCCATGGGGGAGCGGGATCGAGCATCGGCGGCGCCGAGAGGTCAAGTGCGATGCGATGAGTGTACAACCTCTTTGGTGGGGCCGAGTAGGCCTCGGCTTCGTCCGAGGAGTCAGTGAGGATGTTGCAGTTCCAGTGAAGCAGGTTAAAGCCACGATAGACGAGGCAATCGTTAGAGCAGCTCCTTGGAGGTGGAAGACGGGGCGGCTGAACCGGTGGGACGATGAGATCGACGACGGATCCTCATCCGGGGCGGTGGATGAGGGACGTCGAGCTGTTGCGGTGGATGACGTCGTCGGGGAAGAGGCTCCGACTGGGCAGCGGTGGGGTGGCGGACGGCGGAGGGTGGGGTTTCACAGCTGGAGCGGAGAGGTTATGGCGGCCTGGGATTTTGAATGGCGAAAAGGAGGTGATGGGAGGGGGAACCATGACTTAGGGACGCGCTTGTCCAAAATGTAGGGTGTGTTACAAAAGTACCCCCACCGATTTGAACTAGCGGCCCTTTCGGCTCAGGGTTAGAAGGGGGATTTCACGTGTCAGGATTTGGCAGCTGGAGGGAGTTTTTGCGCGCGTTGTAATTTCGGGATAGCAAGGCGTGAGTTTTGGGAGCATGATATCTGAATTTTCGGGATAACAAGGCGTGGGTTGAATTTTAGGGACCAGCCTAACGTGTAATAATGTAGGTACCAAATCAATTCGCACTTCCCTCACCGAAAAAAAAACTATTCGCACCACACAAAGAGAGAGTCTTGTCCCGTTTTACTGTACAAATGATATTCAAAGCTATGAATCCATGTTATGTCCAATTAATTTTTTCGCTGGCTGTATAATGCATGTAACCTACTCATACGAACATTTTAGGGCATTCCAAATGTCTATACTACCGCTGCAATTCGAACTAAATTTGAATTCGTTTCTCCATTTGAATAAGAATCTATAATCATGATTGTTGCCAACTTAAACCATCATTCGTATATTATCTTAACAACACACCACATGATTACTATAGAGATAGATATGAACTATGTGTACTATATGAACTCGAATTCAAAATTTTGAATACACTTGATGTTGATTCCATATAATAGTACATTTGATGTACTAACTAGATCTTCATAATCTAAACCATGTTTCATACGTACACTGTGTTTATCACACAAAGTATAGTGCCCCATCCCCTACATTATGACAAGTATTTAGCCCTGAGCTGCAAAAGCCACACATTATCACAAATTCAAATAAATGTTCTATATATTATATGTAGTATAACATGTTCATAACCACACCAGGCGTATCACCATTATATATATTCATGCATGCGTCGGTTTAAAACACTATGATATCCTCTTCAAATATCTGAATCCACTTTTTATAATGAATTATGATCTCTGTTCGTCTTTTACACCCACACAATCCTCTTCTCTTTGTAGCTAGCGCTAACTTTCTCTCGTGCATGCACACGCCCGCCCCCCTCTCACCCTCCCTCAGCGTCCCCTCCATCACGCACATTCGTTATTTCTCTTTAGGTTGTTCACCCATGGTGTGTGTAGGCCCCCCGGCTCCTTATTTCCGGCACACACCGGTTGATATACCTCTCTAGCCAAGTGTGCCTACCACAAACACACACTTTCCCTCTTCTCTTCTCACCGTCCCTGCCCCCCTATGTACAATATGGTTCCACACACGGTCACACTCCCGCCCCTCTTTTCATCGATCTCATACTAGCACACTCCTCCCCCTCAATATAGTAGGTGTCGGTGTCAAAACCGGCAGACCTCGGGGTAGGGGGTCCCGAGCTGTGGATCTAGGATCGATGGGGAACAAGGGATGATGAACACGGTGTTTTACCTAGGTTTGGGCCCTCTTGATGGAGGTAAAACCCTACGTCCTACTCTTGTTTATATTGATGATGGGGTATCGAGTACAGAGTTGATCTACCTCGAGATCATGAGTTGTGGTCTAAACCCTAATGATATGATGGATGTCATAATGATCTTGCCTGCCCCTATCGACTAGCCTGGCCTCGGCTTATATAATGTACCAGAGACCTAGGATAATAAGAGTCCTAGTCGGCTACGTTGGTGGATAGGACTCCTTGTCTTGATCACCAAGTCTTGCGGAATCTTCCTTGTATGCGGCATGGGCTACCTGAAGTGGCCCATGAGAGAACCGCCATGGGGGTCCTCGGCCCGATCCAGCTGGTCGGGAGACGACGTGGTGAGTACCCCCTAGTCCAGGACACCGTCAGTAGCCCCCTGAACCGGTATTCAAGTTGGGGACGTTCCTCGATTCTTCCGAACTGTTCTTCATCTTCGGTCGTCGGTCTTGAAAACTGGTTCAACAAATCTTCCCATCTTCTATCTTGAGGATTGCCGAGCTAAATTCGAAGAGTTTACACGTCGGGCATCCGAGGAGCCCTTTAAGTTTTTGGCCTTTATCAATGCCTTGTTATTTTTACGCGACACCTCTGGTTTGAAGTGTTTCCCATGCGGCGGTATCCTCTCGCGTCCGAGCTCCAGTGCCGAACTGCATCCAAGCTCTAACGCCGGACTGCATCCGAGTTGTCATTTTGCAGCTGAGCTCCAACACCGAACTGCATCCAAGCTCCAACGCCAGACTGTATCCGAGGTGTCATAGGTCACCTTGGTTCAAAAAAGTCGAAGGAGTTTAGCCGATCTTGATGCCGAAAATGCCCTCTATGGAGCCAACCATTTGTATCTGAGCTTTATGCCGAACTGCTTCCAAGGTATCTTCTTGCAGCCAAGCTCCAACGCCGGTCTGCATCCGAAGTGTCATAGACTACCTCGGTCTTGAAAAAGTTGAAAGAATTCAGCTGAGCTTAATTTGGAACCGCTCCCTAGGGAGCCAACCAATTGCATCCTAGCTTTATGTCGACTGCTTCCGAAGTGGTGCAATTTCTTCTCTGCCGAGATATATAGCCAGTAGCCCTCAAGGTGTGTGTGTCGGCCTAAAATCCGAGATACACCTGAAGGAAAACATGAAACCACTGATCCCAGTAGCCCCTGAGACTCAGGTCGATTTGCAAAATCGGCCTGAGGATCAACTCCTAGCTCGGCAGCATACGTAGGAATAGAAACATAGTGTAATATATAAGAGGAGATAGTGATCGGCGGACGGGCCCTTGAGAGAGGGTCTTTTAGAAGTCGCCATAATATATTAGCTTGATGCCGGATAGGTCCCAGATGGTACCAGTTATTATCCAAAGACGCATTTACCCATAGCTCGGTCAAGCCGAACACTGGGAACTTTGAATTTTCTGCATTGAATTGGCAATGCAGTAGCCCCCGAGCCACTGGTCGGGTGGCATTCGCCAGATCAGGGGATCAATGTACCCCGTTAATGGATTTTAAGTGAGAAGCGCGAAGCCAGTAGCCCCCGAGCCATAATTTGGGCAAGGGTGGCCGAATTAAGGATCAATATTCAGAGTAAACTGACTTTAATCACAATTTATGTGTAATGATTCTATGTATCCAAGTACTCTACATCATTAATGCTCGAATCTGCATTGTACAAAACTTTGTTGACCGACCATCGGCTTCAACCTCCTCGGCCAGTAGCCGGGGAGTGTTTCTCCTACTTTATAAAGTCTTTATAAGGGCAAAGATTTACGGCAAACAAGGCAATTCGGCCATATGGTTTTATAAACAAAGGTGCGCAGAGAGATATGTTATATTACTATTAACGTAAGAAACATCTTCCAAAGAAAATAGTCCCGCTATCGGTTCCTTTCTTTGGGTTGTTGATGTCTACTATGCAACTTTATTCTTGTAGACTCGTGTTGGGCCTCCAAGCGCAGAGTTTTATAGGACAGTAGCAATTTTCCCTCAAGTGGATGACCTAAGGTTTATCAATCCGTGGGAGGCGTAGGATGAAGATGGTCTCTCTCAAACAACCCTGCAACCAAATAAAAAAGAGTCTCTTGTGTCCCCAACATACCAAATACAATGGTAATTTGTATAGGTGCACTAGTTCGGCGAAGAGATGGTAATAAAAGCGTAGTAATGATAGTAGATATTGGTTTTTGTAATAGTAACAATAAAAAACAGCAAGGTAGCAATTGATAAAATGGTGCACAAACGGTATTGCAATGCTTGAAAATGAGGCCTAGGGTCCGTACTTTCGCTAGTGCAATCTCTCAACAATGCTAATCTAATTGGATCATATAACCTTCCCTCAACATGCGATGAAGAATCACTCCAAAGTTCCTATCTAGCGGAGAACATAAGAAGAAATTGTTTGTACGGTATGAAACCACCTTAAAGTTATTCTTTCCGTTCGATCTATTCAAGAGTTCGTACTAAAATAACGCAAAGTTATTCTTTCCGTTCGAACTATCCAAGAGTTCGTACTAAAATAACACCATATAATACGCATCAAGCAACTCTAATGTCACCTAGATAGTCCAATGTCACCACAAGTATCCACGAGTTAATTATACGATACACATCAAACAATTTCAGATTCATAATACTCGATCCAACACAAAGAACCTCAAAGAGTGCCACAAGATTTCTACCGGAGAAACAAGGACGAAAACGTGCATCAACCCCTATGCATAGATTACCCCAATGTCACCTCGGGAATCCGTGAGTTGAGTGCCAAGACATAGATCAAGTGCTCTCAAATCCATAAAAGTATTCAATCCGATAAAACGAAATCTCAAAGGGAAAACTCAATTCATCACAAGATAGAGAGGGAAAAACACCATATGATCCGACTATATTAACAAAGCCCGCGATACATCAAGATCATGTCATCTCAAGAACATGAGAGAGAGAGATTAAACACATAGTTACTGGTACAAACCCTCAGCCCCGAGGGTGGACTACTCCCTCCTCATCATGGTGGCTGCCGGGATGATGAAGATGGCCACCGGTGATGATTTCCCCCTCCGGTAGGGTGCCAGAACGGGGTCTAGATTGGTTTTTCGTGGCTACAGAGGCTTGCGGTGGCGGAACTTCTGATCTAGGGTTACTCCTGATGGTTTCTCTATTTATAGGAATTTTTGGCGTCGGTTTCACGCTAAGATGGGCCTTGAGGTGAGCACAACCCACCAGGGCACGGGCAAGGGCCCAGGTGCGCCCCGGTGTCTTGTGCCCTACTCCTTCACCTTCTGGTCCTTCCACGAAGCTTCGGCGGTCTCTTTTGTTCCAAAAAAAATCGTCAAAAAGTTTCAGCTCATTTGGAGAACTTTCATTTCTGCACAAAAAACAACACCACGGTAGTTCTGCTGAAAACAGCGTCAGTCCGGGTTAGTTCCATGCAAATCATACCAAAACCTTATAAAATTGTTGTAAACATGGCAAGAATACTTCATAAATTATAGATACGTTGGAGACATATCAGCATCCCCAAGCTTAATTCCTACTCGTCCTCGAGTAGGTAAATGATAAAAGAAATAATTTATGAAGTGTGAATGCTAGCAAAGTGCACAAGTTTGATTAATGATAATTTCAATCACTTTTCATAGCATCATAACAGCAATTCTTTCTCATAAAACTTCTCATGTTAAAGTAGCAATTGAAAAAAGAATTTTTTTTTTGATGTGGAATGCTACCTATCATATTTATCATATACTATTTTCTTTTGTAGCATGGACATTTGGACTTGAATGATTCAAAGCAATAGTCTATAATTTGACATGAGGACATCAATACTCAAGCATATCAACAAGCAACCATGTCTTTCAAAATATCAACACTAAAGAAAGCTATCCCTAGCCCATCATGCTCAATCATTGATCCATTCATGAAACACACTCGCATATTAGCTACATCCAATGCTCGAGTACGATCATAGTGCCCCTTAGTTGGTGCTTTATAAGAGAAGATGGAGACTCAAATAAAAAATAAAAATTGCATAAAGTAAATAGATAGGCCCTTCGCAGAGGGAAGTAGGGATTTGTAGAGGTGCCAGAGCTCAAAGCTTAAATTGAGAGATAAAAGATTTTGGGAGGCATATTTTTCCCGTCAATGAAAACGACCGAGTAATTCCCAACACTTTCCATGCTAGATATATCATAGGCGGTTCCCAAATAGAAAATAAAGTTTATTCCTTTTTCCACCATTCTTTCACAATCCATGGCTAGCCGTATCCACGGGTGCCCTCCATACCAACACTTTCCAAGGAATTTGTTATTTGACAACATAAAGTAAATTCATTTTTCATTTCGGGACTGGGCATCCCTAATACCTTTGCCGTACTCTCGTGCAATGACAAGTGAATAAGCACTCATCTTGATAATAACACATCTAGCATGGAAAATATTGGCCACCCCCTGCCGCTACATGAGCGGTACGAGCACACAAAAAGGAAATTATTTTAAAAATTTAGAGATGGCACAGACAAATTTGCTTAGAACGACATGGAAATACCACATATAGGTAGGTATGGTGGACTCATTTGGCACAACTTTAGGTTTAAGAATTTGGATGCAAAAATAGTATTCCCACTTAGTACAAATGGAGGCTAGCAAAAAGATTGAGAAGCAACCAACCAAGAAACGAAAATTCTCATAAATGAGCATTAAACATAACTAACACCGAATAATGCACCACAAGTAGGATGTAATTTCAGTGCATAACTATTCACTTTCGTGCTTGCATAGGGAATCACAAACCTTAACACCAATATTCTTACTAAAGCATAATTACTCACCAACATGACTCACATATTATTATCTCCATATCGCAAAACTATTGCAAGGAATCAAACTTATCATATCCAATGATCTATATAAAGTTTTTATTATATCCTTCTTGGATATCCATCACTTTGGGACCAATTTCATAGCTTGTGAAAATTGTCATCACTATTATCAACTCTCAAAATAATATAAGTGAAGCATGAGAGTGTTCGACAAACTACTCCAAAAAGATATAAGTGAAGATCATGCGAGTAGTTAAGTAAATGGGTAGCTAATTGAGGACTCTCTCTTATTTAAAGCTTCCAGATCTAAGTATTTTATTAAAACAGCAAGCAAAACAAAATAAAATGACATTCTGAGAAAAGCACACATCATGTGAAGAAGCAAAAACTTAGGCTCAACCGATACTAACCGATAATTGTTGATGAAGAAAGGTGGGATGCCTACCGGGGCATCCCCAAGCTTAGATGCTTGAGACTTCTTGGAATATTAACTTGGGATGCCTTGGGCATCCCCAAGCTTGAGCTCTTGTGTCTTCTTCATTCTTCTCATAACACGGTTTCCCTAATTCTTAAAAACTTCATCCACACAAAACTCAATAAGAACTCGTAAGATACGTTAGTATAAATCAATGCAACACCTTATCATTCTCTACTGTAGCAAATCACTAAAATTATTATTTAACATTGCATACTAAATGCCTCTGCATATTTAATACTCCTATCCTCAAATAGAATCATTAAACAAGCAAATATATGCAAACAATGCAAACATAACAGCAATCTGTCTAAACAGGACAGTCTGTAAAGAGTGCAATATTAATCATACTTACCTAACTCAAAAAATTCTAAAAATTACCACACTGTAGAAAATTTATTATAGCTTACTATGCAAAAAAATTCAACCTTTTATCACATACTGACTTTTTTAGAGATTTTTTGCAACAGCGATAAACTTTCTGTTTTGAAACACCAACTCATATACTTCCAAAATAAGCATGGAAAAGGCTATACTTGACATTTTTATTGAAGTAAAAGATGCAAAACATTATTATAGATAACATAAAGCAAATAATAATAAAATAAGATGATGCTCCAAGCAAAACACATATCATGTGACGAATGAAAACATAGCTCCAAGTGAGGTTACCGATAATGTTGAAGACGAAAGAGGGGATGCCTTCCGGGGCATCCCCAAGCTTAGTTGCTTGGATCTTCCTTGAATATTACCTTGGGGTGCCTTGTGCATCCCCAAGCTTAGGTTCTTGTCACTCCTTGTTCTCCTCATATCGATATCTCACCCAAAACTTGAAAACTTCAATCACACAAAACTTAACGGAACATCGTGAGATGGATTAGTATGATAAAACAAATCATTCACTTGGGTACTGTCAAAGACAAGATTCATAATTGTTCTCACACAATTCCTACTGTACTCTACAATTTCCACAATTTATATTAAGCAATATAAGCCATAGAAACCATAAAACGAGCAAACTATGCATTGCAATCAGAATCTGTCAAAAACAGAACAGTATGTAAAGATCTGAATTAAGGTCATACTTTTGTAACTTAGGAAATTAGGAAAAAGTAAGAAATTTGTATACCCATCAAATGTAAAAAATTCAGAATTTTTCCACATTCCAATAAAAGACAGTAATTTCTGCACTGGCCCCAAAAATTTCTATTTTTGCACAGAATCAAGTCAGCTATCATCCGCACTATCCCAAAGGCTTTACTTGGCACTTTATTGAAACTAAAGCTATAAAACAAGATTACTACAGTAGCCTAACCATGTGAACACACAAAAATAGTAGGTAAAAGTGTTGGGTTGTCTCCCAACAAGCGCTTTTCTTTAATGCCTTTTAGCTAGGCATGATGATTTCAATGATGCTCGCATAAAAGATAAGAATTGAAACACAAAGAGAGCATCATGAAGCATATGACTAGCACATTTAAGTCTAACCCACTTCCTATGCATAGGGATTTTGTGAGAAAACAATTTATGGGAACAAAAACCAACTAGCATAGGAAGGCAAGACAAGTGCAACTTCAAAACTTTCAACATATAGAGAGGAAACTTGATATTATTGCAATACCTACAAGCACATGTTCCTCTCTCATAATAATTTTCAGTAGCATCATGAATGAATTCAACAATATAGCTATCACATAAAGCATTCTTTTCATGATCCACAAGCATAAAATTTTTATTACTCTCCACATATGCAAATTTATTCTCATGAATAGTAGTGGGAGCAAACTCAACAAAATAACTATCATGTGATTCTTGATTGGCATAATCATATTGAGCATTAAAATCATGATGACAAGTTTCATGGATATCAATACTCTTTATAGCATACATGTCATCACCATAATCATCATAAATAGGAGGCATGCTTTCATGATAGTAAATATTCTCATCAAAACTTGGGGGACTAAAAATATCATCTTCATCAAACATAGCATCCCCAAGCTTATGGCTTTGCATATCATTAGCATCATGGATATTCAAAGAGTTCATACCAACAATATTGCAATCATGCTCATCATTCAAAGATTTTTTGTCAAACATTTTATTGAATTCTTCTTCTATCAATTGAGCACAATTTTCATTTCCATCATTTTCAAGAAAGACATGATAAAGATGAATAATATGATGCAACCTCAATTCCATTTTTTTGTAGTTTTCTTTTATAAACCAAACTAGTGATAAAACAAGAAACTAAAAGATTCGATTGCAAGATCTAAAGATATACCTTCAAGCACTCACCTCCCCGGCAACGGCGCCAGAAAAGAGCTTGATGTCTACTACGCAACTTTATTTTTGTAGACTCGTGTTGGGCCTCCAAGCGCAGAGTTTTGTAGGACAGTAGCAATTTTCCCTCAAGTGGATGACCTAAGGTTTATCAATCCGTGGGAGGCATAGGATGAAGATGGTCTCTCTCAAACAACCCTGCAACCAAATAACAAAGAGTCTCTTGTGTCCCCAACACACCAAATACAATGGTAATTTGTATAGGTGCACTAGTTCGGCGAAGAGATGGTAATAAATGCATAGTAATGATAGTAGATATTGGTTTTTGTAATAGGAACAATAAAAAACAGCAAGGTAGCAATTGATAAAATGGTGCACAAACGGTATTGCAATGCTTGAAAATGAGGCCTAGGGTCCGTACTTTCGCTAGTGCAATCTCTCAACAATGCTAATCTAATTGGATCATATAACCTTCCCTCAACATGCGATGAAGAATCACTCCAAAGTTCCTATCTAGCGGAGAACATAAGAAGAAATTGTTTGTAGGGTACGAAACCACCTTAAAGTTATTCTTTCCGTTCGATCTATTCAAGAGTTCGTACTAAAATAACGCAAAGTTATTCTTTCCGTTCGATCTATCCAAGAGTTCCTAAAATAACACCATATGATACGCATCAACCAACTCTAATGTCACCTAGATACTCCAATCTCACCACAAGTATCCACGAGTTAATTATACGATACGCATCAAACAATTTCAGATTCATAATACTCGATCCAACACAAAGAACCTCAAAGAGTGCCCCAAGATTTCTACCGGAGAAACAAGGACGAAAACATGCATCAACCCCTATGCATAGATTACCCCAATGTCACCTCGGGAATCCGTGAGTTGAGTGCCAAGACATAGATCAAGTGCTCTCAAATCCATAAAAGTATTCAATCCGATAAAACGAAATCTCAAAGGGAAAACTCAATTCATCACAAGATAGAGAGGGGAAAACACCATATGATCTGACTATAATAACAAAGCCCGCGATACATCAAGATCATGCCATCTCAAGAACATGAGAGAGAGAGAGAGATTAAACACATAGTTACTGGTACAAACCCTCAGCCCCGAGGGTGGACTACTCCCTCCTCATCGTGGTGGCCGCCGGGATGATGAAGATGGCCACCGGTGATGATTTCCCCCTCCGGCATGGTGCCAGAACGGGGTCTAGATTTGTTTTTCATGGCTACAGAGGCTTGCGGCGGCGGAACTTCTGATCTAGGGTTACCCCTGATGGTTTCTCTATTTATAGGAATTTTTGGCGTTGGTTTCACGCTAAGATGGGCCTCGATGTGAGCACAACCCACCGGGGCACGGGCAAGGGCCCAGGCGCGCCCCGGTGTCTTGTGCCCTACTCCTTCACCTTCTGGTCCTTCCATGAAGCTTTCAGGTTCTCTTTTGTTCCAAAAAAAATCGTAAAAAAGTTTCAGCTCATTTGGAGAACTTTCATTTCTGCACAAAAAACAACACCACGGTAGTTCTGCTGAAAACAGCATCAGTCCGGGTTAGTTCCATGCAAATCATACCAAAATCATATAAAATTGTTGTAAACATGGCATGAATACTTCATAAATTATAGATACGTTGGAGACATATCAGTTGTCATGCTGACCATGATCATGAAACCTCACCTCCGGTCAATGTGGGAGGAAAATATTGAGGATTTAGTTTGGGGAAAGTTCCCGAACTCTATGGTCTAATGAACCAAAATTTTCACTTCCGTCGTTGCCAACCAATTATATCCTTTAAGATGGCTAGCTTTCGGCTTCACCCAGTCTGAGGTACTAACCCGGATGACCCGGTAGTAACAATCACAGAGGTGCTCCCTTTACCGCCTAGCCGAACAATCGGGAATGTAGGGGTAAGCATAGGAGGCAGGCAACCCAGCTTGGCCAAAATCTAAAGTCAAACTGATGCATATTTATGGCTTTATAACGATAATTACGGAAGGCAGCGCTCGTATATTGAATACAAATGCTGATGATATATTTTTATTTTAACTCTGTTGCGACCGTTTATAATCTGAAAGTGGCCCATCGTCGGCTTCTACCCCTTTGTAGATGCTACGCAGGGTGTTTCCGTACTAACAAGACAACCCTTAGCCGATGTCTCGGTGCCCGGAGGCGGTTGTGTTAGCAGAAACAAGGCAATGAGATATCTAGGCTTTATAACTTTCACTTAGTCATAGGAGCTTAAAGTTGGGAGGCCAGTTACTAGCCCCCGGTTAGTGTTCGGCACTGACTAAAGTCTAGCCATTAACACTTTGGCTAATGTTATGAAAGGCCCATCATTTAACACGGGGTAATCGCTATCGATCTATAGTTTGACACCGTCATCGGATCGCTGACCAATTTACGCCCGTTGTGACAGTCAGTTTTCGGTTTTCTCCACTGAGGCGCTTAACCATTCGAGCTGGAAGCACAATCGTAGTGGTTCTCCCTTTGCACACCTAGCCAAACAAAGCGGAACGTAGGAGGCAAACATGGGAGCCGGGCAACCCAACTATTGACCGAAGACACAATTCGAAACTGATGCATATAATGCAATATCCGAGAATGTTTTGCCGAGGAGTCCATGGAGTACCTTGGCTTTTGACGGGTTCGGCTCTAGTCGTAATCTGCGTTGATATTGCCGAAGCTTTAAAGGTGTCTGGCATTGTACTGTGAGACTTATGCTGGAAACACACAAATAGGTTAAAAGTGCCATAAGCTTGGAAAACCAAAAACTTTAGTAAAAACTTTACGTCTGAACTAAAACAAGTTTTTTTTTGCCAATCCGAAATTGGTCTTAAAAAATTGTGCTTCTGTCGTGTTTTAACATGACACATCCGATCTCTAAACTTCAAGTAGGTCAGCCTTCGGCTTCAACCTCCTTATCCCGAAGGCGGAGTGCTTCTCCAAGGCCAGTTTAGCAAACTAAACTCAAGCGGCTTTAGAGAGAAGCCAGGCTATCCGGCTATTGACCACACACTCGAGTCGAAAAAAGAGTGGTAGAAAAAGACTTTGCAATGACTGAGAAGAAAAACATTCATTATAAAATGGCTCATATAAATTTAAGAGCCCCCAGTTAACCTATGACAGGAAGTGTTTTTAACAAACAATGCTTTTAACAAACAACTCTTTTTTTAAACACAACTATAGTGCTTGGTCGAACCGAACAAAAATTAAGGATTGAAAAAGTTGAGCATGAAAGTGACTTAGCTGGTTAATGTGCTCGGTGTTGATGACGTGGTCCGGGCTTGTGACAGGACGAAGACGTAGTCCTCGGCGTGGCCGAGGTCCCAGCCCCCAAGTTCGAGGTGTTCAGGCGAGGAGCTCGGCTTGACCAAGTGGCAATGCAGCATGATCGATGTGGCGAGGCGGAGCCCCCGGTCCAACCGAGGTGACGAAGTTGGTCGGCTGGTGACGGCGAAGTCCCCGTAGTAGGTTGACGAAGAGATGATGAAGCCTCCGGTCTAGCCGAGGTGTTGGGCCAGGTCGGCTGGTGATGCCGAAGACCTCGAAGTAGGTTGATGAAGAGATGGCGAAGCCGCCGGTCTAGCCGAGGTGTTGGAGCAGGTCGGCTGGTGACGCCGAAGATCCATTCCAGCTAGAGTATCGAAGCAGGTCGGCGTGGTGGGCATCGGCTTGAAGAAGCAATGGCGCGGTGATGCCGATGCAGGTCGGATCTTGTGACGCGGTCGATGCTGGCTTGATGAAGTGACCGTGCGGCGATGCCGGTGTGCCTGCTCCGCGCAATACGTGTGGCGACGATGCTGGTGATGATTTAGCCTTCACGATGCTGAACTCTTGTTCGGCTTGCCGAGATGATGATCCGATAAGGTTGGGCTCGAGTCGATGAAGCGACGACCCGTCTGGCGCAGGTCGGCAGCTGTGCAGCAACGTTGTCGGGCTGGTTTGACACCGGCGCGACGGTGACGATTATATTGAAAATGCTTTAAAATTAGTGGGATGTGTTTGAGAATAAAACACAATACCCCATACAAAACTTCCTTCAAAGAGGATGTCCGAAATCCCGTTCATAAAAAAGATGAACTCGGGTCGGATTCGTTCTCGCGCAGAAAATTGATGCGCTCATCGGAGGTTTTCCGGAGTTTGAATAGTCGGATCGAGCTGAAATTTTGAGGGGTGGTAGATATAGGAATTCCGCAGCCGATCAACAGTTGGATCTTCCAAAGGACGTCTGAGCTAGATGCTGGACACCACGCTCCAAACTCGTCCGGATTCCCGTCCAAATTCGACAGGGCTCCGGTATATCGGAGATCGGCGGAGATTGCTCCATCGGAACACGACAAAATTTTACCGGGTTGTTGTAGACTCAATTCCGCACAATTCCACTGAAGGAATCGTCAAAGTGATGCTCGAGGAGGCGGTGGCAGCGGATACAAGTTCGCAGCCCCGAAAAACAGCACGGTCGCCCGAGGGCAATATTGACGTTGAGCCCCCGAGCTCCATGGATGATTCCTCCATGATCATGATAGAGATCGGAGTTGATGTTGATGAAGGCCCTTGTCCGAACATGATGATCGGAGGCAGGGCACAGTCCTTGATCGATCCAAGGTGACCAGTCGAGCTGGCGACGAAGATGCCGACGTCGTAGTTGATCTGCAGGCGAGCCATTGCTCCTTTGTTGATCACACAGCGGAACTCTCAATGAAAGCACCATTGTCAGTGTCAAAACCAGCAGACCTCGGGGTAAGGGGACCTGAGCTATGGATCTAGGATCGATGGGGAACAAGGGATGATGAACACGGTGTTTTACCCAGGTTCGGGCCCTCTTGATGGAGGTAAAACCCTACGTCTTGCTCTTGTTTATATTGATGATGGGGTATCGAGTACAGAGTTGATCTACCTCGAGATCATGAGTTGTGGTCTAAACCCTAATGATATGATGGATGTCATAATGATCTTGCCTATCCCTATCGACTAGCCTGGCCTCGGCTTACATAATGTACCGGAGACCTAGCATAACAAGAGTCCTAGTCGGCTACATTGGTGGATAGGAGTCCTTGTCTTGATCACCAAGTCTTGCGGAATCTTCCTTGTATGCGGCATGGGCTACCCGAAGTGGCCCATGAGAGAACCGCCATGGGGGTCCTCGGCCCGATCCAGCTGGACGGGAGACGACGTGGTGAGTACCCCTGATGTCTACTACGCAACCTTCTTCTTGTAGACTCGTGTTGGGCCTCCAAGCGCAGAGTTTTGTAGGACAGTAGCAAATTTCCCTCAAGTGGATAACCTAAGGTTTATCAATCCGTGGGAGGCGTAGGATGAAGATGGTCTCTCTCAAACAACCCTGCAACAAAATAACAAAGAGTCTCTTGTGTCCCCAACACACCCAATACAATGGTAAATTGTATAGGTGCACTAGTTCGGCGAAGAGATGGTGATACAAGTGCAATATGGATGGTAGATATAGGTTTTTGTAATTTGAAAATATAAAAACAGCAAGGTAAGTAGTAACAAAAGTGAGCAAAAACGGTATTGCAATGCTTCGAAACAACGCCTAGGGTTCATACTTTCACTAGTGCAAGTTCTCTCAACAATGATAACATAATTAGATCATATAACAATCCCTCAACGTGCAACAAAGAGTCACTCCAAAGTCACTAATAGCGGAGAATAAACGAAGAGATTATTGTAGGGTACGACACCACCTCAAAGTTATTCTTTCTACTCGATCTATTGGGCTATTCCTATAAGTGTCACAAACAGCCCTAGAGTTCATACTAAAATAACACCTTAAGACGCACATCAACCAAAACCCTAATGTCACCTAGATACTCCAATGTCACCACAAGTATCCACGGGTTTGATTATACGATATGCATCACACAATCTCAGATTCATCTATTCAAACCAACACAAAGAACTTCAAAGAGTGGCCCAAAGTTTCTACCAGAGAGTCAAGACGAAAACGTGTGCCAACCCCTATGCATAAGTTCACAAAGTCACAGAACCCGCAAGTTGATCACCAAAACATACATCAAGTAGATCACGTGAATATCCCATTGTCACCACAGATAAGCACATGCAAGACATACATCAAGTGTTCTCAAATCCTTAAAGACTCAATCCGATAAGATAACTTCAAAGGGAAAACTCAATCCATTACAAGAAGGTAGAGGGGGAGAAACATCATAAGATCCAACTATAATAGCAAAGCTCGTGGTACATCAAGATCGTGCCAAATCAAGAACACGAGAGAGAGATCAAACACATAGCTACTGGTACATACCCTCAGCCCCGAGGGTGAACTACTCCCTCCTCGTCATGGAGAGCGCCGGGATGATGAAGATGGCCACCGGTGATGGTTTCCCCCACCGGCAGGGTGCCGGAACGGGCTCCCGATTGGTTTTTCGTGGCTACAGAGGCTTGCGGCGGCGGAACTCCCGATCTAGGTTTATTTCTGGGGGTTTCTGTATTTATAGGAATTTTTGGCGTCGAGAACAAGTCAGGGGGGTCCACGAGGAGCCCACAAGACCGGAGGGCACGCCCAGGGGGTAGGGCGCGCCC
Source organism: Thinopyrum elongatum (assembly GCA_011799875.1). Taxonomy (NCBI): domain Eukaryota; kingdom Viridiplantae; phylum Streptophyta; class Magnoliopsida; order Poales; family Poaceae; genus Thinopyrum; species Thinopyrum elongatum. Next base: position 339,487,759 of record CM022301.1, read on the forward strand.
TCCACCCTTGTGGAGGCCTCGTGGATCTTCTGGCCCAACTCTTTTGCTTCGGGGGCTTCTTCTGGTCCATAAAAAATCACCGTACATTTTCAGCTCATTTGGACTCCGTTTGATATTCCTTTTCTGTAAAACTCAAAAACAAGGAAAAAACAGAAACTGGCACTGGGCTCTAGGTTAATAGGTTAGTCCCAAAAATCATATAAAATAGCATATAAATGCATATAAAACATCCAAGATAGATAATATAATAGCATGGAACAATCAAAAATTATAGATACATTGCAGACATATCAACCCCCTAGTCCAGGACACCGTCAGTAGGCCTCTTGCACCACCTCCTAGCCGCATCCCTCTCCGCATGTCCGTCTCTCCGGACCTTATTTGCTTCTAACACATGCATGCATGTATACCTACTGATCTCCCTACATATAGCTAGGTCGACTATAAGTCCTTTTCCCCATGCACCAATCGACATACCTCACTAGTTATGTCTCTCCCTTTCTCCGACACATGATGATTGATCTTCCTATGTAGTTACGTCTGTTTACCATAACCATATCGTCCCCCCTCATCATCCTTGCATACCTCCCGACCCGTCTCTCACACGCACGTGCATAGATAGACAGACATCCCCTCTCTTATTGATATTGCAGTCGTACCCTCCGTTTGTCTAGCAGGCCTCTCCCACCATTTGTGAGAAGCAACTCCACCACCAACCCTCCGATACTCTACCTTTGTCTCTCTCCCAACCTTATTCCTCTGCAACACTTATGCATGGATGCCGACCGATCTCCCTCAATACAGAGCTATGTCTCTCTCCTTCTCCACACATATACCAGTCGATCTACCTCTCTATAGTTAGGTCTCCGCCCCCCCCCCCCCCCCCCCCCCCCCACCACCCACCCCCCCCCCCACACACACACCAATAGTCGAACGTTGTAGGTAGGCATCCATGCCACAGAGACAAACTACACCTCTGCCCTCTCACATTCCAGTAGGCCAGCCGCCCTGTATCTTTGACGTGGGCAAACACAAATTCGATGGCACTCTTTATCGATCGCTCACCCACACACTTCATCCTTGTTTTCGATTCTATCAATATCTCACGCCGGTGATCCCTCCACTCTCTTCTCGTGGATCGCTCCCTCTATATATTATTTATCCATGACTCTGTTTCACACACATTGCATATGTTACATTTTTTTGTTTGAGATATCATCGACACATTGCCTCTGTTTCGCACAAACAATCTCTCTCACACCCACCCACGTACGTACCTGCACATAAAGAAGGGGTGCACGCATGACGCACATACTCACGTCTCGTTCTTGGCCACACCCGCGCGGGTACATGGTGGAGTTCATTTCTGTACGAAAAGGCAGCCCACGTGATAATTTGATGCGTGTAGCGGTTGTTTACTCGAAGGAGGGTCGTGTACCACGCGTACACAGAACAAAGTTCGACTTAATGTGTGTATTAAATAAAGTTATATTCCTCAATGGCACGTACAGAATATAAAACGATTGTCATCGAGAAAAAAGAAATCTACTCCACTATATACAATGGAGCCTGCCTGCCGGGGTTTGTCTCTCGTCACACTATCTCACACAAGGCGGCGGTGGCCTCTCTCTCTCACCGTTGGTCACTGATCCAGCCGCATCCCGTTCGCTGGCGGAAAGGGAGGATGTGCATTGTTTCTCCGTTCGACGGCGTCGAGGCAGCACGTCCCGATCTGCGGTACCCGTCGTTCTCTCTGACCAAGTTCCGGCGAGGCAGGGCCTTTGCCACTTGCTCGCTGCCATAGTATGGGCAGATCCCGGCCGCCGGTGCCCTCCTAGTTACATCCCGACAACCCTCAGGTACAGCTTCCTCTGGCCTTGCTCCACTGCCCATCTTCCCACGTTGCTGCATGTGGAAAATCCTTCATGTGGATCTTCCCTAGTTCTTTGCCCAAAACGTAGCTCGGTCGGTGTACTTTCCATGTTGCAATGTCGTCCTCACACCATTTTACATAAACAACCGTGATGCTATCTTCCCTTAGGACAAGGAATGTGCTTCTTTTTTTGTCGACGTATGTGTCATCAACTGTTATTGGCTAGTAATTGTTTCTTTTCTACCTCTTTTTGCAAATAGGGCTATCCATTTCACCTCGTTGGTATTGCGAACTTTTGGTGAACTGCACAAATCACTTTTTTCTTAAGAGTATCTTATGCAGTTCTACTAAAACATCACACGGACAACGTCTCTACATTTCAGTGCGACTGCACAAAGGGAGATTGGTTTTGCTATCCTCCTCATCCAACTCCGAGCCTAATCTTCTCTAACAAGTCGTTAGTTTTATGAGAGATTATAAAGGTGACCGGCTTCTACTTGTGTGTGTGTGTTTCATCAACTACTACTGGTGCTACTATTAATGTAATCACACTTGTTCAATATCTTTGCAAACAGGGATGCTCAGCTTGATTTTAGTGGACCTGCACAAAATGATCGGATGGTCCATGTCCACCATAGAATCCTTTCTTGGCTAACATGTCTTGTTCAGTTCCACAGAGTTGCGCGAAACTAGCTGCCAACAAATGAACGCCAGGAAATGGAACCATGCCTGCGGACATCATCCTTTATTTTTTTATTTTTCTTTATTTGTACACATTCTCACAACTTCGTATTCAGTTGTGATGTAAATATTGACGATGATCTGCGAATCATTGAGATGCATTAGCATGCATGTTAGTTTCCTTTGTATTTGATGGAATGTTGTAACGAGACAACTTTGGAGGCAAGAGGACACATGAAACCAAAGTTGAAAGCTTCATAGCATTACAGCACAATTTCATTATGCTAGAAAATTATGTGTACATATAAACATATCCTGGAAACTTGATAGCAATGCCACAAATCATTCAAACTTCCTTTCGCCCACATGTGGGACAGCCAGAATCCGGGTCCACGTGCCATGCACCAATATTGAGTGCACAAGCGCTGGCGAGATTCACCCCGCTCGTTGCGCCGCAGTAATAATGACTAATGAGCGGTCAAATCACAGAGCCCCACCTTTCCCGCAGTACTAGTAAAAGTTTCTCAGGCGAAGCAACCGTCATTTCACTCTTCGTTGAATGCGCTCGTACTCCAATATTCCAAGAGTAAGTTTCTCAGACGAAGCAACCATAAGTACACAATGCCAATGGTTGGTGAGATTTGTTAATTGAGCCCTGTATAAGGGCTTTTTTGATTCAAAGGATTCTCAAAGGAATTTTAGAGGATTCTAATCCTTAGGATTTTTTCCTATGTGCGTTGTTTGATTCGTAGGATTGTAAACCGGAAGGGGGGGGGAGAAGAGAAGCGGGCGACATTTTGTGAGAGAGGAAGGACAACCATACAGTGCGGTGGTTTTTTAGAGCTCAAAGACAAACGGCGCAGGAAATTCGGATTCCCCTACAATCTTGGTCATTTACTATCACACACACTTCATTTCCGTCGCCTCTGGAAACTGTATGCGCTCACCCGACCAGGGTTGCGTTGTGATTGGCCGGAACCCTAGGCACGCGGATCGCGCTTGTGCATCGTAGGATGCACCGCGATCGAACGGCAATCCACGTCCTTCTCATCACACCCGTGTAGCTGTAGCTAGGTTTTTGACGTACTCCCTCCATATTTATTTACTCTGCATATTAGCTTTGGTCAAAGTCAAACTTTGTAAACTTTGACAAAGTTTTTATAGAAAAAAAATATTAACATATACAATAACAAATGAATACCATTAGATTCATTATTGAATGCACTTTCCCATCATATAGATATGCTATTGTAAATGTTCATATTTATTTCTATAAACTTGGTCAAACTTTATAAAGTTTGACTTCAGTCAAATCTAATATGCAGAGTAAATAAAAATGGAGGGAGTATCTGGGCTAATAAATGTCTAGAGAATGCACGGAAAAGTGCCAAATTTGAGCAAGGTGCTTCCTCTATCGAGGTGCATAAGTCACCTTACGAGAAACTAGACCCACTCATGGCACGCATGTCGTGTTTGGTCCGCCGGTCAGAGCGCTTCCTATTGTCATATCACTATTCTTTTTAGATTTATGACATGTCGGACCGAGTGTGAGCGAACCGACCTCAATCGATGGCAAAATCGCCTGTCGGACGCACTTTGAGAGAGATGAGGAGCAAGAAACGATACGGGTTGGTCGTGTCATGCAAGAAAATGGCTGGTCTCATGTTTAAAACTTGTTGTACTATAGTAGAGGTAGATGTAGATGTAGATGTAGTGTAGACGTAGATGCAGATGTAGATGTACATGTAGAGATGTAGAGATAAGCGAGACTCACCAACGGTCACCAACGTAGGCTGAGTACATGCATGAATCACCCGCAAAAAAAGGAGTACGTTCACGAAGAGAAGAATTGCACGCATGGACGCACGTACTCTGTGCCTCATTCCCTAACACACACATGCGGGTACACGGTGGAGCTCATTTCTGGATGAAGAGGCAGCTCACGTGATAATTTGACGTGTCTAGTAGTTGTCACTTAGTGGAGGGTCGGGAACCACGCGTGAACGAATCAAAGTTCGACCATGATGCGGTGGTGTGTTTGTTTTTAATTTTTTTCTTCAATGGCACGTACGTAGTTTTTTTCTTGAATGGCACGTAAATCATGCACGTACTCAATGACGGAGCACAGGATGGGATGGTAGCCATGGACATGGTCGGCCCTTTTTGGAGACTACTACACTAGTACTTTGATGTACGTTTAAAAAAAACTACTACTTTGATGTGTCCTGTCAACTCGCAGAACGATGAGAAGCTTGCTTACTACGCCCTCTACATAGCCCACACTTATTGCACTAGCAGTTGGAGTATGGGAGCACCTGATATTTCCCTGTCCGGACCGATCCCAAGCTGGCTTCTCACCTTCCTGGCCCACCAAAAACCCCTCCCCCCTCCCGCGCGTGCTTCCCGCCCGGCACCAGCTGAGCCCACCGCTCCACATTGATGGCAAGTCAGGGCGACGCGACCTCTCACTGCGTCCGCTTTTGAAGCGGTGCGCCAGCCGAGGGCGCTGCCCGCTGCACGCCCGGCATTTTAGACTACTCACAGTGGAGAGTAACTTTAGAGCAAGTACAATAATGTGACATAAGCAGGCTATAAGGATTTAAATATAGTATTTGTGCTTAGTTGAAGGAGAGAGAAGAGAAGCGGGTTGTGAACTTGTAGCCGGTTGTAGCACGAGCTCCAACATACTTTGTGAGACAAAAGGTGGGGCCATGTATTAATGATATAGTATACTAAAGGGACTAACTATTGTACTAGAGGCTATTAGGTTGGCTCTAGATGATGTGTTAACTTCATATAGCCGGATGGTGGCTATACTATTAACCATGCTCCTAGAGCATGGTGTGGTGTGAGTGGGACTAAGTTTTAGTCCCATACTGCTAGGTGAGTGTGAGTTGCACCACTTTATAATGTGATCTATTCTATCATTTGCATGAGCATGATAATAGGAAACCTACACACGCGCTCTTCGGGAATGAGCCTGTCCAAGGACAAAAGCTATGCACGTGGTCTATATTTTTGTTGGTCGGAAAATTTATTAAGTCATTAATTAATAATTAACGGACGCCTTAATTACTCAGCCGTTTCCGATTCTTTTGGATAATGGGGCTATTATTGACTTGGACGTGGGGTTTGGGTCAAAGGCCTACTATTATACTCACACGACCGACCTGACAGGCTCTACCCGAGCCGCTGTTGTATCATATGGTTTCGCACCGTTCCAGATCATAGCGCCGCCACGCAAGTCTTCTACATCCCTCCTTCCGGTGTGCACCGCGAGAATGGACAGCAGTCCTCCGGAACCCCGTCTTTCGTGATCCTGTACGGGAGAGGGGCGATCAGGTTTTTGGGGAGCACACTCATGCGACTGCTGTCAGTGACGACTTCCTCAACGACAACCTTCTTCCCCGACCTCGGTAACCTCTTCATCAGCGACATGAGTGACAACATCAACCACAGCGGTTCTGCTCCCGCTGCACAGTATGTGATTCTGTCCTCCTGGTTTCATCCGCTTCATTACTTTGATCTTTGCAATTGTCGTCATGATCTATTTACTGTTGATTCAGATTAAATCTCATAGTAAATTGCTCATATATTCAACAATCCAATCCAAAAACCTGATTATAGGCAATTTACTCCGAGTGGTTTTGCTGCGCTTTTGAAGCCGCATACCTTTAAGGGGGTGCAATATAAAAGGTGGCACACGAGAGCAGTATATTGGTTTCAGATCATGTACTGCTATGACGCCACTAAGGGCAAGCCTGAGGGCGATCTTAATCCTGCACAGCAGGAAGCTTTTGAGAACATGGATACCCTCTTCAAAGCCGCCCTTCTGAGTGTTCTTGACGATTACATTATGGATTCATATATGTCATTTGACAGCGGCAAAGACATGTGGGCTGCGCTCGAGGCCACGTTTGGGGCCTCGGGCGCTGGCAGTGACTTGTACGTCATGGAGCAATTCTGTGACTACAAGATGACTGATGAGTGCTCTATTGTTCAGCAGGCTCATGAGATACAGTCACTCGCTAAGGAACTTGAGTACTTTAAGTGTGTGTTGCCGGACAAATTTGTTGCTGGGACCATCATTGCCAAGCTTCCACCTTCGTGGAACAATTTTGCTACTTCTCTGAAAAACAAGAGACATGAGTTTTCTGTTTCGGATCTCATTAGCACTCTTGATTTTGAAGAGAAGGCGAGAGCAAAAGACACACGTGCTCGAGTCGCTGAGGGAGCTTCTAGTGCCCACATGGTACACGAGAAGAACTTCCAGCCCAACAAGCCCCAAAACAACAAGAACAAATCTCAGGGGAAAGGCAAGTTTGATGCAAAGAATAAGCCATCACATTCTACCAACTTCAAGAAGAATTCTCATAAGAAGGGGAAGGGACACAAACCTCAATTTTGGTAGCACCGCACAAAATTTTATGGCTGCATCTACCTGCTGTCCGCTAACCTCATGGTGCTCCAGGTATTCCTACATTTGTAACTAGGTACAATGACCACCGCAAGATGAAATAAGCTTATTCGTATGTTGACTTGTTGATTGTAGTGCGGAACGATCCTGTCATGTGTGGAGGAGCAAACAAGCAGTGCAGCCGCAACCTCAACGGAAGATAAAATAGTCTCGAGTCATATACGGCCTGGCCGGCGAATAGGGGTTGTGCAAACAGCGGTGCATCATTTTAGTGGAACTGCGCAAAAAAGATATTGGGGTGTGTCACAAATTTTCTACAGCCACACGGAAGGAATTGCACTGATCGATTGGATAGAAATTCCTCCATGGCATGCGATGAGACCCGAAGGTGGAAATCAACTAATGACTTATGAAATTATATATAATCTTCCTCAGGCAGGTCAGTATCCCCTTCGTCTAGATGATCGTGTTTTGTCATGCTAAGCTATTGATATGTGATACTGTTTTGCAACACCGTTTAAGTATAGCTATTGTTTTCCTATCTTTTCATATTCAGGACAATGAAGATGATTTTAGGGGAACTGCACAATATGGTCTGATGTTGAGTCATCTCTATTGCCTCCTGTGTTTGCTGCAAATGTGTCAGCATCAATTGCAAGATGAGGCAGCCAGCTAGCTGTGGAGTTGCCAACAGCTCAAAGTGCTCGCAACATTGAGAAGAAACAAGCATGCCCAGAAAATTAATGCGTGCGCAGAGAGGCCCTTTGCTCAGAGAAGCATCGATTGTTTTTATTTATTTCTATACCTTCTCACAACTTTGTATTGGTTATAGTATGGTGAATCATTGAGATGCATAAACATGCTGAACTTTTGTGCTTGTGAATGTTAGTATGCATACCGTATCTTCTGAAGCTTAGTTTAATGTTAATGTTGACTAGCCTGTGAACCTTTACAATCTAGTAAGTATATTGTAGGCCTGTTATTTGACACCTCATTTTTCCGCGCTACGACCAGTGTGGGTGTCTGCATGCAGTACCGTATCCTCTAATTTGGTGGATGCCAAGCCAGCCAGAGAAGGAGCTATAACCTTTTTCCAAGTTGAAAAAGGTTACCGATGAGTAGCCATAAGTTGGAGGCGTCTCTTTTTTTCTTTCGAATGGGCAATAAGCTGGAGAGCTGGAGAGTGTCTCTAATGGGCTGCCTCTAGTACAAGGCCGTCCAGTACGAAACACGGGCAGCCGACTAGGTCGATACAAAAGCCTATCCATCTTAAAGCCCATTTGTTTTTGTTTTTTGCGAGGAAAGCCCATATTTCTTGAAGAGGGGCAATCCCAGAAAAACCCTCCTTCCTCCTCGCCTCCACTTACTGCAGCTCGCTGGATTCTCCCGCTTCTGTCTCCCCCCAATTCCCCCCGCTCCCCATCTTCCTCACTCGTACAGAAAACCCACGCTCACCTTCTTCCTCACTCGTACAGAAAATGCCTGCTCCTCTTCTTCCTCGCTCCTACAGAAAACCCCAGCCATCCTTCTTCCCCACTCGCACCGCCACTAGGCTCATCTCTCGCTACTCTGCTCGAACCCGTGAGCTCGGCACGATGCCCGCAAGGAAAATGGAGTCGGCTGGCCCCAGCGCCAAGAAGATGAGGCTCCCGCCAGCGGCGACGCCGGTTGTAGATCCCGCACTCAGCAGCGCGGGGAGAAGCGGCGAGCCCCCCCCCCCCCACCCGGATCTGAGGAACCCGTAGAATCTCCTGTGGACCACATCAGCGATCTCCCGGATGACATCCTTGGGGAGATCATCTCCCTTCTCCCCACCAAGGATGGCTGCCGCACACAAGTCCTCGCATCTCGGTGGCGCACTCTCTGGCGCACCGCGCCTCTTAATCTCGACTGTCGTCAGATATCTGTCCTTCCTAAATTTGATCTCCTCAGAGCCATCGTCTCCTCCCACCAGGGCCCCGTTCAACGCCTCTGCATCCCGACACGCTACCTGCTGTCCATACCCTGCACGGTGGACGCCTGGCTGACATCCACTGAATTCGAAAAACTCCAGCAGCTTGAGTTCTACCATTAGTACAAAAAATATATGCCACGATCCCAACTCCATGTATTTGTGCCCACACCACCGTTGTCCATCTCATGGTTTTCCTCCTCTCTCCACACCCTCACCATAGCCCGGTGCCATCTACCAGACAATCTGGTGCTAATGATTCGACTCCCACTGCTAAAAAGACTTTCGCTTGTGGTGGTTGATCTGTCGGAGGCCTCACTACACAGCATCATCCAATCCGGTTGTCCTGCCCTGGAGCGCTTGCTACTTGTTTTCGGATTAGAAATTCGTATCCATTGTCTCCAAATAAAGTCGCCTCACCTTAAAAGCATTGGAATTTATTTTGAAGGACAACAGCTCATCATCAAAGATGCCCCTTCACTTCAAAGGTTGCTCCTTGATTATTGTTATAAACCTTCGCAAATAATTGTCATCTCTGCGCCTAAACTTGAGGCCTTCGGTGTAATTCGTGATCCGTTTGTACATCACGACATGGTGTTTGGCTCCACACTTATTCAGGTAATGTATATTATCATCTACACTTTTGTAATCACAAGCTGCATTTTTCATTTGTGCGCATAAGTTTTATATCATCTTGGAGTACACTTTGGATACTAATATCAATGGTGTTGGATTCTGTCAAGATCTTATATATCGGAATGTTTAGTATTGATCTGAACAAAATTATTGGCTTGCTGCGATGCTTTCCATGTGTGGAGAATTTGTATATAGAGGTGATTATTTCATGCACATTGAAAGCCCATATATATTGTACTAGAATTACCGTTCGGCTGTCGCTCTATCGACATACTCTTTTTTTAGACCTTAACTGTTTTCAATCTTCATGTCTATGTAGGCAGTAACACATGGAGAAAAACATATAACCAATCGGTGGCGTAATAAGCAGCGGGATTTTCTCAGTTCTCATGACATTCGTTTGAGGACAATAACAATGGAAGGTTATGCATCCAATCAGGCAAACAGAAACTTCGTCACATTCTTCCTGTTGAATGCAAGGTTACTATTGTCCATGAGGCTTAACTTTTTCAACAAGAAATTTCTCACGGATGGATATGTTGAACAGCAAAAAAAGAAGTTTCAGGTCGACAAATGGGCTTCTGAACGTGCTCGGCTTCTATTTACAACAACTTGTTGTCATATGCCAGTAAACTTTTTGGCACAGGATGTTGATTTTATGGATCAGACCGACCCATTTGTTTGTGACTGCCAAAAACAGTGGTTGGGTTAGATGTTATTGCCATGCATGTTCAGTCTGGGTTTTGCCTAACCTGATGAACAATTAATCCTTGGGCTTTTGTACAGTTTGTAAGCTTGAGTTAGATGTTGTTGCCCTTTTCAACTCGGCTATGACTGTCATATTTTCTTTGAAACAAGGCAAATGGCTTGCCATTTCCTTTATTAAAGAGAGAAATATTGTAACAAATCCCAACCAAGGGAAATAACATCACTCTCACCGGCTGCTTGAGCTCACTGTGCATTACAGAACCCAAGTTATTAGCCCCCACCAGCACCCACAAACTTATTTTGAACTAGCACACCAAATGGGCTGTAAATTTTCATAAGAAAGGCTGCATGGCCGTGACGGATTTGGATTATGGCATTTGTGACCCACGAGGAAAAAGCCTATCCAAGGTGGTGTCGACTTACTAGTCAACAAACGATTCTGCCTACCATCCGTTGGATTGACATCCAACATCTGCCGTGTATCTTCTATCTCTTGTCTTCTTCCTCGAGCCGCCCAAACCAAACCACCCCGTTGGTCCCGCCTGCTCCCGTCTCCCACGGCTGGCTGCGCCTCCGCCTCCCTATCGTACCCTCAAACGTTGGCCAGTCCATCCCTCTATCCCCCACACGTCCTGTTATTCTCCGGCGACGTCAGCCCCAACACGCACCCGCACCCGAACCAGTCAACCCTCGTAGTCCCCTCCGCCTGCGACTAGACTGGCGCATCTTCCATGGCTCATGTTTGTTCCGTCCGAGGCCTCGCCGTCGTCCTCCGCCTTGGTTCGCTCGCCGTGCGTGGTGCGCCGCCGTCTGGCATTGTCAACGTGGTCAACAACTGAGAGGAATAAGGAGATGACTGTACGTGGAGAGGATGACAGTAGGGACCCACCAGGGTCATGGCAGTACGCAAGCAAGTGCCTCATTATTACAAGCCCAACAAAATGGTTCCTCCTAATGGTGGGACATCTGGGTCCCACGCCATTGTCAACATAGTCAATAAACGAGAGATTTACACAACGAGCGGCTGACACCAGGGACCCAGCAGATCGCGCAGTTGTTATTTACTTTTTTTTATGAACAAGCAATTGTTATTTACTAGTTTTAGAGACGGATCAGAGTAACAACGGGGCTGTGCGGGGGCTATGGCCCGTCTAGCCAGGGTTTAATTTTATGTTTACCACATGATGAGCCCAGTTGTGTTTTTTTCTTGCTGAAAATGGCTAGCCTAGTTCTACTTTTTTTAAATAAATACCCAACGGAGGCCTACTTGGTTTCTCAGCCCTGCTGGGCTGCAAATATTTCAAGACGAGAGCGATGTATTCGCTTGCCTAGAAAATGAAGTAGTAAGAAATGGGATGTAAATTTTAAAAACACAGCAAACCAGCAATTAGTTTCAAATATCATTTTTTTAAGATTTTGACATTTCAAATTTAATTGTTTTTTGTGGGGAAAATTATGTTGGATTTTAAATTGATATAAATTTATTATTTTTAAATTAGTTTGAACGTGATTCGAAATTTCGGGATTAAAAACAGTTCGGACCGCACCGAAATATGAAAATTTGGTTGAATTTTTAACCGTGGCCAGAATATGGGCTGTAATGGTGACAAAAAGAATATGGGCTTCAAAAAAATCCTTAAGAATTAGCCAATGGGCTGTACATTTATTAGCAATAATGGCAGATGGGTTGTATGCTGTTTTCCACATATTTGAGGCTGACTTGTGGGCCTACTAGGTTGACGTGTACGCTTTCCTAAAAAAAAGGTTGACGCGCAAGCAAGGCCTTGTCAACTTAGTCAACACACGAGAGCAGTTACTGTTGGATGTCCATCCAACGGCCGTCATGCTTCTTCAATCTCTGCTCTTCCTGCTCCAGTTGCTCAAACCAGCGCCGGCGGGACTGCCTGCTCCCTCCTCCCGTGGCCAGCTGTGCTGCCGCGCAGACCTCACTGTCCCACCCTACTCCCATCGCTGGCCTGGCCATCCCTCTACTCACCCACACCTGCTGTTATTCTCCGGCGAGCAGACGAACCAGTAAACCCTCGTACTCCCCTCCACGTGGGAAACAACTGCCGAGTCTTCCCTGGCTCCATGTCGTTCCCTTCCTAGGCCTCGCCGTCGTCCACCGCCCTGGTGCTCTCGGTGCGGCGTGGTCAACGTGGTCAACGAACGACATCCATCGGAAGAGGACTATACGTGGAGAGGCTAACAGCTGGGTCCACGGCCACACGCAAGGAAGTGCCTCCTTATTACGCGCAAAATAATGATTCCACCACCTGACAGCGGGGACCCACCGGAAGGGCCTCTGTATTTCACGAAAAAAATGTTCCTCCCGCTGACAGCTCGGACCCACCAGCTATATCTTCGCACGCAAGGAGGTGCCTCCTTATTACGCACAAAAAATGAATACTCCCCCTGCTAGCTGGGACCCACCATAGTTGGAGGCTGACTTGTGGGCCTACTAAGTTGACGCGGACGAAGGGCTTTGTCAACTTAGTCAATATGAACGATTCTAGCTCCAGTGACCGTACGATGTCCATCCAACGGCCGTAGTGCTTCTTCAACCTCTGGTCTTCTTGCTCCAGCCACCCAAACCAGCGCCGGTTGTGCCGCCTGCTCCTGCCTCCCGTGGCCGGCTCTGCTGCCGCGTAGGCCTCACCACCCCACCCTACTCCCATCGCTGGCCTGGCCATCCCCGTACTCACCTAGACCTCCTGTTATTCTCCGGAAATGGCAGCCTCACACTGCAGCCCAACCAGTAAACCCTCGTACTCCCCTCCGTGTGGGAAAAAACTGCCGAGTCTTCCCCGACTCCGGGTCATTCCCTTCCTAGGCCTCGCCGACGTCCACCACCTTGGTGATCTCGGCGTGGCATGGTTAACATGGTCAAAGAACGACTTACATCGGAAGAGGACTGTACGTGGAGAGGCTGACAGCTGGGTCCACGGCCGCAGCAAGGAAGTGCCTCCTTATTACGCGCAAAATAATGATTCCTCCACCTGACAGCGGGGACCTACCGGAAGGGCCTCTATATTTTGGCTTAGCTATATTTTGCGAAAAAAACATTTCCCCCCTGATAGCTGGGACCCACCAGCTATATCTTCGGATGCAAGGAAGTGCCTCCATATTAGGCGCGAAAAAAAATGAATCCTCCCCCTGACAGCTCGGACCCACCATCAATAACTTCGCACGCAAGGAAGTGCCTCCTTATCCTCCCTGACAGCCGGGACCCACCTGGTCGAAGCGTACATAGCGTTGTCATTCTGGTCACGAACATGTACATACATACTGGTCGATCGGTCTCTCTACAACGATGAACTGTGGCCGAGCAAGCAGCGGCACGTGTAGTAGTAGAGCCCCCGACGTAGCAGTTCAGGCAGTCCCTTCTAAACCATGTACACGTACGTACAACCAGATGCCAAAAAATACTGCCACGTACGTACATATGAGCGGGGTCTCGAATGCCTACTCGCGCATACGTACGCCCAGGGCTCGTGTACATGGAGAGGCAACGGACGGCAGCAACGACATCCTGTTCATCGGGCAGCCAACCGGCTGGGTCAGAACGGAGAAACAACGTCCTGTTCATCGAGAGGCAACAGATTGGGTCGAAATGCGTCCTGTTCAATGGGGGCCAACTGGCTTGGACGAAACAGTTGAAACGGGGTCTAGCGTACCACAACACGGAGGAAACGGCCTTTTGTTTAACCGGCTACGATCGAAACGGCATCCTGTTCATCGGGAGGGGTGTGGCATACCGCAAAACAGAGGAAACGGACTTGTGTTGGAGCACTACGGTCGATACGGGGGTCCTGTTCATCAGGAGGGGTGTGGCGTACCGCAAAAAGGGACTCCACGGGCTACTGTTCACCCACCGTCGACTTCCTTCAGCTCCACCTGCACTGTTCATCCACCGCATCTTCCTCCTGCCTCCACCAGATACTGTTCATCCACGGGCTACTGTTCATCCAGCCCTCCACCGGCTACTGTTCAACTAACCCTCCACGGGGTCTTGTTCATCCACCCCCAACCAGCTCGGCTGTGGCGGCCTCCTCTTGGGGTCCTGTTCATCCAGCGGCAAAGGCCTACTACCACGGGGTCCTGTTCATCCAACCCCCACCGGGAACTGTTCATCCAACCCCAACCACGTACGTCTCGACTCGTTCAACCAACCCCCACATTCACTGTTCATCAAGAGGCAGCAGGTTCAATCGGCTTCAATAAGCAGCAGCAGCAGCGATCGATCAATCGATCACTCGGGTTCAGTTAGCAGCAGTAGCGAAGGAATCGCTCGGGTTCAGTTAACAACGAAGGGATCGATCGCTCGGGTTCAGTAACGTAGCTAGTGCAATCGCTCGGGTTCAGTAAGTGAACGCCTCTCTCGGGTTCAGTTAGAGCCCAACGCCTCACACACACACGCGTACGTATACGAGAGAAACACGCAAACCTCCGTGCATCGCTCGGCCCCGACCACCCACCGTAACCGGGAACTCCCCGAAATTTTCCTCGCCCTCGCTTCTACCACGATTTTTTTCGTCATGGACGGCCCAAAGAATGTCATGCAGGTGCGTCTCCGTCCCGCCCAGGACAAAAAGCCCATTTTCTGTCATGATTTTTTGTCATAGAAGTAGGAGCCCACCACATCTATGATGATACCGGGTTTTGTCACAATTATCGTCATAGAAGTGTCATAAGCATGACAGAAAAAAATTTCGTTCGGGGCAAAATGTCACAGATGTGTCTTTTTTTGTAGTGGTTGCTCTGCTGCTGCTCCGGCTCTCGCTCGCTAGCGCTGCTGCTCTGCTCTTCCCCTCGCTCGTGCTGCTGATCTGCTTTTGCTCTCGCTCGCACTGCTTATGCTGCAACACGGGCTAGTGCAGCTACACGAGTTGCTGCTCTGGCTCTAGCTTGCGCTGCTGCTCCAGGCGCTGCTGCTCCGGCTACTGTCTGCTATTGTGTTCCCTGTTGATCGACTGCTGATTTAGATCACTGTTTCTCTACTACTAGTGCTCGAGCATCCTAAACTACATGTGAAGTGCATCTCTGCTACCAGTGCGTTCAGTTTCGATAGTAACATTCAGATTCCACAGTAAATTTCAGTTTCAACAGTTAAGTTCAGAGTCAACAGTTTTTACCTCATCTGTTGTAGTCAGGTGTTTTTTTGGTGATGTACATTTTACATCTACCACTTTTTGGTAATGTATTTTACATCATCTATTGGAGATGCTATTAGAATCCCACTTGAGATTAACGATGTCTGTCTTGTGCTGCTTCAGCCTCGACGTCTTATGGCTTGCCGGAGCTGCTCCAACGATGGAACCATCCATCACAATAGAGCAGTACCCTGGACGCCGTCTACAGACGCCTCAGATCTTCCACCACACCTCCGACAGCCACCTCTGCCGCAACTTCTTCAGTGACCAACCCAATGATGCTGAGGTCGACACGGCTACGCCAAAGAGGTTGTACACTTGTTGCATCACTTATTACTCTACATTCATGTCAATCCATTAGGGCTATTTTGGTTCAAAGGAAAAAGTGAAGGAAAAACATAGCAATAGGAAATTTTTCTATGGTACTCTACTATTCAATTATTCATGCATTTGGTTGAAAGGAATGGAGCAAAACATCCACCTGGAGCTACTTTTCCTATGCATGAAAACAAGACTAAGTGCATTAGTGGCAGAATAACATTCTAACTGTACACACTTTCATATGGTTTCACTTTAATTTGGCCATGTTTCTTTGCATTCCTCTGCTCTTCCAATTCCTATGAACCAAACACCCAAGTTGACAGAAATCATGTGTTTACAAATGCTCTGTTTCCCACGTGCATTCCTATCCTATTCCGGTGTTTTTCCTATCCCTGCGTTTTTAGAATCCTGCAAGCCAAAGGAGCCCTTACAGAATTATTTCAGTTACAGATAGGTGTCGAAGAAAACTTTGTGTGGTTTGTCCTGCTCCTGCCGCGACGTCGTCCACCTCACCTGAGCTGCTCCATCGACAGAAGCATCCATCATACCAGACACCACGACTCCCGACCGTCTTGCGCCGCCTCAGATCTCCTTCCCTGCCGCCGGCACCCACCGCAACTGCATCACCATCATCGACTCAGCAGATGAACCTGAGGAGTACACGGGTCCACAAGAGAGGTCACACTCTTTTGTTTCTGCTTATGTTATGTATTGCTTAATATTACCTGCTACTTTATCGTCCTTTTCACCTCTTAGAATCCAAGTCAGGTCCGAATTAATGTTCAAACTTGAGTTTTAAAATACTTGTGGGGCACATATCGAGGCAGCAATGAATAGTATCGTTGTCTATTATCTGGTTCACCTAGGGTATGTCTATGTTGTTCATCTTGGGTGGGAAACAAACAGTAAAACAATCACCATCTGTCTTTTTATTAAAGTAAAGCTACCATCATCCTGCTATCATTATTTTTGGATCTATCCACTGGTTGTTACCATCACTCTAGATTTCTGCATGCTCTCCTTACATAATCTCACTATATTTTTTTCGTATGCATGACAGATATTGTACACAGTCATGCTGAACATGTAGAGAAAAAGAGAAGAGTTTTGCGCGGCAATACAATGTCATGTAGACATCACTCCATGGTGGGTGCAATGAAAAACCCTCCCCCCCCTCCAGATTGTAATCATGAGGAAGATATCTGTTCTGAGGCGGATTCAGACGGAGCTGACCACTCCTATTTACCCCCCGAGGTGTTTGCTCTAACTTGGCATGATGATGTTGGTAATATCATGCATATGTTGCCTTGCAGTGCCTACTTTTGACATTATATATGTCATCTGCTTAGTTTAGACATTTACTGTAATGCCACCTGTTTAATTTCTATATCATATATGTGAATTATGCAATCTCATCTCTTTTAGCCAGCCATAATATATGTGAAATATGCCTTGCCATCCTGTTTAACCAGGCATCATATATTTGAAATATATCTTGCCAATCCTTTTCTTCATTACATTTCCATTTGTCGACAATGTTTGTACATTGTAACACCCCAAAATTTTAATCATGTTTTTACTAAATAAAATTTGGCCAGAATTAAAATTTTAATTTTTTTTACTAGGTCTTTTATTAATTTCAAAACCATTTTCTGTTTCTGTTTTTCAAAATTCTTCCCTCCATATAGAAATTTTTGGAATAATATTGTGGCTTTGGTAGTTTTCTCAAATCATTTCAATTACATTTTAATAACAGTAAGAATTATTTTCAGAATAAAAATTTGCCCAAAACAATTCTTTTAATAGCTTTTTCAATATTTTAAATGCCTCTATTGCACTACAACCATTTTAAATAATTCTATTTAAATCCCACAAAAATTATGGGAGGACATGTGATGCCTACATATCACTTTTATGCAAAAACCAAACTTGGTCTTTTGAAAGTTTTGAGTAAAACAATCTCTTTTCAATTATGTCCAGTATTTGAGTTTCTACTACAACCTCATTTTTCCTTGCTCCAAAAATCCTGAAATTTTTCCAAATTATAGTACTTCCAACCAAACCCTTAAGTCCAAAAGTTTGGCTCCATTGGAGTCTTTTTAGTTCACCAAATATTCCTCTGAACTTTCTGTCCAGAAATGAATATCAGTAAAACTAGCACTAGCAAGTTTCTCCTCTTGCCCAACCAACTCCACCAACATCTCTATCACTCAAAGAGGCATCATACTGCCAAGTTTCATGATCAACAAAAATACCTAGGGCACCATTTCATTTCATCATACACCTTGAGTGCATGACAAAATTATGTCATCACTAAAACCTCCATATGGCTCTAGCTCCATTTGCTAAGCTGGCATGTCCAACACACCCCTCACACTTGCTAGCATCATCATGCCAAAAATCAGCTCAAATGGACCTATCTAGCTTGCTCTGGCAATTCATCGAGCACTTGATGAGCATGCCCAGAGCGCGCGTACCGCTGCCATGGCATCGAGCCGCTGCTGATCCCCTGCTGCCTCCCCTGCTCGCCCGAGTCCACGCCTGGGTCACCTGATCATCCCCAAGCCTCACCGACACCTTACCTCGTCCCCTAGTGCCGCCCCCACCGACCAGCGCCGCCTCTGTCCGCCGCCCGAAGACGACCACTCGGCCACGTCTCTGTCAGCGCCGTCTCACCATAATGGCCAATGTCCAGTGCTCATCCATTCATCCACCGCCCTCATCTACCACGCTGACCCACGCCACCGACCACAACTGCTTCGACGGCGCACTTATGGCCGCCGCCGTCGTGACTTATTCGGTAAGCCACGGCATCACCTTTCCCCGCCTATAAAAGGCCACCGTGAGCTCGCCCTCGAGCATCATCACCCTCCCCTCTCCCTCTGTAAGCTCCCCATGGAAGGAAAACGACCGGAGCGGTCGTCGTCTTCGACTCCGGCAACCTCAGCCGCCACCGCATCCGCGAAGATTTCCACCTCTCCAGTACCTCCCTCTCTCAACTAGCTACACCAGGAACTTCCCCACGGTCCCACAGATCCTTTCCGCGCTCCAATTCCTCCTCCCCAAGGTCGAGTTGAGCTCGGCAAATCCACCCGTAGCTCTCCTCCGCCATGGTTGACGCCGTGCTCGAACCCGAGCCCCTCAACGGCTATCTCCACCTCCCACGGGTGCGGCACTCTTCCCTGAACCCAACCATGTGCCGAGCGTCGCCGGAGATGCCCTACAACACCGGCAATCCTCGCCGGAGCTCGCCTCTGTTCCTGTCCAGGCGCGCGCGAGATGGGGAAGATAAACCCGACAGGTGGGTCCCACCTGTCGGCGAGCCAACCATTCTTTCCAGAAGCGCATCCCCGTGGGTGCGTTTTCCCTCTGGGGAAAACATACTCTGAGGGGGTACGCCTTCGACGCGCCGCCTCCCCGTGGGCTAGGAGCTGGGCTCGGCCCAGCGATGCCGTACAGCTAAAACGCGCACAGGGCGTTCCTCAGCCTTTTCTTTATCTTTTTCCAGCAATATTCAAATAATTCCCCAGTGACCATTTCGAATCCAAATCCGATGATTAAAGTTTCTAAATACTTCTAAAATCATGCCCTATTATTTAAGCCTAGGTGAACATTTTTTCCTAGGCTTTGTCCCTACTGAATCTATTAAATAGTACTTTTCTTTATTCTTTTCAACTTATAAATCCCATAATTAATTCATATTAACTCCAAATAAATTGACTCTTTTTCTGTTATTTTTTATTTTTCATCTAGTTTATTTTGGTATTTATTTCAAAAATATTTGAAACACTTTTTAGCACTGTTTTTGTTTCATATGGTAATTCAAATATTTTTGAAAATAGGAAATGGAGGGAAGATAAAATTCTCAAAACTTTTGGAGTGCACCCAATATTTCTGTATGCTCAAGGCAAGCATCTTGAACACTTGATATGGTGAATGCATGGTAGTTTATTTGCTAGAATAATTTGATCATGACTATGTTGAATTCAAATAAAACTGGCATATGGCTAATTTTTGCATGTGTGTAGTGTTGGCATGTTTCATCGTACCGTGCATCGTGTGTTGTCATGACTAACTTGCAGGAGCAGGCATAAGAGAAATACCGTTACCGGCAGGAGGATGATCACGTTGGAGCGTGATCATGCCTTGTTTGTTGTGCATGTTGGAGCATGCAAGGGTTGTGGCCCTGTTGGGATTGCTGTTGAAGGAATACCTTGTTGTGCTAACCGTTGCAGGAAACTTAATGCCTCCTGAGTCGACCGTAGATCGAGTCTTGTTCCGGTAACCCCCATACTTGTTTCGTGCTGCCACAGGTTCCTGCCACAGGTAGGGTATGGTTCAGTAAGTTGATAACCCCTTTCCATGCACACACCGTACAGAGGGCCACGATGAGGGTTTCCGCGGCCGCGGACTAAATCCTGTCATCGGGTCAGGGGGCATGGGTGTTTCCAGTAGTGACTGAGAGGGGGGCACCCCTTGGAATCCGCGCGTATTAATAGTGATCCCATGCAGGACGTTGGTCTCTCCGTCTTAGAGTTTTTCTTGAACGATGCTTTGGGTGATTCCTGGCATCCGGAAAGTTAATCTGGTGTGTGCTGGTCAGGTGTGTTTTCAACCCAAAGACCGTAATGGGAATTAGTCAGTGTCACGGTGCTGACTAAAGAAATCCTTTATTTGTGGGTAAAGAGTACACCCTCTTCAGAGTTTAAACCTATTCGAATAGCCGTGTCCGCGGTTAAGGGCTACAGTCTGGGTTGGTCAAGTGTCGGTCTTCGGAGGAAAATAATTAATTGGGCCTGAACTATTTTTGCAGGATATTGTTATCATCACTAACGCCGTCATGGTTATTTGAATACTATTGCTGTGAAATTTTTTATGGTTATGCATATTATTGTGAACTAACCTGTTTCTCTTATTTTAATTTTCCTGTGTCTCAGGGGCTGGCTAGACTACCCCGGGCACTCAATTTTATTTTCAAGACCTCTCGTGGCGTCCCTCAAGTTAACAGGCGGTTTATCATGCCACTGCTCTTGTGGACACCCGATTGGCATTTCTCTTCAAGACCTACCGTGGTGTCACTTGACACCCGACTGGCATTTCTTTTCAAGACCTCTCGTGGCGTCGCCTGAGTTCTCGGATGGTCCTGTCTCGTCCGATTTCTCTTTTAGACACCCGATTGGCATTTCTCTTCAAGACCTACCGTGGTGTCACTTGACATCCGACCGGCATTTCTTTTGTTTCCTTTGACTTTCCTTGTTTATCACTAACAATTTCATATGTTTGCATATGCTAATATTTTATCATGCCATGATTTAATTCCTGTCAGTAGGCATTTAAGTCCATCATGAGCATACGCATATAGTGTGGTTCATCATGTTCATATAATTTAATTGTTGCATTCGGTATATCTTTTATTCCTGATGTTTGCGAGTACATTCAAACGTACTCACGGGCTTGTCCCTGGCTATTTACTTGGCCAGGTCAGGATTTCTACGAGGAGTACCACAGCGACGACCGTGCGGAACCTAGGATAGCAGCCATGCGGGATAGGAATTATCCGGGTCAGCTGTTCCTGTGGGAATGGAGCCCCATCGACGTTGGAGAACCACGAGTTAATTCTGTCATCCACTACCAGACATCATTGTTGTATCATTGGACCTTTATGGTCTTGTATTCAACTCTTGTAATAGCTTGGTAATCTGTAACAAGGACGTGTCCACCAGTAACAGTAATCCTGGGCTGGTGATGACACGAGGGGTTAATTTCTGGGAATATATTGTGTCCTCGAAATCCGGCCCCGACATACATTCAACTACTCTTCCTATGAATCAGCCATTTGAGTGGGTGATGGAAAAATCTGGAGTGAAAACAAGTTCTTTAGAGCAGACAGTGCTACCTGTCAAAGCAGATCTCTTGCTGGGTCCCGATAGCTCCTCAGAGATGGATTCAGAGACACATGACCAGTCCTATTCCCCCACCGAGGTGTATGCTCTAACTTGGCACTGTTATATTGCTAATATCATGCATATGGTGTGTTGCATTGCATAGTTTAGACATCATATACACAATATTCAACACCATGTTCTTAGTTCAGACATCATATATGCGAATGCCCTCTGCTTAGTATATAAATCACACGTGTGAATTATATCATGCGATCCTGATTACTTAGATAACATGTATGTGAATTATGTCATGCCAACCTGTTTACTAAAGACATCATATAATTATCTCATGCCATCCTGTTTAGTTAGTCATCATATCTTCGAATTATGTCATGCTATGCTATCCAGTTTAGATAGACATCATATATGTCAAATTATGTCATGCTATCCTTTTTAGTTAAACAATATACATGTGAACTATTTCATGCCCTCTTTTTTCCACACTATCTATTGCATCTGTCTCTCATACAAGGTCTGTACATTCAACTACTTTTCTTATTTATCAGCCATTTGAATTGGAGGGGGTGATGGCAATATCAAGCGGAGTAAAAACACGGTCTTCAAATAAAATAGTGCTACCTCTTGGTGGAGATAGCACCCCAGTTGTACATGCACGAGAACCAACCCTACCACACATAACCCAGAATCTCGTAGATTGTACCCCTACTCCGATGGACAGAGAACCAGCTTCACCCAATCTAACCCTAACCACAGCAGATAGTAACCCAGTTCCAGTTGACACATCACCATCTCCAGCACAGAGCTCCCAAACAAGAGCAGTTAGTATGGCAGCTCCAGTGCCCAAAGCGCCAATACTACCACGGCGAACCCCAACTCCACCAGGTACTACACCTATTCATGTGGACGAAGCACAACCAGCCATTCGTAGTTTAGCATCTATCGCATTTGATGTTGTTAAATCCTATGTGCGTATCTTCCCATCATGGAAATATTATACTGAAGATGAAGGAAAAAGCCAGTTGCAGGTGTTCGTCCAAGAGTTATGTGTAAGTAATGTTATTCATGGCAAATACTTTGCTTTGTCCCATACATTCTACCTCCATGCTGGTTATAATACAACAAATGTTCCCATTTTTCTCTATAGAGAAGGACCGATTTGGAAACTCAGGATGAGGTAACATGTGCTAATACCTCTGCTATCTTCAAGAATGCTTGGTGGCAGTATCGGAATTACCTGAAGAAAATGTACTTCACTAGCAAATAAACTCATCAAATTCCCTTACTTTCTCCTGTGACACATTTACGGCACAATGACTGGGAACGCCTTGTTCTGTACTGGTCCCGAACCAAGAATGTGGTAAGGTCTATGAGCTCATTTTTTATTTTGAAGTACTATATGCCCGTGTCTTACTGTACTCTGTTCGTGTAGAAGAAGTGCTTAAACCTGAAGAAGAACTGTTCTCATTTAAGATTCCATTGCTATGGTGCATACTGCTTTGCTCTTATATCACTGTATTTACTCATACAAACTTATTTTTAAATTAAAGGATCCAATCCAAACTCCAATGGCACAACATGTATGTTTAAACATGTTTCTTTAACAGGTTTGCTCTTCTAAATTGCTCTATTGATTTCAATTTCAATTGTGTATACAGTTGACTTCTCATATCATGCACATTACTAGCATCACAACATAGCCAATAGTGTTGTTGTACATGTATACCCGTGTTACCCATCTGAAATCTTGTTGGGCCATGTAGATTCCCACACTTGTATTCTTTCAATGCTGCTTTGTCTTGAACTGATATGATTTGAACCGTGTCTCTATTTTGATTTGGCAAGACAATGCTGTGACCATAGGACATAGATATATGTTTGTTTGATGCTTTTATTATGTACTTACTACTTGGCAATAGAAGACTTGGTAGTTCAATCTTGTCCACCTTACTACTAAACTGGTTCACCGAAATGAGTTTCATATACTACATGCTAAACTTGTTATGTGTCTGTTTGTTTCTTCTTTTAGAATGCGGACAGAATATTTGGGAAGAGTACCTTATTAAGCAATGGTAAAGGAAGTAATGCAGATAAGGTTCAGGATAGTGAGACATCCTTGTTGGTCTCCAACAAAGCTGGTAAAACAGCTAAGGAAAACTATCTTGAAGACAGTGAGACAACCCCAAAGTCCTGTCTTGATGTAGTGTTCGAGTTACTGGCCACTACCGTTGGCACAAGCTCTTCGAACTCACTGTCTGAATCAATTCGGTTTCTTGAGTCTCAAATACAAGCTGAAAGACATCGATCAACTGTGCTGCGACAAGAAGCCGAAGGACTGAGGAAGTCCCTGGAGAATTCAGATGCATACTTTTTGGTGCAACAGCAAGCATTGGAGGATTTTAGCGCCAAACAGGAGAAAGTTAATAAGCTTGCTAAGCTTATTGCCAGCATGGTGGATACCCAGGATAACGTTTCTTGATCTCTTGTGAAGTTGTTTCAGTTATGGACTTGTTTTGCTGCCACTCATTTATTTGCACTGGTGGCCAATTTAGACGCCTAGTGTATGTAATATGCTGCTTTGTTCCCTATATTTGCACTGGTGGCGAACTTTGATGCCTAGTGGATGTAATATGTGTAATAGCCGTAATAACCTAGCGTAAGTTGCTTGCTTATTTATTTCCTTATATTGTCTTGTCTATTTGTTTGGTTGTAGTCACTGCAGTTCTTTTTCCGTGGTTTGCTAGTGGCAACAATAAACTATTTTTTTAAACTAGGCCGTAATAACCACAGACCGTTATGTACTGACCATGGGCCTCCTACGGGCCGTAGGATCTATGGGCCTCCTATGGGCCGTAGGATCAATGGGCCTTACGCGGGCATTAGAATCAATGGGCCTTCTACGGGCCGTACTGTTTATGAACCAATAAAGGACCGCAATATGGGTCGTAAACGGGCTAGACTGGAAATTGTCTATTTATGGCCCGATCATAACGGGTCGTTAATAGCCGATATGTATAACGGGCTTAAACGGGCCATATTTGATGACGCTAAGAAAACAGCCCAACGGATTAACGGGCCGACTATAACCACGGGCTGAATTTGGCCCGCAAGCGGAATAGGCCAGTAACGGACCAGAAGTAATCGACGCTGGAAATGAGCCCAAGAATAAATGGGTCCTTAGAAGGCCGAAATATCACACGGGCTGGAAAGGGCCCAATGGAATAGTGGGCCGTTAATGGGTATAAAGCGATACACTGTTCATTATGGGCCAGTGTCACCACGAGCCATTAATGGGCCAAGAGTTACATAGGGCCTCATATGGGCCGAAAGACGTCATGGGCCAGAAGTTACAACGGGCTAGAATCATATTGGACGGCCCAGATGCCGGTACTAGGCCTAATTCGGATAGGCCATAACGGGTCATGAGTTAGCGGGTTGTAAATGGGCTATATGCGAACAGGCCGTTAACAGGCTTTCGGTGGGCCGACCCGCTACCTTTTGACCAAGTCAAACGGGCCGGCCTTTTCACCTAAATGGGCCACTGTTGGGCCGTGCCACGTGTCGACGTATCATAGGCGCCTCCCGTCCAATGAGTGGACGACATCTGTCCCAACGCTGAGCAGACACGTGGATACTCCGGCGAATCAGAATTTTACACGTGGAAAATCCCCATTGGTCCGGGCTGTTAATGGGTTATCGGATCCAAACCAGAACCCGATAGCTTAACGGCGACCCGTTACGGTGGATGCCACGTGTCGGTTACCCTTGACGAAAGGACTTCCATGACACGCCATTTATCGTCATGGAAGTGGACACTTCCGTGATGATAATTTTGGTATTGTCACGGAACACTTCTACGACAGCACAGGTATGACTATCTTGATTTTGTCATAAAATCGTCATGGATGTACATGCATGACAGAAAACGTGACCTACTGTGACAAACACGTATCATCACGGAAGTGTATTTTTTTTGTAGTGACACCATCTTCCATCAGCAGCTTAAACGACCACTTACCGAGGAGGGTAATATTCTTAACCTCAAGGTCATGAATACCCACCCCTTCTTGATCTTTGGGATGGTAAACCACACTCCATTTAGCCAGTCGATATTTCTTTTTCTCGATATCTCCTTGCCGATAGAATCTTGATGGAAAATAATCCAATCTATTAAGACTCCTTTCGGAAGTTGGATGAAGGATATCATATACATCACCATATTACTTAGTACTGAATTTATAAGAACCAACCTTCCACCTAGAGATAGTAGTTTACCTTTCCAACGCTTAACCTTTTTTGTAGTCTCTCCTTGACGTGTTTCCATTCAATATTTGTGAGTCTCCGATAATGTATCGGTATCCCCAAATATCTATTCGGGCCTTGTCCACAGCCAAACAATTCAGCGTATAGGTGGGCCTCATCTTGAGCCTTGCCAAAACAAAATATTCTCTTTTATGGAAGTTTATCTTAAGACCCAAAAGATGCTCGACAGCTGACAAAATTAATTTCAGATTTCTCGCTTTTTCAAGGTCATGGTCCATAAATAGAATCGTATCATCGGCATATTGATGGATAGATAGTCCACCATCAACCAGGTGATTAACTACTCTGTCAATTTGACCATCAACCTTAGCATGCTCGATCATGACAGCTAACATATCAGCCACTATATTAAATAGCATGGGCGATAATGAGTCACCTTGTCGCAATCCATTATTCATTTCGAAATAGCGGCCAACATCATCATTGACTTTAATGGCAACACTACATCCAGACATGAAGCTATAGATCAGAGCACGCCACTCTACAAGAAACCTTTCATTCTGAGAGTTTGTTGGAGAAAAGACCACTTTACTTTGTCATAAGCTTTTTTGAAGTCAATTTTCAGGACTACCCCATTTAACTTTTTTCTATGCAGTTTGTGTACTGTTTCATGAAGGATTACAACTCCATCTAGGATGTTTCTATCTTGCATAAAAGCAGTCTGAGTTGGATGAACTACATGATCCACCACCGAGTTAAGCCTAATCATCGCAACTTTCATGAAGATTTTAAAACTAACATTAAGGAGGCATATAGGTCTATATTGTTGAATCCTTTAAGTCTCATTAGCCTTAGGTAGTAAAATTATCTCACCGAATTTTAAGCAAAACAATTCTAGTTGTCCATCATGGAGGCGGCCAAATAGTTCTACAAGGTCAAGTTTGATAACCTCCTAGAAGTTCTGGTAGAACTCAGCGGGAAAACCATCTGGACCTGGTGCTCTGTTGTGTTCCATTTGGAAAACCGCCTTCTTTACCTCCTCCTCAGAGTAAGGAGCTGCTAGAAGGTTATTTTCCTCAATAGAAACCTGGGAGATATCATCTGTTCGGGACTCATCCATCAAGAAATTGCCTTCTTTTGGGGCCCCGAACAGATTTTTATAATAATTAGTAATGTATGTTTTGAGTTGCTCATGCCCCACAATTGTGCCCTCCTCCTGTTCAAGAGAATGAATAAGTTTCTTCCGATGTGTATGATTGGACACACCATGGAAGTAACTTGTATTCAAATCTCCTTTCAGAATAAATTGAGAGTTTGAATGTTGGTCCCATTTGAGCTCCTCTTCTCTCAGAAATCTAGCTATTTGTGCATTTGATTGATTCTTAATCTCAATTTCTTGCACCAATAATGGACGAACCTCAACCAAGGCTTCTAGATTGTCGATAATAGACAAGAGATGGATCTTCTCTTTTTGAGAATACCCGCAATATGCCTAGCCCATCCACTAAGGAATTTATGTATTGTTCGTAGTTTATTATTCCATTTGTGAATTGCGGTACACCCAACAGTAGGTTTGTCCCACACCTCCTTCACAATGTCATGAAAGCCATCACAGTGCAGCCAACCAGTTCGAATTTAAACTAGCATCTGCACCGTGGTTGTGGCAACGTACTCAAGTTAATTTAAATATGAGAATTATTTTTGTGGATACCTTAATATGCCAAGCAACATAGCCACAACAATAGAGTGGATCTTAGGCTGAGGTAGCATGTTCTACTAGACAACTAGTGGTAGCCTCAACATGTTAGGTAGGAGTCAAATCTCGTTGCAGTTACATCTGTAGGATTTGGTAGGTGAGCATGGAGGTCAAAGTTTGTAGCAAATATTACGTATACTTTTCATTTTTTTTACGATACTTAATAATTATTCTTATACTAATTCGTACTTATTTATACTAAACTTTTCTACCTATTGCAAATCATCACATCACAATAATGTTTTAACTAGTATGTTTTTATTATGCTTATAGCATAAAAATCACATAAATATGTCGGTGAATATTAAGGTATGACGTTCTATTTACCAATTTTGACATCTGTTGTTGCAAAGGAATTATTCCAGATTCAAATTATGTTTTGCCACAAATGCTATGTTATTTTTCATAAGATTCAGTTTGAGATATTGCCAGCAAAAGCATCAGTTCAATGAGTCTCCCTTGGGTAGGAAAATAATAAAGACAAAATGGACATTATTTCAAAGATTAATGTTGGCCATTAGATGAATTGTAGTGTATTTATATGATTTCACATATATATTATTATATTTGAATATATTGGCAGAGCACTCTAGAACATACGTACAAGTATCCCCTAACAGTTGGAACTGCTCATTTCTTGGTTCTTTTATCAGCAAATGTTACTTTCCTAATTTTGGGTAGAACTGTTGGTTTGCAACACATGTTTGTTTTGTACTGTGTAGGGAAATAAAATCATTTGCGATCGACACACAAGATAGTTAAAAGCATAATATACTTTAACGTGTAGTGGGCAAACTTTGTGACATAACTGTTAATAACACAAACTTGTTGGGTTGACCCCACTTTTGGCTGATCAACAAACATACCATCCAACAACTATGGATACTCATCATCGGGAAAATAATCACTGTCTTCTTCATCTGAATAAAAATCAAATTTATTAGTTTCTTCTTCTTGCGCTGGGGTAGATGCTTGCACTTGTTCTGCTTGAAATTCTGCAGCTTGATCTTCTGCTAGAGGTAATTGTTCTCCAACCAGAACAATTTCTCCCTTCTCAATCGCATTTATTGATCTTCTTGGCTTGTATTGTTTCTTATGAATCACTATTTCTTGTCTTGAAAACATGCATGCTTCCCTCCTTTGATGCACTAGTCAATATGTAAGGGCATCTCCAACGCCGACCCTCAAACCGCCCGCATACGTCCAGACCGCCAAAGCCATCCAATGCGAGCCTATATCAGTCCACGGGACAGTCCAGATGCGTTTTCTCCCGCAAATTGGAGACAAAGTTGGGGGGACGGGGTTGCGGGAGTCCAGACAGGGACAACATCCACGTAGGACTCCTACACCCCCGGCCCACTCAATCCCCCCTCCTGGTCCTATCCTTCCATTACACCCCTTCTCCCCCTTGCTTTGCACCCGCACCCTCTACGTTCGCCACTACCACTGTACATCTCCGACCGCCACAGAGGCATTGCCGGACGTCCGCAACCAGCACCGACACGCCCGCTCGACTTTACGATGGAGCCATCCACCCTGGAGCCGTTTGTACCCAGGTACACTTCGCCCTCTATCGACGACCTCCACGGCAGACACCACACCCGACAGGTGTTCGATCAAATGCCATTGAGCTTATTTTCAAATGCTATTTTGTTTTTTAATTAGAGTATGAAGGAGGGCGAGATACTCGACCATGGAGGATGAGCTGTTGTGCAATGCATGGTTGGCCGTATTTGCGGATTTCGTAGGCAGGACCAGGGGGACCTTCTGGCAGCAAGTGCATGACTCGTTTCACGCATGAAAGCACATTGCACCCTATGACATGTACATCATTTAAGAACACAATGCGAGGTCGTTATCGTATTGCTGGTACGCTATCCAGACCAGTATCACCAAGTTTTGTCACGTGGTTCGTCAGCTGGAGGCAAGGTGGCCATTGCACGTTGCAGAGGACGAGATCATAAGTTTTGCTTCTTCTTGCTCAACTTGTTTAAATCATCCACTCACTCAATGTTGGTCTAGTCTACAAATGATGTAGCCCGCACGCGCTGTTGTGATGTACCACAGGACAGAGGGATGACCATTTACGTACACACACTGTTGCATGAAGCTGAAGGGGGAGTATGTGTGGGACGACATGATCCATTGATGAAAAATTTGTTGGACATCCGGTTAATCTAGTCACATTAGAGACATTGTTGTACTAGACTTAAGTTGCATGCTATGTATGGATGATTTGTGCTATTTTCTATCTGAACTTTGATGAATATCGATCGGTTTGCATAAATTTCGTCCGGTTAGTTCAAATGCGGGTTGAAATGTATGCGGGCAGCGTTGGATGGCAACCTCCCGCATCCGTGACCGCAGACTGGTCCCCCTGTCCACGGACGGATGCAGGAGGAAATTTATGGGTCACCATTGGAGATGCCCTAAACAACCGCTTCAAAATAGTGGTTCGCCTCAATCTCATCTTCAAGGTTACCCTCTACTTTATTATGTATCATGTGTAGCAAATGACTCCACAAATATGACAACTACCCCTCCCCCAACTATACTATGCAATCCTCTAAACTATATGTCATCATGCAATAATCCCAACCCATTATGCAATTCTTTTCCAGAAAAAGCTAGTGAAGTTGCACCCTATCTTTCACAACATCTTTCCAGTGATCCGTCAAATGCCTACAATCTTTGGATATGACATTTTATCTAGAACCACATGCGACATGCAACTTTTCCATCCATGTGGTGCAACAAATTACAGTTCCTTACAAACTCCCCTCCGTAATAAAACCGGATAGGAAAAACTTCGAAATGATCCATTTTAGATCCTACGTATGACAGATTGGCACATAAAAACTGGCTACAATGCTCCCTAAAACCTAATTGACCTCTAATCGATCTCAAATAACACTACCGAGGCTAAAATAGATCTCAAGTTTGGCTAACCTCGTCCGCACCATCTAACGAATGTCGCCTCCCTAATGCTTATCCTCTATCGTGCTTATAGTAGGCGCCAATCCAGCAAGCCGCTTCCACACCACCGCTCCTCCCCCGCGCGTACAATGAGCCATCGTCGGGCCACCATGAGAAGTAGGGTTCAAGAGAGAGGTGGCAACTAGTGAGCAAAACAGAGAGAGTGAGTGGGAGAGTGCGTCCGTGCCGGCTTACATTTCTCCTTCGCCACGCTGACCGATCAGAACCATGTTGACTCAGCAGTGATACCGAGTCGGCCGAGATGAGGGACTAAACTTGTCTGGTTTGAAGAGTTAGGGGATACAACTTGACTAGTTTGAGAGTTGAGGGAGAAAATCTTGACTTTTAGAAGAGTTGAGGAACGAAAGTAGACTTTTTCCACAACATATCAACTCATAGTATATGCATATAATTATATTTCCTGGATTTATTACAGGTTCTCTGGCACTGGTTAGGTTTCTTGTAGTGAAACTAGCTCACCCAGTTTCAAGTGCTATACTTGGTATGGATGCTCGCATATTTTCTAGATTTGTTTAAGGTTTTCTAGCACTATTGTTTCAACGACATGGCATGCCCGCCAACTACAAGGCGTTTGTGGCAATTTTGTCATTCTCAAGATCTACCGACTAAGTCTCTTGAGGGTGTTCACAGGGGCAGGGAGTACATAGGTGCATTTATATGGTGAGTATGCATGAGTGTGTGTGCTTTTGAAACAAAGAATAAAGCTTTGCCCCATCATATATTAATTAATAGTAGTTTTACAAAGAAACCAAACACTCGGTCTTGTACATGGTTTACTCTCTTAGCATTAGTGAACTCAAACGCTTAGAACCCGCAAGCACCCATAGTCGGGACTTTTCTTTAATCTTACCAACAACAACACTTGGCAATGTGGAGATTGAAATGGCATTTCCGCCTTAAGTGTTTTGGCGTTGCTGACAACGCAATTTGTGGTCTAACCATGTACATAAGCTAGACATGTATATTTATATGTCACAAGACGGTTGGGCATCCCTCTGGAAAGGAAAAGAGCGAAGACAGCATTTCCACTAACCGTGTGCATAAGCTACACATGCATATTTATAGGGACTTTTACATTTATGTCCCTAACTCGAACCCACTAATCAGATTTACCCCTAATTTGGAAGCATGCTCAAATTTGCCCCTCTGCCTTCAGTTCCCTTTTTAGAAATGCCCTTCTATGTCATTTCCGCCCAGTCAAAGCGCTTTGATCATTTTCTGGGCATTTGTTGGACATTTTTGCCCTTGGAAAAAATAAAACAGAAATTAAAAAGAGATGTTAGAGAGAGTGTGCTTTCCTTATGGACCAAGTGCACAACGCCAGGCCCAACCCACCTTCCCCGGTCATCATATTCCTCCGGATGTCGACTGAGGACGTGCCGGTGCGTGCCATCGTCGGCGGATGTTCGACAGCTGCTACCATAGTAGCTCGAGGAGGGATACTTAGCGACGCTTGCAACCCCATGGACAACCCTAGCTAGCTTTCTCCCTCTTCCCCTGCTCACTCTCCTCCCCCAGCCGCACCCGAGAGCAACCGACGCCATGACCTTCATCGTCGATGTGGCCATCGTCCTCCCCGATGGCTAAAAAGTTCTCCAGGAGACGCGCCTTCCTCGAATACGTCGCCTCCTAGGAGCAGATCGAGCAGGATCGCCCTAATGCGACCGAATTGACTGTCTTCCTCGTCTGCGGGCACCGGAGCGCCATCATCGATTCGCTGCCCTTGCACTGCTAAACCACTCACCGAGCTTCTCTTACGTTCGATGATGAGATCTTACATGTTTCCCGTCTCTCCTAGTGCTCTAGTTCTTCCTCTAGTATCTCTAGTCATAGCCGTGCACTGCCAGAGCTCTATGATCGCCATTGTGCTCTGTGCCGATGATACCATCCACCCCGAGACAAACCAATGCCTCTTTCGTGCTCATGGTCCCCATACGATGTTGCCCAGCCCACTAAACCAGTGGATTTGTGCCCACATGCTAGAATCCGTCGACCACCGTCGTCGGCCGCCGCCCAGCTCATCACTGCGGTTAATTCCATCCACACCTTCATGCACCACTGGTGCCAATGGAAACGCCTCATTGCACTCGTTCAAACCGTGCTCACCGCCAACCAAATGGTCGCCGAAGCTATGATTCCGACCGTCCCGTCGTGGTTTGGGTCACCGGAGGGTGCATGTGACCTGTGATGCCGCTTGGGCCACTGACATGGCCCAAGTTGTAAGCTAATTAGATTAAACTAATTAAACCATGTGACACAGACAATGGGACCCATGACCTAATTAAGGTAACTAAATAAGTTAATTATAATTTGTTAAGTATATTCTGCCTATGACACATGGGCCCGCTACATGGTTAGATTGACTTGAATGGGACATTTTTTTATTTTTCTTTGGATGGCTCCCGCATGTAAGTGACACACTGAGACAAGGGCAAAAATGTCCAACAAACGCCCAGAAGACAGTCAAAACTCTTTGACCAGACGGAAATGGCATGGAAGGGCATTTCTATAAAGGGAAACAACGACAAAGGGGCAAATTTGAGCATGCTTCAAAATTAGGGGTAAATGTGAGTAGTGGGTTCGAGTTAGGGACACAAATGTAAAAGTCCCATATTTATATGGCACAAGATGGTTAGGCATCCCTATGGAAGGAAAAGAGCAAAGACGACATTTCCGGTGTGTTTTTCTTTGGTCGTAGGAAATCCGTACTATTAAGAGGGTGTCCGCATCGTAAGGTACATGTGGAATCAAATCACGTGCACATACCTTTTGCACCCACCAAATCTGCCTTCCGTTTCGAGGAAAGAACACATTTGTAACTATGTAGGGAAAAGCACCCAAGCGGTTACACCGCGGTGGCTAGCGGTTGTATCACTCGCTTGTGGAGTGGGCAATCGCATGCCAAGCCACATTATTGTATCGGGCGCTTGGGCGGTTGTACCACTTCCTCCCCTGATGCGATACTACCGGCCAGTGTACCGGGCCAACTACCGCCCGAGGGGGTCTACCTCGGGTTTGGCCCACGGTACAGAGAGGTGCCGGCACGGTTGTAAAAGTTTACGCATGGGGGCGGTACAACCGCTCCGAGGAGCGGTACAACTGTCCCAAACCCCAAATGAGCCATCTGCCTCACTAGAGCAGTACAACTTCCCAAGTGCGCGATACAACCGCGCTAGTCAAAAGCGTTGTCGGATGGATAAAGTGGTACAACCGCCCTCACCATCGGTTGTACCGCTTATTTATGTAACAGTTGGAAATGTGGGGACTATTTAAGGAGGTGGTTCTTCCACATCCCACCTACCTCTTGCCTCCCTCTCTCCTCCATTAATGCCCAAAGCTTGTTCTTGCCTGATCTCCTTCTCTAGCCAACCAAACTTGTTGATTTGCTAGGGATTGAGGAAGGATACCTAGATCTACACTTCCACCAAAGGAAATTTTATTCCCCTTACATTTCTTGTGGATCTTGGTACTCTTGGGTGTTTGGGCACCCTAGACGGAAGATGTAACCTCTGAGCCACATTCCATTGTGGTGAAGCTTTGTGGTGGTGTTGAGAGCCTCCAATTAAGTTGTGGAAAGAGCCCCAACCTTGTTTGTAAAGGTTCCGGTTGCCGCGTTCAAGAGCACTACTAGTGGATTCGCGGCACCTTGCATCGTGCGAGGGCATGAGCATTATTGTGCCTCCACACCCCTCCAACGGAGACGTATCTCCCCCAAAGGAGGGAACTTCAGAAACACATCCTTGTCTTTATCGTCTCCACTCACGGTTATCTCGTTCCTTTACTTGTTGCTGGCTTTCGCCTTGTGTTTTACTCTTGCTAACTTGTGCTGCTCGTTGTGCTTGTCATATAGGTTGTACACATAGTTGCATATCTAGACAACCTATCTTTGTTGAGCCTAAAATTGAGAACAAAGCTAAAAAAATTAGTCGCCTATTCACCCCCCCCCTTTTAGTCGACCATACTGATCCTTTTGGAGATGTTTCTAAAAACTCTTGCAATTCGCTCATTCTAAATCTCCCACGAAGCAAGCATGAGGATGATTGTGTTCCCGGTGCCATTTTGGCCGCTGATGTTGGCCATCGAGCACCACCAATCCGTGGGATGAAGGAAGTTGTCCCAATCTTTCGTGTGCAAATCCACCATCCTAAGTCAAAGCTTGACTTGCTCCCAAATGTGCCTGGTGTTTGTACACTTGAAGATCAAGTGCACAGAACATTCATGTTCTCTCTTGCACAAGTGGCAAAACCAGCATTAGGACAACCACGCCATTGGAGGCGGTCCGCCATCCAAACCCTATCCTGAAGGATGATCCAAGCAAATAACGTGTGCTTGGGAGGATCCCAATTTGCCCAAACAACGAGCTTAAGAATGAAAGTTGAAAGATCATGGTGCCCCCATTTTGTCATGCAAGTGCTGAAAATCAACCGCCCTCAGTTGGTGCACGGAGAGAGGAACCCCAAGGTATCAAAACGGGAAAGTGGCCCTAACCACTAGAAAGCCAAGGAGAACATCATCGAGGTCAACGTCTGAACAATAAATTGGAGCCACCAATTTATTGTTTCCTTCCTATCGCACAACTAACTAGGAAAGCTCCCCCGGTGTACCTAGTAATAATATTTATTTTTACTATTGTCCTGCACCATCTAGACTTTGTTTTCCTCGATTTTATTTGGCTTGTTTTCTTTCGTTTTTTTGTTTTTCTTTTCCATTTCCTCTTTCTTTTTTCATGTTCATTTCCTTTAAAAAAATTGTGAACATTTTTTAAAATAATGAAGCTTTTTTTCAAATTCAAGCACATTTTCTTAAATTCATGAACTTTTTCTCAAAAATTCAAAACTTTTTCAAATCCATGAACTTTTTTTAAATGCATGAATGTTTTATAATTCCACGAACTTCTTTCAATTTTTACTAAAAATTTTCCAAGCCCCATAATCGTTTTTCAAATTCATGATTTTTTTTTCATAATTGATGAACCTTTTCTAAAGTCTCTAAAGTTTTTTCAATTTTTGTGAACTTTTTCAAATGTCATGATTTTTTTTCAGTTTTTTGAACTTATTATCTAATTTCATGAACTTTTTTCAAATCCGTAATTTTTTTGAATTCACATCTTTTTCAAATTCATAAACATTTTTTCAAATTCGTGAACTATTTTTAAATTCACGCACTTTACAAAATTAGTGAAACTTTTTTCAGATTCACGAACTGTTTTAAACTAACGAAGTTTTCTTTACTTAAACAAACTGGCAAACATTTTTTTTTAGTGAACAAGAAAGCATAAAAAATAAAACCAAGCAAAAAAGGTGAACCAATGAAAAAAAGGAAAAGGCGAGGGAGCCCGAGCAGGAGAGCCACGGAAGTGAGCGAGCGACCATCGGCCAGTGTCGGGCCAGGCCCGGTTGGCCAGCGCATGTGCGCCACAGAACGTAAGCCGCGCTACTAGTGCCAAAGAGGAGGTCGCGGCAAGAGAGTATCCCCCTTACGGAGGGCACATCCATGAAGGATAGGCATGCCAGGCACACCATTAAGCATTACCCCAGAAGAAAGCTGTGTTAAGTAAGGCCGACAACCAATCACCGAACCTCGAAGGGAAACCTCGGTGCTGCAACAGCTCAAGCAAGTACTCCCCCAACGAGAGCGGCAAAACTACCGTGCACGGTATATACCGTGTCTCGATCTGCCACTCATTTTGTTACCGAGATTCGCGCCCAAAAGAAATCAATTTGCATGCAAACCAGTAATCACTCCTGTCACATGCTCAGGTTGTGTAATGTCCTGCATGACTGTGCCCCTCATTGCAACTTTATCAGGAAATATATTATCTCTGTGACTCTGTCTATGTAAACGATTTAAATACCTCATATCTTCTAATACAAAAGTGTGTCTTACATTCTATTTGGACAATTGTGTTTATTTTGACGAGATATTTAAAATACGACCAATATTGAATATGTTTTTGAGAACTTATTTTTTTCTTACGGCTCAAATACACTTTGACTATTGTCTACAAAAATGAAATAAGCACATTTGGTTTGTGAACGTATTACACATCGGACTTACAATTCAAAAAGTAAACTGGGTTTAAACTTTGAAATCATACAAAAAAGCATGGATGAGTGAAATACAGGTGCATCGTTTCTTTAGGCAGAGAGGAAAGTTATGTGCACAGCGAAAAGGTGACTGATTGACATGACGTTAAGTACTGAAACTGGGGGCCACAGATTGAGATGAACTAAGCACTCAGTAAATACATGCATGGGTGGAAAACTCAAAGATGATGAGTAGCTGAGACATGCACGGTTAGTCCTGGCCATCTCCGGCCCGGCCCTGTCGGCCCACCCAGGCCCGGCCCTAAAATCCAGGGCCTAGGCCCGATGGGCTTGCCCGTGGGCCGGGCTTGGGCCTGAGTTTTGAGCCCACCAGCAGGGCCTGGACGGGCTTGGCATTTTGGCATTTTAAGGAAGAGGCCCGGCCCATGGCCCTAAGCCTTAAAGGCTTTTTAGGGCTTTTTACCAGATGGGCCGGGCTTGGGCTTGAAAAGTAGGCCCGATGGTAAGGCCTGGGAGGGCCTGGGCCTCAGTTTTCTGCCGTGGGCTTTTTTAGGCCCGGCCCGGCCCATGGCCAGGTATATGCACGGTAGATACCGTGTAGAATCTCTTTTCTCCTCCCCCAACGGACGGAATCAAAAGCCGTCCGAATATCCAATTTTAGCAAAAGAGATGTCATGCGGGTCGTGTGCAGACGACTCTAACAACAAAACTTTTAGTCCCAAACAAGATGTCCGGTTGTTCTGTGTTTCTAAAAAGAAAATACTAAGTACAATCCATGTGGTATCACAGAATGGCACAGCCGGTGCTCCTTCGCAAGCATACCGTTTCCCGCGCGGGGTCATGCTTGTCGAGTGCTAGCAGGACGCGAGAAAATATGCACGCACAAAGGCACACAGAGAGCGCGTAGCCTGCAACAAGTACCGCTATGTATCTATCCGTCCGTCACTGTCTGCATTCTGCAGCCGTGCTGTTGGTTCGCGCCTAGCCGTTATCGTGGCCTTTAAAGTTCGTTACCCCTGTCCTGTCCGTTGCCGCCTGCTACCATTCCTCGCTGTCAAAACTGTCAGCGCGAGCCTCGCCCAATCAAACACGCAGATAATCTACGCACCGAACATTCGGCTTCGGTACGTAAGGCTATGAACTTAGGATGAAGCGGGTGTGTGGCGGAGGCTGGATCTGAGGAACACGACGACAATGGCGATCTGTGACAAGAGCCAGGGGCTCATCGGCTCTTGCAAACAGTTGTTGCACGAGTGACCAAAAGGCCGGATGGAACGGGACACGAAAGCGATTCCATGGAAAAGGAGAGGAAGATGAAAAGAAAAAGGCTGGCTGGCTAGAGCTATTCATAGTGTGTATCTCAGCGAATTACTGCTATAATTGCTGTCGTGCTGCCCTTTTTATGCTGCTGTCGAGGCAGGCAGGTCCAAGCAGCCCACGCATCTAACTTCTCCTTCCACATAAATGTCCAAAATAAGCATTCGTGTCGACCAGGCTAGCTTTCCTCCTCAGTGATTTGATGATCTCCATTCAATTGGCTCCAAAATCAAGATGTATTGTACACGATCTAGAACAGCATGATCTAGAACATCTCAGCCACCGAGGAAACACTTGAGAAGAAGCATGTGGAATGGAGTTAGCTACTCCCTCCGATCCAAAATAAGTGCCGGCGTTTTGAACTAAGGTTGAACTAGAGTTTGCCTGGATAGGTGCAAGTCTTGGATTTGGAGAATATGAATGTCACTCGAAGTTCAGTTAACACAAACCTGGGCAATGAGCTGACAAAAACGAAAACAGATTTATTTGCACCCAGTGGTGGCCTGCCAAATGCCACTGTGGATTAAGAACACAGATCCCATGGAAACAGTTCATAGCCAGAGCAGTTGACATGATCAGTGGCCATGGAAAGATTCAGAGAAGCAATAGGTAGATAGATAGATAACACGAGCTTGCATGGGATTACAATCAGGAGGAGGGAACAAACAAGACACCGGAGAGTAGACTAGAGATGCTCACTTGAGTTATTATAAGTATTTCAATACAGGATTAGCTAACAATCATAGGAGTCCTAGAGCAGACATGATGCAACGGCAGCAGCAGCTTGACGATGGAGGAGAACGGCGGCTAGGCACCGCTGCTTGAAGACGAAGACGACGTGTCGGACTCGCCGTCCCATGCAACCTCGTAGACCTGCACCCTGTGGTGGAAGCTGCGGTGGCAGCCGCAGGCCGAGCACTTGAGCGCACCGAAGGTGCCCTCCTCGCCCTCGGCGATGAACTCCCTGCAGCCGTCCACGGCATAGCCTCCCATGCTGGCGGCGTGGTTGCGGCGGCACTCGCCGTACCGCACGCCGCAGCAGCTGAACCGCACGATCGGCTCGCACCTCCTCAGGACCACCAGCCTCTTCATCACGAGGTGGCCTCTCTCTTCTTCCACTATGCTCCCAGCTAGCTTGCTTTCAGCACAAACCAACCCCTATCCATCGCACCGCATATTTATAGACAACCTCCTTCCCCTCCTTCGCCTAATGATACATCGTTTCCGACGGACAAAGTGCATGCTAACCTGCATAAACTTGACACATGATCACCCACTCATGCATGTGGAGACCTAATTGGGCTGGCCCAATTGATGGTCCAGCAAATTCCACCTCACATCAGCAGTGGTGGGCAATTCTTGGGCCATTAAGGCGCAAACCTTAGATGAGAGTCCTACCTTTCTGCCCTACCTCGTTCTCCGGGGGTGTGTTGTGTGTTCTTTCCTACTCCTTTTCTTCGTTTCATATAATTGGGGTGACCAGTTAAGGGTACTTGAATCTTAAGAATCCCAAAGGAGTAGGCCCTTCGGTCGAAAGGATATCATCAGCATTTGCATGCCAGCCTAGATATCTAAGAAGGCAGGGTGTTGTTTTCCTTTGCTCATTCTCTGGCCACCAGGCATCTGTTGCTCTACCCCATCCCTGTGCAATAGATTTCCTTTACTGTTTCAGCATGTGGCATAGTGTGTGGACATGGATTTCTATATTGATTTAGACTCCTAAACAACAATTGACCGAGTGTGATAGGGAAAAGCTAAAGTGCAATCATATATGGCAAAAGAAGGGATCACAACCATGCAATCGTCGCAAAGGTGAAAAAATATCTTTTAATCAAGCACGCAACAATGTACTTACCCCTACGGATTAGTGACTCGGTATGGAAAAATAACGGTATAGGATGTCCTGAAAACAAAGATGGCTTAAACAGCGATGACACAGTCTACTTGGTTGAATACCAAACGTACCAGAAGCATTCAGACATTGCAGGGCAGCCAAAACATGCTATTACATGTAGGCTATGGATGGTCCCTATTTGAGTGGGGTCCAAGGTCATCACGCCTTCACCTTTCTTAGGTGCTGCATCTACTTCAAAAGCAGGGATTTAAAACATCTGTCAGTTGTCTTTAAAAAAAAAAACATTTGTCAGACAAAGAATACAAACCCTCAATTTAATGATATTCAATAGTTTTGCAAGGATAGCATGCCTATTTTAATATGCGAAATCTTATAGTAAAGCAAAACATATCAAGGAATCTCAACTTGACAAACAAAGGGTACAAAGATTCATCTGATAGGGACATGTGAAGCCTATTAATTTTGTGCTTTTCATCCCAAAGTTCAGATCTTGAGACAGGAGAACATAGCACCAAGAGAAATAACATCGTGGAGAAAAACAAATATCAAAGCTGTAATAGTGTGTGCTGTGTAGAGTAAAAAAAAACATTTGGAAGTAGTGAAAACCTGCAAGAATATTCGGAGCTGACAAAGATGATGACTCAAGGGAAGAACCATGCCAACTCCCTTTTAACATTTGGGATTAGGCTTAGGTAGTTCACAAAGCAATCACATCACCTTTCTTCAGAACAAGTGCAGAGATCACATGGAACAACAAGAAGAAACATGTGCATTCTTGTCCTAGGCAGGCTTCACCCTTTGAGAAGTCGGTCTCGGACGCAATGGAACCTATTGGAAATACCATGATACTGACTTATGTTTCGTTGGAATGCCAGCACATGTCAAAAGAGATTAGACGCCGGAAGCTTTTGCCTTTTCCTCTTAACTACCTAACCACAGAAGAGCATGAGTGTTAGAGAGATCCTTTCCCTCGTACTGATGCGACTAAGAACACACGATACCATGCTTTACGTGGTGTAACTTTGCTTCAGTAAATATGCTTGACTAATTAAAATTTTAGCTGTAGATACAAACTCCCTGTCATCATATCACCTTAACAAAAAACTATATATGTCTTAAAGATATATTTGCAGCTCAGTCACTGGATGATATTTTATGGTGGAAACTAGACAGAAAAGTGGGCAAGGGAGATGGAAAGCATACAATCAGAGCTAGCAACTAGCTCGAATATTAAATGAATCACAGGAAGCAGCATCAAATTATCGGTCATCAGTAGGAGTGTGCTCATAGATCACTGTTCAGCTGCCATAGCCTTTCTTTTCTTTCAAATCAACCTTTGACCAAGTGAAGAAAGGATGCATTGTGCCAATGGTCAAGTATAGTCTTGTGTGACAAATGGAACAGCATATAAGTTCGTGATAAATAAAACAGTGACATGTGCACTCAAAAGCAGGGTCGCTCAATGATTTTGTTAGCTTATTAAATTACCTTGATAGGACAAGCAAACAACAGACCTACAGATTCCATAGCTAATTAGTTTAAAATGTCCAGGAAATAGAAATCAGTTTCAAGTAAACTAAGTTCGTCTAAATATAAAAACCATATGCAGTAGAACATTTAGCATTACAGGCTGCAGCAACTTGGACACTGAATTATTTACCTGTAACATACAGTAACAGGAAAAGAGAGGTTAAGAATCAGCCGTAAGATAATTCTGGCATCATGGTTCATGAATCCTTTCCATCTGCCAACAAAAAGTACTTCAGCATTTGTATGCAAAGGACCAAAACATCCATGATAGCGCTGATTGACAGCCCTGATGGAAGATACAGTGTTATGGACCTCAGTAGTTGAATACAGAGGCTCCACCTTTGACCCCGTACCCTGGAAAAAGCTGGCCAATTTGCAGTAGGCCAACCCATTGAGCTATTTAAGTTTTTTAACTACATTCAAATAATATTGCCAAGATAAACTTAAAATGAAAACCATGATCAAGTGACCATTTAGAAAAATTTCAGATATATCAACTATGCAAACAAATTTAAGAGCAGGAGGTTTAAATGTTATAAGAATATATTTTCAGCAAGCATGCTGCATGCAACGCAGCTGTGTATTGTTCAAGTTCAAAAGAAAAGAAACCAAAGAAATTCTTTATTGGCAAGACCAAAACTCCAAAAGTACCATTGAATGTGACCACTTGGATCTCTGCTGGATAGTTCATTGCCAGGCTTTGTACATGTGTTCATTAGCTATGTAGGGGTAGAGTCATGCACAAATTCATCAACAATTACAAAAGTGAAGCAACCAACAATGAAAATATGCATGCTGCGACCCATTAGCAAACATCAAGCAGCATAAAGGACAATTGAAGTTCTAAACACAGCATTGATATAGGGTAAATTAATATGACTTAGGCTCTCAAAGAGTAAACATAATATGTCATCTGTACGAATTTACTCCAACCGACTAATGATTAGCTTTGTTTCGAATCTCGTTAGGTTTTATGCAATGCTAGACCAACCAGGGACTATCTCCGGGCGGCATTTCTTGAAGATGAAGAAGAGCCCGAGCAGGCACTCTGAGGAAGGCTGTGCCTTGAACATAGGAAGGTGGGCCGCGAGCACACATACTCAGCTAGCCACACCAGAGCAGATACTCGGTCCCATTCTATGCAATACAAACAAGATCCTTTGTATTTCGAGCTTCTGAAATAATCACTTATTGCAATTTGTTAAAGCCTGACCTTGTTGAAGAAGAATAATAGAAGTGTTGGAAACTGCATATTCAGCGATGACATCTTCTTGCTCAAATGTTCAATAGTACCTTCTATAACAGTGTGACTATTTTGTCTACTCTAAGGAAGCTGGATAATTCAGAGGGAGCGTCTGCATCTAGATAATGAGGTTATGCTCATAATTCTGAACCTGAAGGAAAGAAATTGCAGTAGACTATCTTCCATTTCTAACATTAATGGAATTATTGCATACACCAAATCACTACGATGTAAACCATATGTTAAAAAATTACTTGACATTGATTAGATGTGAATCTCAATGAATTCGAACTATAAATAGCTAGGGGTAAATACTTGTCTCCTGAAACAAGTCCAGAATGTCAGATCACATGGAAGCCTGTTAAGAAAACTGCTTGATTACTTCACCCGAGGATATATGGTAAATCACATGTTACATAGCATAATATACCATCTAACATCTTCATAGGAGTGCAAATGCTTATCCATACTACAGTATGCTACTAGCATCGAACACTGTAGCCCTTAGTGGTTCAGACATTTCAGTCAGGCCCGGATATGATTGAATCTTCAGGCACCATATATTTACATAAATAAATCGGACAGAGATTTGCAACAGCCGGATAGAAGAACAAAAAATCAGACAAGTGAAGTGGTCATTATCTACCCTGATGAATCGCAATGAGTTCGTCAGCAACCAACTGTTTGCGCGAACCACGCAGAGCGGAGAAAACCTATGGCGATTTCTCGTATCTGAACGGGTGTAGCCACCCAAAATTAGAACCATACCGCGTGGGACGAAGGGCGTGAACAGGGAGAAGCGTCGGCAGCTGGCTC
Organism: Thinopyrum elongatum; assembly: GCA_011799875.1. Classification (NCBI taxonomy): domain Eukaryota; kingdom Viridiplantae; phylum Streptophyta; class Magnoliopsida; order Poales; family Poaceae; genus Thinopyrum; species Thinopyrum elongatum. The sequence goes on from CM022301.1 coordinate 339,531,226, forward strand.
TGGTCGCCTAGCGCCGCCGGCGCCGTCAGTGCCCGGAGATGGGGGCAGGAGGATGGGATTTGTATTTTTGTTTACAGAAAAAAGAAGTTTTTTTTTTAGGGGTCACAGAAAAGAAGATGGGTTTGAATTGGTGGGGGTGGGCTGGGCTAGACGGCATGGTGTGTGATGGGATTTCTAGGGCTTTGGGTCAGCTCAGGTTTTTGGTTGGGCTGGAGGAAATGCACAATAAATTTCGAGATATCAGCCCATAGTTTATGATCGGATGCATCGTGGCCCGGAATAGTTTCCAACTTTCCTTGGCCTAATAAAGGCCGAAATCACTAATTGAGAAGTACTTATTATAAATATCACTCTCTTTTTTCGGATTGTGACAATTAGCGTTGTGCGTCATTTGTCACAACCTGAGAGTTTTCCCTTTTTCGTAGATCCGTTTATTCAAAACGTTTTATCTGTTAAACCGTGCGTCCAAATCTCGAACAGTTTTCATCGTTGGATTCCTTGCGTAGAGATTTTCAAAACTAGATCCAGTGTTGATAAGTTTTAGTGAACTTTTTTTCACGAAAAAACTGGACAAAAAACCGAACTGGGAACATATTTTTTTCCTTTCCGAAAGAGGCACGGCCGTGCCTTTCGCGGAAGCAAAACCGTGCCTCTCGCGGAAGCAAAACCGTGCCTCTCGCGGAAGAAAAAAAACAGAAAAAGCGTTTTTTTTCGTTTCCAAGAGGCATGGCCACGCCTCTAGTGAAAAGCACAATCATGCCTCTCGCGGAAGAATAAAAAACAGAAAATGTATTTTTTTTCTGTTTCCGAGAGGCATGGCCGTGCCTCTCGCAGAAGGAAAAAAACAGAAAACGTGTTTTTTTGTTTTCGAGAGGCATGGTTGCGCCTCTCGCGAAAGCAAAAACATGTTTTTTCGCACGAATTTTTTTTGTCCAGAAGCTCCAAAAGCTAAGGAAGACCGATGCAAAACCAAAAAGTCGAAAAAACCCAGCCAAAAAACCGTTAAAAAACCGAAAACACGTGCAAAAAAAAAACCGGAGGGAGCGTCCAGAGCACGACATGTGGCGGCGGCTGAGAGCACAACAAGTGGCGCGCTCTCAACCCACCCGCAAGTGATTGTTGCGAGGCTCCCAAAGAAGCGCTCGTCAACTAGTTGCTCCCTTATTAGGCTAAATATACAACTCCTGTTCTTCAATATCCCATTTCTCCGGGACCTGGCACAGTAGCTATCGGGATAAAAATTCACAAAAAACGAGCGCAATACCTGGGATTTGATCCCGCGACCACTGACTACATAACGCTTGTAGCTAACCAGCAAACATATTGCTAATCAGTGAGTAATAAGCACAGCGAACCTTAACAAACTAACAATATCGGCATATACAAATATTCTCCAAAAAAGTACTGAACAATTCATTTAGACAAACGCTAACAATTTTTGAAAAATGTGAACACTTTTTTAGAACAATAACAAATTTTGAAATTCCATTCAGTTTTTGAATTTTCAAACACTTCCTGAAAAATGTGAGCAAAATTTGAAAATCTGAAGAAATTTCGTTATTCCAAACAATTTGTGAAAAATTGACCCTTTTGAAAAACATGAACAAGATATTGAAATTCTGAACATTTTCTAAAAACCCTGAACAATTTTTGAAAGGCATAAACAAGAAAATCCGAAATCTATACAAGAATGTTAACAAATTTTGAAGACATGAACAAATTACAAAATTCTGAACAAATTTTGAATAACTGAACAAATTTTGAAAAACATAAAAAAAATTAAATTCCAAAATTATTCAAAAAACATGAACAATTTTGAAATCCCAAACAATTTATAAACAAGTGAGGTTCTTTGAAAAACATGAAAAAATTGAATTCCAAGCATTTTAAAGAAAATATGATCAATTATTGAAAACATGAAAACATTTCAAAATTTTGAACAATATTTGAAAAGTGAACAATTTTTTATAAACATGAACAAAAATATTGATACTCTGAACATTTGAAAACACATGAACAAAATTTGGAATTCCGAACATTGTTTGAAAAAAGTGAAGAGTTTTGAAATTCTGAACAATTTTTGAAAATTTTGAAGTTATGAAGAAAATAAAAAAAGTAACAGAAAAAGAAAAAAAGAAAAAAGAAAAAAAGAAAGAAAACAAAAAACCTAAAAAACCAGAAGAAGAAACCAACAGGAAAAAAACCAGGTTAAAGAATATTCTAGAAGGCTCCAAATCCGGTAGAAATACTATACAGGAAAAAAGAAACCTCGCTAGTAAATGGACCGGCCCACTGCATCATTCGCCCCCGCATCCCTGTGCGAAGCGTCAACATTACGTCGCAGCGAGTGGCGTATAGGGTTTTCCCATTTCTCCATTCTCTTTTTGCGTCTCTGTCATTTTCCTTCTCACATCTTTTTTTTTAATAAAGATTTAGCAGAAGGATAAATCACCTTGAACATAATAAAATTTAAATCGAGGTCCATGGACCATCGAACGGCCATGGTTGCTGCCAGAATGAGCCGCATCTCATTAGATACCCAACGTTTTTATATCCGTAATAAAACTTCATGATATGTAGAATTGTGGAATTCCATGATCATTGTTAAGAATTGTTCTAGTGTTGATTCAAATATTATCGCACGGTAATTCAGGGGAAGCGTGCTGAAAGTAAAAGAAGTGAACAAGTCTAAAGAAAAAGTAGAAACGTCTCATTGTACTCCCTTCATTCCGAAATATTTGTCGTGTATTCATATAAATGACGATGGAAACGGGCTGGAAGTGCACGTTTTTGTTTGCCGACGTCAAACGTGTAGAACCGAAGAATAATCGGGACAACGATGAGCGCAAAAGCACAGACAACTTTTTCGCAAGATGATATTGCTGCCGACCATGCGGAATCGATTGCCGCCTGCCATGCATGACGCTCCATGTGTGAAGCAACGGAAAAAACAGTAGGCGCATCAGCAAGCAGCTCTTGCGACAAAAGAAAAGACGAAACCACATTAACTCGATCGATCGTGAGTTGCAATCTATTGTGTTATTGTGTACGTACGTATGCTTAGGGCCGGTTTCATGGGCACCCATACGTGCACCTATCGCTTGAAGCCGACCTGTGCTACAGCTCCAGCGCACATGATTCATGAAGGAGCACACAAGAGGCAAAACGAGCGCCTGATCGACTTGCATTTCCGCGTGAAAAGAAACAAGACTCTGCTATGTTTTGCATGCCATATGCTATGCTATGCGGCTCATGAAATATATAACTTCAGAGCGTATGTATGTATGTATATACATGTCACGTTGTCACTGTGCAAGTACCATGCACTTAGGCTGCCTAGCTGCTACGAACTGGTCGATTCGTTCGATCGATATCCTTATATGCGACGCCTTACGTACTGCTCATGCAACGCGTCGTACGTGCTTGAATATGATCGGTGGATGCTCCATTTAATCGGGAGATAGATCGAATAATATTGCATGGTACGATTCAGAACCGTGCACGCGTCCCATATGTGCAGAGTGCGCACATTGCAGTGTTACGATCTATCACCTAGCTAGTACACTCTCCTAGTACGATCGATCTATCCCCTAGACCTGTTGAGATGGAGTACTTAATACTACTACATCTTGATGATATCGGTCCTTAATCTCTTGATCATCATGCCATGCCCGTACGATCGTGCGGTCGGCATCGACTCGTTCGATCCAGGATCTCTCAGCCAGCTGCCCTCGCCACGAACGACTACTGCTAGCTGGAGTACGCTACTGTGTGAAAGATCGAAGCAGGAATGAATTGCGTTGCTGCAGAACATTCTTATTTTCACACCTCCGATCGCGCGCCGGCGTTTGCGTTGGCAGGCTTAATACATGTCCTGAGGCCTGAGCAGTGACCACAACGGCGGCCCTTTCAGGTCAGGGTCGGGATCGGTCCATCAAGCAGGGCATATATATTGCATTAGGGTATGGCTAGGTCTCAGTCGACTAAGACTTAATCAAGTCTAAGTCAAGTGATATAGAAGTATGTAAGAAGAAAAAATAAAAACTGAAAAGAAATTTTTTATATGAATCTCCATGCAAAATCAAAGGAAGATATTATCGACTGAGACATAACGAAGTCTAAGTTGATTGAGACTTAGCAAAACTGATTGCATTAACTCAATCGGTTTCGCGAGAGGCGAGAAAAACAAACGTAGCCCTTCCGACATCTCTCCCTGTCAATCTACTCACTACAACCTACGTACGTTCGTACACTACACACAAGTCTAGTAGTACGACATTCGTATCGATCGATCATGCATGCATGCATGCACCTCGACCGGAGATAAAGATTAACCAACTCGACCGCGGTTAACTTGGGTAAGATCAAGTAGCATTTGCATGCAGACGACGTAGTAGAAGTGAAGGATCGACGGGAGAAGACAAGCAAGCCGATCAAGCATTGGGGCTAATCAACTCCTGTTGCGTACATTTCGCCTGGGCCCTGCCCGAGTGAACTTGAATTCTGGGCGAGTTAGGGCAGGCAAGCCGATCAATCTTCTCCAGCGAGGGGTCTAATTCCCCACATGCTCCCCATTACTCCCCATCACCAATGAGTTAATCTCTGCACATGCCCTTGTCCGGACGGTGCATGCCAAGGGATAACACAGCAATGAATAATGATAATAATACGTTACTTACGCACTCATTTGTCTAGCAGCGAAAAATGGCTGTGTGTGTGCCCCGATATATATTCTGATGCCGCGACACGTACACTGTGCGTACGTGCAATGCCCCTTTCCCCATGGATGGTCTGGCTTCGACCTGCAATCTTTGCCATTGCAGCCTTAATGCATGTCCTACAAGTTAGTTTTTTTTTTTATTTAAAAAAACGTCCTACAAGTTTATGTCGATTAAGCAAGTGCAGTAGTAGTATAGTGAAGTTCTATGGCACTGTGCTACGGCTAAAATTAGGCGTTGCAACCTTGTTGGTTTACAAAGCAAAGCATGCTCTTCGTCTCAAGGACAGATGTCACAGTGTCCATCCTCGTGCTCTCTCTCTCCCTCCTGGCTAGCTCCATCTTTACTTTACAGCTGGGTGGAGAGTACACAGAGAGAGGGCAAGGAGCTACAGTAGGAGTGAAAATGGACAAATCTAGTCCTTTTCTTAAACTTTGACACAAAATGAACCCGATCCAATATCTTTTCACAAAACGACCCGTTTTTGCATGACGCCCGAGGCTGGGCACAGGGCGTCATGCAAATGGACCATTTTGTGGATTTTTTTGGGTCTGGTCCATTTTATGCTAAAGTTTGACTCACTCCGTTTCTAAGCGTAGAGCTTTTTAGAGATTTTAATACAGATTACATACGGATGTACATAGACATATTTTAGTGTGTAGATTCGCTCGTTTTGCTCCGTATGTAGCTCTTATTAAAATCTTTAAAAAGTCTTATATTTAGGAACGAAGAGTTGAAAAGAGCCAGATTTATCCATTTTCACACAGAAGGAGAGAGGCGGATGCATGGACGTGGAGGTGGAGCTGATGATCTCTATCCAGGCTACTACTAGCCTAGCTTACCAATAAGTCCCCTCACATGTGCAGTGGTGGAGGGCACGCATTTACGCCCTTGTTTTCCTTTTCGCTCGGGCATTCAATTCGATCGCGCACTCTGAGTTCCGCTGCCACTTTTTGTTTATCATCTCCCTGCCTAGGCAGCTGCCCTGCCCCGCCCTCTATCTTGATCGCTTCATGCATGCATGCATGCATGCACCTAGCTCATCGACCGACCCTTCTCTGACCATGACGCATCACGGGTCAAGTTTTGTCTACCTCTAAACAAATAATAGTAGTGTGAGAGTCAAATTTTCTTCAGTAAATTATTGCCACTGTTGGACCATGTGTTCCTTCTCCATGCAAACTATACTACGTACGTACACTGAAATTCTAGAGTGTGCTCGAAGTCTCTTCCTCTCGGTATTGTATAAATATATAGTGGAGGGGCATTGATCAGTTTACTGCTGCCCAGGCAGCGCAAGGCAATGGCGTTCACATGCATGCCCTGCCAAGTCCACAGACTAAAGAACTCGTCCATTAACCTTTTGCTGTGAGGTCATGGCTTGCATATGAGTGAGATAAGAGGGCCAGTTTTAATTAATTTATAGGAGTACCAGTAAAGTAAGAGGGGAAGCATTTTTATTAGGGTGGCGTGGTGCATGCAGAGATGCAGGGCAGGAGAGAAAGAAACGGAAAAGGTCAATGCAGCGACGAGATGGCTTTACTGCTCCAGGACGCACTGGCATTTAACGCCGCTCCCTCACCGGCCGTGCGTTTCCAAGGCGTGGCAGCGCGCAGGATGCCATTTGCAGTAGGAGTTTCTTTGCACTTTCGTTAACTGAAACCTTTTTCTATTTCGACAGGCATACTCGCACCAGTGAAGCTACGCGCGCACCGTCCAAAGTAATAATCTAGTCAAGCTGCTAAAATGTTTATCCAACGGTGAGACCAACAGCGAAAATCCTACGTAGTATAATTAACTTACGTAAATTGTGCTACGTAGAGACGTGTCTTCCTCTCACTAACCTCCCCCCCTGATTTTCAAGGTGGGCCCCCCTTTCCGCTAATCAAAACCGGCCAACTGATCTCATATGTAATGTTTCGTAACTTTTTTACGTAGCTGTAGCAAAGCTTGATCAACAGACCCGAGGACTGAGGTCAATTTCGATCACTGGAGCGAGGCCAGGGCTTTGGTCACCGAATGTTTTTTTTATCGAACGGGGCTGGAATGGATTTGTGCTTCTACCGTGGGTCAAAGCCCCCTTTGTGCTCCGCCGGCGTCGTCGTTGGTTCCCTCTTCCTCCGCCGGCCGCTCCGGCGGCGGGAGGGAGGGGGGACCTCGGATCTATATATCGGTTGTGTTCACAGTAGGGTTAGGATTGAGGGAGACGTTGCCGAGTCCATTGCGACGGCGTCGCGTCTGAATAAGTTTCTCGGACTTCGTACGCGGTCAGGCGGGGCTCTTGCCTCCGTCTAGGAGCCAACGGGGTTGGGGATCCCCGGGATCTCATTGAGGTCGCGGGCTATGGTGTCTTGAGGTCGATCGGCACTGGCCGGGCAAGTTCTCGGGTGGTTGGTGGTTCTGCGGAGATGGAGCTTCTTCTTCCTCCTCATCGGTATGACCTACTATTGTTGTTCATCCTTTTTCTTTGTCCTGTTGCTGGAGGGATGTCCTGCTTTGCCTGGGCGATTGGCCTGGCCGCGGCGCCAGAACCGGATCCTAGTTCTCTTTCAACCGGAAGGGGCACATATGGCGGTACTCAAAGCCACATATGGTGAAGGCTGGGGCAGACTTGTTGGATACACAGGTGTGTCCTTGTCCTTTTGGCGCCGGAGCAAAGAAAAGGTGGAGCAGTATGGCAGTGATGATGCTATGGTTGAAGATGATGTCCTGCTTAGGGTGGTTGTAGATTCTTTTGTTGCAGGGGTTTTCCGCAAGGCTCAGGGGTGATGACACAGAGCTCTGGAGATCGTCGTGTTTTTCTAGTTGTGTTAGGATGCTCTTTGTTATTTTGCTTAATCATGAGTGTGTTAGTGTGTGCTGTACGGGTTCAAAACTATGTATTGTTTCGTGATATGAATACAAGCATACTTTAAAAATAAACTCCAGTTGCCAACTCCCTATTAAAAAAACTTCTTTCATGGAATGGAGCTGGAATTTATCGATGTATGTCCCTCTATAACATGGAGCTCGATTCCTAATCGAAATAATTTTAAAGTTCGCTTACCGCTTGGTAGCCACACCTCATTTTTTTTCTCCGAAAAAAAGAGTACCCTGGCCTCTGCATCACATGAGACACATAGCCATATTATTAAACATGAAATAAGTTTAAGTAATAAAAACAAATAGACAAAAAACATGACCATAAACGGTCAAACCCGAGGTTAAATAGCTCATCCACATAATCTACGAGTAGCTCGCCAGCCAAACTGGTTGAACAAACCCTACGCAACTGTTCCCAACCAGTTGCACCCATAGGCCATAAGCACCCGTGCTTCCACACGCTGAAGTGATCGATGACCACATACGAATTGAAGCTGTAACTTTGTAGATAACATACAAGTTTGGTGAAGATGATATTTTAAAGACGTAATAATTCTGGCAATTCCATATTGCCCAGAGAACAACACAAGCTCCCACACAAATTTGTCCCTTCAACTTATGATGAATACAACCTAACCAATTTCCAAACAAATTAGAAATACTCGTTGGTGGTGCTAAATTGTATGTAACATGAACCACGTCGGATCAATGTAGTAAATGGACATGACATAAAAAAAATGATGAATTGTCTTCTCCTGAGCATGAAAGCAACATTTTTTGCTGTCGTGCCACTTAAGCTTCGCAAGGTTATCTTTGGTAAGAATTACCACCCTCGGTGAAGGTCACATGAAAACTTTGATCTTGAAAGGAATCTTTGTTTTCCAAATATGTGTTCTATGAAAAAGAGGTCCAGAATCCATAAGATCCGCTTATATAGACTTCACAGTGAAGACACCATTAGTGGTTAACCTCCAACGAAATGAATCTGACATCTGAGTTAGATTAATTGATATCGATCAATCTAGAAACTAAATGGATATACTTTGTCCATTTGTCGCCCAGTTGCCCCACGAAATTGGATCTTCAAAGGGCTATCCCCAAGAACAGAGGCCATTGAATCCCCTTTTTTGAACACAATATTATATAGGATCGGGTATTGTAGAGCTAATGGAGTGTCACTATGTATCTTACCCAAAACTCGTCGATTGGCTATCACCAATATTAAAGAAACCTCTCTTAAAAAGGGATGACTTGACCTTCATCAAGCCCCTCCAAAACTTTTTTTTAGTTCCGCCATCTAGAGATTTAAAGACCTCGATTTTTCTCTCCAAATAAGCTTTATTTAGGGATACTGATAACAAGGTTACCCAATTGGTAACCAAAGTCACTACCCGGTGACCAAACTCTTGTCATTAGCAACATTACCTACTGTATCGAATGTTTGTCAACCAAATTAGTCATATCAACAGCAAAACCATGGTTCTACGTACACCCTATACATATATGTTCTTTGCAGATCATTGCGACATCACTTGATTTTTCGATAAAGGGTCAATTTTATTCACTCAAAATGAAGCATCAAGGGGATATAAACACAATGATTACACATTTGGCCTCTACATAGTTAGGATGCACGAAGCCAACACACACACGCGCGCGCACACACACACACACATCGGCAACTAGCAAAGTCAAACAACACCGAAGCTATGCCATGGTGTAGCAAAAAGGAAAAAACTTCGAAGCGATCAAAACAATGATCAACAAGCTATAACAACAACCATATCCACACCAACCATCTCTTAGCATCACAAAAAAAATTTGTCACTTGATAACTCACTCCTGAATGGACATAGGGGAATCATTGAACATGTTTTTATTCAAGTTTCTTGTCTACTTGGGGAGAGTGACTCTATCCGCTTTGTGTTCGAACATGCATGTACAAAGAAATTACAATATACTAGATGGTACCCCGCACATTATTGCGGAAATGTTTTGCAATATCAATGAGATTTGATTGTATGCAACATGAATATTTGATGTAATGATATGAAAAAGAAACATGAATTACATAAGATTTATTGTGTTTGATCATTGTATAGTTGTAAAATATTTATTAAATATAAATATCATAATAGAATTGAATTTCCCATGCATGTTGCATGTTAAGGCGGTTTTCTCTATGCATGGTTACACTATTGTGATGGACCTTTTCCCATGCATGTTGCATGCTGAGGTGACATATTCAATAAAACCAACACAATGAGCACACATCCGGCCTCTGCATAGTTAGGATACACAAAGCCATCACACACACACACGCACACACATTCACACCGGCAACTAGCAAAGTCAAACATCATCGAAGCTATGCCATGGTTTAGCAAAAATGAATTTTTTTGAAGCGATCAAAACAATGATCAACAAGCTACAACAACGAGTATATCCACACCAACCATCTCTTGGCATCACAAAAAATGAAGTATCACTTGATAACCCACTCCTGAAATATTTGGACATAGGGGGATCACTAAGCATGTTTTTATTCAAGTTTCTTGTCTGCCCGGGGAGAGTAACTCTATCCGCTTTTGTGTTCGAACATGCATGTACAAGGGAATTAAAATATACTAGATGGTACCCTGCACATTGTTGCAGGAACGTTTTGCAATATATTTCAGTGAGATTTGATTGTATGCAACATGAAAAATTGAAGTAATAATATGAAAAAAAAACTAAAAATACATATGATTTATTGTTTTTGATCATAGTATAGTTGTAAATATTTATTACATATAAATAGCATAATGGAATTGAATTTCACATTCATGTTGCATGTTAAGGAGCTTTTTTCTATGCATGGTTGCATTGTTGTGGTGGGTCTTTTCCCATGCATGTTGCATGCTGAGATGGCATACTTGCATGTTGAGATATAGATTAGTGGGGGCTAGCTATTTAGATATAGAAGATACACTCAAATATTCATACATTAATTGAATTCTAACACTAGTGCAGAACAACCATATCAAATGGATTATCTCGATTGGTTACAAATATCGTCAGCAAAGAAACCTTTTGGATGGTTTTTTAGGTGGAATTTGCCAACTAGGCGATCCTAGTCAGAATCGAAGATGGTACATTATCTCCTTCGATTAAATTTAACATAAAACATGTTTGATATGTATCTGGACGGTTATTCCCGTGAAACCGTTTGAGATGCTCAGTTTCATAGACGCTTTCAGGATTGTAACCAACAATGATGTGTTTGGGAACTCCTTCTTTTCGGGGGAGACAACTTTCTATTTTGACTCAGTCCAAGATAATGGGCAGATCGACTCTAAGTCATGTTTGAGATAACGCAACTATATTCATACATGTTTTAATTTAAGTTTCCTCTCTACCCGGATATAGTGACCCGAACCTAGTTCCTTTCTGTTCAAGCAAGCATGTACAAGGAATGCCAATATACTCTTCACAATTGCACAATAATCGTATATCAAACGGATTATCTCGGTCGGTTCCAAATACCTTCACTAAAGGAACCTCTCTTAAAGTTTGTCTTGGTGGAAATCGACCAACTAGCCGATCTCTGATGACTTGTGACAAAACCTGTTGGAGATGTATCTCCGGCGATCATTCCTGTGAAACCATTTGAGATAAGCTCAGTTTCTTAGACGCTTTTGGATTTGTAACCGACAACGATATGTCCGAGACAATTCTCTATATTGACTCGTCCGTGATAACGGGGCACGCGACTAAGCATGTGCGTGTCTCTGATGAACGACCGTGCAGAGAGCGCAATGCTTCATTGTGACCTAAATAAAAAGACATTAATTATCACTGGTAAGGTACGCTACCGCCCAAAGGATATCATCGTGCATGCTTCAACACAAGAGGAACAACAGAGCAATTACTTTGACCGTATTCATAGCCGAACTAGCTAGTGTAGCAGTGCGATCTTTTCATGATGAGCTACCATCAGATGCAACAAGGGGACGCATTGGAGCTTAACTCTAGTGCGAGATTCCATGGCTGAGCCTGTCACAGATCGCCGTCATAAAGGGAAGAAAAATTAGGTCAGGTGTCTTCTTAATTAGTTTTTATAAGAGCTGGTTGGAATATATATACAATGCTGTCGAATTAACCAAAGGAACCACTCAGTTAAAACAAATCACATACACATTTGGGATCGTAGACTTAATTTGCAAGTCTAAATGGCATTTCTTTCCCGTTCCAAGTCCCTTCTTTGTGTAGTTATATGTCAGGTAAATAAATCGTATTGTGTACTCTGCGCAAACAGCGCAAGAGTTACAAAAGGGCCCCTTGAGACGAATATCCAATTTTGAGTCCGGGTTCATCTGCACCTGGTGAACAGTAAATAAAAAAAAAATCATAAAAATTCAATTTTGTTATGAAAGATATTTTAATGCGTGAGGTGCGTGCTAAATTTCAAAGTTTGGACATATGAGTAGCTTCGGCGAAAAAACAAAATCGGGTCCAAACAGTGCACAAACAATTAGCTTTTTCATAGACCTCAAATTTGTCTTTTTTGCTGAGAGCTACTCAGACATACAAATGCTCTGAAATTTGGCACGGACATCACGCACTCAGACATCTTTCTCAAAAAAAAAAAAATTCAGATTTTTTAGATTTTTTGGAATATTTTAAATGATTTTTTTTTGTTCACTCCCGGGCTCATCTGAGCTCGGGAGCTAAAATTCCTCGTCCCTCTTGAGAGCACTTCAAAGGATTCACTAGTAGGGGAATGGGAAAAAAATCGGATGCCATGATAATGTATCCAGTAAAGATTAAAAAAACACAAGAAATAAAAAATATATCTAGGTTGTTTGGTTGAAACACATGACAAATGCACGATTTTCACGTAGGGATCAGGCATGCGTGCGATGGTAAATTAGGGCATGTACAATGGGGTGCGGATTTTTGGAGGCCGAGCTCCAGTGAGCTCGGTATTTTGAAAAAATCAAAATGTGTATTTAAAAGTTAAAAAAAAATCTGAAAAAAAAATCCACAGAAACATATATGTATTCCGCAAGAACCTGTTAAATTTTGTCAAAAAATGTTGTGATTTGTAGGCTGTAAAAATAACAAAATTCCGGCCCAATAACAAAAATAAAAGGCCCATCTAAAAATGTGTATTTGTCTTTTTTCTGTACGCCACATGTAAACCTATAATGATGTAAAATTTTGCATATACGTAGTATACATGTGCACGTGTGTTCACAAAATAAATTTGGAATTTTTCGCGCTCCGAAAAATTAAAATTTAAAAACGAGCTCACTGGAGCTCGGCCTCCATTGGCATTTTCTATGTACAATGGTGTTATCTTAGGAGTGCCACGTAGGATAAATTATGAGGTGGAAGAGAGAGAACTCATAAGAAAAGGCTTGTCTTCTCTTATTTAAGAGAAGACAAGAGATGATCTCTTAGCATAATATGTCTCACCATGTTTTTAGGAATAACTAGTTATTGAAGATAAGGCTAAGAGATGACCCATTGTAGACATTCTTTTTTGTCGTCTCTAAATTACATGCAAGACTTAAGATAAGACTATCTTATCAACCATTGTACGTGCCCTTAGTAATCATAGAAATAAAAATATCTGAGTGTTTGGACTTGGTGAAAATTATCTTGTAATTAAGTGGACAGTGATGGCCAATAAGGAAAAATCCTAAGGTTTTAATCCTACAAACCAAACAATGTCTGTACTGAATATTCCAAATGATCAAAACCCAAAATATCTCTGAAATTCATTTGAATCAAGGAGGTCCCTCGGCAATAACTTATATACATACACAGAAATGTAAAACGATATGTACGACACATGTTCCATATGTATGTAGTGACACGTCATATGGAATTTGCGAGATGTGGTCCTTTCTGTTTTTAAAACAGAAATGCTTGTTCTCAAATGGGTACACATGTGACCATGTTGAGCAGTATTATATCACACTTTGAGATATATATGACATTTTTATTCAATAAATAGGATACTAAATTCATCTGCGGAGACAAATTGAGCAAATATTTACCTAAAACCATAAGATGACAAGTTCCATAAGTCTCGTATTTAGATCGTCAAATTAGCACCGAAAATATATATGAGTTTAACTGTGATTTTTTCATTATCAAATCCAATATATGTTTAACTATCGATGTCCCTAAAAGAATTTAATATACCAGCTGAAGTAAAGAAAGGATCCAGTACAACATGCGATTTTCAAGCATTAAATTGCATCAAATAAATGCATGACAGCTCTATGTCTAGTTGAGTCAAATATGAAAAGATTTGAGCATATATACTAGCTAGTACTACCATTTTAATGTGGCGGTTCTTCCAGATGTAAATTTGGGAACTTCAATCCTTCCACTCATTTTGATATGTTAAATATTGCAGAAATTACAAACATGCATGACTCACAAATGAGATCTCACTTTAACCGGAACTTTTTTTTTTTTGAGGGACTTGGCTTTGCGTTTGGGAATCTCATGGAAGAACCAAATATTTTTTATATAATACTAAACTTATCTTTATCAAATTATCCAAAACTAATTTTTTTCGGTAACAGGTTCATTTGATGCATCTGATCTTGAAAACAAATTATTGTTAGAAATCAATTGAACCTCCACTTAACTGCATATGACGAGTGCCAATCAAAGTTGAAACAAGTACATGAAAACAAGATATGAAATGATTTATTTTAGCTCGTTAGGGAGAAATGATTAACAACGTAAAATTACCATAAAGAGTATACTCTAATTAAGTAAGTAGCTATAGATGAAGCATCTATATAGATCTTTCTTTTATAAGATGTACATTTCTTTCTTTATCCCTCCTGCACGATCCATTTAGGACATGATCAGTTTCAAACCCTAATTAACATCGCAAAGAGCAACTAATTAAAATCTAAAACGATTAAGCAAACTGGATCGACACCCAGTTCGATCTAAATCACCGAGGATCCGAAGCCCCCGATCTTTTGTTGTTTCTGCTCAACTAAACGATCGGCGATCACCACGCCTTTCTTAAATTTTTGTTCTTGCTCTAGTCGATCCATTCCCGGTTGGTACGCGCGCGCCGTACTTAGAAGAACTCACTGGGGTCCCCTAGTGGCACCACGTCGTCCATGAGTCCCGCCTCGCCGTGCCCCATGCCGTCGTCAAGCAGCCAGTTCTCCAGCATGGAGAACGCCGGCGGGGCGCCGCCGGCACCTGCGCCCGCCAGCTTGCTCGTCTCGGTGGAGCCCTCGGGGGTATGCGCTGCTGCCGTCCCGGCCGCGCCGCCGCTGTGACTCGCCGACGCGGACGCCGCGCCGTCCCAGGAGCACTGCGGCTGCTGGCGGGTCGTCGCCGTAGTAGACGACGTCGACCCCGACGCCTCCGGCCCCTTGCTGCTGCTCCCGGGGCGCATCCAGCCCTCCAGTAGTCGCGCGATGTTGTCTGCGCTCGACGCGTACGTCGTCACCGATCCCGGAGGCGTCGGCAGCGCCGGCGCCGCCAGCGCGGCGGGCTGTGAGGGCTCTAGAGAGAGCGCGTCGCGCAGGGCCTGCCGCGCAGTGTGGATGTCCGTCTGCAGCCGGCGCTCCCACTGCCCTTTGGGAGCGGCCGCCTTCGTGACGCCACCACCGACACCTCCGGCGCCGGCGCCGGCGCCCTCCGAGCCGCCGTGGTTCCCTCCGGCGTCCTGCATCTTCTTGAGCTTCTTCTTGAGGTGGGTGTTCCAGTAGTTCTTGATGTCGTTGTCCGTCCTCTCGGGCAAGTAGGACGCTATCGCCGCCCAACTGCGCATGGCGTCAACCGCAAGCTCATATCAGCAATTCTGTACTTTACGTCCACGGAAGAAACAAACAAACAACAAGACGGAAATTATGAGAAGATGAGATGGAAGCTATCATCACCGGTTGCCGAGGAGCGCCTGGAGGTGGACGATGAGCTTCTCCTCCTGGTCGGTGAAGTTGCCGCGCTTGATCCCCGGCCGGAGGTAGTTGGTCCACCGAAGCCGGCAGCTCTTGCTGCACCGCATCAGCCCTGCAACACACCCAAATCAACAGAGCCTGTCAATTCCAATTCCGATTCACCTGCACACAAGATCGAGTCCCGATCCATGATCCCTACGCTACGCTACCCCGTGCGTACCGGTGTTGGTCGGCACGGCGCGCCAGTTCCCGGGGCCGTGCTCCTGGATGTAGGAGACGAGCATGAGGTCCTCCTCCGGCGTCCACGGCCCCTTCTTGACGCCCACCTTGTCGCAGCACGGAGGCCTCCCCATGGCGCCGCCGCCGCGTTCTCAGCTCGCACGGTGGCCGGCCGGGTTGGTGATGAAAAGTATCTTCTTGGCTGGCTAGGCACAGATGGAGGCAGGGACCGGGCCGGTGCAATTAAGCGGATGAGGTAAAAGTGGGGGTGGGGGCTAGCGCTATATATAAGCCGTGGCGTGGCCTCGGGTTGGCTTGGGGAGAAGGAGAAATGCTAGCTACCACGCTGTCTACTGAGGTTTGACCTGGAGTAGAATGCTGAGCTAATCCACTGCGACGTGACTTTGACACATGTTACAGCAACATGTACTACTACACATGCACACGAAAATGAGAAGGGGGCGCAGGGCAGCCACACAGCAGCTGCAGGCCGTCAGCAGAATTATTGTAACCGGCTGAGTGAATCTGGTGATGGGTTTGGTATAGTGCCTTGCTGCTTCAGGATATCTGCCTTTTTTGTTTCCCTCATAAATGAGTACACTTGTAAATGTGGAGTGAATTGTGCTTTATATCTTGCTATGAATGGATTTTAAATGATTAGTAGTATTGGTTGTGTGGTGTGTCCTTTTATTGTGAGGAATTAAATGGGAAGATTTTCTTTTGTTGGGTAATTGATCACTGCATCTAGGTTACTATCTCCGGTTCACAAACGATAGGTATTTAAAATGATATTGGCAGTCAAATTCGTCAAAACATCATTTTTCTGTGTACACGATCGAGGAGTAAAAAGTTCCATAGATAATCAGAAAATTGTGGTGCAGCGTCTGGTTAAGGAATGCGAAATATATACCTACAAAAATATACGAGTTAGTAGAATCCAAACAATCTGAATTGCCCATCCAATTTTAATCTAATGGCCCATGATAGTTAGATCCATGAAAATTAGCACTAGTCTGTGATAGTTTTTTTTGAGTTGTTAATTCATGATAGACGATTTAAATTGATTCTTTTGTGATATTTCTACACACATTATATGCGTTTTGCGACTTTCATGATTCTACCTAATAAATTTATTATTTGGCTATCAAATTAATTCATAGTGTTTTTTATGATTTGATAACTTAAACATTTTCTTCTTAGTAAAAAGATGAGTATGGTCAATAATAAGTTAGATCAGCATGTGATGTATGATGTGCAAACTTGCATTTCACATACACAATTGTTAGAGCATCTCTAGCAGACCCCGTAAAAAGCCCTGACCCGCAAAATAACCGCAAAAATACGGGTCGGCGCGGAAAATCTGCCCGAACATAACCCGCAAACGCGTCCGACACGTAAAAGTTTTTGCGGGGTGCGGCAAAAGTTCGCCCTCAACCTTTAGATTCACGGGGTGGGAGGCCGACCCGAGCTCGCCCCTTATCCGCAGCGAGATTTGGCGCGAGGGAAATTTCCACGCGGCCGTTCCCGCTCCACCCGCCCTCCTCGGTCGCCGTTGCCCCGCCACCGCGCGCTCCGGTCCATCTTCCCCGCCGTTCTTCGTCGCCATGGAAGCCTCCCAGCCATCCCCCGTCACCGTGGAGGTCGCGCACGTGCAATCCCCTCCGGCGAATCTCGTCGCCGGCCATGTCGCCCCCGCCGTCGCCCAAGGCCCCAACGCGCCTGCCCGCAAGCAGCAGGGCAACGTTGTCGTGCAGGGCGGCAATCCGGCTGGCCCCGCCGGAAAGGCACGTGCGCCGGGCGCCGCCGCCGCCGCTCGATCTGCCCGGCCGCCGACGGAGAAGGTGAGCAAGGTTTCGGGCGTGAAGCGGAAGAAGGTCCCTACGAAAACGCCGGCGCCTTCCTCCACTCCCTCCACCTCCCCGACGATGCTATTCAACGGCGCTGCAAGCGAGGTGTTCGACGAAATGGCCGCAAGGTTTGCATCTTCGACCTCTTGTTCTTGCTTCCCTTTTCGGCATTGTGGTTGTTCTTGAATTGATGTCGCTGAATGTAGCGGTGGTTCGAACAATGCCACTGCCGAGTTCGTGAACATGTTGGACACCAATGCCGTCGACATCGATAGGGCCCCTTTCACTGATTTCGATTACAATGAAATGGAGGGTGGCGTGGATGATCACGGAGGTGAAGATGAAGTGGAGGAGGTAGATGAGGGGGCGTATGAGGAAGCACAAGCAAGAAAAAGCGTGAGATCGAAGAACTACACGATCTTGGAAGATCAAATCTTGATCAAGGCATGAAGTGGAAGTGGTGAAGAGCGACCAAGATGATCAAGGACGTGGTCGTCGCTTTTGCAAGTCCTTTTGCGTTTGTTCTACAAAACTATGCTTTTATTTGCGCGCGAACTATGTTTTAGCGTTTGAATTTGAACTCATTTGTCGGAATCACTGCCAAATTCGCTTATTTGGGTTTTTCGGTTTGCGGGTCGACGCGGCGGTGCCCGAGCAGACCCGGGGTAGCCGACCCGTAAAAAAAGCATCTTCTACGAATATCCTTTTATACGGGTCCGTTTGCGGGGTCTGACTCTGCGGCCGCCCGCGCCGGCCCGCAAAGCCGTTTTTCCGCGAACTGCAAACGCGTTTTGCGGGTCGGAGTTATACGGGGTCTGCTAGAGATGCTCTTAGTAATGGTAAACTAGTGGTTGGGGCCCGCCATTGTGGGCCGCTTGCGAGGAAACTATGCGCACCTCACCATCATGTCAATTTTTTTTAAAAATATTCTTGCATCACGTGGACATCACAACCATCTTAAAAGGAAAAAGAAAAAGCATAGAAAAACTTTTCTCGAAAAAAGTCTCCCTACCATTTAAAAAACTCTAAAAAAAACTTTCTCACCGTGACCAACCAGCATGCGCCACATGACGTGGCTGATTGGCCACCGTTCTAGCGCCTCTTAATGGGTTTAATATGCTTGTATCCATCTGGTGTAATCAGAAATTGTTGATTGTGCATACATAGTATCCACCTTGTTAATGTACTATAAATTTTTTGAAAAAAAACACATTTTGTTAATTGTGAATATTTTTCCATGAGAAATGCACACGATGTGCTTATCTGATTAATCAATATTTGGCTAATTACATTAGCCATGTACTCATTGTTGTGCATTTGAAAATATTCAATTTCGTATATTTGAAAATAGTAATGCATATATTCATTGTCATATATTTGAAATAATCATGCATATATTAATTGACGCGTATTAGAAAATAATCATGCATATATTCATTCTCGTGTATTCGGAAATCTTCAGTACTATAATAATCATGCATATATTCATTCACATGTATTCAAAAATCTTCAGTACTACAACAATCATGCATATATTCATTGCCGCGTATCCAAAAATAATAACCTGCGCTTTTTTGCTGGCATCTGGTTGTCCTACAATGTTTACGTTGGATTTGACCTTTCTTTGATCTCTGTAATACTCCCTCCATTTCTTTATATAAGGTGTATTTGTTTTTTGATAAAATTCCACAATGTAAGGTGCATTTGTTCTAATTCCTCGTAATTCCGATCTTGGCCCTTCAGAAAAAGGAAAGTATCTCTTCCCTGATTGCATGTCTCTCCTTGTAGAGAAAGAAAAGGAAAATATCTTTCTCCCGATTGTGTGTATCTCTTTCTTTCCTAGCCTAAATGATTTACTTGCCGCTAATCTACAAATTAGAGAAGGGTAATTTTGTCCTAACTAGTGCATAATTATGTGCCTTGGTCACCGTGCTGAAAATAATACACCTTAGATAAAAGAATGGAGGGATATAGGAAAGCTCTGAAGAGTGGGTCACAGACATTTACTGGTCAGAGTAGCATGCTAGCACAAAAAACCTGCAAAACATAGAAGAGTAAATAAAGCATGTCGACTTATAAAACAAAGCGTATCAATTAATCAACACTATTACTGCTGCTCCTTGGTGAGTTTAAAAAATGCTTATGGCTACCGTAAATGTCCACACACCTTAGTATTAGTCTTATTTGAATATGCCCCATTCATTGTGCAATTTCTAGGTTGCACTCCAACATTTACGTGGCCAGCAGCTGAATACATGATTAAGATGTGCATTAACAATGGAGTCCTAATTAATTAGTAAGTTAACTCATAACAACCATGCTTACTTTCTTAATTAAAACGATGGTGACTACTAAAATGTTGTTTACCACATGTCATAATTTTGTATATTATGTGTGCAACCGATGAACTTATTTTCAAACTTACAAATGAACTTATCTTATATACCTAAATAGTTCATCCCCATTACTTCTATTATTTTAACATGCCGCATCATCAAAGGCCCACCACAATACGCATATGAAAAAAAATTCATTATTAGTTGACCCCATGCAAACATCTCACCTCACCCCACATGCCACCTCATCAAAGGGCCACTCAACATGTATTAAAAATATTTCCAATTATATTGTGCCATCTATATTTAAAAATTATTTTGAACTATACAATAATCAAAGACTATATATAATATGCATTTTTTGTTTTAATTCATATATTATTAATTCGAAAATTCATGCAATCAAATCTCTTTAAATATATTGCAACTGGTTCCCACAACAACGTGCGGGGTATCATATAGTTTTATGAGTTATGGAGATCTACACGAAACATCAAGTCTATTTATTTTGTGTGTATCATGTGGCTCGTTCCACCATCCATGTTCATTTTTAATATGTTTCTGTAGAATGTTTTTAAATAGGAGTAGATTTTTAGTCTCAGTGTTGTACTTATGCTATACTACTACTAGTTAATATTTGGATCTAAGTCACACACACACGTGGCAAAATTTTCTGGCAGTGTGTAATGAGTTCTCAATAGAGGACAGCAAGGGTGCATTCAATAGGATGGGGCTGGCTAAAGTCAGCTTGATTGGAGTGAACTGGGCCGCAAGCATTTATTTTCTGAAGCCATCTTCGCCTCTCAGACATTTTTCTCCTTTGGTTGGGCTAACAGTAAAAAGAAAATAGTATACTCCAGAAAATATGTATTTTTGACCATAAACTCTTCAAGCATGTATTCTTTTTTGCTCTTTAAGAGACACCGAGTATTGTCATATAGACACGTGTGTGCATGCCGAGACACATGTACACACTTGGCCTGTACGGAAGACTAGAATCGCATGGGTTGAAGACCGACAAATTCACCGCATGCCTACCACAAAAAGAATGAAATCTTGGTGAGACACGCATGTGCCAAAATTAAAAATTTGATCTCGAGTGGATTGGATCCATTAACACCTATACTAACCAGTAACCACCCGCTTGTAGTTGGTTCTTTTTTTTTTTTTTGGCACCGGTGTTTAGTCAAACTTTAAAAGATTCTTTTACCACAAAAGAAAAATAAAAAACAGATAGAAAAAAAATCAAAAGAAACAAGACATGGTGAAAAACCAGGAAAAATGGAAAATACGTTAATAGACAATAGTAAAAATATGAGAAGTCATGAAACGCCACATAACGCAGCTGCCTCCTCCCCTAAAAAAAGACTAGGGTTTCTCTGCCTCCCGTCGGCGCCGCCGCTGGTTCGCCTCGTCTTCGGTGGCCTTAGGACCATGATGGCATGGTGGATACCTGCCCTTGCCGGCGGGAGAGCTCCATTTTTTATGCTCCTTCGAGTTTTGTTAGGGTTTGTGTCCTGCTCGGAAATATGAGACGGCGGAGGCTCCCTGATGGAATAAGGTTCTCCTCGCCTAGCCCCCGTCCGGTGGTACGTCTAGCATCGCTAGTGGACGTGTGGAGGTGTCTCGCCGGTGGATCTGTCCTTGGTGGATTTACTCATATCTGGTCGTATTTCTTCTACGTTCATGTGTCTTCAGGTTGGATCCTTCCGATCTATGCAACTATTCAACGGCGGTGGTTGCTGTTCTGGTGCGCTGGTCCTATGAGGTCTTAGCACGACAACTTCCCGACTGTCTACTACAAAAAGTTTTGCCCGGCTCCGACGAGGGAGGCGTGATGATGGCGGCGCGCCTTCGCCTCGCTTCAGTGCTTGTAGTCGTCGTTAGGTGGTATATGGATCTGGATGTAATTTTTTATTATTTTTGGTGTTCGCTGTACTGTCATGATTGAAGATGAATGGATCGAAAGTTTCCCCGAAAAAAAGAAGGTTAAAATCCGACTATTAGGAAAGGGAAAATTTTGGAAGTATTAACTCATGTGTAGTTCTACTTATACATCTGTTTAGCTACTTGATTTAAATTTATTTTTAACCATTAGTTGCATAGGGACTTAGCCAAAAAAACTTAGGTGAAGAACTTAAGATTTATTAGTCTATGAGTGTCACATGATGGTGTTAAGTTTCCCCCAAGCAACACTACAATAATGATAAACAAATTCTCTTATGTCCACAACACACCTAACAATTGTTGACGGTGTAGTGCTATTTCAACGAACACATTGTTAGATTTGCAAGAGAAAGACCTTTATATTTTTTGATCTAATAAAAAAGATATCTTTAAGTGTGACACTATTTTGCGGTTTTAACAAAGTAAAACAACCATGGGCTTCACTAGCAGTTGATGGCATTAAAACATAAGCATGTACATCTACCTTATCTATACAACACATTGATATGTCTCCGTCATATCTACTTTTTCAAACCTTTTGCTCTTGTTTTGGACTCTAATTTGCATGATTTAAGTGAAACTAACCCGGACTGACGTTGTTTTCAGCAGAACTACCATGGTGTTGTTATTGTGTAAAAATAAAAGTTCTCTGAATTGGACGAAACTTTTTGAAGATTTTATGGAATATATAAAAAATACTGAAGCAAAGACCCACCGGAGGGGGGTCACCCTGTGCCCACAAGGCACCAGGGGTGGGGCGCGCCTTGGTGGCTTGTGGGGCCCACGTGGCTACGCTGACCCTAATCTCAGCACTATAAATTCCTATTTTCTGAGAAAAAATAAGAGAGAAAGTTTCATCGCGTTGCACGACGTGGAGCCGCCGCCACCTCTTGTTCTTCATCGGGAGGCCAGATCTGGGAGTCCGTTCGGGGCTCCAGAGAGGGGGTTCTTCCGTATTCATCATCTCTTAACCATCCTCCATCATCAATTTTATGATGCTCACCGCCGGGAGTGAGTAATTCCTTCGTAGGCTTGCTGGACGATGATGGGTTGGATGAGATTTATCATGTAATCGAGTTAGTTTTGTTAGGGCTTGATCCCTAGTATCCATTATGTTCTGAGATTGATGTTGCTATGACTTAGCTATGCTTAATGCTTGTCACTAGGGTCCGAGTGCCATGATTTCAGATCTGAACCGTTTATGTTTTTGCGAATATATTTGTGTTCTTGATCCTACCGTGCAAGTCATATGCACCTGTTATGTCTTATGATCCGCATACCCCAAGGTGACAATAGTTGCGATTCTTTCCGGTGATTACTGTAGTTTAAGGAGTTCATGTATTCACTATGTGGTAATGCTTTGTTCCGGTTCTCTATTAAAAGGAGGCCTTAATATCCTTAGTTTCCTTATGGACCCCGTTGCCACAGGTGGGTAGGACAAAAGATGTCATGCATGTTCTTTTCCATAAGCACGTATGACTATTTATGGAATACATGCCTACATTACATTGATGAATTGGAGCTAGTTCTGTGTCGCCCTAGGTTATGACTGTTACTTGATGAATATTATCCAAAAGTACCACCGATCCAATGCCTACGAGCTTTTCACATATTGCTTTTGCTAAGTTACTATTATTGTTGCTACTGTTACAATTCATACAAAACTACTGCTACTACTGTTACCGTTACTGTTGCTACTATTACCACTACTATCAAAATTATCATACTACTGTGCTACTGATCACGCTACTGCAGATATTTAGTCTCCTGGTGTGGTTAAATTGACAACTCAACTGCTAATACTTGCAAATATTCTTTGGCTCCCCTTGTGTCGAATCAATAAATTTGGGTTGAATACTCTACCCTCGAAAACTGTTGTGATCCCCTATACTTATGCGTTATCAAGACCTTTTTCTGGCGCCGTTGCCGGGGAGCATAGCTTTATTTGCTGAGTCACTTGGGATTTTTATCTGTTGATCACTATGAGGAATCTTAAGGATGATAGAACCAAGATCGTTCCCTCTAAGATGAGGGGAGATAAGGAACTGTTATCTAGATCTGCACTCGATTCACCTTCTGTTTTGAGTAAGCTTGCAACACCACCACCTGCTATTAATTCTGATATGTCGCAAGTAATTGATGATGCTACTTCTGCTATGAATGATGCTTATGATGATGCTATTACCTTGCTTGATAAGACTGTGCCACTAGGTGAATTTCTTGATGAACAACTTGCTAGAGCTAAAGAAATTGAGAATGCTGAAACCAATGAAATTACTGAAACCGATGAAATTATAGAAACTGAAAATTATGATTCACCTATTGGACCTAGCTCTCCTAGATATGAATTACCTAAGATACCTGAAGGGTATGTTATGGAAGGAGAAATAGCTAAGGATTTTCTTGTTTGTAAGGATAGAGATAAGAAATTACTAGTCAAGTTGAAAGAAAAATCTCTGAATGCTAGAATGAAATGTGATCCTAAGTTTTCTACTTCACCTATCTTTATTACTGATAAGAATTATGAATTCTCTTTCGATCCCGAGTTAATTACTTTGTTTGAATCTGATCCTTTCCATGGCTGTGAATCTGAAACTGTTGTGGCACATCTTACTAAATTAATGATATAGCCACCCTATTTGCTCATGAGGAAAAAATTCGCTACTACTATATTCTTAAGTTATTTCCTTTCTCTTTAAAGAGTGATGCTAAGATTTGGTATAATACTCTTGCTCCTGGTTGTGTGCGTAGTCCCTAGGATATGATATATTACTTCTCTGGAAAAAAATCCTGCTCATAAGAAACAAGCTGCCTTACAGGAAATATTTAACTTTGTGCAAATTTAAGAAGAGAGTCTCTCACAAGCTTGGGGGAGGCTTCTCCAATTACTTAATGCTTTGCCTGATCATCCTCTTAAGAAAAATGAAATACTTGATATCTTCTATAATGGACTAACCGATGCTTCTAGGGATTACCTAGATAGTTGTGCTGGTTGTTGATGTCGCTTGAACTACGTCGGTATTTGCCCAAAGAGGAAGGGATGATGCAGCACAGCTACGGTAGGTATTTCCCTCAGTTATGAAACCAAGGTATCAATCCAGTAGGAGAACCAAGCAACACTATGTAAACGGTACCTGCACACAAAGAACAAATACTTGCAACCCGACGCTTATGAGGGGTTGTCAATCCCTCTACGGGTAACGGTGCCAGAAATTGTCAAGTTGACGGGATAAAATTTATGTAGATTGGATAAATAGATCTCGATAAAACGCGAAATAAAATAAATAATAAAAAAATGTAGCATGGTATTTTTGGGTTTTTGGAATAATAGATCTGAAAATAAAAGCAAATAAAAATAGATCTCAAAGCAAATATGATAAAGAATAGACCCGGGGGCTGTAGATTTCACTAGTGGCTTCTCTCAAGAAAATAGCACATGGTGGGTAAACAAATTATTATTAGGAAATTGATAGAAGATCGAATAATTATGACGATATCCAGGCAATGATCATTATATAGGCATCACGTCCAAGATTAGTATACCGACTCCTGCCTGCATCTAGTACTATTACTCCACACATCGATCGCTATCCAGCATGCATCTAGTGTATTAAGTTCATGGAAAAACAGAGTAATGCAATAAGAACGATGACATGCTGTAGACAAGATCTATTCATGTAGGAATAGCCCCCATCTTGTTATCCTTAATAGCAACGATACATGCATGTCTTGCTACCCCTTCTGTCACTCGGAAAGAACACCACACGATCGAACCCATCACAAAGCACCTCTTCTCATGGCAAGAAAAATCGATCTAGTTGGCCTAACTAAACCAAAGATTCGAAGAAGAAATACGAGGCTATAAGTAATCATGCATATAAGAGATCAAAGAAAACTCAAATAACTTTCATGGATATAGATCTAATCATAAACTCAAAGTTCATCGGATCCCAACAAACACACTGCAAAAAAGAGTTACATCAAATAGATCTCCAAGAGACCATTGTATTGAGAATCAAAAGAGAGAGAGAGGAAGCCATCTAGCTACTGCCTACGGACCCGTAGGTCTATGATGAACTACTCACGCATCATCGGAGAGGCACCAATGAGGATGATGAACCCCTCCGTGATGGTGTCTAGATTGGATCTCGTGGTTCTGAAACTTGCGGCGGCTGGAATTGTGTTTCGTTGACTCCCCTAGGATTTCTGGAATATTTGGGTATTTATAGGGCAAAGAGGCGCTGCGGGAGGCCACCGAGGGGGGCAAAACCCCCCTGGGCGCGCCCAGGTGGGTTGTGCCCACCTCGAGCCTGCCCTCTGGTACTTCTTTGGCCCATGTTGTGTCTTCTGGTCCAAAAAAATTCTCCAAAAAGTTTCGTTGCGTTTGGACTCCGTTTGGTACTGATATTCTGCGAAGTAAAAAACAAGCAAAAACACAACAACTGGCACTGGGCACTATGTCAATAGCTTAGTCCCAAAAAATGATATAAAGTTGCTATAAAATGATTGTAAAACATCCAAGAATGATAATATAACAGCATGGAACAAGCAAAAATTATAGATACGTTGGAGACATATCAGTTGTGTTTTCAGGGAACGAACTATTGAACAAGCTGAGGAGCTATTGAATAATATATTGAAGAATGGTAATGATTGGACACTTCCTGAACCATCGCCTAAACCCACTCCGAAGAAGAGGGGTATTTTATTTCTCAGTCCTGAAGATATGTAAGAGGCAAAGAAATGTATGAAGGAAAAAGGCATTAAAGCTGAAGATGTTAAGAATTTACCACCTATTGAAGAGATACATGGTCTTGACACACCACCACAGGTGGTAAAGGTAAATTCTCTTATAAAGTTTGATGAAGGTGATATTCCTTATAACAAACCTCCTAGTCAATGCTTGTATAAATTTGACAATTACATTATTAAGCAAGATCATTTCAATGCAAATGTTATGAAACAATTAAAACGAAATGCTTATATGATTGATCGCTTGAGTGACTTGTTGTTTATAATTGTTAATGATGTCAAAGGTGTAAGTAAACATGCATCCATGGTCCAAACCCAGTTAGAACAAGTTGCTAAATCTCAAGGTGAATTGCTCAATGAAATGAATAACAATATGAATGATCATGCTGTTAGAGTAATGACTAGAGGGAGTAAAATGACTCAGGAGCCACTTGATCCTGAAGGTCACCCTAAAAGAATTGAACAAGACTCTCAAAGAATTAATTTTGATGCACCTAGTCCTTCTAAAAAGAAAAAGAAAAATGATAGAACTTTGCATACTTCTAGTGAACCCGAGGTGGAAAAACCTTCTAAGAATGATAATGATGTCTCTATTTCTGATGCTGAAACACAATCTGGTAATGAACATTCACCTAGTGATAATGATAATGACAATGATGATGTTCATGTAGATGCTCAACCAGACAATGACAAGGAACCAGATAATGATGTTGAAATAGCTGTTGATCTTGATAACCCACCTCCTAAACACAAATGTTATGATGAAAGAGACTTTGTTGCTAGAAAACATGGTAAAGAAAGAGAACCATGGGTTCAGAAACCCATGTCTTTCCCACCTAAACCATCTAAGAATAAGGATGAGGAAGAATTCGAACGCTTCGCTGAAATGCTTAGGCCAATCTTTTTTCATACTCGTTTGAATGATATTTTAAAGATGCCCCCTTATGCTAAATATATGAAAGATATTGTTACTAATAAAAGAAAAATTCCTGATGCTGAAATCTCCACCATGCTTGCTAATTATTCTTTTAATGATGGAGTACCTAAGAAACTAGGAGATCCAGGAATACCAACTATACCATGCTCCATTAAAAGAAGTTATGTCAAAACTGCCTTATGTGATTTGGGAGCCGGTGTTAGTGTTATGCCTTTCTCTTTGTATAAAAGACTTGATTTGAATAAACTCACACCATATCATTGCAAATGGCTGACAAATCAACTGCCATACCTATCGGTGTTTGTGAGGATGTGCCTCTTGTAGTTGCAAATGTTACTATCTTAACAGACTTTGTTATACTTGATATGCTCGAGGAATACAACATGTCGATTATCCTTGGTAGACCCTTTTTCAATATTGCAGGGGTTATTATTGATTGCAACAAAAGCAAGGTCACTTTTCATATCAATGGTAATGAGCATACGGTGCATTTTCCGAAGAAACAATTTCAAGTAAATGGTATTCATGTTATTGAAAAGTCTCTGACAATTACTATTGGAAGTTTTCAACTACCTCTTCCTACTGTCAAAAAGAAATATTAAACACTTATTGTTGGGGAAATGCATATTCCCATCGAGGTAACCTAGTGTTATACGAAGATTCTTCGGTTTCATGTTAATCAAACATAGTTTGTTAATAAGACTTGATCAACCTTATTAATGGATTCTTTTTTAGAGACATGTGGTCGATGAATTTAGTAAGCACAACCTTCTCTATCCATGTTTTGTTTTCTGTCATTTTTAGTTAAA
This sequence comes from Thinopyrum elongatum, assembly GCA_011799875.1. Classification (NCBI taxonomy): domain Eukaryota; kingdom Viridiplantae; phylum Streptophyta; class Magnoliopsida; order Poales; family Poaceae; genus Thinopyrum; species Thinopyrum elongatum. The sequence goes on from CM022301.1 coordinate 339,559,584, forward strand.
TGCAATAAAATGCCATGATTATCCTATTTTCTGAATTATCCGTGTAATTAAAAAGTTCCCAAAAATAAAAGTGCTCAGAATGACATGAAATTTTAACACAAATTTTATTGAATATTTAAGAAATTATGGCACTGAAAACACCACAGGGGCGTGCCCTAGGTGCCCACAATGCACCAGGGCGTGCCCACCCCTTGGGGCGCACTCTGGTGGCTTGTGGGCCCCATAGGGACCCCCTCACTTATTCCTTTAGCCCACTTCGTCTCTTACCTTTAGCAAAAAAATTTGGTAGCTCTCTCATACGTCCATTTTGCATCATGTTTTTATGTTGATATTTATTGCATATTGGACTGTTATTACACTTTATGATGTAATTCTTATGCCTTTTCTCTCTTATTTTGCAAGATTTACATGAAGAGGGAGAATGCCGGTAGCTGGAATTCTGGACCGGAAAGGAGCAAATCCGAGATACCTATTCCGCACAACTCCAAATGTCCTGAAACTTTACAGAGAATTGTTTTGGAATAAAAAAATTTGGGCGAAGAAGTACCAGAAGGGGACCCACCAGGTGGCCACAAGCCTGGGGGGAGCGCCCTACCCCCCAGGGCGCACCCCTGAGCTTGTGGGGCCCCTGGCCAGGCTCCGGTGCCCATCTTCTGCTATATGAAGCGTTTTGACCTAGAAAAAATCAGAAGAAGGCTTTCGGGGAAGCACCACCGTCTCGAGGCGGAACCTGGGCAAGAGCAATCTAGGGCTCCGGCGGAGCGATTCTGCCGAGGAAACTTCCCTCCAGGAGGGGGAAATCGAAGCCATCGTCATCACCAACAATCCTCTCATCGTGGGATGATCAATCTTCATCGACATCTTCAACATCACCATCTCATCTCAAACCCTAGTTCATCTCTTGTATTCAATCTCTGCCTCAAAACCTCAGATTGGTACCTGTAGGTTTCTAGTAGTGTTGATTACTCTTTGTAGGTGATGCTAGTTGGTTTACTTGATGGAAGATCATATGTTCATATCCTTAATGATATTTATTACCCCTCTGATCATGAACATGAACATGCTTTGTGAGTATTTACTTTTGTTCCCGAGGACATGGGAGAAGTGTTGTTATAAGTAATCATGTGAATTTGGTATTCGTTCGATATTTTGATGAGATGTATGTTGTCTTTCCTCTAGTGGTGTTATGTGAATGTCGACTACATGACACTTCACCATGATTTGGGCCTAGGGGAAGGCATTGGGAAGTAGCAAGTAGATGATGGGTTGCTAGAGTGACAGAAGCTTAAATCCTAGTTTATGCGTTGCTTCGTAAGGGGTTGATTTGGATCCACATGTTTAATGTTATGGTTAGATTTATCTTAATTATTCTTTCATAGTTTCGGATGCTTGCAAGAGGGGTTAACCATAAGTGGGACGCTTGTCCAAGTAAGGCAGCACCCAAGCACTGGTCCACCCACATATCAAATTATTAAAGTAGTGAACGCAAATCATATGAGCATGATGAAAACTAACTTGACGATAATTCCCATGTGTCCTCGGGAGCGCTTTACTTCATATAAGAGTTTGTCCAGGCTTGTCCTTTGCTATAAAAAGGATTGGGCCACCTTGCCGCACATTTTTTACACTTGTTACTTGTTACCCGTTACGAATTACCTGGCCACCAAACTATTTGTTACCGATAATTTCAGTGCTTGCAGAAAATACCTTGCTGAAAACCGCTTGTCATTTCCTTCTGCTCCTCCTTGGGTTTGACACTCTTACTTATCGTAAGCACTACGATTGATCCCCTATACTTGTGGGTCATCAAGACTCTTTTCTGGCGCCGTTGCCGGGGAGTGAAGCGCCTTTGGTGAGTGGAATTTGGTAAGGAAAAATTTATATTGTATGCTGAAATTTACTGTCACTTGTCACTATGGAAAACAATCCTTTGAGGGGCTTGTTTGGGGTATCTTCATCTCGACCGGAAGCACAAAGAGTTGCTCCTCAACCTACTGCACCTACTCAAAATATTTATTATGAGATTCCTTCGGGTATGATAGAGAAACTGCTAGCTAATCCTTATGTAGGAGATGGAACATTACATCCCAATATGCACCTAATCTTTGTGGATGAAATTTGTCGATTATTTAAGCTTGCAGGTTTACCCGGAGATGAAGTCAAGAAGAAGGTCTTCCCTTTATCTTTGAAGGGAAAGGCATTGACATGGTATAGGCTATGTGATGATATTGGAGCGTGGGATTGGAATCGATTGAAATTGGATTTTTATCAAAATATTATCCTATGCATCTAGTTCATCATGATCGGATATATATATATAAATTTTTTAGCCTCATGAAGGATAATGTATCGCTCAAGCTTGGGGAGGCTTAAGTCAATGATGTATTCATGCCCCAATCATGAGCTCTCAAGAGAAATTATTATTCAGAATTTTTATGCTCGGCTTTCTCGTAATGATCAATCCATGTTCGATACTTCTTGTACTGGTTCTTTTATGAAGAAGACTATTGAATTTAGATGGGATCTTTTGGAAAGAATTAAACACAACTCCGAAGATTGGGAGCTCGACGAAGGTAAGGAGTTAGGTATAAAGCTCGAGTTTGATTGTGTTAAAACTTTTATGGATACCGATGCTTTTCATAATTTTAGCACTAAATATGGACTTGACTCTGAGATAGTAGCTTATTTTTGTGAATCTTTTGCTACTCATGTTGATCTCGCTAAGGAGAAGTAGTTCAAATATCATCCTCCCATTGAAGTAAAAATAGTAGCACCTACTAAAGCTGAAGAGGAAACTGTTACTTATAGTGCCAATCCAGTTGTTCCCACTGCTTATATGGAGAAACCCCCTTTTCCCGTAAGGATAAAAGAACATGCTAAAGCTTCAGCTGTGGTTCGCAAAAGTTATACAAGAACACCTACACCCCCTGAACAAATTAAAGTTGAACCTAATGTTGCTATGGTTAAAGATCTCTTGGTTGAAAATATGGATGGGCATGTTATTTATTTCTGTGAAGAAGCTACTAGAATTGCTAAACCTGATGAAAAAGATAAGAATAGACTCGTTGTTGGCATGCATGTTGTCTCTGCTAAAATAGGATATCATTGTTATCATGGCTTATGTGATTTGGATGCTAATGTTAGTGCTATCCCGTTTACTCTATATCAAGAAATTATGAATGATATTGCACCTGCTGAGATATAAGATATTGATGTTACTATTAAACTAGCAAATAGAGACACCATTACACCACTTGGGATTGTTAGATGTTGAAGTCTTGTGTGGGAAAATTAAATACCCTACTGATTTTCTCGTTCTTGGTTCCCCACAAGATGATTTTTGTCCCATTATTTTTGGAAGACCTTTCTTGAACACTGTTAATGCTAAGATAGATTGCACCAAGGAAACTGTTAGTGTTAATTTTGGTGATGTGTCTCATGAGTTTAATTTCTCCAATTTCCGTAGACAACCTCGTGATAAAGAATTGCCTAGTAAGGATGAAATAATTGGTCTTGCTTCTATTGCCGTGCCTCCTACTGATCTGTTAGAACAATATTTGCTAGACCATGAAAATGTTATGAATATGAATGAAAGAAATGAAATAGATGAGATATTATTCAAACAAATACCTATTCTGAAACATTATTTGCCTATTGAGACTCTTGGAGATCCTCTTCCACCCAAGAGTGATCCTATGTTTGAGCTTAAGCAATTGCCTGATACACTAAAATATGCTTATCTTGATGAAAAGAAGTTATATCATGTTATTATTAGTGCTAACCTTGCAGAGCATGAAGAAGAGAAATTATTGAAAACTCTGAGGAAGCACCGTGTAGCTATTGGATTACTGTGGATGATCTTAAGGGCATTAGTCCCACTCTATGTCAGCACAAGATTAATATGGAGCCTGATGCTAAGCCCGTGGTTGACCACCAGCAGCGATTAAATCCTAAGATGAAGGAAGTGGTAAGAAATGAAATATTAAAGCTCCTGGAAGCAGGTATAATCTATCCTATAGCTGATAGTAGATGGGTGAGTCCTATTCAATGTGTCCCTAAGAAGGGAGGTATCACTGTTGTCCCTAATGATAAGAATGAACTTGTCCCACAAAGAATTATAACAGGTTATAGGATGGTAATTGATTTTAGAAAACTAAATAAAGCCACTAGGAAGACTCATTACCCCTTACCATTTATTGATCAAATGCTAGAAAGGTTATCAAAGTATACACATTTCTGTTTTCTAGATGGATACTCTGGTTTTTCCCAAATACCCGTGTTACAAGAAGATGAATAAAAAACTACTTTTACATGCCCTTTTGGTACTTTTGCTTATAGACGTATGCCTTTTGGTTTATGCAATGCACCAGCTACCTTTCAAAGATGTATGACTGCTATATTCTCTGAATTTTGTGAAAAGATTGTTGAGATTTTCATGGATGATTTTTCCGTTTACGGAACTTCTTTTGATGATTGCTTAAGCAACCTTGATTGAGTTTTACAGAGATGTGAAGAAACTAATCTTGTCTTGAATGGGAAGAAGTGCCACTTTATGGTGAATGAAAGTATTGTCTTGGGGCATAAAATCTCCGAGTTGATAAAGCTAAAGTTGATGCAAATGAGAAAATGCCATGTCCTAAAGATATCAAAGGTATACGAAGTTTCCTTGGTCATGTTGGTTTCTATAGGAGATTTATTAAAGACTTCTCTAAAATTTCTAGGCCTCTTACTAATCTCTTGCAAAAAGATGTTCCATTCGTTTTTGATGATGATTGTGTAGAAGCATTTGAAATACTCAAGAAAGCCTTGATCTCTGCACCTATTGTTCAACCACCTGATTATAACCTACCCTTTGAAATTATGTGTGATGCTAGTGATTATGCTGTTGGTGCTATTTTAGGACAAAGAGTTGATAAGAAATTAAATGTTATCCATTATGCTAGTATGACTCTAGACAGTGCTCAAAGAAATTATGCTACCACTGAAAAGGAATTCTTAGCAGTTATGTTTGCTTGTGATAAATTCAGATCTTACATTGTTGATTCTAAAGTAATTGTTCACACTGATCATGCAGTTATTAAATACCTTATGGAAAAGAAAGATGCTAAACCTGGACTCATTAGGTGGGCTCTTTTGCTACAAGAATTCGATCTACATATCACTGATAGGAAGGGAGCTAAGAACCCAATAGCTGATAACTTGTCTAGGTTAGAAAATATTCTTGATGACCCACTACCTAGTGATGATAGCTTTCCCGATGAACAACTAGCTGCCATGAACGCTACTCGTAATACTCCTTGTTATACAGACTATGCTAATTACATTGCTGCTAAATTTATACCACCTAGTTTTACCTACCAACAGAAGAAAAAGTGTTCTTTGATTTATGACATTACTTTTGGGATGACTCACATCTTTATAAAGAAGGAGTAGATGGTGTTATTAGATGTTGTATACCTGAGCATGAACAGGAACAAATCCTACGTAAGTGTCACTCCGAGGCATACGGAGGACACCATGCGGGAGACCGAAACGACACATAAGGTATTACAATCCGGTTTTTATTGGCCTACTCTTTTCAAAGATGCATGTAAGTTTGTTCTATCTTGTGATGAATGCCAAAGAATTGGTAATATTGCTAGACGTCAGGAAATGCCTATGAACTATTCACTTGTTATTGAACCATTTGATGTTTGGGGATTTGATTATATGGGACCTTTTCCTTCCTCCAATGGGTATACTCATATTTTAGTTGTTGTTGTTATGACACTAAGTGGGTAAAAGATATTCCAACTAGTAGTGCTGATCACAACACTTCTATTAAAATGCTTAAAGATGTTATTTTCCCAAGGTTTGGAGTCCCTAGATATTTAATGACAGACGGTGGTTCACATGTTATTCATGGTGCTTTCCGTAAATTGCTTGCTAAATATGATGTTAACCATAGAATTGCATCTCCTATCACCCTCAGTCTAGTGGTCAAGTTGAATTAAGTAATAGAGAAATAAAATTAATTTTGCAAAAGACTGTCAATAGGTCTTGAAAGAATTGGTCTAAGAAACTTGATGATGCATTATGGGCTTATAGAACTGCTTATAAAAATCCTATGGGTATGTCTCCATACAAAATGGTTTATGGAAAAGCATGTCACTTACCTCTTGAATTAGAACATAAAGCCTATTGGGCAATTAAAGAACTCAACTATGATTTTAAACTTGTCGGTGAAAAGAGGTTATTTGATATTAGCAAACTGGATGAATGGAGAACCCAAGCCTATGAGAATGCTAAACTATTCAAAGAAAAAGTTAAAAGATGGCATGACAAAAGAATACAAAAGCGGGAATTTAATGTAGGTAACCAAGTCTTGCTATACAATTCTCGTTTAAGATTTTTTGCAGGAAAACTCCTTCCCAAATGGGAAGGACCTTACATTATCGAAGAAGTTTATCGTTCCAGCGCTATCAAGATCAAAAACGCCGAATGCACCAACCTGATGGTGGTGAATGGACAAAGAATCAAACATTATATCTCAGGTACTTCCATAAATGTTGAGACTAACATTATTCATTCCATAATACCAGAGAAGTACATAAAGGAAACCTTCCAGAACACTCCAGAACCCTGAAAAGGAATAGGTATGTGATACGGTAAGTAAACCAACTCCAAAAGTTCCATAAAAGCAATTTTACTCTGTTTTGGAATATTTAAAAAATTAGGAAAATAATAAGTAGTCCGGAAACTGCACGAGCAGGCGACAAGCCTGGGGGTGCGCCCTACCCCCTGGAAGTGCCTCCCGAGCTTGTGGAGCCCTCGTGTACCTCACGGACTCCGTTTTCTTCCTGATTACTTGTTTTGCACGGTAAAAATTCATTATATAATCTCCTGGAGGTTTTGACCACCGTATCACGACAATATCCACTGTTCTTGTTTCGAGCTATTTTCCTGGCAGATTTAGAGCAATATGCCGTCACAAGATTCAGATGGAGAGAGCTATGCCTCCCGTTATGTTGCAGATCCAAAGGTCTTTGGGGATATATATCCCTACCTATGGTCTATAGATGAGGAGCAAGATGCCAACATGGAGGAGGCAGAAGACGCAAGTTCAGATGAAGACGATATTCCCCTGCCTCAACCAGGGGATATGCATGTGGAGTTCAAGAAGTCGAGCCTTCCAAACACAGTGAACAAACCTAAGGTCCAATTTATCCCTTCCTGTTTTCTGCAAGAAAGCAAGGAGGCATTATGCAAAAAGATATTGAAGCTCGAGCTAGAGAACGACGATCTGAGGGAGGAAAATTTCATCGTCAAACATAAGCTGGAGAAGCTTACCTCCACATCATCAACTTCATCACCACCACCTCCGAAGAAGGAGACTTGAGTATATGGGTATGGGCACTCCCCTTTGCTTATGCCAAGCTTGGGGGAGGTGCCCCGGTATCATATCACCATCATATCTTTATAATTATCGTTTATCTTAGTTCGATCCTTTTGGTTATATCGTGATCTAGTAGAATAAGAGTTTTAGTATGATTTAGTCTTTGAGTTTTTGCTTTGTTATCTATCTATGTAATCGAGTGTGAGAGTTATATAATAAAGATTAGTTTTGGGCTGAGTGTTTTGCTTTCTTGATCATAGGAAAAATAAAGAAAGAGAGAGTCAAAGAAATAAAAGAGTATATAATAATCTCATGGGGAGTGATGACTTCACATATAAGAAGTATAATGCATGAAACTCGTTGAAGGTTGACAAACATAGTTTTGGTGATTGTTGCAATTAATAAGAAGTAATAAGGGAAGAGAGGTTTCACATATGAATACACTATCTTAGACATCTTTTATGATTGTCAGCACTCATTAAAATATTATATGCTAATAAGTTGATGTTAGACAAGGAAGACAACACAATGAGTTATGTTTTCTTATATCTGAATAGAAGTTATATTGTCATGGATCCTCCAACATGTGAAGCTTGCTTCTACCTCATGCTAGCCAAAGACTCCGCACTAAGTAGAGATACTACTTGTGCATCCAGAATCCTTAAACATAGTTTTGCCATGAGAGTCCACTATACCTACCTATGGATTGAGTAAGATCCTTCAAGTAAGTTGTCATCGGTGCAAAGCAATAAAAATTGCTCTCTAAATATGTATGATCTTTTAGTGTGAGGAAAATAAGCTTTGTACGAACTTGTGATGGGGAAGAAGTAAAAGCGATGGACTGCATAAGAAAGGTCGCTATCACAAGTGGCAATATAAAGTGACGTTCCTTTGCATTAAGATTTTGTGCATCCAAACAAAAAGCGCATGACAACCTCTGCTTCCCTCTGCGAAGTGCCTATCTTTTATTTTTTGAATACATACTTCTATGCAAGAGTCATGGTGACCTTCACCATTCCTTTTATTTTTCTCTTTTGGCAAGCATCATGTGTTGGGGAAAGATCTAGACACACATATCCACTTGGATGTAGGTGATCATGAGTTATTATTGTTGACATTACCCTTGAGGTAAATGGTTGGGAGGCAGAATTATAAGCCCCTATCTTTCTATGTGTCTGACTGAAGCTTTGATCTCATAAGTATCGAATGAGTGTTAGCAATTGTAGAAGATTGAATGATGGTTGAGTATGTGAACTTGCCACATAAAAGCTCTTACATAGACTCTTTATGATATTATGATAAATTGCAATTGCATCAATGACTGAGAACATAGTTTGCTAGATTTTAATGAAGTTTATGATTCATACTTTACCTTGTGATGAATTATCACTTTAGCATGAGAATTTATATGACAATATATTGCTGTTCTAATGATGATCATGATGCCCTCATGTCCGTATTTTGTTTTATCGACACCTCTATCTCTAAACATGTGGTCATAATTATCGATTTCGGATGTTTTTATGTTGATATTTATTGCATATTGGACTGTTATTACACTTTATGATGTAATTCTTATGCCTTTTCTCTCTTATTTTGCAAGATTTACATGAAGAGGGAGAATGCCGGCAGTTGAAATTCTGGACTGGAAAGGAGCAAATCTGAGATACCTATTCTGCATAATTCCAAATGTCCTGAAACTTTACGGAGAATTGTTTTGGAATATATAAAAAATATTGGGCGAAGAAGTACCAGAAGGGGACCCACCAGGTGGCCACAAGCCTGGGGGCGCGCCCCTGAGCTTATGGGCCCCCTGGCCAGTCTCCGGTGCCCATCTTCCGCTATATGAAGCATTTTAACCTAGAAAAATCAGAAGAAGGCTTTCGGGACGAAGCGCCACCGTCTCGAGGCGGAACCTGGGCAGGAGCAATCTAGGGCTCCGGCGGAGCGATTATGCCGGGGAAACTTCCCTCCGAGAGGGGAAAATTGAAGCCATCATCATCACCAACGATCCTCTCATCATGGGAGGATCAATCTTCATCAACATCTTCAACAACACCATCTCATCTCAAACCCTAGTTCATCTCTTGTATTCAATAATCTCTGCCTCAAAACCTCAGATTGGTACCTGTAGGTTGCTAGTAGTGTTGATTACTCTTTGTAGTTGATGCTAGTTTGTTTACTTGGTGGAAGATCATATGTTCAGATCCTTAATGATATTTATTACCCCTCTGATCATGAACATGAACATGCTTTGTGAGTAGTTACTTTTGTTCCTGAGGACATGGGAGAAGTCTTGTTATAAGTAATCATGTGAATTTGGTATTTGTTCAATATTTTGATGAGATGTATGTTGTCTTTCCTCTAGTGGTGTTATGTGAGCGTCGACTACATGACACTTCACCATGATTTGGGCCTAGGGGAAGACATTGGGAAGTACCAAGTAGATGATGGGTTGCTAGAGTGACAGAAGCTTAAACCCTAGTTTATGCGTTGCTTCGTAAGGGGCTAATTTGGATCCACATGTTTAATGCTATGGTTAGATTTATCTTAATTCTTCTTTCGTAGTTGTGGATGCTTGCGAGAGGGGTTAATCATAAGTGGGAGGCTTGTCCAAGTAAGGGCAGCACCCAAGCACCGGTCCACCCACATATCAAATTATCAAAGTAGCGAACGTGAATCATATGAGCATAATGAAAACTAACTTGACGATAATTCCCATGTGTCCTTAGGAGCGCTTTACTTCATATAAGAGTTTGTCCAGGCTTGTCCTTTGCTATAAAAAGGATTGGGCCACCTTGCTGCACCTTTGTTACACTTGTTACTTGTTACCCGTTACGAATTACCTTGCCACCAAACTATCTGTTATCGATCATTTTAGTGCTTGCAGAAAATACCATGCTGAAAACCGTTTGTCATTTCCTTCTGCTCCTCATTGGGTTCGACACTCTTACTTATAAAAAGGACAACGATTGATCCCCTATACTTTTGGGTCATCACTCTCTCTCTCTCTCTCTCCCGTGTTCTTGTTCCCAAACCTAGGATTTTCGATCACTTTGCTCGGAGCTCTGTTTCCGAAACTATTTCGGGGGATTACTACTTGGTATTTGACTCCTCCATTGCTCCAATTAGTTTTTGTTTTAATGGAATATATTTTGCATAATTGTTTGCTCTTGGTGCTACTGAAAATGAGCTTGCATGTTGAATTCTTTGAGTTCCAAGTAGTTTGAATGCTTGATATAGCCTCTAGACATCCATATGAGTAGTTGCTATCAATTTGGTGAAATTTTATTGATATTATTTGGTGACACAAAAAATTTCAGAAATTTTTTCATAGGAAAATGAACCTCTTTAGGAGGAGTTCTTCGAGGAGGAGGTCCTCAGAGGGGTCATCGAGTGAGAGCTCAGTCCGGCATGCGTATGTTGAACCAAGGGCAAGTTCAGCGTGGGTTACTGATACCAAATCATGTCAGTGGCCGTGCGACGAGTTCATGATAGGCGTGGGTATTAAAGAAGAATTTGATGAATATATTCATAATACTGAAGTCGCTCCCTTCATCGTAGATAAGTACACACAACACTACAACCTTACCATCTCATTCACTAAAAATTTTGAGTTTCATCCTTGTACTTGTAGAGTTTTGTTTCACCTATATGACTGAACTCATAATATGCCTCTAGAAGAATTCCGTGATGCATGCAAAATTCTATATTAGGGTTCGTTAGATGAACCACCAACATATGATTATGAGATGTTCCTGAGGAGCCTCTGCTGTGGTGAGGATAGGGGAGTTACACAAGCTAGAATAAAAAGCATTCAGTTTCCCTCTATTCGCTATTTTGCATTGTTTAATGGCAAGTGCATCGTGGGCAAGCAAGACTGTAGTGCGCTTTGTGCCCCCGACTTGAGAATTATTCACACTGCTCTAACGGGCGTCAAACGTTATAATCTTGGGGCAATTGTTGCAAGGAGGTTGCAACATAACGCTAGTAGTGGTCTGATACGTCTCCAACGTATCTATAACTTATGAAGTATTCATGCCATGTTTACAACAATTCTATATGGTTTTGGTATGATTTGAATGGAACTAACCCGGACTGATGTTGTTTTCAGCAGAACTACCGTGGAGTTGTTTTTTGTGCAGAAATAAAAGTTCTCCAAATGCAACGAACTTTTTGACGATTTTTTTTGGAAAAAAAGAGGCACTAGAAGCTTTGTGGGAGGACCAGAAGGTGAAGGAGGAGGCCACTACCCACCAGGGCGCGCCAGGGGCCTTGTCCATGTGCTGGTGGGTAGTGGGAACCTCGTGGCCCATCTTCGCGTGAAACCGACGCCTAAAATCTTATAAATACAGAAACCCCTAGAAATAACCCTAGATCGGAAGTTCCGCCGCCGCAAGCCTCTGTAGCCATGAAAAACCAATCTGGACCCTGTTCCGGCACCCTGCCGGAGGAGAAATCATCACCGGAGGCCATCTTCATCATCCTGGCAGCCACCATGATGAGGAGGGAGTAGTCCACCCTCGGGGCTGAGGGTTTATACTAGTAGCTATGTGTTTGATCTCTCTCTCTCTCTCTCTCGTGTTCTTGATTTGGCACGATCTTGATGTATCGCGAGCTTTGTTAACATAGTTGGATCATATGGTGTGTTTCCCCTCGCTATCTTGTTGTGATGAATTGAGTTTTCCCTTTGAGATTTTGTTATTATCGGATTGAATACTTTTATGGATTTGAGAGCACTTGATGTATGTCTTGCTATGAATACCCGTGGTGACAATGGGGTATCATATTGATTCACTTGATATATGTTTTGGCACTCAACTCATGGATTCCTGAGGTGACATTGGGGTAATCTATGCATAGGGGTTGATGCACGTTTTCCTCCTTGTTTCTCCAGTAGAAATATTGGGGCACTCTTTGAAGTTCTTTGTGTTGGATTGAGTATGATGAATCTGAAATTGTTTGATGCATATCGTATAATCAACTCACGGATACTCGTGGTGACATTGGAGTATATACGTGACATTAGAGTCTGTTGATGTGTATCATATGGTGTTATTTTAGTACGAACTCTTGGGTTATTTGTGACACTTATCAGAATAGCTCTATAGATCAATCGGAAAGGATAACTTTCATGTGGTTTCGTACCCTACAAACAATTTCTTCTTATGTTCTCTGCTAGATAAGAACTTTGGAGTGATTCTTCATCGCACGTTGAGGGATGGTTATATGATCCAATTATATTAGAATTGTTGAGAGATTGCACTAGAGAAAGTATGAACCCTAGGCCTCATTTTCAAGCATTGCAATACCGTTTGTGCTCACTTTTGTTACTTGCTACCTTGCTGTTTTTTATTGTTACTATTACAAAAATCAGTATCTACTATCCATATTACACTTGTATCACCATCTCTTCGCCGAAATAGTGCACCTATACAATTTACCATTGTATTTGGTGTGTTGGGGACACAAGAGACTCTTTGTTATTTGGTTGCAGAGTTGTTTGAGAGAGACCATCTTCATCCTACGCCTCCCATGGATTGATAAACCTTAGGTCATCCACTTGATGGAAAATTGCTACTGTCCTACAAAACTCTGCGCTTGGAGGCCCAACACGAGTCTACAAGAATAAAGTTGCGTAGTAGACATCAAGCTCTTTTCTGGCGCCGTTGCCAGGGAGGTGAGTGCTTGAAGGTATATCTTTAGATCTTGCAGTTGAATCTTTTAGTTTCTTGTTTTATCACTAGTTTGGTTTATAAAAGAAAACTAAAAAAATGGAATTGAGGTTGCCTCATATTATTCATCTTTATCATGTCTTTCTTGAAAATGATGGAAAGGAAAATTATGCTCAATTGCTAGAAGAAGAATTCAACAAAATGTTTGGCATAAAATCTTTGAATGAGGAGCATGATTGGAATGTTGTTAGTATGAATCCTATGAATATCCATTATGCTAATGATATGAAAAACTACAAGCCTTGGGGATGCTATGTTTGATGAAGATGATATTTTTAGTCCCCCAAGTTTTGATGAGAAAATTTATTATGATGATAACATGCCTCCTATTTATGATGATTATATTGATAAAAGTGGATTTGGAGAGGTCATGACTTTATTTAATGTTGATTCCACTATTTTGGAAGAGGTTTCAATTGATTATTATGAGAACAAAGTTGCTATCTATGATGATTATTGTGATGACATGTATGCTATAAATAATAATGATAGCCATGAAACTTGTCATGATGATTTTAATGCTCAAATTGATTATGTGAATCAAGTGTCATATGATAGTTACACTACTGGAATTAGCTTCTTTGCCGTCCGCCATGCCGGACGGCAAAGGCATAGATCATGGACGGCAAAATGCTTTGCCGTCCGCTAGCGGACGGCAAACTGTCCGGATGAAAGCCTGCCAGCAAAGGCCTTCTTTGCCGTCCGCTTCTTAGAAACGGACGGCAAAGGATTACGCTGTCCGCCATCCGAGGCCAGCAGACGGCAAAGACAGCTGATGGCAGTGCGGTGGCGTGAGAGCTGTTAGGGGGTTAACGGCACTCTTTGCCGTCTGCCAGCGGACGGCAAAAAGTCAAATATCTTTGCCGTCCGCTGGCGGACGGCAAAGAGCCCAGCTAGGCAGCACTGGGAAGCTGCCACGTGTCCAGATATGCCGTTTGCCAGCAGACGGCAAAGAGGTTTGAATCATTGCCGTTTGCTGGCAGACGGCATAGATGGTCACTTTGCCGTCCGCCAGCAGACGGCAAAATGACCAAATAGGCAGCCAGTGTTCCCAGTTTGCACAGGTGACTGCCACGTGTCCTCTTTCCCGTCTGCTAGCGAACGGCAAAGCTCTTTGCCGTCCGCTAGCGGACGGCAAAGAGGCTACATATCCCCTGTTTTTATTTAAATCCCATTAATTAGACATGGTTTCAAACACAGATATACATGCATACATATCCAACATATCCAACAGCATGTCCAACAACATATTTCATCCAATCCAACAACATAGTTCAACAAAGTCCAACATATCCATATATACATAACCAGAAACAAGTTTCCAACAACATATCCATATAGACATACATATCCAAACAAGTTTTCATAAACAACAAGGAAGCACCACAAGAATAATACACTCCATGAATCCAAGCTTCCTCATGTAAAGCAAATCTGCAAATTGGGAAAGATGAAAGTTAGAAGAAGAAGAAGAAGATTTTTTTTCTTCTCTTTCTTTTTCTCCTCTCCTCTTCTTTATCTTCTTCTTCTTCTTCTAACTAAGGTAGGTAAAAATGTCATTTTATTGCTAAGCTAGGTAAAAATGCTAAGTGTAGGTCATTTTAGAGCTAAGGTAGGTAAATAGGTCATTTTGGAGCTTAGTAAGGTTATTATGTCATTTTCGAGGAAAATAAGCTAAGTCTATATCATTTTGGAGCTAACAAAGATTATCATGTCATTTTTTACCTAAGTATGCTAAGTATGTCATAAATGAACTGAATAAGCTAAGTATAGCTTATTTTTTATCTAACTTAGGTAATTATGCCATTTAGGAGGAAAATAAGCTAAGTATCCATTTGTAAAGCAAAACACTAGAGAAAACTTACCCTCATCACAACAAATGTGATGAAGATCGCAACTAAGGTAACAATTGATCCAACGGCATAATGATACCAAGCCTCATTATCAATGGCATATTTTCTAATCTTCTTAAGCTTCAGGCGCATTGCATCCATCTTCAAGCGCATTGCATTCATCTTCATCTTGTGATCATCGATGGCATCGGCAACATACAACTCCAATGTCATCTTATCTTCTTCAATTGTTTTAATTTTTTCTTTCAAATACTCATTTTCTTTTTCAACTAAATTTAACTTCTCGACAAGAGGGTCCGTTTCAAATTCCGGTTCACATACCTCCTAGATTAAAATATCTCTATGTCAACTTGATGGCCATAATTTGCATAAATGCGAAATGCAACAAATAGTTATGAAAGAGAATTTACCACATCCGAATCATAAAGCGGGCGAGGGCCGACCGGGACGGAAATCAAGACCATGACACTATGTATAAGAAACAATCATACAAAGTAAGTAAATTATAAATACCAACTATATAAATCATACAATCATACAAATAACTATATAAATCAAGTACAACATAAAAATTTGAATACCTAATAATCATTATCGGTAATGACGTGCTCGTCATCATCATTAATAAAAGCATCATCATCATCACTATCGGTAATGACGTGCTCATCATCATCATTAATAAATGCATCATCATGTGGAAGGCCACCTTTACGTAATCGTTCAAGCATTGACAGGTCATCTGCAGCAGTAACTTCTTCTTCTTCCGGCTCTTCTTGTTCCAGCTCAGGGGTGAAGTCGGATTCACTATCGTTGTCTACTTCAATGTTCTGGGGTGGAGTAGAGCGGTTCTTGAAACATTTTTTGGAAAGACGTGTTTCTTGGAAGAATTCTCCTTCCTCATATGTGTCTTGGTTAATGTGAGGTTCATAATCCTTTTCATTGGGGGGAGGTGGTCTAACACGTGGCGGCACTTCATAAACGACATCCCAACCACTGAGATTTGGATCACTTTGACAGGCCCACGGTAGATAGAAAACTTGGGTTGCCTGTTGAGCCGTAATATAGACATCGGGAACATCCAAATGGGTGCTTTGTTTGATTTCGACTAGCCCTATATGTTCATGAGTCCTTCTAGTCTCCCTCGGCTGGAACCAATAACATCTGAAGACTACGACGTTTGGTGGGTTTTCACCATAGAATTCAAGTTCATAAATTGCTTCAACTCTTCCATAATACTCGATACCTCCTTCGCCGATAGAAGAGACACAAGAATTTGTAGACTTTCGGTCGGCCATAGATAGCTCTTTGCCATAGGTACGAAAGCGATACCCGTTGATGTCGTATTTGTCAAATGAACGGACCTTATAGTCAAAACCATTAGCAACTTGTCTCAATTCGGCATCCATAATCTCTGAATTAGCCTACAAGTTTAATACGAAAGGATTGTTGCATTAGTCGCAAATTAGCCAAAGAAAAAAAGTGTCTAATGGAAATTACCATTTTTTTGAACCAAGAGATGAAACTGGGAAATTTGGCTCCTTGTTTTGCCAGAAGCTCATACTCTTCGACGGAATCCTTTTGGATCACCGCTCCATACGAGAATATGGCGAAGTATCGACTGCATAAAAAATCCAGGAATAAGAGAAGTTCAAAGGAATTAGAAGTTGTGAAACAATGTACCGAGATCTTACTCGATGTACGGCCGCACTTCTGTTAGGTTGTTGAAGAGATACAACGAAATGGTCCGCCATTCTTCAACATCCAACCTTATTGGTTTCCAACCACCGGCTGGTGCGAGATTCCCTTTGAATAGGCTGAGGTTGGATTGACCCTTTTGAGGTTCGTCAGCATTGTACCGAGGCTTCGGATTATGCAAATGACGATTTTTGGCTTCGTAGTGTGCGGTCACGAAGTTTGCCGCCTCCTCAGTGATGAATGCCTCCGCCATCGATGCTTCTATTCTACGTTTATTTTTACATTTTGCTCGAAGCATCTTCTGCATCCTCTCAGTTGAGTAGCACCAACGATTTTGCACGGGCCCCCCCAATCGTGCCTCGGTCGGGAGATGCAAAATCAAGTGTTGCATTGGATTAAAGAAGCTTGGCGGAAAGATCTTCTCTAACTTGCAGATCAACTCCGACGCCAACTGTTCCATTTCTTCTAGGAGGCCAGGCGATAGTTCTTTCGCACAAAGAACACGGAAGAAATAGCTCAGCTCTGCCAGTACTAGCCATTCATCCTCAGGGATGAAGCCACGCAACTTCACCGGCATTATCCGCTCAATCCATATGTGCCAATCATGACTTTTTAGACCAAATATTTTCAATTTTTGAAGACTCGCTCCCCTCTTTAGATTTGCTGCATACCCATCGGGGAACATCAACTGCATTTTCACCCACAAAATAATTTCCTTCATAGTTGGCCTTCCAAGATTGAACCATGCCTTTCGCTTCGTCCAGTTGATCCCCTTTCCTTTCGGTTCTTTCATGTTTTGTAACGGTCTATCACATAGCTCCTCTTGATCGACTCTAGCCTTAGGATTATCCTTTGATTTCCCCTCTATGCTGAACAATGTACCAAAAATGGCTTCGGCGATATTCTTTTTAGTGTGCATCACGTCGATGTTGTGTGGGCAAAGGAGGTCTTTGAAGTAAGGCAGATCCCAGAAGCATGTCTTGTGAGTCCAGGCGTGTTCCTTATTATACCCCTTGAAATACCCTGGACGCTCTGGATCTGGCTCGAGAGCGTTTAACTGATCTAGAGTCTGTTGGCCTGTCAACGCAGGTGGTGCAGAGTGTTTGACAACTCTACCTTTGATGAAGTTCTTCTTGTCTTTCCTGAACTTATGGCCAGGATGTAGAAACGGTCTATGCAAGTCGAAGCAACTATACTTGCGCCCTGCCATCAGGCAACGAAACTCAAGAGCTCCCTTGCATGTGGGGCACGGGAACCTTCCATGCACACACCAGCCAACGAATAGTGCATACGCCGGCAAGTCATGCGTCGAGTACATGTACCAGGCACGCATTATGAAGTTCTGTTTGCTAAAGGTGTCGTATGTCTTGAACCCATTATCCCAAGCTTCTTGCAATTCGTCCTTAAGCGGCTGCATGTACACATTCATATTCTTCCCCGGATAGTTGGGCCCTGGAATTATCAACGTCAGGAAAATATTCTTTCGTTGCATAATCTGCCCGGGGGGGAGATTGAGTGGAATGACAAACACGGGCCAACAGCTGTATGGGGCTGCCATCTGACCAAACACACTGAACCCATCTGTGCTGATGGCGACTCGAGGATGCCTTGGATCTGCCGTTTTTTCCTTATGTAATGCATCAAAGCGCTTCCACGCTTCACCATCCGATGTGTGCACCATCATCACATTCCCATCTGCATCTAGTTCGGTTCTTTTGCCCGTTTTGTGCCATGTCATCTGTCTGGCCGTCTCTTCGACCATGAAAAGACATTGAAGTCTTGGTACAATTGGCATATACCGAAGAACATTAACGGGTATTTTGGTCTGCGTCTTCTCACCCATACCGTTGTCTACCACAACATACCTGGAAGAATTGCAAATGGGACAATAGTTCAAGTCCTCATACTGAAGCCTAAATAAGACACATCCTTTCTCACAGGCATGTATCTTCTCATAGGGCATCTTAAGAGCACGGAGGATTTTGTCTGACTGGTACAGGTTTGGAGGTAGCACATGGCCTTTGGGTAGAAATCGTCCGAATACTGTCATCATCGCATCGTAGCATTCTCTGCCCAAGTTGAATTGAGCCTTCAAAGCCATTATTTTTGAGATGGCATCCAGCTGACAAAGCTCAGTGTGCTCGTGGAGAGGACGTTTTGAGGACTCCAACATTTCAGTGAAGGCCTTTGCAGATTCCTCCATCTCCTCGTCTGAGTCCCGAGCATCGTCAAAGTCTTGCACCATGTCTGCGGTCCCGGTACCATGCTCATCGGTGCGACGACGAACCTCGGCTCTGGCACGTTGGGCAGACTCACCATGTAATGTCCAGACCGTGTAACCAAGCGTAAAACCAAACTTTTGCAGGTCTTTACTCATTTCAAGCTCGTCCCTCTTTTTATAGTTGTCGCAACGGGCACAGGGGCACCAGCTAAATTCCTGGCCATTTGCAAATGCGGCTCTAACAAACCCCTTGGTTTTTGTTAACCATTCCTTGGTCCAAACTTTATGACTAGTGTAACCGGTGTACATCCATGCACAATCACTCATATTGACTTCCTACTGGACACACAAGAAATATATACATAATTAAGCAAACCATATCCATCAGTTAATGGAGTTTGTCAGTTTTATTACGTCCATGCAACCTACACGCTAATAGGTAAAGATAGGTCCTAATCCCACCCGAGTATGTGTAGATCGGGTTCGTTTTCCCATGCTCTGCTCCGGATCCGACGCAAAATTTCGGTAGCACCTCCCCGCTGTTCTCCTGATACACGTCTTGGCAATAAGCAGAGAGAATGTGTACCGGAGAACAACAGGGAGGCACTGACGAAATTCTGCATCGGATCCGGAGCTGAGCATATGGGAAAATGAACCCAATCTACACATACTCGGGCTGTCCATGGATAACATTGGACAATTTGAAAGAATCACGATTATAAATATGCAAATGCATGCATATTTATAGATGTAACCCTTTCGAACGGGAGACGCATAGTGGTCACGCATACTGATGATTGAAGACACCTATAGCAAGTGTTAGGGGATTCCTTGGCGTCGATGGAACCCTAAATAGCAAGTGTCATCGGTGCGAGATACATGTGGCGCTCGGCGTTGAACACTAGATCCACATCCCACAAGTGAAGCCGGCGCCCGGCGTCCCGCAACAATAGTTCTGGTGGCCGATGACGGTCGAGCACCTTGGCGAATTTGTCTGGCAGCCTTTGCGATGAGGATTAAAGCCAGGTTTTGAAATTTTCAAACAACCAAATTGACTTGAGTCAGTTTGGGTGTTTCAAGTTTCAACACTTGCCTTTTAATCGTCATCGCAGAGGCTGCCAGACAAATTCGCAATGGTGTTCGACCGCCATCGACACCGAGAACTGTTGCTGTGGGACGCCGGACGCCGGTGTCACTTGTGGGACGTGGATGTAGTGTTCGACACCGACGGCCACATGTATCTCGCACCGACGATACTTGCTATTTAGGGTTCCATTGACAACGACCCCCTAACCCGCTCATCCCCGGGTAACCTAAATAGCAACTACCATCGGTGCGAGATACATGTGGCGCTCGGCGTTGAACACTAGATCCACATCCCACAAGTGAAGACGGCGCCCGGCGTCCCGCAACAATAGTTCTGGTGGCTGATGACGGTCGAGCACCTTGGCGAATTTGTCTGGCAGCCTTTGCGATGAGGATTAAAGCCAAGTTTTGAAATTTTCAAACAACCAAACCGACTTGAGTCAGTTTGGGTGTTTCAAGTTTCAACACTTGCCTTTTAATCGTCATCGCAGAGGCTGCCAGACAAATTCGCAATGGTGTTCGACCGCCATCGACGCCGAGAACTGTTGCTGTGGGACGCCGGACGCCGGTGTCACTTGTGGGACGTGGATGTAGTGTTCGACACCGATGGCCACATGTATCTCGCACCAACGATACTTGCTATTTAGGGTTCCATCGACAATGACCCCCTAACCCGCTCGTCCCCGGGTAAACTAAATAGCAACTACCATCGGTGCAAGTTACATGAGGCGGTCGGCGTTGAACACTAGATCCACATCCCACAAGTGAAGCCGGCGCCCGGCGTCCCGCAACAATAGTTCTGGTGGCCGATGACGGTCGAACACCTTGGCGAATTTGTCTGGCAGCCTCTGCGATGAGGATTAAAGCCAAGTTTTGAAATTTCAAACAACCAAACCGACTTGAGTCAGTTTGGGTGTTTCAAGTTTCAACACTTGCCTTTTAATCGTCATCGCAGAGGCTGCCAGACAAATTCGCAATGGTGTTCGACCGCCATCGACGCCGAGAACTGTTGCTGTGGGACGCCGGACGCCGGCGTCACTTGTGGGACGTGGATGTAGTGTTCGACACCGACGGCCACATGTATCTCGCAACGACGATACTTGCTATTTAGGGTTCCATCGACAACGACCCCCTAACCCGCTCGTCCCCGGGTAAACTAAATAGCAACTACCATCGGTGCAAGTTACATGAGGTGGTAGGCGTTGAACACTAGATCCACATCCCACAAGTGAAGCCGGCGCCTGGCGTCCCGCAACAATAGTTCTGGTGGCCGATGACGGTCGAACACCTTGGGGAATTTGTCTGGCAGCCTCTGCGATGAGGATTAAAGCCAAGTTTTGAAATTTCAAACAACCAAACCGACTTGAGTCAGTTTGGGTGTTTCAAGTTTCAACACTTGCCTTTTAATCGTCATCGCAGAGGCTACCAGACAAATTCGCAATGGTGTTCGACCGCCATCGGCGCCGAGAACAGTTGCTGTGGGACGCCGGACGTCGGCGTCACTTATGGGACGTGGATGTAGTGTTCGACACCGACGGCCACATGTATCTCGCACCGACGATACTTGCTATTTAGGGTTCCATCGACACCGAGGAACCCCCTAACCCGCTCGTCCCCGGGCGCCCTCTTTTCCTACTTCTTTTTTTCATCTTCAACTTCTACTTCTTTTTTTCATCATCTTCTTCTTCTACTACTTATTGTCGGGGGTCGGGGGTCGAGGGTAAGGGTGGGTGTGGTGTCAGGGTGTCGGTGGTCGGGGTGTTAGGTGTCGGGGTGTCGGTGGTCGGCGGGAGAGGGGAGGTACCGGGGAGCGGGGAAGGGGGAACCCCGGCGAGGAAGGGGGGGCCGTCGCAGCCGCGGAGGGTGGCGGGGAGGGAAGAGACTACCCGGGAGGAGGAACGGGGAACGGGGGCCGGCCGACGGGGACCGGGAAGGCGCGGGAAGGGCGTACGCGATTGGGAGTCGTGGGAAGGATGGCGGAGGCCTCTCCGGGGAGGCGTTTGGCGGGAGGGGGGCGGCGGGCGGTGAAGGGGAGGGGTTGGTGCGCGACTGGAGGCGGCAGTAGTCTGGCTGGGCGGGAAGGGGTGGTAGGGGAGGGAGGGGGAGGGTGGACGGGGGGAGGGGTGATGGTGGGTGTCAGGGGTCGGGGGTCGGGGTCGGGGTGTCGTGCCGATGGTGTCAGGGTTTGGTGTGTCGGGGGTTGGGTCGGTTCTTTTTTCCTTTTCTCTTTTGGAGGGGAGGAGGAGAAAGAAGAGGACAGGAGGGGGAGGGAGGAGGAGAAGAAAAGGAGAGGGAGGAGGAGGAGGAGCGCGGAGGAGGAGGAGGAGGAGGAGGAGGAGCGAGGAAAGAGGAGGGAGGAGGGAGGAGGAGGGGGGGGGAGGCAGGATTGGTTGGAGGAGGAAGGAGGAGAGGAGGGAGAATAGAGCAGAACGAGAAGAGACGAAAGAAGAGGAGGAGGAGGAGGCGGAGGAGGGGGGGAGAGGAGGCGGAGGGAAGGGGGCAGAGGAGGAGGAAGGGGAGGAGGGAGGAGGCGAAAGAAGAAGGGGAAGAAAGAAGAACGCAAGAGAGGAGACGGAGAAAAAAGAAAAAGACCCAAGAAAGAGAAAAGAAAGAAAGACAAAGAAAAGAACAAACAGAAGAGAAAAAAGAAAAGAAAAAAGAAAAGAAAGAGAAAACGAAAACAGAAAAAAAAAAAAGAAAAAGCAAAAGACAATAATCAGAGAAAGAATACAAAGCACAAACAGAAAACACAAAAACAAAAAAAAAGAAAAGGAACGAGAGGAAAAAAAAAAAACACAAGGAGGAGAGGACGACGGAAAAGGGGGGGACTCCGGGCAGCCCTTGGGAGGCAAGGTAAGGATTGACGGAAATGGATAAGAAGCGGAGCGAATGGGAGAGGGAGAAGCCCAAAGGCGGGAGGGAGGGAGGCAGAAGGAAGAAGGATGGGAAGGGGACCGGGGAAGGAAGAAGGAGAGAGCAGGAAAGAAGGGGAACGGAAGAGGAGGAGGTAGAGGAGAGGGGAGGTCGGGGAGGGGTGCGAGCGAGCGAGGGGGGGCGGCTACGCACGGAAGGGGTCCGGCGGCGGCGGGGGCCGGTGTGGGTGGGGGATGGACGACGGAGGGGGAGGGGGCGGGGGGGGCGGGCGAACGTGGATGTGGTTGGAGGAAGGGCGGACTGGAGGGGGTTGCGGTGGAGGTCGGGGGGCGCAGGGGAGGGGTGCGGGGCGGCCGGCTGCGGCAGACAGGGTCGGCAGCGGCGGCGCGGGTGTGGGTGGGGAGGAATGAGAGTGGAGAGAAGAGAGGGGGCGGGACGGCCGTTAACGTACCCGCCTCTTTGCCGTCAGCCAACGGTCGGCAAAGTTTCTCTGCCGTCCGCTTGCGGACGGCAAAGAGGTGGGGCCGGTGGGCTTGAGTTGGTTAAACAATAACTGGACCCACCCACCTCTTTACCGTCTGCTAGCGGACAGCAAAGATTCTTTGCCGTCAGCCAGCGGACGGCAAAGAACAGGCTGATGGCAAAGACTTTGTTTGCCATCAGCCACATCTTTGCCGTCCGTTTTCTTGTGGCTGACGGCAAAGACCTTATTTGCCGTCAGCAAGCGGACGGCAAAGAATTAGCAGACGGCAAAGAAGTGGATTCCAGTAGTGTTATTTCATTGAAATTGCTCCCACTATTTTTGATGAGAAGAAATTTGCTTATGTGGAGAGTAATAAAATTTCTATGCTTGTGGATCATGAAAAGAATGCTTTATGTGATAGCTATATTATTGAATTCATTCATGATGCCACTGAAAATTATTATGAGAGAGGAATATATGCCTTTACATATCTCAATAATATCAAGTTTCCTCTCTATGTGTTGAAAGTTTTGAAGTCATGCTTGTTTTGCTTTCCTATGCTAGTTGATTCTTGTTCCCATAAATTATTTGCTCACAAAATCCCTATGCATAGTAAGTGGGTTAGGCTTAAATGTGCTTGTCATGTGATTCATGATGCTCTCTTTATGTTTCAATTCTTATCTTTTATGTGAGCATCATTGAAATCATCATGCCTAGCTAAAAGGCATTAACGAAAAAGCGCTTGTTGGGAGAGAACCCAATATTTATACCTACTGTTTTTGTGTGTTCACATGATTAAGCTACTGTAGTAATCATGTTTTATATCTTTTGTTTCAATAAAGTGCCAAGTAAAGCCTTTGGGATAGTGTGGATGATAGTTGACTTGATTCTGTGCAAAAGCTGAAACTTTTGCGCCCAGTAACAGAATTGTTAAAAATCATTGGAGCGTCGAAAAATTCTGAATTTTTTACATATGGTTGATATACAAATATACTATATTTTACTAATTTTTCAGAACGTTTGGTGTAACATAAGTATAGTCATTATTCAGATCTTTACAGACTATTCAGTTTTTGACATATTCTGTTTGCAATGCATAGTTTTCTTGTTTTATGGTTTCTATGGCTTATATTGCTTAATATAAATTGTGAAAATTATAGAGTACGGTAGGCTTTATGAGGAAACAATTATGAATCTTGTCTTTGACAGTACCCAAGTGAATGATTTGTTTTACTATGTTTACCTATCTCACGAAGTTCCGTTAAGTTTTGTGTGATTGAAGTTTTCATGTTTTGGGTGAGATATCGATATGAGGAGAATAAGGAGATACAAGAACCTAAGCTTGGGGATGCCCAAGGCATCCAAGGTAATATTCAAGGAAGATCCAAGCAACTAAACTTGGGGATGCCCCGGAAGGCATCCCCTCTTTCGTCTTCAACATTATCGGTAACCTCACTTGGAGCTACATTTTTATTCATCACATGATATGTGTTTTGCTTCGAGCGTCATTTTATTTTATTAGGATTTTCTTGCTGTTATTTATAGTAATGTTTTTCATATTTTATTTCAATAAAAATGTCAAGCATAGCGTTTACCATGCTTATTTTGCAAGTCTATATGTTGCTGTGTGAAAACAGAAAGTTTGTTTTTATGTTTTTAATATTTGTTTATAGCCAGGACACGATAAAATCTTGAAATTTTTACACATTGAGCTATGACAAATTTTATACAGCGTGGTAATTTTTAAGAATTTTTGGAGTTAGGGAAGTATGAGTATAATTGCACTCTTTATAGACTGTCCTGTTTAGACAGATTGCTGTGATGTTTGCATATGTTTGCTTGTTTAATGATTCTATTTGAGGATAGGAGTATTAAATATGCAGAGGCATTTAGTATGCAATGTTAAATAATAATTTTAGTGATTTGCTACAGTAGAGAATGATAAGGTTATTGCATTGATTTTATACTAACTTATCTCACGAGTTCTTGTTGAGTTTTGTGTGGATGAAGTTTTTAAGATTTAGGGAAACCGTGATATAAAAGGAATTAAGGAGACACAAAAGCTCAAGCTTGGGGATGCCCAAGGCATCCCAAGATAATATTCCAAGAAGTCTCAAGCACCTAAGCTTGGGGATGCCCCGGTAGGCATCCCACCTTTCTTCATCAACAATTATCGGTTAGCATCGGTTGAACCTAAGTGTTTGCTTCTTCTCATGATATGTGCTATTCTTGGAATGCCATTTTATTTTGTTTTGCTTGCTGTTTTAATAAAATACTTAGATCTGAAAGTTTTTAAATGAGAGAGATCCCTCAAATAGATACCCATTTACTTAACTACCCGCTTGATCTTCAATTATATCATTTTGGAGTAGTTTGTCGAACACTCTCATGCTTCACTTATATTATTTCGAGAGTTGATACTAGTGATGAAAATTTGCACAATCTATGAAATTGGTCCTAATATGATGGATATGCAAGAAGGATATAATAAAAACTTTCATGTAGATCACTGGATATGATAAGTTTGATTCCTTGCAATAGTTTTGCGATATGGAGATAATAATATGTGAGTCATGTTGGTGGGTTATTGTGCTTTTGTAGGAATATTGGTGTTAAGGTTTGTGATTCCCTATGCAAGCACGAAAGTCAATAGTTATTCAATGAAGTTATATCCTACTTGTGGTGCATTATTCAGTGTTAGTTATGTTTAATGCTCATTTTCGTTTCTTGGTTGGTCGCTTCTCAATCTATTTGCTAGCCTTCATTTGTACTAAGCGGGAATACTGCTTGTGCATCCAAACTCCTTAAACCAAGTTGTGCCAAATGAGTCCACCATAACTACCTATATGCATTATTTTCAATCCGTTCTAAGTAAATTTGTATGTGCCAACTCTAATTTTCAAAATGAATTTCCTCTTTGTGTGCCCGTACCGCTCATGAAGCGGCAGGGGGTGGCCAATATTTTCTATGCTAGATGTGTTATTCTCAAGATGAGTGTTTGTTCACTTGTCATTGCATGAGAGTGTGGCAGGTAATAGGGATGCCCAGTCCCTAAATGCAAAGAAATTTTAGTTATGTTGTCAATAATAAATTCCTTGGAAAGTGTTGGTATGGAAGGCACCCGAGGATACGGCTAGCCATGGATTGCGAAAGAATGGTGGAAAAAGGAATAAACTTTATTTTATGTTTGGGAACCGCCTATGATGTATCTAGCATGGAAAGTATTGGGAAATCTCGGTCATTTTCGTTGACAGGAAAGGCATGCCTCTCAAAACAATTTTATCTCTGAATTTAAGCTTTGAGCTCTGGCACCTCTACAAATCTCTGCTTCCCTCTATGAAGGGCCTATCTATTTACTTTTATGCAACTTTTATTTTTATTTTGGGTCTCCATCTTCTCTTACAAAGCACCAACTAGGGAACACTATTGTCATACTTGTGCATTGGATGTAGCTAATATTTGAGTGTGTTTCATGAATGGATCAATGATTGAGCATAATGGGCTAGGGATAGCTTTCTTTAGCGTTGATAATTTGAAAGACATGGTTGCTTGTTAGTATGCTTGAGTATTGATGTCTTCATGTCAAATTATAGACTATTGCTTTGAGTCATTCAAGTCCAAATGTCCATGCTACAAAAGAAAAGAGTATATGATGAATATGATAGGTAGCATTCCACATAAAAAATTCCGTTTTCAATTACTACTTTATCATGATGAGTTTTATGAGAAAGAGCTGCTATTATGATGCTAGGAAAAGTGATTGAAATTATCATTGATCAAACTTATGCACTATGCTAGCGTTCACACTTCATAAATTATTTCTTTTATCATTTACCTACTCGAGGACGAGCAGGAATTAAGCTTGGGGATGCTGATACGTCTCCAACATATCTATAATTTATGAAGTATTCATGCCATGTTTACAACAATTCTATATGGTTTTGGTATGATTTGAATGGAACTAACCCAGACTGGCGCTGTTTTCAGCAGAACTACCGTGGTGTTGTTTTTTGTGCAGAAATAAAAGTTCTCCAAATGCAACGAAACTTTTTGATGATTTTTTTGGAACAAAAGAGGCACTAGAAGCTTCGTGTGAGGACCAGAAGGTGAAGGAGGAGGCCACTACCCACCAGGGTGCGCCAGGGGCCTTGGCCGTGGGCTGGTGGGTAATGGGCACCTCGTGGCCCATCTTCACGTGAAACCGACACCAAAAAATCCTATAAATACAAAAAACCCTACAAATAACCCTAGATCGGAAGTTCTGCCGCCGCAAGCCTCTGTAGCCACGAAAAACCAACCTCAACCCCGTTCTGGCACCCTGCCAGAGGGGGAAATCATCACTGGAGGCCATCTTCATAATCCTGGCGGCCACCATGATGAGGAGGGAGTAGTCCACCCTCGGGGTTGAGGGTTTGTAGTAGTAGCTGTGTGTTTGATCTCTCTCTCTCTCTCTCGTGTTCTTGATTTGGCATGGTCTTGATGTATCACGAGCTTTGTTAATATAGTTGGATCATATGGTGTTTTCCCCTCTCTATCTTGTTGTGACGAATTGAATTTTCCCTTTGATATTTCGTTATTATCGGATTGAATACTTTTATGGATTTGAGAGCACTTGATGTATGTCTTGCTATGAATACCCGTGGTGACAATGGGGTATCATATTGATTCACTTGATATATGTTTTGACACTCAACTCGCGGATTCCCGAGGTGACATTGGGGTAAACTATGAATAGGGGTTGATGCACATTTTCATCCTTGTTTCTCCGGTAGAAATCTTGGGGCACTCTTTGAAGTTCTTTGTGTTGGATTGAGTATTATGAATCTGAAATTGTTTGATGCATATCATATAATCAACTCACGGATACTTATGGTGACATTGGAGTATCTAGGTGACATTAGAGTTGGTTGATGTGTGTCATATGGTGTTATTTTAGTATGAACTCTTGGGCTATTTGTGACACTTATAGGAATAGCTCTATAGATCAATCGGAAAGGATAACTTTGAGGTGGTTTCGTACCCTACAAACAATTTCTTCTTATGTTCTCTGCTTGATAATAACTTTGGAGTGATTCTTCATCGCACGTTGAGGGATGGTTATATGATCCAATTATATTAGAATTGTTGAGAGATTGCACTAGCGAAAGTATGAACCCCAGGCCTCATTTTCAAGCATTGCAATACTGTTTGTGCTCACTTTTGTTACTTGCTACCTTGCTGTTTTTTATTGTTACTATTACAAAAATCAATATCTACTATCCATATTACACTTGTATCACCATCTCTTCGCCGAACTAGTGCACCTATACAATTTACCATTGTATTTGGTGTGTTGGGGACACAAGAGACTCTTTGTTATTTGGTTGCAGGGTTGTTTGAGAGAGACCATCTTCATCCTACGCCTCCCACGGATTGATAAACCTTAGGTCATCCACTTGAGGGAAAATTGCTACTGTCCTACAAAACTATGCGCTTGAAGGCCCAACACGAGTCTACAAGAATAAAGTTATGTAGTAGGCATCATGGTCATTTTTATGGAGGAATTTATGCCTCTCGCGTAGCCGTGAGCCTAAGAGTTTCACCTTTGCCCAATGATCCTATACTAACTGATAAATATTTAGACTTTGAGTGCATGCAGCACCACGAATTCATTAAGCGTGGGGCTCAGAATTACAATTATAACTTGATGTTTGATAAAAAACCTATTGTACCTGTTATTTTGCATGCACCTGCTCTCTTTGATTTTCAGAGTAAACAATGATATTACATCTATGCGAGCGAGACACGTGAGTACAACGCAGCAGTAGAAGCTCCTCGCCTGGCTGAGGAGGAGGCACGGAGAGCCTCCACGAGCTACCACTTTTACTATTATTCAGACCAGCGATGGTGATTACCAAGCTAGGCAAAATCCTAAGCTTGGGGGAGTACATATTTCTCACCGAGATTACATTCATGTTCACGCACTTCATTCCAGTTGTCGGTGTTCATCATTTTTCATTATATAATCCATGTTAGATTTATTTTTCTCATTTTTTTCTTGTGTGTTTGCAAAACTTTGAGAAAATCCAGAAATATTTATCGCTTCTTTTCGGTTTTCCTTTCTAGTTTAATTAACTATAGCATTAAAAGAAAACCCAAAAAAATTTTCTCGTTTCTTCTTTTACTTGTTGGGAGCTTTCATGTGTAAATAGTTTCTCTTGTTTTTGTTTTCCCCTCGTTAGTTCGCTTTCTTCAAGAAAAACTAAAAACTCCAAAAATAGTTCAGTGTGTTTCTCTGAAATTCTTTTCATTTGTTGAGTCGTACTAAGGTGAAGACCATGATGAAAATGTTGAGTGGCTCTCATATGCATTACTGTTGATCTAACAAAGAGCCATTTTATTTTGTCTTCTCCCTTGAATAAAATGTTTGCAGATTCCAGCTTAGTCCACGACACTCTTGCACTATTATTATTTTCATATCATTTGGTCATGCAAGTGAAAGGCAATAATGACGATAATTTGATGAAGTGACTGTGGCAAGGAAAGGCAGGTATCAACTCAACTTGTTTTTGTTTTTTTAAATATGTTTAATTCAGCATCCATGATTCAACATATTATGATTAAACATGTTTATGATGACAATTAGAGATTATAGTTGCTCATGTCATGCTTAAGTAGCTAGGAGTGAATAATAATTTATCTTGGGTGTCAACATGCATTAAAATGGTTGTGATGTAGTATGATGATATGGTATCCTCCTATGAATGTTTCAAGTGTCTTGACTTGGCACATGTTCGCGCATGTAGTTGATTCAAAACCAACATAGCCTCCATGATATTTATATTCATGGTGTTTATATCCTACTCATGCTAGTATTCAATGTTAATTATTCACAACGCATGTTTATGACCATTTTTCCCTCTCTAGTTGATCGCTTCTCAATCTAATTGCTAGTCTTCACCTGTACTAAGCAGGAATACTGCTTGTGCATCTAAAACCTTTTAGACCAAAGTTGTTCTAGATGAGTCAACTATATCTACCTATAAGCGGTATTACTCTGTCATTCTAAGTAAATTTGCATGTGCCTCCTCTAAATATTCAAATGAATATCTGTTTTGTGTGCCCGTACCGCTCATGAAGCGACAGGGGGTGGTCAGTATATTCCATGCTAAGCGGGTTATTCTCATGCTGAGTGTTTATTCACTTGTCCTTGCATGAGAGGGGCAGGTAATCGGGATGCCCAGTCCCATGTTTAAAATTGCGAATAATAAAAAAAACTCCCCCGGAAAGTTGTTGGTATGGAGGGCACCCGAGGATTCGGATAGCAATGGCTTGTGTTTGTTGGTGGAGGGGGAGTAAACTTTACTTTACCGCTTGGGAACCGCCGCTAATGTGTTTAGCATGGAAGATATTGAAAACTCTCGGTCGTGACGTTGACATGAAAGGTATACCTCCTAAAATTATAGTTATCTCTGATTTAAGCTTTGAGCTCTGGCACCTTTGCAAATCCCTGCTCCCCTCTGCGAAGGGCCTATCCATTTACTTTTATGTTATTTTACTTTTATTATTGAGTCACCACCTTCTCAAACAAGCACCAGTCCTGAGAGCACTGTTGTCATTCTCATGCATTGTGTATAGTTAATGTTGTGTGCATCATGACTGGATCTCTTCAACCATGAATTACAATGTTTAGTCATTGCTTGAACTTTGGAGGTGCTCCGCATTTATGTTTTGTGGTTTCAAAAAGGGCTAGCGAGATACCATGTTGTCATGTTATATCATGATTGTTTTGACAAAGTGTTGGCATTTGAGATATTTTATTATTGCTCGCTAGTTGATTATGTCATTGATATGAGTGAATATAATTTTTAAGAATTATCATTTGCACGCTTAGTCAAAATCTTTGCTAAAAACCTGGGTATTATTTAAGCATATCTATGGACACAAGAACAAAAGAGTTGGTAAAAGTTTTTCTTTATCACTTTCAGTTTGTCAACTGAATTGCTTGAGGACAAGCAATGAGTTAAGCTTGGGGGAGTTGATATGTCTCCATCGTATCTACTTTTCCAAACACTTTTCCTCTTGTTTTGGACTCTAATTTGCATGATTTGAATGAAACTAACCCGGAGTGATATTATTTTCAGCAGAACTACCATGGTGTTGTTTTTGTGCAGAAATAAAAGTTCTCAGAATTGGACGAAACTTTTTGGACATTTTTTATGGAATATATAAAAAATATTGGAGCAAAGACCCACTGGAGGGAGGCCACCCTGTGCCCACAAGCCACCAGGGCGCACCTTGTTTTTGTGCAGAAATAAAACTTCTCGGAATTGGATGGAACTTTTTGGAGATTTTTTTATGGAATATATAAAAAAATATTGGAGCAAAGACCCACTGAAGGGAGGCCACCCTGTGCCCACAAGGCACCAGGGCGCGCCCCACCCCTGGGGCGCGCCTTGGTGGCTTGTGGGGCCCACGTGGCTCCGCTGACCCTAATATCAGCACTATAAATTCCTATTTTCCGAGAAAAAATAAGAGAGGAAGTTTCATCGCGATTCATGATATGGAGCCGCCGCCACCTCCTGTTCTTCATCGGGAGGCCAGATCTGGAGTCCGTTCGGGGCTCCGGAGAGGGGGATCTTCCGTCTTCGTCATCATCAACCATCCTCCGTCACCAATTTCATGATGCTCACCACCGGGAGTGAGTAATTCCTTCGTATGCTTGCTGGACGGTGATGGGTTGCATGAGATTTATGATGTAATCGAGTTAGTTTTGTTAGGGCTTGATCCCTAGTATCCACTATTTTCTGAGATTGATGTTGCTATGACTTTGCTATGCTTAATGCTTGTCACTAGGGCCCGAGTGCCATGATTTCAGATCTGAATCATTTATGTTTTCGTGAATATATTTGTGTACTTGATCCTACCATGCAAGTTATATGCACCTGTTACGTGTTATGATCAGCATACCCCAAGGTGACAATAATTGGGATTCTTTCCGGTGATTACCGTAGTTTGAGGAGTTCATGTATTCACTATGTGTTAATGCTTTATTTTGGTTCTCTATTAAAAGGAGGCCTTAATATCCCTTAGTTTCCTTATGGACCCCACTGCCACAGGAGGGTAGAACAAAAGATGTCATGCAAGTTCTTTTCCATAAGCACGTATGACTATTTACGGAATATATGCCTACATTACATTGATGAATTGGATCTAGTTCTGTGTCGCCTTAGGTTATGACTGTTACATGATGAATATTATCCAATAATATCACCGATCCAATGCCTACGAGCTTTTCACATATTGCTTTTGCTAACTTACTATTATTGCTGCCACTGTTACAATTGCTACAAAACTACTGCTACTACTGTTATCGTTACAATTGCTGCTATTACCACCACTATCAAAATTATCATACAACTATGCTACTGATCATGCTACTGCAGATATTTAGTCTCCAGGTGTGGTTGAATTGACAACTCAACTGCTAATACTTGCAAATATTCTTTGGCTCCCCTTGTATCGAATCAATAAATTTGGGTTGAATACTCTACCCTTGAAAACTGCTGCGATCCCCTATACTTGTGGGTTATCACACATTAATAATCAAAATGCATAACAGATCCATCAAATTAAAGGGCCTATTACCGATGCAACCTTAGTTAGATAGCCATGTCTCCTTGTAGATTCACAATAACAATGAAACACCAAGATCATTAAGTAGGTACACTACATATGTAGTAATCTATTAACACAAAGTGGCATATGTTGGGTAATCCAACCCTACAATGATATCTCAATGGTATTCTCCCTTTTATTCTTAGTGTGGCGCTCCATGTATTGTTAGCATCGATTAAGATTTAGGATGTTGATGCCTTCTAAAATATCAATACCATTTTGAAGTTTAATATCGTATTTCTTATGGTTCTTATGCAATATTTATATTTTGGGGCAATTCCAGTTCTGCCCCTAACTGGAACCCACTACTTAGTTTTGCCCCTAGTTTTCGGGTATGCTCAGTTTTGCACCTTTGCCGCCAAGTCACCTTATAGAAATGCCCTTCCGTGCCTTTACCGTCCGGTCAAAGGGCTTTGACCGTCTGGTGAACAGTATCAAAAAAATCTGAAATTTTGTGGGATCAAAGATACTCAGGTGCGCAAGGTGCATGCAAATTTTCGTGCTGTTTGGACATTCCAAGAGCTCGTGGCAAAGGAAAACAGTAAATCTGTCCGCCTGTGAACAGTAAATTAAAAAAAAATAGCAAGAAAATTCAAAAAAATATGAATTTTTTTGGCATCAAAGAGGCTTGGGTGTGCAAGGTGCTTGCAAGTTTTTGTGACCAAATGACATGTGAGGAGCTCTAGCAAAAAAACAAAATAGTGCATTTTTTCAAAGTTTTTTTCTAAGCCAATTTTTGTTTTTTTCTCCATGAGCTCCTACAATGTTTAAACACAACAAAAAATTGCACACACCTTGCGCACCCGAGCATCTTGGATGCCAAAAAATTTCATATTTTTTTGAATTTTCTTGCTATTTTTTTAATTTACTGTTCACAGGCGTACAGATTTACTATTTTCCTTTGCCACGAGCTCCTGGAATGTCCAAACAGCACGAAAATTTGCACGCACCTTGCGCACCTGAGTATCTTTGATCCCACAAAATTTCAGATTTTTTAAATACTGTTCACCAGACGGTCAAAGCCCTTTGACCGGACGGTAAAGGCACGGAAGGGCATTTCTATAAGGTGACTTGACGGCAGAGGGGCAAAACTAAGCATACCCGAAAACTAGGGGCAAAACTGAGTAGTGGGTTCCAGTTAGGGGTATAAATGTAAATGTCCCTTATATTTTTTGACCAATCTACTACTCCCTCCATCCCAAAATTCTTTTCATATATTTGTCTAGATACAGATGTATATGGTCACGTTTTTGTGTTAGATACATCCGTATCTAGACAAATCTAAGACAAGAATTTTGCGATGGAGGTAATACTAAATTGCTAGAGAGTACTTTTGAAAGTTTTTATCTCACTGATTTCAAAAAACATCTAAGCGAGCAAAGAAAAAACCAAAAATACTATCTAGTGAGATAAAAACTTTCTCAAGTGCAAAAGATCACGAAGGCATGCCAAAGGAGGGGGTTGGGGCCACACAGGGATCTCGGATGCCTCTACCATGTTTCCAAGGGGGAAACCGTGTGGGATCCAGATCTCATAGGGTTGCCCTCTTGAGGGTATCAAGGAACTAACATTATGAACTCATATCATTTTCTAAATGTCTTAGAGTGATGCACATCTAGCAATGTTTAGAATGGTGTTGAGAGTTAGAAAGAAGGATTTAGAGGATGCTCCTTGAAGTCTAGATCCAATCTAGGAGAGGCTTTCACCATTCGAACACCATAGCCACAAAAACTGGAGAAGAAACACCCCTCTTTGCAAGGGAGAAGGCCAAGGAAGAAGAAAGATGGGGGCCCTTCCCCTCTGGTCCGGATGCACTAGAACACCGTCGAGGACACCTCTACCATCACTATCACCTTCACCTTAGATTCATCTTTATTTTCCCATGGCAATATGTGAGCACACTCCATTGAGGCTATGGGTTTGTACGTAGTAGGAACATCCTCTCTCTCTCTCTCTCTCTCTCTCTCTTGATCACATGGGATGTCTAACATGATTTTGGTATTGAGCTTTGTCAATGGTGTTGCAATTGTAGGATGTGCTTACATATAGAAGTTTTTGTACTTTGGCTTAAATATTGTTCGGCGCATGTTGGTAATGGTGTGTGTTCGAACCCAGGGTATCACGATATCATATGGTTATTATTTAGTAAAAAATCTTGGAAGACACTTGTGGTGAAATTAGGGTACATCTCCATAGATTGGGATTAGAAATATAGTCATTAGGATGTGATGCATTGCCATGTATACAAGGCCTCACCTATGCTTAGCCAATAAATAATAACTTAGTGAGGTTAAACCAGGTATCTTAAGGAAATTATTAATGATGAGAGTTGCTACTAGAAAAATAATGAACCAAGGCTTTGTTTCCAACCATCAAAACCTCATTTCATTCACTTTTTTCACACTTCCAATTTCCAATTTTATTTATTCCCAAAATAAAAAGACACTTCTATCATCTATATTATCAATCTCATATCTTAAGTAGTGCACATAGGCAATTGACAACTATGCTAAGTGTGATGGGGAAACAAGAGACTATAGTCGTAACTGAAGAATTGCTTGAGAGGATAATACTTCCATCATATGTCTCCCACGGATTGATAAATCTTAGGTCTTC
The DNA here is from genome assembly GCA_011799875.1 of Thinopyrum elongatum. Lineage (NCBI taxonomy): Eukaryota > Viridiplantae > Streptophyta > Magnoliopsida > Poales > Poaceae > Thinopyrum > Thinopyrum elongatum. Next base: position 339,595,159 of record CM022301.1, read on the forward strand.
CACTTGAGGGCATTTGATGTTGTTCTACAAAACTATACGCTTGGAGGCTCCAAATATCTGCAAGAACATAAGTGTGTAGTAAACATCAACCAAACATGGTGTCGACGTGGATGTGGCATGTATTAGTAGGGAGGTGCAGGGGATTGGGAGACCAATATGATGTGTGAAACAACACACGACGTCAGGTCGGACAACAACGATCTACATGGATCAAGGAGGTACGTCTAGAGCGGGAGGTCACACATAGAGTTGGGCAAGATAGGTGTGAGATCAGAGAGGTGAGGCCATGGGGATCGACCAGGAGAGTGGTTTGGCACGGGAGACACTACAAAAAAAAAAGACACATCCATGACATTATGGGCCAAAAGAATATTTTTTCTGTCATGCTTATGACACTTCTATGCCGATAATTGTGACAAAACCATGTATCATCATAGATGTGGTGGGCTCCTATGTCTATGATAAAAATCATGACAGAATATGGGCTTTTCGTCCTGGGCGGGCTGGGGACGCACCTGCATGACATTTTTGGGCCGTCCATGGCGGAAAAAATCATGGTAGAAGCGAGGGCGAGGAAAATATCGGGGAGTTCCCGGTTACGGTGGGTGGTCGGGGCCGAGCTATGCATGGAGGTTTGCGCGTTTCTCTCGTACACATACGCGCGTGTGTGCGAGGCATTGGGCTCTAACTGAACCCAAGCGAGGCGTTCGCTTACTGAACCCGAGCGATTGCACTAGCTACGTTACTGAACCCGAGCGATTGCACTAGCTACGTTACTGAACCCGAGCGATCGATCCCTTGGCTCTTAACTGAACCCAAGAGATTCCTTCGCTACTGCTGCTAACTGAAGCCGATCAAACCAGCTGCCTCTTGATGAACAGTGACCGTTGTTGGGGGTTGGATGAACAGTTCCGGTGGGGGTTGGATGAACAGGACCCCGTGGTAGTAGAGGCCGTTGCCGCTGGATGAACAGGAACCCGATCGAGGAGACCACCACACACCCGAGCCAGTTGGGAGTGGATGAACAAGACCCCGTGGAGGGCTGGTTGAACAGTAGCCGGTGGAGGCTGGACGAACAGGACCCCATGGAGGGCTGGTTGAACAGTAGCCGGTGGAGGCTGGATGAACAGTAGCCCATGGATGAACAGTAGCTGGTGGAGGCAGGAGGAAGGTCACGGTGGATGAACGGTAGCAGGTGGAGGCTGGAGGAAACTCGACGGTGGTTGAACAGTAGCCCTTGGAGGCTGGATGAAGTCGACGGTGGATGAATAGTAGCCCGTGGCGGCTGGAGCGGGGTAGTAGACGGTGGATGAACAGTAGCCCGTCTAGTCCCGTTTTGCGGTATGCCACACCCCTCCCGATGAACATGACCCCATTTCGACCATAGGCGCTCCAACACAAGTCCGTTTCCTCCGTTTTGCGGTACGCCAGACCCCTCCCGATCAATAGCACCCCGTTTCGACCGTAGGAGCTCGAACAGAAGTCCGTTTCCTCCGTTTTGCGGTACGATATACCTCATTTTGGCTATTCTCTCCAAGCCGGTTGGCTCCCAATGAACATGACGTATTCTGACCCAGTCGGTTGCCTCCCGATGAACACAACGCTGTTTCCTCCATTCCGACCCAGCCGGTTGGCTGCCGTGAACAGGACGCCATCGCTGTACGCGTTAGAGACCCCGCCAGTATGTACGTACGTAGCCGTATTTACTTTCTTGCAGCATGGTTGTACGTACGTGTACACGATATATATAGACGGGACTGCATGACATGCTATGTCCGCGCCTCTACTACGACACGTGCCGCTCCTTACTCGGCCACGTTTCATCGCAGCAGAGAGACCGATTGACCAGTATGTACGTACACATTCGCGACCAGACAGACAACCCTATGTACGGTTCGACTGGGTGGGTCCCAGCTATCAGGGAGGATAAGGAGGCACTTCCTTGCATGCGAAGATATAGCTAGTGGGTCCTAGCTGTTAGGGGGAAGAATCATTTTTTTGCGCGTAATAAGGAGGCACTTCCTTGCGTGCGAAGATGTAGCTGGTGGGTCCAGCTGCCAGCCTCACCGCGTACAGTCCTCTTCCGATGGGTGTCGTTCGTTGACCATGTTGACCACGCCGCGCGGGCAGCACCTAGGCGGTGGACAATGGTGAGTCAGGGAATGACACAGAGCCTGGTAACATGCGGAGGGTAGTACGAGGGTTGACTGGTTCAGCTGTGGTGTGAGGCTGCCATCGCCGCAGAAAAACAGGGGGTGTGGGTGAGTAGAGGGATGGCCTGGCCAGCGGTGGGAGTAGGAGGGGGCGGCGAGGCCTATGCGGCAGCACAGCCGGCCACGGGAGGCAGGAGCACGTGGTGGTTTGGACGGCTGGAGCAAGAAAATCAGAGGTTGAAGAAGCAGGACGACCGTTGGATGTTAACAATCCAACGGTCACTGGTGATAGAATCTTTTGTTGACTAAGTTGACAAAGCCCTGCGTACGCGTCAACTTAGTAGGGCCACAAGTCAGCCTCCAAATCTGGTGGGCCCCAGCTATCATGGGGAGCAATCATTATTTTTTGCTTAATAAGGAAGCACTTCCTTCTGTGCGAAGATATAGCTGGTGGGTCCCAGCTGTCATGGGGAGGATTCATTTTTTGGGGCATAATAAGGAGGTACTTGCTTGCGTGCGGCCATGGACCATGTGGGTCCCAACTATCAGCCTCTCCACGTACATCCTTCTTCCGATGTTGTCGTTTGTTGACAACGTTAACCATGCCGTGCTGAGAACACCAACGCGGTGGATGACGGCGAGACCCAAGAAGGGAATGACCCGGAGGCGGCGAAGCCACAACAGTGGAGGGATGTGGGTGAGTAGAGGGATGGCCTGGCCAGTGGTGGGAGTAGTAAGGGGCGGTGAGGCCTGCGTGGCAGCACATCCGGCCACGGGAGGCGGGAGCAGGCGGTCCCGCCGGCGCTGGATTTGGCGGCTGGAGCAATAAGATTAGAGACTGAAGAAGCACGACGGCCATTGGATTGACATCCAACAGTCACTTCTGCTAGAATCGTTTGCTGACGTATATAATAAGTAAAAAAATCTTGCATACGCGTCAACTTAATAGGCCCACAAGTCAGCCCATTTCCTATTTTTTTAATAATTTACAGCTCATTTGCAACTTCTTATGCAATTTATTGCAGTCTGTTTTCTTTTTGGTGGCCAGAGCCAGGGTTAAAAATTTAAATGAAATTTCGCATATTTCGGTGGGGTCCAAACTATTTTTAATACCGAAACGTCAAGCCAGATTTAAAGTACTTTGAAGAAATATTTAAATTAGTTTAAAGCCTAGTGAAATTGGAATCTGAAAATGTGAAAAAATTCAGAAATTTGAAAGTAATTGCCAATTTGTCATTTGTTTTTTATATTTATAGCCCATTCCATATTACTTTTAAGATTTGTAGCCGTCTTGAAAGAGTTGCAACCCAGGAGGGCGGAGAAAAATAAGTAGGCCTAGGTTGGGCATGCCTGGATTGGGTATTCTTTAGAAAAAATAAACTAGGCTAGCCATTTTCACAAAGAAAAAATAGATGGGCTGGTCATGTGGTGAACGTAAAATAGAAGCCTGGGCTAGACGAGCCACAATCCAGAAACCCTGCTCCATCTCAACAATAACTAAAAAATACTGCTCGAGCAGCTACATCCCAGGTGTCAGCTGCTCTTGTGCTGTTCTCTTGTCTATTGACTATACACTGACAATGTCGTGGGTCCCAGATGTCAGCAAACCACTAGGAGGAAGCATTTTCTTTTTCTATACGCTGACAATGGAGTATATAACAAAAAATGAGGAATTTGCTTGCGTACGACCATGGACATGGTGGGTCCCTACTGTCATCCTCTCCATGTATAGTCCTCTCCCGATTCCTCTTGTTTGTTGACCATGTTGACAACGCGAGATGGCGGTGCCGCGGCGAGCACACCAAAGCGCGCGGAGGACGACGGCGAGGCCTCGGATGGGAACAAACAGGAGCCGGGGAAGATGCGGCGCTGAAGTCGCGGGCGAAGGGGAGTACAAGGGTTGACTGGTTCGGGTGCGGGGTGGGGCTGACGTCGGCGTTAACGATTTAGGAGATGGTGGGGCGGTGATGCATGCGCTGTGGCGTAGCTAGCCATGGGAGGCGGGAGCAGGCGGCCCCGCCGGCGCTGGTTTGGTTTTGGCGGCTGGAGGAAGACGAGACTAAAGAAACACGACAGACTATAAAAGCAGCAGGAGTACTTAACAACCTTAACTGAAACTAGCAGGGCCACTTAACAACCATAGCTGAAAGTAGTATGAGTACTTATACAGGTTCAACCATACAAAGCATGCCTCGAACAGTGCTACTTTGCCTACAGTTAACCAAGGGTGAGGCCACCAAGCCCAGGACAAGGCCCAGGCGCCACCCCGCGCATCCACAACTTTCTGAAAGCGGCTTCATCTGGCAATGTGGTCAATAAATAGGATATTCGCTTCAGAGCCATGGAAAAGCATGAGCATAACCTTCTGTCCTATTCTCCAAGATGGACGGGCCTTCATTATTTGAGACCACCCATGAATAAGTATCTTTTCACCTCCAAGGGAAATGGAGTAGGTCGGCATAAATATCATGTTGTGACCAAGCGCAAGTCTGACCCGACCATAGTCAGGCATCTGTATAGGAACAATAAAACTGGGCAGTTTCTGTTTCAAGAAGATCATAGCTGTAAAACTGTGTATAAGCAAGAGTTTATGAACAACATATATAATAGAAAACAACTCGTACCATACGTTTCTTGACACAGTTGGACCTGTTCAACGTGTGCACCAGTGGCACACATATCCCACGTGGCCTTCCACCATTGAAACGCCCCACAAGGACCTCAAGACGATCAATAAAGTATAGGAACTGCTGGATGTCGTCCTAGTCAACTTCAATGCCATCAGTAACAGTCGAGTTCTTATCAAATAACAAACGAGTAGTGTCTTGAACTTTGTAATAACCTACACGTGCCACCAATTATAAGAAATATTAGTTAGAAGTAGCATCTCCGTGAGAGAAGGGAATCACAAATTGTTGCTACTTCTAAAGTCATATTGTGATTAGTTTGACAAAATAGGTGGATTAAGAAGTAATCGAGGCAACATGCAAGAACCAGATACAAAACTAACATGGATGAACTAGTGGAATGACGTCGGGGTGGAAGGTCACAGTGAAGATGAGACCAGGTTCTGCTATTTCCATCAACATTCGTGTGCCAACTTTCAGTCCGTAACACTTGAGAAAGTTTATCCAAGTTTGGCCATAAAAAAAGCAGCGATCTTCTTGGTTCATGAACCCAACTGGGAACTTATATCCATGGCGTGTCTTCAATGTGACCATTAAACTGGTGTATTCAGTTATGGCAAGGCCGACCATCTTGAGTACATGTGTTCTGGCAGAGCAAGGAATGTACTGCAGGAAAAATAATATGAGAACATTCGCTATCCAAATCTAGAAATTATTTCCTCTTTCATGTCAGTGTTGACCATGGTACTAGTACCTTTTATCCAAATATAGCAATCCAAATTTCCAAATTAGTCGACAGCATGTTCAAAAACCCCCAACCCTCCCGGATAGAAAAGAGGATTCTAGGAACATACTGTGTGTGTTTTAAAATCCTTTGTTAGGATGAGAAGGAACAAGTGTGGCGTCTCGCCAAGGGTGATGAAACCTGTAGGGTCCTCGCACTTTGGGCACTGCAAATGAAGCACACTAGATTCAGTAGGAAGAAAAATGCACCAACGGCGGCGGCTGCCATCCTACGATTACCGGCGACCAAGGGACTAGGATTTATCGAGGATGGATGAAGAATTCGTACCTGGTTCTCCATGGGAAAACCCTAAGCAATCGCCGAGAGGAGGTTTTCTCTGAACAAGCAGACAAGGGAGAAGGGGATTCAGGCCCAGTGAAATATTGCTACTTCGTCCGTCCAGCTTACTTCTACTATTGGAAAGGTGGGGGTTTCTGTGATTTGACGGCTCATTGGGCATTACTGCGGCTCTACGACCGGGGTGAGTCTACCGTGCAGTTGTGCACTCTAATTTGGTGCATGGCACGTGGACCCCGTTGCTGAATGCCCCGCATATCAGCGAAAGGAAGTAGAAAGGCAAGAGTAACTAGTTACACATAAATATATTTTTGATAGAGAGATACTCCCTCTGTAAAAGAAATATAAAAATCTTTTATATCACAACCTTATACATAAGAAAAATCAAGGGGAATATATATAACATAATATGGGGGTTCAGATGAGAATATAATACTCAGATAGGCTGACGGTTCTGGACTTTGGGCCACAAGCCGGTGGGCCTGCATGTTTGGGGGCCCATGTGTTCTAACTCAGCGCATTTCATATTGCAAGCGATCGGTACGGCACTGGTTTTAGATGCTATCGCAAGGCGAATACAGAAAAATTAAATAAAGCACGACATCTGTTAGAATGAAATCGAACGACAGTTCCTAACCAATAATCAGAGTTGCAATTCTATCACAATATCCTACGTGATAAATAATATTGTCATACTACTTATACACACAGGACACTTGTTTCACCATGCCATATTATTACATCAAAAGCTCTCGGAGAATAGATCAGTTCGGCAGTTGTGTGCTGCTACTGAAGAATTTCAAAGTTGATTAGGACCAGCTCTCCTTGCCGAGAATGTTCGATTTTGACATCATCCCCTACCGCAATATTTGATAGAGTTTTGAACCTTGACCATCCTTTAGCATCAATCATCATGCGACCATGATAACCCACAAGTATAGGGGATCGCAACAGTTTTCGAGGGTAGAGTATTCAACCCAAATTTATAGATTCGACACAAGGGGAGCCAAAGAATATTTGCAAGTATTAGCAGCTGAGTTGTCAGTTCAACCACACCTGGAGATTAATTATCTGCAGCAATATGATCAGTAGCACAGTAATATGATAGTAGTGATAGTAGTGATGATAGTAGTAGTAACAGTAACAGTGATAGCAATGATTTTGTAGCAATTGTAACAGTAGCAGCAACAGTAGTAGCTTAGCAAGAACAATATATGGAAAATTCGTAGGCATTGGGTTAGTGGATTCGTTGGATGATATTCATCATATAACAGTCATAACCTAGGGCGATATAGCACTAGCTCCGGTTCATAAATATAATGTAGGCATGTATTCCGTAAATAGTCAAACGTGCTTATGGAAAGAACTTGCATGACATCTTTTGTCCTACCCTCCCGTGGTAGCGGGGTCCATAAGGAAACTAAGGGATATTAAGGCCTCCGTTTAACAGAGAACCAGAACAAAGCATTAACACATAATGAATACATGAACTCCTCAAACTACGGTCATCACCGGAAAGTATCCCGATTACTGTCACACCGGGGTTTACGGATCATAACACGTAATAGGTGAATATGACTTGCAAGATCGGATCTAGAACATAGATATAATGGTGATAACATAAATGGTTCAGATCTGAAATCATGGCACCCGGACCCAAAGTGACAAGCATTAAGCATGGCAAAGTCATAACAACATCAATCTCAGAACATAATGGATACTAGGGATCAAGCCCTAACAAAACTAACTCGATTACATGATGAATTTCATCCAACTCCTCACCGACCAGCGAGCCTATGAAGGAATTACTCACTCCTGGTGAGGAGCATCATGGAATTGGTGATGAAGAAGGGTTGGTGATGACGAAGATCGAAGATCCCCCTCTCCGGAGCCCCAAACGGGCTTAAGATTTGGCCTCCCGATGAAGAACAGGGGGTGGCGGCGGCTCCGTATCGTGAAACGTGATAATTCTTTCTCCCTGATTTTTTCTCCAAAAATAGGATTTTATAGCGTCGGAGATAGGGTCAGCAGGGCCACCAGGTGGGCACAACCCACCTGGGCGCACTTGGAGGGGGGCACCCTGGTGGGTTGTGCTCATCCAGGGGCCCCCCTCCGGTTGTTCTTGGCTCCAATATTTTTCTTTTATTCCATAAAAATTCTCCAAAATGTTTTTTTCCATTCCAATAACTTTTATTTCTACACAAAAACAACACCATGGTAGTTCTGCTGAAAACAGCGTCAGTCTGGGTTAGTTTCATTCAAATCATGCAAATTAGAGTCCAAAACAAGAGCAAAAGCGTTAGGAAAAGTAGATACGACGGAGACGTATCAACTCCCCAAGCTTAAACCTTTGCTTGTCCTCAAGCAATTCAGTTGATAAACTGAAAGTGAAAAAGAAAAACTTTTACGAACTCTTTTGTTTTTGTTTACATAAATAAGCTTAAGTAGCACCCAGGTTTTCATCAAAGATTATAACTAACCATGTCAACAATAACTCTTAAAAATTATATTAACTCATATCAATGGCATAAGCAACTAGCGAGCAATAATAAAATATCTCAAATGACAACACTTTGTCAAAACAATCATGATATAATATGACAACAATGGTATCTCGCTAGCCCTTTCTGAGACTGTAAAACATAAATCCAGAGCACCTCCAAAGTTCAAGCAGCATCTAAACATTGTAATTCATGGTAGAAAAGATCCAGTCATGATGCATCCAACATTAGCTATACACAATGCATGAGGATGAAAATAGTGCTCTCAGATCTAGCGCTTATTTGAGAAGGTGATGACACAACATAAAATTAAATAGATAGTCCCTTTGCAGAGGGAATAAGTGATTTGCAGCGGTGCGAGAGCTCAAATTTTTAAAACAGAGATAAATGAAATTTTGAGAAATGCACCCTTCCTGTTTACTTCACGACCATTAGTTATCGATATCTTCCATGCTAAACACATTAGTGGCAGTTCCCAAGCGATAAAAGTAAAGGTTTACTCCCCTCCACCAACAGACACACTCCACGGCTAGCCGAATCCATGTGTACCGTCTATACCAACATCATTCCTGGGGTAGTTTTGTTTAATTATTTGCAATTTGAGTTCAGGACTGGGAATCCCTATTACCGCCCCTCTCGTGCAAGGACGAGTGAATAAACACTCATCATGAGAATAACCCGCTTAGCTTGGAAGATACCGACTACCTCCTGTCGCTCTATGAACAATCCAGGCACACAAAAATGGATGTTTATTTGAAGTTTTTAGAGGTGGCACATGCAAATTTACTTAGAACGGCAGGGTAATACTGCATATAGGTAGATATATGGTGGACTCATCTGGAACAACTTGGGTTTTAGGATTTTGATGCACAAGCAGTATTCCCGCTTAGTATAGGCAAAGGCTAGCAAATAGGTTGAGAAGCGGCCAGCTAGAGAGCGAAAACGGTCATGAACATGCATTATGCATAAGTAACATTGGATACTAGCATGAGTAGGATATGAACACCATGAACATAAGTATCATAGAGGCTATGTTGGTTTTGATTCAACTACATGCATGAACATGTGGCAAGTCAAGCCACTTGAAACATTCAGAGGAGGATACCATGTCATCATACCACATCACAATCAATTTAATGCATGTTGACATCCAAGATAAATCATTATCCACTCCTAGCTACTTACGCATGGCATGAGAAACTATAATCTCTAATTGTCATTGCAAACATGTTTGATCATAATAAGCTGAATCATGGATACTAGGTTAAACATATTTACAAAAACAGAACAAGTTGAGTTCATACCCATTTCTCCCTGCCACAGCCAGTTCATCAAATATCGTCATTATTGCCTTTCACTTGCATGACCGAATAATATGAAAATAATAATAGTGCAAGAGTGTCGTGGACTAAGCTGGAATCTGCAAACATTTTATTCAAAAAGGAGAAGACAAGGTGATATGGGCTCTTTATTAGATCAATATCAATGTATATGGGAGCCACTCAACAATTTCATCGTGGTCTTCTCCTCGATACGACTCAAATAAAAAGATCAGAATTTCAGAGAAACACACTGAAATATTTTTGGAGTTTTTAGTTTTTCTTGAAGAAAGCAAATTAAAGAAAGAAAAATAAAAACAAGAAAAACTATTTACACGGGAGAGCTCCCAACAAGCAAAAGAAGAACAAGGAAATCTTTTTGGGTTTTCTTTTAATATTACAACTAAATTAGACTAGAAAGAAAAACCGAAAAGAAGCGAGAAATATTTTTGGATTTTCTCAAAGTTTTTTAAACACACAAGAAGAAAGCGAGAAAATAAATCTAGCATGGATAATACAATGAAAAAGTGTGAACACCGACAACTGGAATGAGATGTGTGAACATGAATATAATGTCGGTGGAAATACGTACTCCCCCAAGCTTAGGCTTTTGGCCTAGCATGGTAATCACCACTCATAGTAGCCATCCGGTCCAACGTTGAAGTGCTGGGGTGCGGGCACCTGAGCGTCCCACTCCTGAGGTGCCTCCTCTGCCACTGCCTGGGTGTTCTAGTAGGCAATAATGTCATCTGGCATGATCCTGTATCCGCCCCTGGCAATAGAATCAAACAAAGCAGGTGCAGGCAGCGGAATAATATCATAGGAATTCACACTGAAAACCAGGTTGTAAGGAATACTATGAATGGAGTTATCATTATCAGAAAACTGGTGGTCTACCATCGCCTGGTGATCTAGATAAACCTTGGGTAAACGATAATCATGTTCGTGGATCTGAACATTAAAGTGACTCGGTAAACGAGTAGCATAAATACCGCCATGAATTTTGCCCTTGGATCTGTTAAGGTGCAGGTGACGTGCAATAATAGCCCCTAGGCTAAAGGTGTTATCGCCGTGTAGTGCATGGCGCAAGACAACGAAATCGGGGGCACTAAGTGCACCAACCTTCTATCTAGCAAGTAAACACTTCACAATAAATAGAACAAAATAATGCACAGAAGGAAACTGCAAGCTAGTGGCAGTGACACTCGACACGCCTCTCTCATCTCCCACTGACAGAGTACGGTAAAAGTCCTCGAACTCTGCAGGCCTAGGCTCCCTTATTTCCCCATTAGAAGGGATCAAGCATATACCACAAAAACCAGTAAGTGGTATCTGACGGGTCTCAGCATATAAATTAAACTGCACCTCAGGGGGATTATTCCTACTCAGAAAATGAAAGCTTTGCACAAAGGACTTTGTAAGGAGATGGTATTGTTCACACTCAGCTGCGGTGAAGTCGGTGAGACCAGCATTAGTAACAAATTGTGCGAACTCTTGACGGATTCCGGCTCCATCCATGAAGGGGTTATGCGGCCATTCACACGGCCACACCTCCGCCCTTCTCCGAGTGTGGAGATCGTTGCCCGATGACTCCCTAATGACTCCCTTAGAGCTCTTCTTGGAAGCAAACTTCCTAAAGAAACTCATCTTATTCCTATGAACAAAATTCTGAAAATTTTAGTGCACAAAATTTTTGTCAACAAAACTTCACAAGATTGGTAGCAACTACTCATTAGGAGGCATAGAGGCTATATTGAGCATTCAAACTACTTAGAACTCTAAGAATTCAACATGGAAGCTCATCTACAACAGCACCAAGAGTAGCTAATTATTCAAAATATAATCCACTAAAGCAAAAACTAATTGGACCAATGGAGGAGTCACATATCAAGTAGCAATCCCCCAAAATAGTTTTGGAAATGGAGCTTTGAGCAAAGAGATCGAAAGCCGTGGGTTTGAGAGCAAGAACACGAGAGAGAGAGCCATGGTGATTTTTTTCTGGAGGTAGGTGATGACATGGGTTAAAGAGATAAGTGAGGGGGGGCCATGTGGGGACCACAACCCACCAGGTGCACCCCCCTCTGATGTTATTTGTAATAAAAATTCAGAAAAAATCGTATCAATTTTTCAGGGCATTCTGAGAACTTTTATTTTTGGGTCATTTTTTTATTTCACAGGAAATTCAGAAAACAGACAAAGCATGGCATTTTATTTTATTTAACTAAGAGAAACAAAGAATAAAAGTTGGGAGCAGAAGGTTGTGCTTACTAAATTCATCAACTTCATACCTCTCAAAAATGATCCATTAATAAGGTTGATCAAGTCTTATGAACAACCACCTTCGATTAGCATGAAACCAAACAACTTTCGTAAAACACTAAGTTACCTCAACGGGATATGCATGTCCCCTACAATAAGCATTTCATATTTCTTTTTGGCAATAGGTAGAGGTAGTTGAAAACTTCCAATAGTGAGTGTCGGAGATTTTTCAATAACATTAATACCATTCACTTGGAATTTTTTCTTCGGAAAGTGCACCGTATGTTCATCACCATTGATATGAAAAGTGACCTTGCTTTTATTGCAATCAATAACAGCCCCTGCAGTATTCAAAAAGGGTCTACCAAGGATAATCAACATATTGTCATCCTCGGGCATCTCAAGTATAACAAAGTCAGTTAAGATAGTAACATTTGCAACAACAACGGGCACATCCTCACAAATACCGATAGGTATGGCAGTTGATTTGTCAGCCATTTGCAAAGATATTTCAGTAGGTGTGAGTTTATTCAAATCAAGTCTTCTATATAAAGAGAAAGGCATAACACTAACACCAGCTCCTAAATCACACAAAGCAATTTTAACATAATTTCTTTTGATGGAGCAAGGTATAGTTGGTATTCCCGGATGTCCAAGTTTTTTAGGTACTCCATCAAAGAATAATTAGCAAGCATGGTGGAGATTTCATCTTCTGGAATTTTTCTCTTATTAGTGATGATGTCTTTCATATATTTTGCATAAGGGGCCATCTTTAGAATATCAGTCAAGCGAGTGCGCAAAAGGACTGGCCTAAGCATTTCAGCAAAGCGTTCAAATTCTTCATCATCTTTTTTCTTAGTTGATTTAGGTGGAAAGGGCATGGGTTTTTTAACCCATGGTTCTCTTTCTCTTCCATGTTTTCTAGCAACAAAGTCCCTTTTATCATATCTTTTATTTTTAGGTTGTGGGTTATCAAGATCAACAACTGGTTCTATTTCAACATCATTATCTGGTTGTTTATCGATGTCTGGTTGACTATTTTCATGAACATCATCATTATCTTTTTCATTATCACTAGATGAATGTTCATTACCAGATTGAGTTTCAGCATCAGAAATAGAAACATTATTATCATCAGGAGGTTTTTCCATCTCAGGTTCACTAGAAGCATGAAAAGTCCTATCATTTTTCTTTTTCTTTTTCTTCTTAGATGAACTAGGTGCATCAGTGTTAATTCTTTGAGAGTCTTGTTCAATTATTTTAGGATGTCCCTCAGGATAAAGTGGTTCCTGAGTCATTCTACCTCCTGTAGTCACTACTCTTATAGCATGATCATTCATATTATTATTCATTTCATCAAGCAACTCTCTTTGAGATTTAGCAACTTGTTCTAGTTGAGTTTGAACCATAGAGGCATGTTTTCCTACACCTCTAACATCATTGGAGATTCTAAATAACAAGTCACTCAAGCGAGCAATCATATCAGAATTATATTTCAATTGTCTCATAACATTTTCATTGAAGTGATCTTTCTTTCTAAGGTAATTATCAAACTCATAAAGGCATTGACTAGGATGCATATTATAAGGATTGTCCATTTCATCAAATTTCATTAAAGAGTTTACCTCTACCATCTTGGGTGGTGGTGTGTCAAGTCCATGTATCTCTTCAATAGGAGGTAAATTTTTAACATCCTTTGCTTTAATACCTTTTTCCTTCATAGATTTCTTTGCCTCTGGCATATCTTCCGGACTGAGATATAAGATACCCCTTTTCTTTGAAGTGGGCTTATGCGGTGGTTCAGGAAGAGTCCAATCATCATAAATTTTCAATATGTTATTCAATAATTCTTTAGCTTGTTCAACAGTTCGTTCCCTGAAAACACAACCAACACAACTATCTAGGAAGTCCCTAGAAGCATCGGTTAGTCCATTATAGAAGGTATCAAGTATTTCATTTTTCTTAAGAGGATGATCAGGCAAAGCATTAAGCAATTGGAGAAGCATCCCCCAAGCTTGTGGGAGACTCTCTTCTTCAATTTGCACGAAGTTAAATATTTCCTGTAAGGCAGCTTGTTTCTTATGAGCAGGAAAATATTTTTCAGAGAAGTAATAAATCATATCCTGGGGGCTATGCACACAACCATATCTTAGCATCACCCTTTAATGAGAACGGAAATAATTTGAGAATATAGTAGTAGCGAATCTTCTCATCATGAGCAAATAGGGTGGCTATATCATTAAGTTTAGTGAGATGTGCCACAACAGTTCCAGTTTCATAGCCATGGAAAGGATCATATTCAACCAAAGTAATTAACTCTGGGTTGACAGAGAATTCATAATCCTTATCATCAACAAAGATAGGTGAAGTAGCAAACTTAGGATCACATTTCATTCTAGCATTCAAAGTTTTTTCTTTCAGTTTGCATAGTAATTTCTTAAGATCATCTCTATTATTACAAGCAAGAAAATCTCTAGTTGTCTCCTCATCCATAACATAACCTTCAGGTATCTTAGGCAATTCATATCTAGGAGAACTAAGCCTAATAGGTGTTTCAAGATTTTCAGTTTCAAGTACTTCCTCAGTTTCAATAACTTCATCAGTTTCAGCATTCTCAATATCTTTAGCTCTAGCAATTTGTTCATCGAGAAATTCACCTAGTGGCATATTATCATCAAGCGAGGTACTAGCATCATCATGAGTAGCATTCATAGCAGAAGTAGCATCATCAATAACTTGCGACATATCAGAGTTAATAGCATGGGGTGGTGTTGTAAGTCTACTCAAAGTAGAAGGTGAATCAAGTGCAGAGTGTGATGGCAGTTCCTTACCTCCCCTCATCTTAGAGGGAAAAATCTTAGTCTTGGTATCCTTCAGATTCTTCATAATAATAAATTGATAATAATCCCAAGTGACTCAACAAATATAGCTATGCTCCCCGGCAACGGCGTCAGAAAAGGGTCTTGATAACCCAGAAGTATAGGGGATCGCAACAGTTTTCGAGGGTAGAGTATTCAACCCAAATTTATAGATTCGACACAAGGGGAGACAAAGAATATTTGCAAGTATTAGCAGCTGAGTTGTCAATTCAACCACCCCTGGAGATTAATTATCTGCAGCAATATGATCAGTAGCATAGTAATATGATAGTAGTGATAGTAGTGATGATAGTAGTAGTAACAGTAACAGTGATAGCAATGATTTTGTAGCAATTGTAACAATAGCAGCAACAGTAGTAACTTAGCAAGAACAATATATGGAAAATTCATAGGCATTGGATTAGTGGATTTGTTGGATGATATTCATCATATAACAGTCATAACCTAGGGCGATACGGCACTAGCTCCGGTTCATAAATATAATGTAGGCATGTATTCCGTAAATAGTCAAACGTGCTTATGGAAAGAACTTGGATGACATCTTTTGTCCTACCCTCCCGTGGCAGCGGGGTCCATAAGGAAACTAAGGGATATTAAGGCCTCCTTTTAATAGAGAACCGGAACAAAGCATTAACACATAATGAATACATGAACTCCTCAAACTACGGTCATCACCGGAAAGTATCCCGATTACTGTCACACCGGGGTTTACGGATCATAACAAGTAATAGGTGAATATGACTTGCAAGATCGGATCTAGAACATAGATATAATGGTGATAAGATAAACAGTTCAGATCTGAAATCATGGCACCGCGGCCCAAAGTGACAAGCATTAAGCATGGCAAAGTCATAACAACATCAATCTCAGAACATAATGGATATGTGGCACCCCGGCTCAGAGAAGACCGGAACACCCCATATTCCAGCCCAGGGACAAGTCCTCTAGAATATGGCACTGTTGGCATAGAACAAATCAGCCCTTTATTATAATGGATATGGTTACAAAGGGTACAAGGATTACATCGGCACGGCGACACTACGCTTGCCCGGGGTAGCTCTATGCTAATAGCGGAGTAACTCTCTCGGCAGCGGAATAGCGACGGCGGTGATGGACTCCACTCCGCAGGGACTCTGGATAGAACGTGTATCCTAGGTCGCAAACTCGGGATCCTCGACAAGCAAGCAATCATGGCATGACCTGCAAACTGACATGACACGCCAGGTGAGTACTTTGAATGTACACGCAAGCTCACAACAAACATCAGCATTAAGTCAAGACAACTACTGAAGTAGATGCAGTAAGGTAAAGCATATTTAATCCGTACTCCGAATAATCTTAGGATCCGATCTGAACCTGTTCCAAGTCCAATCCCAATCATGTGGTCATTCGACCACTCATCCCATTGCCATCCCATGGCTGACATATCATATACCTGATTCCATCTGCACGACAAGTCTGACCAACATACTCTCTCCGGGTTGCCTCACAACCTTCAGAATACTCACGATCCACCAAGTACTACCGATCATAAGACGAGTTCTTCCATCATTATCACTACTATGGTTGACCACCTAAAGAGGTCTAGACGGACTGTCCAATACCGTGGACACGGCTATTCGAATAGATTTTACACTCTGCAGAGGTTGCGCACTTTACCCACACCATGGAGCACCTGACCTCGTGATCCCATTCGGGTGGACCAGCGTTGCTCCAATGAAACCCGCCTGACCCGTAACTCTCCCATCGTACCACCGGCAATCATCCTCCACCGGAGTCCTGCCCTGGGTGGCCCCTGTGTCACCGCGTGACACCTGCCACCGCCGTGGCTAACAAACTGTCCCAAACGGGGACCTGATACCATATAACTCAACTGGGCTCACAAGGTTATCGCCGCCTACCGGGCCAGGGTAGCGCGCACGCATAACCTTCCCTGTCGGGTGGTACCGGTGAAAGAGCACGCGATCAGACCAAGTCAGGGCCGTCCCATACCGGCAAATGTGGCTGCACGGATAAGTCTAGACAGGTGACTCTGGATCAACCATGAAGTATCTAATCTCCGAACGATCCCCGTCATGGCTGACACACCGATATCATAGCAATCCAAGTCAAAACGATATCTGGCTAGAAATCCGGTAACCAGTATGCTTAAGCCACTGCTACTAACTCATCTCCATGAACTGCCGGATGAAATCCAGAATAATCATAGAGGGTAATCTCAACGTCATGGCATCAACGAGTGGGTAAACTACTAGTCACTACAATCCGGTACTCAACATGGTAGTCACCTATCCAAGAATTTACTCAAGCCTTGTATGATCCAATCCACTTCACAAATAACTCATACTTGCTGTTAAAGTAAATGGTTAAACTATGATATTGCAATGCAATTATGCAGATGAAAGTTGTGGCTTGCCTGGGGATGAAGGAATCATCGGGAAGGAGTGTGGAGAGTCCGCGGAGTTGACTGCCGGAAACAGTTCTCTCTCGGAGGGGCTGTTTACGGGCAGGGGCAAAATGGTCATTTTCATTGTGTGAACACCTAGTGAAAGTGACATCAACAGAACGGGCTCGTCGAGACAAAGACGTGGGCGTTGGATTCACCTGATTCGGAGTTGTGAGCAAGAAGTTATAAGGGTTTGAAGTTCAAGGACCAATCTGTAAAACTAGTATTCATAGACATGTCCCTGGGGCTGAACTGGAAGCGCCTTCGGGCAGAGTACGTTTTCTAAAAAAGAAAACGTAAACTAAGCCGCAGTAGAAGAAAATACACTTTCAGCATTCTGAAAGCGCATTGAGAGAAATGCGTCTCCATTTACTCCCTCGCGGGCCCGCGTTGACTTTGCCTCTGTGGTTGACGGGTGGGGTCAGGGCCCACCTAGCCAGGGTCGTCATCAACCTCGCTCTCGCCCGCGAGGCATAGGCGGGGCGTGCGGCACCGGCGCTCGTTTGGCCGGCTCCGGCCACCGTTCGGGGCGCCCGACACACCGCTGGATGCGGGAGACCGAGATGGTCCCGAAGGAGCAGAGCACGGCCACCGGGGACCTCAAGTCAGAGCGGGGCACTTCCCACGGCGGATGACGGCGATGGCGATGGCGGGCTCGCAGCGACGGCCGTGGCGGGAAGGGGATGAGCTACGGGGCGGCTCGTGGAGGTCGAGAGGGAGCTCTAGAGTGGCTAGGAGGAGGGAAGGAGGTCCCCATTGCTCCAATTCGAGCGGCGGCTGGCGGAGGCAGTGGCGGCCGTGGCGAGCGAGGGGGAGCTCCGGGGACCAACTGAGTAGCCAGGGAGGGGTAGTGGTGGGTGGCTGAGCTGCTGGTGAGGTCGAAAGGGGCTCGGGAGCCTTTTATAGCCGCGGCGGCACGGGTGGCCGAGCACGGCCGCGTTGACGCGTGCGCCGCGTCCTGGAGCTTTGGGAGCACGCTTGGAGGAGGGGAGAGGCATCCAGAGAGGTCAAGGAGGAGCAGAGGAAGCTCGGGCATGCTCGAGAGGGTTCGGGAGCGACGCGGTCGACCGGCCACAGTGGAGCAGACCACGGACGCGGTCGCCGTGCTGTGTCGGGCAAGATATAGGAATGGTAGAGGGATCCAGAGTGAGGGTGAGTCCAAGGGGAAGCTGCTGGACACAGTGTGGTGTCGAGGGTGCGAGGAAACGGACGAGGCCGAGGGCCCTAATGCACAGAGCGCGTGCATTGGCATGCCGGCCGCATGGTCACCGCGTGCACTAGCGCACATGGTGCACCCTGGCACCCAATTTGGTGTCTAGTTGGTAGTCCTCCCAAGGCACAGTCTCACGGAGGTGATGGCTCGATGAAACTCACTGTGGTTAGATGGGAGTGATCATCTGAAGTTTGCTGTAGCAAACTTGTCCACACATCTGTGCTCAACAGGAAGATGATAAGAACCAAAGATGATGTTTGGGAGGTTTAGAGTAGGAAGGACTACAATCCTATGAAATTTGGAGAGAAGTGGACCAAGATTTAATATAGTTGCTTTGCAACTGACCAATCTGGTCCAGAAGCTCAATCTTGATGTGCCACTCACATGGAGTAGCCAATTGGGCTAAAATTTGGTATGGCATGATGATTTGGTCATATGAGAGTGCCATAAAAATTTCATGCCATTTGGACAAGCCAAAATGGTACTTCCTTCACAATGAACCTCTCTGACCGGAATCTTAGAAAAATTCTAGGGAATTATTGGGAAGATGAAATGAGCCCAAATTTTGTGGAGATAGGTTATATGGATAGGAGAATGCTCTGGTCAATTTTCAGCAATTATGGAGTAGTATAAAATATAGTTGCTTCACAATGTGAAAATCTGACCAGACGTCAAGATTTGAGGCTGTGCTCACATAGATGATTGGATAGGGTTCAAACTTGGTGGAAAGTCATGATTTTAGTATATGAATATGCTTGAAAAATTTCTTTTCATTTGGATACTCCTAGCTAGTACTTGCTCCACAAAGCTTCAAGTTGACCAGAAACTTTGGAAATTAGCCAAGGGAGATTTATTATCCAAATGAAGTTGAATTTTGGTATGTGGTAATAATATGGATAGGAAAGAATTCCTAAAAAGTTTGAGACCAAGCAAGCACATATATAGGGTACTTGCTTCTCAACTTGGCAGCTAGGGCAGAATCAGAAAAGGAATATTTGTGAAATATTTTTGAACATGGCAAGGAAGGGTTTGACATATTTGTGGAAGATATGACCCAAACAATTTATGAGAATTATTTGGGAATCTTGGGAATGATGTAAATGTGGGTTGCTTCACAAACAGGGTTATTCCTTTAATAGAAAAAGGAATATTCCCAAGAACAAGAATATTGGGGTTGGTCCAAGATGGAAATGACATGTTCTTGGGATGGTTTTGAAGTTGGCAAGCCACTTGGGAAGAGGATTCAGGGTTGATCCCTCCAGGTTGCAAGACCACTAAGCCACAGAAAGGCTAATCCAGACCAAAATCAAAAGGAAAAAAAGGGCAAAATCCAGGGTGTTACAAACCTACCCCCCTTAAAGAAATCTCGTCCTCGAGATTTGGTTGCTCAGGGATCAAGTATGAGTATTTCCACTTGAGGAAACCGTTTTCCAACTCGGGTTTCCTTTTTACCTTTGTATAATGTGCTCACTGAATTTCATATGACTGACTGCCTTGCTTCGGGGTGGTTTGCTTCACAGGACCCTTTTTCTGGCAAATCTTACCTCATATGCTACTCTTGACTCCAATCATTTTGTGTCTGCTGACCTGTCTGGGGCAATAAATTATCTTGACCAAACTATGTGCCCTGCTCATAAGTCCGAGGGTGGTTCCTCATGGACGTGTCGTGACAGAGTCCAATACGAACGACCGTTCACTGAGTTGTGAACAGACTCTCTTGGTGGACACGCAATCTTTTACTCTTTGCATTGGGTGGCTTCAAATGGCTGGGTGTCCTCTAGACTCAAAACAATACTGTGAATTGTACCGTTCTCCTGGTGGAATCTGACTTCTCGCACTGATTGCTAGGTCATCTTGGGTATCTTCACTGTCTTGGGTATAAGGTTCCTACCAAATATTTGATTGTCACCTATCGTGACCAGCATAAAGGTGTACGGTGATATTATCCATAGACTTGACTGATAGTGGTCCTGGCAGCAGAATCTTGTTCACGGCAGGTTAGTCTTTAACTAATTCCCATCTGTGAGGACACATGCTTCAAGACTGTTGTTCATCCTTCTGATTACTCAGTCTGTCGGTATCCCTATATGGATGGTAGGCTATGTAATGCTTTAACATGGTTGCTGAATTTGAACTGCTGAGCTAATCTTTCGGCTGACCTGACCAGCTTGGTTGCCCTCTTCTGACAATTTTGAGCATATCTGGTTGGCTAGGCGGGTTGTCTCGATACGGGGACCTTGCAAATGGAGTAGACCCCGTGGGTGTGTACCCATGGTGACTGGTACCGAGCCAGACTGTCCGGAGTATTTGTACCATTACCATTACCTTACCTATTTGGACAACCTTGCTCTTTTATTATAGTTCTCCTTGCCTGGATCCTTTGCTGACGAACTTGGCCTTATGTGTTCTTGATTCTTCGGGTGACCATGAGTGCTGTTAGGTACAATATTCCGGCAGGCATGTTACTTTACAAGTTGTACCTGTAGGGTAACGACCGTCTGAACCCTTGGATAAAACCGGCAAATAAACCAGTAGCCACCAGAACGGTCTTTACAACTCAGATCTGGGACATTACTGGAGTAACTCAACCCCAACTCAAGATGGCTGAAAAGCAGCTCAGAGCATGAGACGGTGCGATAAGAAGAAAGTAGCAGTTCCCTAAGACGGCCGAAGAATAGCTCAGAGCATAGGGTCACTGCTACGGATAGAAATTCAAGAGCTGCCCGAGATGGCCGAAAAGCAGCTCAGAACACGGGCCAGTTGCTGACAAGAGAAATAAAAGTCAGCATCCACCCCGGACGGCCGGAAACAGCTCAGAACACAGGCGTGGTGCCGTCACCAAAGAAAGACGGGCAAGGGTTCATCCGCGTCCCAAATAGCTCACTATTATGCATACAGGGTATTCGGCTGTCCTTCTTGCCGAACACTAAGTTCATAGCTCATGCTGACTTGCTTCCAAGACATAGCAGGGTTCAAATTGTACTCATAGCAGACTCAAACCTTGTATATATGAATCATACCTTTGGCACAGAATGCACTGTGGATCATATACACGGTTTGCCTTCTTGCTGGTTCGATCACTGCTGCTGTGAAGATTTCTCATTGAGATATACTTGATGCTGATAACCAATCCGGCCAGGATATCATTTGTATTCAGGCCCGATATTCCCGGTATAACACAGTCTGCTGAAAATTCCATATTGCTGAGCTGAGCTTCCAAATGGCTGTCTCTTCACTGACTCTTTGGGTCAGGGTCGGTGAGCAACTTCCATAAGGGGAAAATAAGGTAACATCAAGGGCCCAAATAAAACAAAAGAAACAACTAAACAAAAGCACACAAAGCAGCAAGATCACACACACAAGCAATATCACATTCTACAGCTATTCACAGCAATAATATGCATTCCTACTTAAGCTCACAAATCTTGCAAGAACTCCGGTATTACGGTCTAACATGCTGTGGCGATGTGCACGAAAGTGAATCAATGTGTGGAAGAAAATTGGTGTAAACAAGGCTACACCAAATACGAGCTTAACACCGGTTCCATCTGGACGGACATGGTGGCGAGGACGAACTTGGTAATCGGGGGTCGGAATGCAGAAGTTACGACCACATCATCATCAAGCGTACGGAAGAAAACCGTACACGTCCAAAGAATAGGTGGCGGAATGAGATAGTGGTGGAGAGAAAGGCTTGCAGGCATTGCCCTTTTCTGATAACAAGGATCAGTAAGGGTTGCTGAACTGGCTAGTGGAATGGCACGATCCGGGATAGAACTTGTCTATCACCGAAACGATAGGGGTGTCGGAATAGAATAAGTTGGTGTGGTACCGGTGCATCAATCCGACAAGGGATCGACACCACCAAGCACCTTGGCATCACTCCGCTGGGACAAAGATGACACCACACCAAGGAACAAATATGCAAACTGGAGAGCGCAGGTAGGGAATCGAAACCGATGCCACCTACACTCACCAGATCCATCGTTAGTGATAAGATATCTAGTCTATATGTATGCTATGCACAAACAAATGCAACATACAAGTGTAGCAAACCAACTGGATCCTATACTACCGGTTACTAACGCTCGCGCCTAGACCATGCGTCCTATAGCCAAACCTGCTCTGATACCAACGCATGTGGCACCCCGGCTCAGAGAAGACCAGAATGCCCCGTATTCCAGCCCAGGGACAAGTCCTCTGGAATACGGCACTATTGGCATAGAACAAATCAGCTCTTTATTATAATGGATATGGTTACAAAGGGTACAAGGATTACATCGGCACGGTGACACTACGCCTGCCCGAGGTAGCTCTATGCTAACAGCGGAGTAACTCTCTCGGCAGCGGAACAGCGACGGCGGTGATGGACTCCACTCCGCAGGGACTCTGGCTAGAATGCGTATCCTAGGTCGCAAACTCAGGATCCTCGACAAGCAAGCAATCATGGCATGACCTGCAAACTGGCATGACACGCCAGGTGAGTACTTTGAATGTACTCGCAAGCTCACAACAAACATCAGCATTAAGGCAAGACAACATCACAGCAAGGTAGCTACTGAAGTAGATGTAGTAAGGTAAAGCATATTTAATCCATATTCCGAATAATCGTAGGATCCGATCTAAACCTGTTCCAAGTCCAATCCCAATCATGTGGTTATCCGACCACTCATCCCATTGCCATCCCATGGCTGACATATCATATACATGATTCCATCTACACGACAAGTCTGACCAACATACTCTCTCCCGGGTTGCCTCACAACCTTCAGAATGCTCACGATCCACCGAGTACTTCTGATCGTAAGACGAGTTCTTCCATCATTATCACTACTATGGTTGACCACCTAAAGAGGTCTAGACGGACTATCCAATACCGTGGACATGGCTATTCGAATAGATTTTACACTCTACAGAGGTTGCGCACTTTACCCACACCATGGAGCACCTGACCTCGTGATCCCATTCGGGTGGACCAGCGTTGCTCCAACGAAACCCGCCTGACCCGTGACTCTCCCATCGTACCACCGGCAATCATCCTCCCCCGGAGTCCTGCCCTGGGTGGCCCCTGTGTCACCGCATGACACCTGCCACCGCTGTGGCTAACAAACTGTCCCAAACGGGGACCTGGTACCATATAACTGAACTGGGCTCACAAGGTTATCGCCGCCTACCGGGCCAGGGTAGCGCGCACGCATAACCTTCCCTGTCGGGCGGTATCGGTGAAAGAGCACGCGATCAGACCAAGTCAAGGCCGTCCCATACCGGCAAATTTGGCTGCACGGATAAGTCTGGACAGGTGACTCTGGATCAACCATGAAGGATCTAATCTCCGAATGATCCCTGTCATGGCTGACACTCCGATATCATAGCAATCCAAGTCAAAACGATATCTGGCTAGAAATCCGGTAACCAGTATGCTTAAGCCACTGCTACTAACTCATCTCCACGAACTGCCGGATAAAATCCAGAATAATCATAGACGGTAATCTCAACGTCATTGCATCAACGAGTGGGTAAATTACTAGTCACTACAATCCCGTACTCAACATGGTAGTCACCTATCCAAGAATTTACTCAAGCCTTGTATGATCCATTCCACTTCACAAATAACTCATACTTGCTGTTAAAGTAAATGGTTAAACTATGATATTGCAATGCAATTATGCAGATGAAAGTTGTGGCTTGCCTGGGGATGAAGGAATCATCGGGAAGGAGTGCGGGGAGTCCGCGGAGTTGACTGCCGGAAACAGTTCTCTCTCGGAGGGGGCTGTTTATGGGCAAGGGCAAAATGGTCATTTTCACTGTGTGAACACCTAGTGAAAGTGACATCAACAGAACGGGCTCGTCGAGACAATGACGTGGGCGTTGGATTCACCTGATTCGGAGTTGTGAGCAAAAAGTTATAAGGGTTTGAAGTTCAAGGACCAATCTATAAAACTAGTATTCACAGACAGGTCCCTGAGGCTGAACCGGAAGCGCCTTCGGGCAGAGTACGTTTTCTGAAAAAGAAAACGTAAACTAAGCCGTAGTAGAAGAAAATATGCTTTCAGCATTCTGAAAGTGCATTCAGAGAAATGCGTCTCCATTTACTCCTGCGCGGGCCCGCATTGACTTTGCCTCTGTGGCTGACGGGTGGGGCCAGGGCCCACCTGGCCAGCGTCGTCATCAACCTCGCTCTCGCCCGCGAGGCAGAGGCGGGGCGCGCGGCGTCGGCGCTCGTTTGGCCGGCTCCGGCCACCGTTCGGGGCGCCCGACACACCGCTGGATGCGGGAGACCAAGACGGTCCCGAAGGAGCAGAGCACGGCCGCCGAGGACCTCAAGTCAGAGCAGGGCACTTCCCGCGGAGGATGACGGCGATGGCGATGTCGGGCTCGCAGCGACGGCCGTGGAGGGAAGGGGATGAGCTACGGGGCGGCTCATGGAGGTCGAGGGGGAGCTCTGGAGTGGCTAGGAGGAGGGAAGGAGGTCGCCCTTGCTCCAATTCGAGCAGCGGCCAGCGAAGGCAGTGGCGGCCATGGCGAGCGAGGGGGAGCTCCGGGGACCAACTAAGTAGCCAGGGAGGGGTAGTGGTGGGTGGCTGAGCTGCTGGTGAGGTCGAAAGGGGCTCGGGAGCCTTTTATAGCCGCGGCGGCGCGGGTGACCAAGCACGGTCGCGGTGATGCGTGCGCTGCATCTCGGAGCTTCGGGAGCATGCTTGGAGGAGGGGAGAGGCATCCAGAGAGGTCAAGGAGGAGCAGAGGAAGCTTGGGCATGCTCGAGACGGTTCAGGGGCGACGCGGTCGACCGGCCACAGTGGAGCAGACCACGGACGCAGTCGCTGTGCTGTGTCGGGCAAGATATAGGAATGGTAGAGGGATCCAGAGCGAGGGTGAGTCCAAGGGGAAGCTGCTGGACACGGTGTGGTGTCGAGGGTGCGAGGAAACGGACGAGGCCGAGGGCCCCAATGCACAGAGCGCGTGCATTGGCATGCCGGCCGCGTGGTCACCGCGTGCACTGGAGCACGCGGTGCACCCTGGCACCCAATTTGGTGTCTAGTTGGTAGTCCTCCCAAGGCACAGTCTCACGGAGGTGATGGCTTGATGAAACTCACTGTGGTTAGATGGGAGTGATCATCTGAAGTTTGCTGTAGCAAACTTGTCCACTCATCTGTGCTCAACAGGAAGATGATAAGAACCAAAGATGATGTCTGGGAGGTTTAGAGTAGGAAGGACTACAATCCTGTGAAATTTGGAGAGAAATGGACCACGATTTAATATAGTTGCTTTGCAACTGACCAATCTGGTCCAGAAGCTCAATCTTAATGTGCCACTCACATGGAGTAGCCAATTGGTCTGAAATTTGGTATGGCATGATGATTTGGTCATATGAGAGTGCCATAAAAATTTCATGCCATTTGGACAAGCCAAAATGGTACTTCCTTCACAATAAACCTCTCTGCCCAGAATCTTAGAAAAATTCTAGGGAATTATTGGGAAGATGAAATGAGCCCAAATTTTGCGGAGATAGGTTATATGGATAGGAGAATGCTCTGGTAAATTTTCAGCTATTATGGAGCATTATAAAATATAGTTGCTTCACAATGTGAAAATCTGACCAGAAACCAAGATTTGAGGCTGTGCTCAGATAGATGATTGGATAGGGTTCAAACTTGGTGGAGAGTCATGATTTGAGTATATGAATATGCTTGCAAAATTTCAACTCATTTGGATACACCTAGCTAGTACTTGCTCCACAAAGCTTCCAGTTGACCAGAAACTTTGGAAATTAGCCAAGGGAGATTTAATATCCAAATGAAGTTGAATTTTGGCATGTGGTAATGATATGGATAGGAAAGAATTCCTAAAATTTTTGAGACCAAGCAAGCACATATATAGGGTACTTGCTTCTCAACTTGGCAGCTAGGGCAGAATCAGAAAAGGAATATTTGTGAAATATTTTTGAACATGGCAAGGAAGGGTTTGACATATTTGTGGAAGATATGGTCCAAACAATTTATGAGAATTATTTGGGAATCTTGGGAATGATGGAAATGTGGGTTGCTTCACAAACAGGGTTATTCCTTTAATAGAAAAAGGAATATTCCCAAGAACAAGAATATTGGGGTTGGTCCAAGATGGAAATGACATGGCCTTGGGATGGTTTTGAAGTTGGCAAGCCACTTGGGAAGAGGATTCAAGGATGATCCCTCAAGGTTGCAAGATCACTAAGCCACAGAAAGGCAAATCTAGACCAAAATCAAAAGGAAAAAAAATGGGCAAAATCCAGGGTGTTACAGGATACTAGGGATCAAGCCTTAACAAAACTAACTCGATTACATGATGAAACTCATCTAACTCCTCACCGACCAGCGAGCCTATGAAGGAATTACTCACTCCCGGTGGGGAGCATCATGGAATTGGCGATGGAGAAGGGTTGGTGATGATGAAGATCGAAGATCCCCCTCTCTGGAGCCCCAAACGGGCTCCAGATCTGGCCTCCCAATGAAGAACAGGAGGTGGCGGTGGCTCCGTATCGTGAAATGCGATAATTCTTTCTCCCTGATTTTTTTCTCCAAAAATAGGATTTTATAGCGTCGGAGATAGGGTCAGCGGGGCCACCAGGTGGGCACAACCCACCCACCTGGGCGCACCTGGAGGGGGGGGGGGTGCCCTAGTGGGTTGTGCTCACCCAGGGGCCCCCCTCCGGTGGTTCTTGGCTCCAGTATTTTTCTTTTATTCCATAAAAATTCTCCAAAAAGTTTCTTTCCATTCCGAGAACTTTTATTTCTGCACAAAAACAACACCATGGTAGTTTTGTTGAAAACAACGTCAGTCCGGGTTAGTTTCGTTCAAATCATGCAAATTAGAGTCCAAAACAAGAGCAAAAGCATTGGGAAAAGTAGATATGACGGAGACGTATCAGACCATCCTTTGTACTTGCGGTATATTGAGCAGGTTCATTCACACCAAGGTTGCGCATGGTAAGAGAAACTTGGCCACGGTTGCCCGGATTATTGTATGACTCCCTTGTTGCTCTAGGAATTCTCTGTTTGCAAACAAGAAGACATACACAAACAGTTAGGTCAACATAGTGAATCATGTGAAACAACATGGAAAGAAAAAAGAACGAAGCACTTGGGCTGCCAATGTTACCAAGAAGGTGGAGATGTCAGTTTTTGTAAGGACTTTGGTATATGCAGTGGGAACTGCAGCCCAGTCTATTGCCGGTGCAAGTGCTGGTTCCGCTGCCGCTGCACGGGCCGGAGCAGATGCAAGTGCAACTTCAAGTGTTGGTGAGGTGTCGGAGCCATTGCTGGTGCCCATGCCAGTGCGACTGGTAGTGCCGCTGCTGCTGCCGGAGATGGTGCTCCTTGTGGAGCTGGTGCCGGTGTCGGAGCAGGTGCCTGTGTTGGTGCCCGATCCTCCGGTGGATTAGCCTGATCCGCTGACGCGGTCGGTGCCCAATCCTCTGGTGGATCAGACTGAGCTGCTGTCGCTGTCAATGCTAGAGCCAGTGCCGTCGGAGCAGGTGCCGGTGCTTGATCCGATGCTGAAGGTGGTACCGATGTGCGAGACAACAACGACGTCTCTGGTCTGCTATGATTTCATACTTCAGCTTTCTAACTTCGCTAGGCTTCGTGACCTGGATCCAGTCTTTTTCTTCACTTCTTTTAAAAGCGAGAAGGACTAATTGTGGCGTGTTTGTTAAAACAAACTACTATTCATCATAGGGCTTCAGATTGTACTCAGACAACAGACTAATCCAATTGTGTCCAGTAATATAAGTGATGGACAGTGCCTTCATTACTGACACAACATAATAAGTGAAACCTGCAAAAATAACCATCATAGAGCAAACCAAACAATTTATTCTGTAACGAATGTGACATGGCAAAACCTGCATCGTAAAATTGCAGAAAAAGTAAGAAAACATGACAGTAAATCAATAAGATTTACTTGATGTGACACGAGTGAATCCTTACCAGGATATCACTATGTTCAAGTTCTAAATTGAAGGTTGATCGTCCAATTACGGGTGGCATGCAGGGCCCCCACTTACTCCCACAAGCAGGACAGTCCAAAGGTCGTGACAACTCGTATGGAGCGAACATCCATGGGACGGGAAATCCTGGTGGGTGCGATAAACCCTACAATGCATACATATATTGGAGTGTAACCATAATTGATAAACCGTCCTCACAAAAAAGATGATCTGGATACTTCAAAATATTAAAACTGAATTGAGTGGACAAACATTAACATAGACTGTTCTCAGGACTCACCACACAACAAAAGCGGTGTTGTGGTTCAACACGGCCACCTATGGGGCCATCGGCCCCTAGTGGTTCGGCAAGGGGGAAGGGCTCGTTGCACAAAGAGTGGAGACCATAGAGCAGCACGGCAGTGACGAAACAGACATTTTTTACCCAGATTCGGGCCGTCGCGAGGTGTAAAACCCTACTCCTGCTTTGGTGGATTGATGAAAGGACCGTGGTGGAGATGTAGTGCTCCAGCCTGGCAAGGTTGCCTTGGGATGAGAGCAGCTACGCGCGTACGAGTGTCCAAGGGTCTGAATCCTCTCTAAGGTTGCGATGGCCCTCCTTTTATAGGTCAAGGGGTTACGACAATGGGAAAACAGTCATTATCTAGTGATTAGATGGCCACAGTGATGTCATACCTAACTCTATAGACAGGACAGGGTGCATTAAATGCACCGCTTAGTGTCACATCGCGGGGGAGCCCGGCAAGCCTTGCCGTTCTATTCATCCACCTTCTCGCTTGCCCGCGTGACACGCCTCTGGACGGGTGTCATTTGGGGGTGATCTTCCTTAGAAATGGCTGCCACGTGCCAAATAACAGCCACTTAATCACTTGGGGGCTCGACACCGCACCGATAGGTGACTTGCGTTGCTGTGAGGTGGAGCGGTGGAGCCTTGGCAGGGTGATCCGCCCTTGGCATCCCCGGCAAGCTTGCCGGGGGAGTCTTGAGACTTGTCTTCGGGGTGACCTCGACCTTGCCAGGCTCACCTGCCCGGCAAGGGAGGTTTTTCCTTAGTGACATCTTGCTTCTTTGGCTTGTCTTGGTCTTCTTGATCAGCCCTTTGATTTCTCAAAGAGCTATATCTTCTGGTTGGCCTTGTCTTGGATGTTGTAACCTTACCCTTGAGCCTGTGTATTGTCCGGGCAACATACACCAGGGTTTGTTGCACCGACAGGAGCCCCCGGGCCTGGTCTGAATGCGCTGCCGAGAGTCGTCAGGGTAGGCCCTATCCAGTACACAGGTGAAGAGTTTGTGGTCGCTCATCCTTGAGATTTTCTTTGCTTCTTCATCAGCCTGTGCTTGGGTCAGTTTCCGGTCTTTCCTCATGTCGTATGATGCCAATCGTGGTGGGGCCATTTCTGTAATGGCCTGTGAATGACTTTAAGTCACGAGGGAGTAACTGCCAATTCACTTATCCCACCACGCCCTTATCCTTTGCCACATATGCTGCATGCATCGAGTGAGGTAGGTGACGGAGGCACGTGGTGCTGGGAAGAGTGTCATGGCATAGACCTGGTCTTCTTGGATTGGTGCGAGAGGGTGGTGATCAGATCAAGCCATCGGTGGTAGCTTGGACGGGTCGGATCAGAAAGAGCCCCTCGGGGGTGAAGGACCAGCCCCCAGCTCCATCCTGCCTATAAAAAAGAGGGTGCGAGGAGGAGTGGAGGCGCCCATCCACGCACCTCTCCTCTTTTAGTTCCTGCCTTGTTCTTTGTTATGTCGAGGGAGGGAGACCGGGGCCAGGCCCTGGGCTGTACCTTGGGGGTGACGATGCCGAATACTCGTGCTGATGCTTGGGGAGTGAGTCTGGTCCGGGGTTGTAGGAGATGCGACGGTTGTGGACGTGGGCGTCGGATCGACCGCAGTGTAGGAGGCGCTGCGCTTCTCCAAAACGGTAGAGCGCTCATTTCCCCACACGAGCCAGCCGCCTGGAGGGGAGTACTTGCCCTTGTCACGAGCCGATGAGGCTTGTCATCCCGTCGGCAAGGTCCCTGGGGCTTCCGGCGCCCGCCTGTGGTGCCGTGCTTGGGATCATTGGTAATCCCAGCACTGCTCCTTCCAGCGGGGTCGGGATTGACGCTGAAGATGGCGGTGTCTTCCTGCCCGCCAAGGCGGGGGGCGGCATTCCTCGCACGCCTCGGACGTGTCCGTCTTCTGCCGCTTCTCTGAGGGAGGTGACGGGCCAAGGGGTCGGCGTCCCCCTAGAGCAACGGTGGTGAGAAAAAAACGAGGGAAGACGGAGAAGGCAAGTGGCAGGCCATCAAGTCGGAGTACGATGGCACCGACACCTTCGTCTCGTATTGCCGGCCCGCTGCCTCATCTTTCCGCTCTTCCCCTCCCTCCCTGACACCATCATCACCAGCCTCTTCTGGATGGTTGCCGGGGAGGGGGACGATCTCTTGGTGCCTTCGCCTCCTCCAGCAGTCTTCCAGCTAAGCTCCGGTAGCCCTCCCCACCGGTACCTATGCTGGGGCTTCTTGCTGGTCCTGGGGGTGGTGACCAGGGCACCGTCGAGCTGCTCTCTCCATCCCCCTCCTTCGCAGCCTCGCCACTCCCGATCTTGTCAGGGTGCGCCCGGCAGGTCCTGACGGGGTCGGGCTGGGCTTCTGTTCAGGCACCCCTTTTGTCCTCTTCACCTTCCATCGTGGTTCCTAGGAGGAGAGGGACAAGAAAGGGATTACGCGCACTTATCTTTTTTTAGTCTAAAATATGTAGGCACTTGCCAAACTTTAGTCTAAAATATGTAATCTTCTTTATCCATGTTTGTGTTCTGTAAAATCTGTACGTGCTTATCCACATATTAATGAAAAAAGACAAGCTTTGCCGGGTACTTGTGCATGTACCATGTCCATGTAGAGGTGAGACACCTCTGTACGTTTAAGTAAACAAGTTTTCTCCGGCAAGCTATCTTGCCGGTGCCTTTCGTTTGTTGCCGCGGGGCTTGGCCTGCCGGGCACAAAACTATGGAAAGGGACCATCTCCTCGTCGAACCTTCTCCGTCAAAGGCCACTACAACCATCCTGGCCGAAGCAACGTTTGGGACACAGGATGGGAGCACCTATGCTTCGAAGGTGACGAGGTTTTCATATGCACAAGTTTTCACCTTACAGAACAAGTATGGATAAGGAAGAACTTATCTGTTTGGCTTGTCGGGGACCGATATGTAGGCTTGTCTTCTTTTCTTCTCTTCGGGACCGGGTCCACGGCAAGAACCCTGCAGCTTAGTGCAAAGGAAAACAATGCTACATATGCCCTGATCTACATGATCATGCGATGCTCATGTTATGCTTATGCATGCATGCAAGTTTTTGGGCCCCCCAGCGCTTCGTTTATTATCTATTGCTCAGGGTCTGCGCCTGGCTTTGTACAAAGGGTTACATGCAACATCGGCAACGCTTGTACAAAAGGGTGGCTGCCGGGCAGGGCCCGACAGCCGCGCCTTACGGGTAAAACTTACGGAGATGCTCAATGTTCCATGAGTTTTGCAACTGAATGCCATCTCCAGTCTCCAGACAGACTACGCCAGGTCTGGTGACTCGTACTACCCGGTAAGTGCCTTCCCACTTTGGCGTCAACTTGTTTGTACCCTTGGCGGACTGAACACGCCTAAGGACAAGGTTGCCTTCCTAAAGGCTTCGGGCATGAACCCTGCGACTATGATAGTGTCGCAGGGCTTGCTGGTAGCGTGTAGCACGCGTAGCAGCCTGGAGACGGTTCTCCTCAAGTAGCACAGCGTCGTCACGCTAGTGCTGTTCTTGTGCTACTTCATCGTAGGCAAGTACTCGAGGTGACCCGTATATGAGTTCCGTGGGGATCACTGCATCTACCCCATAGACTAGGGAGAATGGAGTCTGGCCGATAGCTCGATTTGGTGTCGTACGGAGGGACCAAAGAACCACCGGCAGCTCGTCGATCCATCGCCTGCCACATTTTTGCAGCCTATCAAATGTTCTTGCCTTGAGTCCTCGCAGCACTTCAGCATTCGCCCTCTCAGCTTGTCCGTTGCTTCTGGGATGAGCAATGGAGGCAAACGAGACCTTGCTTCCGAGGGCATGAACATATTGCATGAAGGCGCTGCTTGTGAATTGGGTTCCATTGTCAGTGATGACTCTGGCGGGTACTCCGAAACGGCACACCAATCCCTTCAAGAACTTGATAGCTGACTATGTGGTCACCTTCCTCACGGGATCCACTTCCGGCCACTTTGTAAACTTGTTGATTGCAACATACAAGAATTCAAAGCCCTCGGTAGCACGGGGGAAGGGGCCCAAGATGTCGAGCCCCCAGACCGAAAATGGCCACGACAAAGGGATCGTCTGGAGAGCTTGAGCAGGCTGATGGATATTCTTGGAGTGGAACTGGCAGGCTTCACATCTGGTGACTAGCTCAATTGCATCTTGGAGGGCCGTGGTCCAGTAGAAACCTTGCCGGAAAACTTTTCCAACCAGGGCCCTTGATCCAATGTGGGAGCTGCATATGCCTTTGTGTATCTCTGCCAACAGTTGCTTCCCTTGTTTCCGGCAAATGCACTTCAATTTCGCACCGTTGGACCTTCTTCGGTACAGTGTGTTGTCGACGAACTGATACATACTGGCCCTCCAGGCTACTCTTTTAGCTTCTTCTTTCTCTTCGGGAAGTTCTCCTGTTTGGAGGTAATGGACTATGTGCCGCGCCCAAGTTGGAGCCTGAGGCTCGACAACAAGGATTAGCGGCACCTCCTCGTTCACGGGAGTGCAGGCCTCGACCGCAAAGACTGGTAGTCCGGTGGGAGGGTGCTGCTCACCGAGCGAAGGGGAGTTGTTCCTGCCAAGCTCTCTATCGAGGGCTTCGGGAAGCTCTTCCGGGAGAGGCTTGCCGGAGTCCAGTTTCCTCCTCTTTCTGGCCATTGTTGCCAGGGATACAGAGGGCTGAGTCAGGTGGAGAACAAAAGTCCTTGGTTCCACAGGAAGCTTTTACGCAGCGCACTTCGACAGATGATCAGCAATGCTGTTTTCCGCACGGGGTACGTGCTCTGTTTGCAATCCGTCAAAGCGCTCCTCCAGCTTTCTCACTTCCTCCACATATGGACTCTGATAATCCTTGTTCACTTGCCTCACCACAAGCTGCGAGTCTCCATGAATGTTCAACTTCTTGATCCCCAACTCCATCGCAATTCTGAGTCCGACAAGGAGTCCTTCATATTACGCAGTGTTGTTGGTTGCCTCTTCCCAAGGGAAACACATCTGAACCACGTACTTGAGGTGCTCCCCAGTGGGTGCGACGAGAAGCATGCCAGCTCCTGCACCTTGTAGGGAGAAGTCACCATCAAAGTACATGATCCATTCCTGGGGCGCTTCCTTGCCGGGGATAACTGTCTCCGGGGTTTCTTCATCTGGAGTTGGTGTCCATTCTGCAATAAATTCCGCCAATGCCCTGCTCTGAATAGTTGATGTGCTCTCAAACTTCAAACCAAAGCTTGATAACTCCAAAGCCCATTCCACTATTCTGCCAGTGGCCTCAGGGTTCCTCAGTATGTGTTGCAAAAGGAAACGGGTGACAACCGTGATCTCGTGGGCTTGGAAGTAGGGCGCAGTTTCCTTGAGGCCATGATGAGGCCAAAGATCAACTTTTGCATGCCAGAGTACCTTGAACTAGCCCCCTGCAGTAGGGAGGTAACAAAGTACACTGGCCGCTGCACCACCTTCTTCCTTGCCGTGATCCTGGAATTGTCTCCGTTGCCCCGCTCCTCTTCGTTCTGATTTGCACCTGGTCTTGCTGGGATGAGTTCAATTTCCTCTCCGGAGGGGATGGTAGTCGCGGCTGCTCCTTCATCTACTTCCCGCTGGGCCACCAACGCTGCACTAACCACTTGATTTGTTGCCGCTAGGTACAGCAGCAACGGCTCTTGTGGTTTAGGAGCCACTAGGTTGGGAACAGAGGATACGTAGGTCTTCAAATCTTGCAGCGCAGCGTCTGCCTCCGAGGTCCACTCCACGGGCCCAGCCTTCTTCAAGATTTTGAAGAACGGTAAGGTGCGCTCGGTAGACTTGGAAATGAACCTGCTCAGCGTAGCAACACATCCAGTCAAATGCCTCACATCTTTAACTGTCTTGGGTGCTTGAATCTGCTCGATCACCTTGATCTTGTCGGGGTTGGACTCTATACCCCGGTGGGATACGAAGAAGCCAAGTAGCTTGCTGGAAGGAATGCCAAACACACACTTCTCTGGGTTCAGCTTCAAGTTGATCTTGCGCAAGTTTGCAAAGGTCTCTTCCAAGTCCTGAATGAGAGTTGATTTGTGCTTGGTTTTGACCACTATGTCATCCATGTAAGTTTCAAAATTCCTATGCAACTGGGGCTCAAACCCAATTTGCACTGCTCTTGCAAAAGTGGATCCAGCACTCTTTAACCCAAAGGGCATCCTTACAAAACAGTACGTGCCGCAGGGGGTTATGAACGTGGTCTTCTCTTCATCTTCCTTGGACATGAAAATCTGGTGGTACCCAGAGTAGGCATCCAAGAAAAAAAGCAGGTCACACCCGGAGGTGGAATCCACAATCTGATCGATGCGCGGCAAGGGGAATGGGTTCTTTGGGCATGCTTTATTCAGATCTGTGAAATCTATGCAAAGCCTCGACTTCCCATTCGCCTTGTGCACTACCACTGGATTTACCAACCATGTTGGATGCAATACTCCTCCAACCAAACCAGTAGCTTCAAGTTTCTTGATCTCATCAGCAATGAATTGCT
This sequence comes from Thinopyrum elongatum, assembly GCA_011799875.1. Classification (NCBI taxonomy): domain Eukaryota; kingdom Viridiplantae; phylum Streptophyta; class Magnoliopsida; order Poales; family Poaceae; genus Thinopyrum; species Thinopyrum elongatum. The sequence continues at coordinate 339,630,390 of CM022301.1, forward strand.
GCCGCTCCAAGGCTTGCTTCCGGACCTTCTACTTGACGGGCCAGGCATGAGGGCAGACAACAAGGTGGTGCTCGATTACCTCCCTGGGAACATCGGGGATGTCAAATGCTTGCCAAGCAAACACATTGACATTTGCCCGCAGGAAGGCAACAAGCGCGCTTTCCTATTTGTCATCCAGGGTGGAGCTGATTGTAAATGTACCATCAGCGCCACCCAGCCCTGCCGGGACCTTCTTCACAGAAGGTGCAGCAACCTTGGATCTCTTGCTAGTGAAACTCTCCGGCAAATCATCGACAGGTGTAGCACATTCCGGAGAGGCGCGCTTCCTGGATTCCTTGCCGGTATCCTTGCCACCTTTTCTCCCTTGCTTGTTTTCCTTGGCGGGGACTGCGGTTTTCGCAGCCTCGGCAGTGACCGTGTCCCGGTACATCTTGTCCACGCATATAATTGCGTCCTTCTTGTCTGTTGGGATAGAAATAACGCCCATTGGTCCTGGCATCTTCAGGGTGTTGTAGGCATAGTGGGATGCCACCATGAACTTTGCCAGAGCAGGTCGTCCAAGTATCCCATTGTACGGCAACGGAAGCTCAACCACATCAAACACAATCTTCTCAGTCTGGTAGTTCAATTCACCTCCAAACGTCACTGGCAGCATGATCTTCCCCTTCGGATGACTCCTGCCGGGGTTGATCCCTTGAAAGGTGCTAGTAAGCTTGAGCTCTTCTTCTGTTATCTGCAGCTTGCTGATGACCTTGGGAGAAATCAGATTCAACTCGGCCCCGCCATCAACCAACATCTTTGTGACCTTGAGGTTGCGGATCATTGGTGAAACCAACAATGGCAAGCACCCTACCGCGGTGGTACGGTCAGGGTGATCCTCTTCATCAAAGATGATGGGCGTGTGGGACCATTTGAGTGGTTTCCGAGAATCTGCCGCTGGCTCCACAACATTGACCTCACGTGCCCACAGTTTAAGCTGGCGGTGAGAGGAGTGCAAGGATGCACCTCCATCAATGCACAGGGTGTTAGTGGCCTTCTGGAACTTCTGCTCACTGGTTTCCTCCTCATCCCCTTCATCGCTCTCGTCATCGCATTCCTTCTTCCCATGGCCTCTGGCAGGCTTCCCTTGATGCTGAGGGACCTTGCCGGGGCGACTTCCTCTGCCACCTCGGCCCTTCCCGCCAACGCCATCTTGGTCTCTCTCTCTTTGTCACGCTTCTCGTACTCAGCCTTCTGCTTCTTGACGAGTTGCTCGACTTGATGACACTCTTGGAGATCATGGCTTTTGGTCCGATGGATCTTGCAGTACGGCCCGTCAGCCTTCCCAGCCTTCTCGACCACCGCAGCTTCCCGGCAGTTATTGCACGCGGCAACTTCCTTGCCGGGAGCTTCGGTCTTAGCCTTCTTGCTAGTAGTAGGAATGCCAGACCCTTCGACAGCCAGAACTGTCTTGTCCTTGTGCTTCTTGTTGCATTTTTTGTTCTTCTTCTTCTGATTGGCAGCATCATCGTTGTCCTCTGAGTTAATGTCAATGCCGTCTTCTTCTCCAGGGAGTCACCTCCCCTCCTCTGTTCGGGCACACTTATCCACCAAAGTGTAAAGTTCATTCACAGTCTTGGGCAACCGGACGTTGATCTTGGAACGTATCCTGCGGTTGCGTACATTGGACTGGAACGCAGCTATCACAGCTGTCGGGTGGATGTCCGGAATGTTCCTGTGCACCCGGCTGAATCTCTGCCTATACTTCCGCAAACTCTCTCCTTCCTTCTGTGGGAGGAGCTGCAAGTCGCTGGGCCGCCCTGGTTCTTGATGGCCGCGCGTGAAGGCGCCAACAAACTCATTACACAGGTCAGCCAGGTCGAGATGGAGTTCTCCGGTAAGTGCATCAGCTATGACCTCACATTTGGCTTGAGTGCCAAAGGGAAGTAGTTGGCGAACACCTTCTCATCTCTTCCTCCGGTGGCTGGAACAATGAAGGTGTAGATGCTCAAGAACTCTGCCGGGTTCAGTCTCCCATCATACTTTTCTAGTATCTCTGGCTTGAACGTACGGGCGGACGACCAACGGACTTGCCGTAGCTCGTGAGTGAAGGCAGGACACCCAACCTTGAAAGACAGGTATCTGTCTCCACTGGGCGCGGGCTCATCGACGTCGGGACCATTGCGCCTATCAGACTGGCGGCGGGTGTCACGGCACTGTTCTACGGTGACGCGCATGTCTTCCCCTCGCCTGTCTTCCAGGACCCGCCGCTGATCTCGACGGGCCCGAGGATCAGACGAAGCCATTGACACCTCATCGGGTTCTTGATTGCGTGGCTCTGGCCGCAGCCCCTGCGTTGGCTGCTGTGGAGGGGATTGCACCGTAGGAGTGACCCCTTCGGTACGGCCAGCGGCTCGGGCCGTTGTTGCTACCTGTGGAGACCGTGACGGGCCTGCCTGGTGTGATCCTCCCGCCTCAGCGAAACCAATCACGCTCTGAATGGTGGCTCTGTACTCATCCATTTGATCAGCCGCTGACGGAAATCTCAATAGGAGTTGGGCCCGCGCCATGGCTTTCGAAGCGGTGCTCGGCATAGACGATGATGCAAATCACGACATCGCCTGACTTCTGACCGTGCTGGTAGTGGCGGCGTCGTGCTCTCGTCATCGCGAGCCTGTCGCCAAGGTGGCGTGGCGATGAGGTGGATGTGCTTGGGGATTAACGACCCCATTCGGCGCATCGCTTTGGCCAGCTTGCCCTGGGGATGGCGCGTGCCCTGCACCCGCACCCGCAGCGGGGGCAGCTAGAAGGTTGTGATTCACACCAGAGCGAGCGCCATCGCTGCGGCTGCATCCTTCGGCGAGGTGGAGAGGCGGAGATGGGATATTCTCCCCACCCGCACCTTGTGGAGCATGGCCGCTAGGATGCTGTTGACGCTGTCCTCCCCCGGTGCCCCCCGCTCCCGCTTCGGCTGTAGGAGGAATGGTGGTGGCGCAGCCTGCGCCGGTCACGTCCCCCGCGGCGCCCACGTCCTCGTGCGCCCCCGTAGCCCCCACGGCATCAGTGGATGCATGCGAGGGGGCCGCCGGGCTTTTTCTTGGGTGCCATGGATGATGAAGCCGTCGATGATGAAGATGACGCGCTGCTTACACCCTCGGGTTCGCACAAGCGCTCCCCCTACCTGGCACGCCAAAGATGTCGTGGTTCAACACAGCCACGTATGGGGCCATCGGCCCCTTGTGGTTCGGCAAGGGGGAAGGGCGCGTTGCACAAAGAGCGGAGACAGTAGAGCAGCACGGTAGTGACGACACGGGCAGTTTTTACCCAGGTTTGGTCCACCACGAGGCGTAAAACCCTACTCCTTCTTTGGTAGATTGATGAAAGGACCGTGTTGGAGATGCAGTGCTCCAACCCGGCAAGGTTGCCTCGGGATGAGAGCAGCTACACGCGTACGAGTGTACAAGGGTTCGAATCCTCTCTAAGGTTGCCACGACCCTCCTTTTATAGGTCAAGGGGTTACCACAATGGCAAAACAGTCATTATCCAGTGATTAGATAGCCACAGTGCGATCATACCTAACTCTGTAGACAGGACAGGGTGCATTAAATGCATCGCTTAGTGTCATATCGCGGGGGAGCCCGGCAAGCCTTGCCGTGTTATTCATCCACCTTCTCGCCTGCCCGCGTGACACACCTCTGGACGGGTGTCATTTGGGGGTGATCTTCCTCAGAAATGTCTGCCATGTGCCAAATAACAGCCACTTAATCACTTGGGGGCTCGACACCGCACCGATAGGTGACTTGCGTTGCTGTGAGGTGGAGCGGTGGAGCCTTGGCGGGGTGATCCGCCCTTGGCATCCCCGGCAAGCTTTCCGGGGGAGTCCTGAGACTTATCTTCGGGGTGACCTCGACCTTGCTAGGCTTGCCTGCCCGGCAAGGGAGGTTTTTCCTTAGTGATATCTTGCTTCTTTGGCTTGTCTTGGTCTTCTTGATCCGCCCTTTGATTTCTCAAAGAGCTATATCTTCTGCTTGGACTTGTCTTGGATGCTGTAAGCTTACCCTTGAGCCTGTGTACAGTCCGGGCAACATACACCAGGGTTTGTTGCACCGACAAGCGGCAGTACTAAACAATATAGGGTTCACACAGACAAATCAAGTACTAAACAATAGTACTTACTACAGACAAGCAAAGTTGCACTAATTAAACTCTGCAGGCTATTTCTTGCCACCGACCTACAGGATGTACTCCACATAACTGACTAGGCCATGGACTTTGTGAGAGATGTCTACCGGCACCATCGCCATCTCATCAACCTTGGAGAACCTAACAGAGTGGTCTTTCCACTCATAAACATGACGATGAAGACAGTCCGCATCAGATTTGTCGGGAAGCTTTACAAGAACCACACCCTTCATAATCAAAGGCACAACTAGGAAATTGTTGTGGTGAAGTACACCCTTGAGAACACGCCTGACAACAATGCTACAGGAAAACACTTGTTCATGACAAGTGGGGACAAGGACATAATAGCTGGATAGTTTAGTAGTAGAACTCATCCTCAGGTCTTCTAGTTCACACGGCATGACTTTGAGAACTTCATCTTCACCGCAGACCTCGTTTTAATTCAAACAAAAACCAAATATTTTATTACTATCTCCGTTCAGAAATATAAGATGATTTTCGATATTTTACTCCATATAAGACTACATATACACACAGAAATGAGTGAATAAAGACACTAGAACATGTCTTCAAAGGCATGAGAGCAGAGGGATTACTTGCAGTATCCATAACACAAGTTACTGAGGCTACTATACTCTCTTCGAAGGCATGAGAGCTAAAATCTTGCATTTCCTATAACTAGCATTGATGTTCATAAAGTAGTTGAAAGGAAATCTATAAGAAATCAGTGTTATGTGCATAAATCATATGTATGTCAACCTCTTGCATGTTTTGGTCAAAAGAGAAATTTAGAACCGTCATTTGGCAGACAAAAATCACATGCAAGATCACCTAGAAAGTTGTACTACTAGTACTAGTACTGCATGTTAGATGAAAAAACACGATCAAGATTGCCAAAAAGATCGTCAAGAAGTGATATTACCTGGACTGGCTTAACGAGGGATCTCAGAGTGGGGGGCTTGGACAGGGCAATGGCCTTGAGCTTGTTTGTGGCATTCTCGGCGGGGTGCTTGTGCTTCTTCGTACCCTGAGCCTCGACGGTTTTGGCCAGAGCCATAGACATCACTTCGGCCGGTGCTCCAGGGTACATCAAGAAACCGTCAAATAGAAATAAAAGAAAAGAAACCATAATCACAAACCCAAAAGAAGAACAGAGAGGGAGTTATAGGAATAGTCGCAGGGTTGCAAGACCAGGCCTTGGCCAGAAGCAACACCATTGATGCGCTCACCTTTCCTTCTTTAGGAGAGAAGAACAATGGCAGAAGTGCATCGGGGTTTTCTTGAAGAAATGAGGAACAAGATGAGGGAGAAGCAAGTTGGGGTTTTCTTCAAGAGAGGAAGATGAGGGAGAAGAGTGAAATGATGGTTGCTTTGTCCATCCAACTTACTGCTGGAAAGGTGGGGGTTTTGTGATTTGACGGCTCATTGGGCATTACTGCGGTGCTTCGACCGGTGTAGTCTACCATGCACTTGTGCACTCTAGTACGGAGTAATTTAGTGCATGGCAAGTGGACCCCGATGCTGGCTGTCCTACACGTCGGTGAAAGTGAGTAGCAAGGTTCCCGATGACCGTCGAGGAGGATCCGCACGATAGAGCATGTCCACTATTTCTAAAAAAAATGATTACAACAAGCGTTTCCACTCTTACGATGGAGGAGTGCGAAACACAGCAGCCACTTGAACTTACACAGTACTCCTACTACTAGGCATGTGCAGTGGTTCATACGTCAGTACTATAATCTTGTTGCTAGTGTAGGAAGATATGACAATAAAAAATGATGTTGTGCGCATGTCAACTATATGAACAATAATGTAACATGCCCCTTTTTTGAGTGTCCGGTCGAGAATGAATGGTGAGATCAATGTTAACAAAACTAGGACTACAGCGCACGGAGAGTACGGTGCTACATTACTCCATGGAACATGGGATCTGAGATGAGCATGAAGGGTGCATGAGCCCACACTAGGTTAACATAAATACACTAGGAGCATGCAGAGCATGCATGAAGAGGGGTGCTGAGATGAGATGCATGAAGAGGGAACAACTATGTTGAGATGAGAATGCAACAAAACACACCCGCACGCTTTGTGTTATAGTGACTGATCTGCATCGTCTGAGTTTGATCCAACGGTCATGTTGCGCCGAGACATGCGCAGGCATAGGATGCCTAAACACCACTGAAGTCCCTTTGCTTCTCGAGGCACACGACAGTGGTGATGCAGGGTGCCATCGCCCGCAGAGCCTGCTCCCGGTCAATGGGAGCCAGCTCGTCAAAGATGGCATCCAATGGCACGAATGGATTCCGGTGACGAAGCCTTGAGAGTATTCGCCCGGCAACGGCGACGGCCGCCCGCAACCCCTCCTTGTCCAGCTCTGCCCCCACCATCGCACGAAGATGGCTCAGCTCCTCGAAGATATAGGTGAAGAAGGAGACCATGTTAGGAAGTCGCAGCTTATTGAAGTCGATGGGGTGGTCGAACGGGTTTAGCCCGACGGCCGGCATGGTCGCGCTGGCACGATGGTAGGCATCGCGCAGCCGCAACACGTGCGTGGCAACATGGTCTAGCAAGTGGTTGAGGCGATCCTGGACCTCGTCGCGATCGGCCCGCTCGCGCTCCAGCCGACTCGTCTAACCGTCCATCGTATCTCCCACTTCCTGCAGCAACACCGCCGATGCCTCTAGCATCTTTGTGGTGGACGCCTGCCGCTTTTGAAGCTCCGTGAACTCCCGCACATAAAGGAGGAGTATGGCACTCCTCTCCTCCTTGATCTCAAGGAGCTCCACGTCCTTGGCCCTGAGCTCCGCATCGTTGGCATGGAGCTCCTCTGTCAGGCGCCTCACCTCAGAGTCCGTGATCTGGTGCGCCGCCATGGAACCAGGTAGAAGCAATGGGGAGAGGAAGCAAAGGGGGCGAAATGGTTGAAAGACAATGCAATCTACAGGAAGGCGAAGGGAGCTAGCCGAGGAGCGGGGTGAATCTCTTGGTTTTCACCATGGGAAAACACCAATCGATGACTTTTCACTTTAGGGAGCAGTGGGTTTTACAGGCGGAGTCATCATGACTAATTGTTGCCGTGCCTGCTCCCGTCAATCAAAAAAATAAAAATCCTATCGCGCCTGCCGCACCCAAAGACCAGTGCAACGCAGTGGTGGATATTTAAATTTACCTACCGGCAAGGAGAGAAAAAAAGGGGTGAAAAAACAAATGTGGTGGCGGCCTAGCTAATCGGTCGCACTAGCCTAACTAGCTAGCCACCGTGCTTCACTGATGTACTCGGCGGGAAAGGTGGGCCTTTGTGATTTGATGACTCATTTACTTGCTTCGGTGCTATGGCCGAGGAGGACCCAGAAAACACGTGGTAGGGCGTCCCACATCTCGTCAAGGAAGAAAATATGCGTGCACAACCCCGGAGGACCCAGAAACCGTGTGGTAGGGTGTGCCACGTCTCGGCACGGAGGAAATATGTGCATGTTAAAATAAACTGTATCAAACTACCTATGGTTCGACCTCGGGACCCAGCTAGTTGGTTGAAAATACCCCACTAGCCACACAGCTTCATCATGCTAACGTGGCACGAAGGATAGGTGTGGTTAGCTCCGTCTCGACCAGTCACAACGTCTCTTGTTCTAGGCGATTCATCTATTTTCCAAGCATTTTTTTAGTTATAATAACACCACGGCAAGCTCGCACCGCTCTTCGTGTGTGCCCGTGCGTCTAAAGGTTGTACTAGATGGAGAGGAGAGAGAGAGATGGCAGACATGGGACCCACCAATAAGTCAGTCAACGTTCATGCATATGTTGACGAGCCACTCCCTCTACTCTACTGAACATAATATTGTATAAAATCAAGTTATGCGACAAAGCCAACAATAGTTGCGGTTTCATGCTATCGACATACGCTCTGTACTCCAGGTTGCCAGTTCGAACCTCGTCCTTCAAATTTGTTAGTTTTAGGTCCAAATTTGATCAATGACAAGTGGGCCCCCCGTGTGTTGTTCCGATATTTCAGTGTAGGATGGTTTTTTTGCACAAATACTTTGAGCGGTTAGACAAGTTACAGCACCAGTTACACATATTTTGCAAGTTTAGGAACAAAAATGATAGTGACATAGAATATCACATGCTCCCCGCAGCTTAGATGCTATGGTGATACGAGATTTTACGTCGTTGGATCTGAGGTCGAATGGCTTGGGAGTGGTCTTTGTAATTATGCGCAATTTCCAAACTCTCCACGGGTTTTTTTGAAAAAAAATACATTCAGGCCTCGTGTGAGCCGCTGGATCTTGGGTCCAACGGCTCCCAGTAGCTCATATTAGGTGCTCACCGCAGCTTAATTAGTCGTTACGGTGATACGAGCATCTAGGTCGTTGGATCTGAGATCCAATGCCATGTGCGTAGTATTTGTACTTTCTGGGCAATTCCCAAACTCTTTGAGGCCTATATTGCAAAAACATTCAAACCTCCTACTGCGAGCCGTTAGATCTCCCAGGAACTCGTATCACCATAGAATCTACTATGTGGGAGCACCTCATATTCCCCCGTGCGAGAAAACATCAGGTGCTCTTGCATCTTGGATGCTACGGTGATACGAGCTTCGAGGTCGTTCGATCTGAGATCCAATGGCATCTGAGTAGTCTTTGTGCTTGTGGGCTGTGCACGAACTCTTTGGGGGCTTTTCTGCAAAAAACATTCGAACCACCAAGGAGTCGTTGGATCTCAGATCCAACAGCTCCGAGGAGCTTGTATCACCATAGCATCTAAGGTGTGGTAGCACATGATATTCTTAAATACAAGAGTATATGAGGTCTTCCCTCATCTTAGATGCTATGATGATATGAGCTTCGAGGCCATTGGATATGGGATCCAGGGCATCTGAGTAGTTTTGGTACTAATTGTGTGCAATTCCCAAACTCATTAATGTTTCTTGTAAAAATATTAAGACATCTTGTGAGCCGCTATATCTCATATCTACATGCTCCAAGGAACTCTTATCACCATATAGCATCTAAGGTGTGGGGGCACATGATATTCTCCGGGGGGGGGGGGGCGGGGGTGCACAACCCATCCGTGTTTGGGAGGGTGGGGACAAATATAATGTTCAAAAAATATAATCTAAACAATCCTAAACAGAGCTTCACAATTTTATCTGAGGTCGAGCGGTTACCCCCCGACAATCTACATAGCTCCGCCTATGCAAGAGGTGTAGTGGGAGCGTCTAGGTGTGAGAGAGATGACGCGAGAAAGCGAGGTCAATCGAGTCATTTATAGAGGGAGAGATCGAGTGAGTGTGGTTTAGCGTACACTCGAATGTTAAAGACGATACACCGAGATATTATGCAGTGAAGCTGCAGTGAGGGTTGGAGGGAGATATTTATCGAGAGAGTGGCCTAGATAGACTTTGTGTGTGCGCGCACGGTGAAGGTGTTTTACAAAGGCAATGTACGTGTCTTGAGAGGGAGAGGGAGGGTTTGTCATGGATGGCACGACGAGGTTGTGTGTGAGAAATACATTTGTTGAGAGTGTGAGGGCGGGTGTGACATAAATGGAGATCGAAATGTGAAGAGAAATAATGAGCGCGCGTGTGTCGGATACCAATAGCTCTATTAACAAAGAAATGAAGATCGATCGATACATGAAGTATGTGTGGTGGGGGGGGGGTGTCGATGGAGAGACCTAAACACAACATTTGCATGTACATAGTACTAGACTTAATATTCATGTTTCAATTTATTGTGCATTTTAAATATTGAATTGAGGACCATGCATCGCTTACATTTTATTTTTGAATTCGTGTCATACATGCATGGTCATACATCCACGTTGAGATCACTATATCACAAACTCACTCTAATTCAAGAACTCGTCATAAATCAATTACCGTGCCTTTTGGAATGACCAGTTATTTGCAAGGAAAATACAGGCATTGTAATAGGTATAGATTCGTTCGGCAATTTTTAAAAATGATTCCTTTTGCATTCTTGAATGGTAGCACCCGACTGCGTACCAGCCAGACCCGGGCTCATGTCCTGCTGGTGGCGTGCGTGGTACGCACATTAGCCAACCCCAACCAAAAGAACCGCAATATTAAACTTCGCGCCTCCACTGAAGCCTCCGCGTTTTGAGTAGAAATATCTGGTGGCCAGAATTCCAGCCCTAGGAAATTCCCCTCATGTCCCCGGTCCATAATGACAAACGATGAACAATGGAGGGATGGTTTAGTAACTAGCCGACGTTACCTACTGTGCCGCGCACAGTTCAATTACCTTGGTCGCCGCTACCCAAGGTCACCCATCAACTCCATTGCCTAGTACTAATTGTACTACACCAGGATGAGTACAGAATGGAGCTCCGTTTGTTGATTTTGTTCGTGCGTTGTTCATGCCTACTAGAGTTACTATATCAGACAATGCACTGGTATGGAGGGATTATCTTTTTACTCTGCATATATAACTTGTCTGAAGTCTAACTAAGCAAAATGTTTGACCAAATCCTTTCTTAAGAAATATTAACATCTACAACAGTAAAGATGTATGGCTTGAAAATTTATTTCATGATGCAGGTTATGATATTGTTTCGAATCCTATATTTTAAATTCTAGAAAATCCAAAACTGACCTGAAATTCATGAAACTGAGCATGGTCACGTGATATGGCACAAATAGGCTGTCATATTTTTTTTGTTCAATTTGAGACAAGCTGCTTATGAAAAGTTGCACAAATGAAGAGCCAATGTATTTTGGAACAAAGACATGTCACGTTAACGCAACGGTTTCACTATTCAAACCATGGGCGTTAGACCTACGTGCCGCCACGAGTCCCGCTTCTCATCGGCAGGTGCCGTCCGAGCAAGCATGTGAGTCGACGGGAGGCATGCGAGCAGACCACTACGCCTGCTGACTGGGAGGCGTGCGAGTAGGCCGCTGCGTAGGCTCACCGGGAGGCGAGCCCTTTGACCAGGCTCCGCCGCCCACCTTCCTCCCAACTGCCCCGACTTTTAATGGCGTCGGCGCCGTAGTTTAAGTCACCCCCGCACTCCCCGGTCTCGTTACAATCTTCTCTCTTCCTCTTGGATTCTCCTGTCATCTACCTCCAACCAGCCTGACCTCACCATACACCATGCCGCTTCACGATGGCCTGCCCTTAGTCTTCCAGCTTCCTGAGGAAGACACCCAGCCGGAGTCTCAAGAACTTAAGGTGCTTTGGGACGAGCTTGAACTGGCCTTGCGGGAAGACGCCGTGCCTGTCCCCGCTCCTGTTCCAGCTCCCGTCGCCCCAACTGCACCAGCACCCATCCCCGTGGCATTGATGGCCTGGGAGCCGCACATTGTCGCCAAGCTTGAAGCCACAGGGTTCCACGAGGTCCCCGCTGACTTTCACGCTCCCGTGCACCTGCCAGCACATGCGCCTGCGTGTGCACTGACGCGTGCGCCCGTGCTGGTGCACGTGCACACGAATGTCTTCGCCGCGCCATTGCCAGCGCATGTCCCCGCGCTGGTGCCGATGCCCCCCTCAGCGGCATGGATCGCCGCCGTCGACCGCTTCCTTGCACCAACGCCAGACGCCTCCTCCCGCCAGTTGACTGGCTCCTGGAGACCGAAGTCCAGAACATTCTGGCGTTCCTTGAAGCTAGGGCCCACGTCTAGGAGTACGCCAAGAATGGTGCAAGATGCTGCCATCGCCACCAGTCAGTGGCCCTGACGACACACAGAGCACGACAGAGGAGCCGCTTCCTGGCGCAAGATGCCTCCGCCGCCGCCGCGTGATCTAAATATGCCATGAAAAACGTTCGGATTGCCATGCTTAATATCCGAACGTTTGGGATTTATCATTTGCGTTTATTTTAGTTCGATCGTGGTATGAATGTAAAGTCGCAGTCAGACTGAATGAAATCTATGGTTTGATTGATTGAATGTTCTGCTAGAGCCATATCAAATTAAATATAAAACGTCATCAAGCGACATGTATTCCTTCTCATCGCAAACATTTCATATTAAATACCACGTCAATTCCAATTTTTTTAGGGAAGTCAGTTCCAAATACTTGTAGGGCGCGAGTAGTCCCCTTGTTCGAGCACTAGGCGATACATCTATTTATCCACGCATTTAATTGTTAGTAGATACTACTAGCCTAACTTGTCCGTCACGGTTACTTTTGTTCCTAAACTTGTTACATATAATACTATTACTAGTATTACGTGAAACTGGTGCCGTAACTTGTAAACGCGTCGAGATACGGTCAATGGCAACACCGCCCGCGCGTTCTTCGTGTTTGCCCGTGCGTCTAAATGTAGAAGGGGAGGAGAGAGAGAGAGAGAGCAGACATGGAACCCACCAGTAAGTGAAGTGGAAAGGTACGTGCTCACGAGCCGGTCCCACTAATGTACAAAAGTTAATATAAAAACATGTTCTCCATTAAATAGGTTGTGGTAATATACTAACATTACATCAACAAAGGGGAGTACAACAAACGTTGCTACTATGTTGCCTATTGATGTGCGGCTTGAAGGCCCTGGTCACATGTTCGATCCTCGTCCTTTTTTATTTTTAATTTATACTAGTAAGGTACACGTGCATTGCACGCATGAGATTGGGCAACCAAATTATGAATAAATACCACACCATAGCATGTAAGCTTTGATTCATATATGCATGATGTAGATGTTCATTTAATTCTTATAGTTCATCTCATTCAAAATCAAAAAGTTTTATAAAAAATTTAATCTATTTCAAGATACATGGAATTGTGCATTGTAGAGCATAAAGTAAAAACAAATAATGGCAATTCATTTAAAAAAAAATTTGGGCAATTATGATACAGAAGATTCTAGAACAAAGGAGAAGTGCTTGTGTTTTGAGGTTTGTGCATTATGCCTAAGTTCAACCATGCAGTCTTCTAGATTGTACATGTGGCAGAATGTGGTGGAATGTAGATGATATCCAACGGCCAGTAATGCTCGGATTTGCCATCTCTGTACCGTCGGATTGGCTTCATCCAACGACCATCTTTCAAAGTTATTCAGACACTATATAGGGGTGTAGATATGGGTCCAAATTTGCTCCATGACAGTTGCCCCCCCCGGTGTGTAGTTTGTAGCACTTTAATTTCTGAGTCAAAATTTGTTCCATTACAGGTGGACTCCGGGTGTGTAGTAATAATTAAAGAGAACACCAGAGTTTTTTTTTTTGCAAAAATACCATGATGCGACGTGGAAGGTTAGAAAGGGCATCCGAGATAGCGATGACCGAGCCAGAGGGAAAACAACTGGGGAGGGGCGGGGGTTGCAACGGTGTTGTCGGGGGTTGGATGCGACATATGCCAAAGGATGGCTTATCATGGTCGGGGTTAGTAGAACATCGCCGGTGCCTGGAAGCGGGATGAGGCGTAGACACGAACGCCGGCGTACTTTACCCAGGTTCGGGGCTCTCCTAGGAGATAACACCCCTAGTCCTGCTCTGCGGGGTCGCCGCATGATCACTAAGGCACCTGTGAGTACAAGGTGCTCCTTGAGCTGTATGCCAGAGGTAGAAGAGAGCAGGGCCGACTCTCTCCTCACTCTGGATGAGTCTAGGCTTTACAGGTTCCAACCCTTTGCATGGGTGCCCTGGGGGGTTTATATAGGCCTACCCCCCCAGGGGTACAATAGTCATCTGGCCGGGTGTAGGGTCTGGCGGTCAGCGTCCCTGGCCGCCGGCTTCTCTGTCAGCTACCAGGGCCCGCCGCCTGGTGGGCCCCGCCGACTGGTCTGGCTCGGAGTCGACAGGCCACTCCCGCCACTTGCGGGTCTCATCAGCTGCTTGTTGCTGTAGCCGTAATGCAGATGACGCGTGCTTGGTCGGGGGGGGGGGGGCGTGGCTACAGTCCCGCCGTCGGGTGGGAAATCACTGTAGCCACATCGTGTCTTTTCTGGTTTAATGGCGCGTGGACTTCGAGGGAGGAGGGGCTGCTTGCTAGAGGCCGGCCTCCCACCGGTCCGACTGGTCAGGCTCTGCCGCCTTCTAGTCTCTCGCTGCCTGGTAGGGCCTGCCGCCCGCAGGCCGTACCGACAGGCCGTCGTGGGAACAGGGCTTTGCCTGGTAGGAGTGACGTCAAGGGTGGGGTGGCCACAGTGCCACATCGTGGGGAGATCTCTGCCTGTACGGAGCACTGTGGCCGCGCCGTGCCCTGGATATGGGGGAATGGGCTATACTGTAGCCACATCCTGTCTTGTCTTCTTAATGGGGGCGTAGACTTTGAGGGCGTCGTGGGCCACCTGTTCTAGGAGCCGGCCTCTCTGGAGGCCGCCTGCTAGGAGTCGGCCCGTCTTGGGGCCGTTTTTCGGTGCTTGGCCGTCCTCTGGCATCCGGCCTTGTGAGCCAGCCGGCCACCAGAAGGCGGTGCTTTATCCTTGATGCTTGAGGGGCGCAGCCGGCCCAATGTCTTGAAATGCTCAGGGACCCGGGTTAGGCTACCCGTGGCCCATTACTCCGACAGGTGTTTGGAGTAGTTGTGGGGTGAATGCTACAAAAATATAATTTAAACCCACCGGAATAAATGCCTTCACAAATTAATCGAAGGTTGGAGTCCCCCTCGCAATGTAAATAGTTCCGGCTCTGCGAGGGATGGAGAGGTAGCTTCAATGTGTGGAAGAGATGGCGTGAGAAAGCGAGGTCAATCGAGACATAGATAGAGACAAAGTGAGTGTGCGTCGACATTAATTGAAAAGATATATATATATATATATGCTATGGATAGAGATTATCCGATTGAGCTTTTGGGAAGGGTGAGGGCTGTAAGAGAGTGCTTGATAGATGATCCAGTCACAGACAGGTACATATATCATTTGTGCATGGGAGGAAGCAAGGTCAATCGATACATAGATAAAGAGAGGGAGAGAGAGATTGAGCGAGTGTGGGTCGTCATGCGATCAAAAGAGTGAGACAGGTTGGAGAGAGTGACCTAGATAGACAATATGCGTGAGAGAGTATACAGTATGAATATGTCGAATTAGGCCCAAACATGGAGATATATCGTTTGTGTGTGAGAAAGAGCGAGGTCAATCGAGACATGCACAGAGAGAGAGAGAGAGAGAGATTGAGTGAGCGTGGGCCGCCATGAGGTCGAAAGAGTTGAATGGCTTGGAGAGACCGATCTAGATAGACAATCTGCGTGAGAGAGTATAGAGTGTGTCGATCAAGGCCCGAACAGGGAGATATATCATTTGTGTGTGAGAGAAAGCGAGGTTAATTGATACTTAGATAAAGAGAGAGATTAAGCGAGTGTGGGCCGCCGTGCGGAAGAAAGAGTGAGACGGTATCTCGAGAGTGACCTAGATAGACAATGTGCGTGCGTGCGCATGAGAGGGAGGGGGTCTAGATAGGCAATGCATGTACCTACCGAGAGAGGGTGGCAGGGGGAGAGAGTGAGAGAGGGAGCTCGGCATGGAGTGCAATGGCGGGTGTGTGAGAGTTAGAGATCGAAACATGGAGAGAAAGAATGAACGTGCGGAAACCAATAGCTTTGTAAGGTGGTTAGGAGAGGAAGATTGATCAATAGAGGAAGTATGTAGCGTGTGTGCCGAGGGGGGGGGGACCTAAAAATAACATTTGAATGTAGATAGTACTAGAATTAATATTGAAGTTTCAATTTAGTGTACATTGTAAGATTTGAATTAAGGACCATGCATATGGCTTCCATAATTATTTCGAATTCGTGCCATACTAGGTTTGGAAAAGTTGATATTGACTCGATTGTTGTGGTATTTTGTATGTGTGTGGTCATATGCTTGAATCCATCCAAAGTTTTCTCAATAAAAAACCATGGTGTTCATCTTATACATATATGAATTTGTATTAAAAAAGTAGCATGGATACCGTGAAATGCAAAATCCATGTTAGAATTGGAGATCGCTATGTGACAAACACACTCTAATTCAGAGAACTCGTCATTGATTAATTCATAGTATCTCATTTCGAAGGACTAATTATTTGCAAGGAAAACACGGGAATGGTAATACATAGTACAAGATTCATTTGCCAATGAAATAAGATTCATTTTCATTCTCAAATGTAGGCACACCAGGCAGACCAGGGTCGTGTCGTGGTGGTTGCGTGTGTCGTACGGATGCTAGCACCCACCCCCTCCCCCCCCCCCAAAAGAACAACGACAAAAAAAGTTTGTGCTTCCATGTTTCGGATTGAAATATCTGGCGGCCCCAATTCCAGCCCTGCAAAATCTCCCTTCTCCCATGTCCCCTTCCGCGCCCAGAGCTCTCAAATCCCTAATTTGCCGCCAACCCAAGCAAAATTTGAATCGCCCTTCGTCTCGTCTCTTTCCCCACCTCTGTGCCGGACGACGACGACGGTCGCGCTTCACCATTGCACCGGAGCTACCTCATCTACGCCCTCGTCCACCACACCGGGTGGTCCACCCACAATGTCAGCCACCGCAGCCAACATGCCTCACAGACACCGACTTCCACTGCATCAGGTGCGCTTCACCGACACCGTCTCCCACCTCACCGGGGCTACTTCACCGAGAACATCGTCACACCTCCACCCCCTGACGCTGTTGGTGCTTCACCAATGGCCTCGTCCACCACATCGTAGTGCTCCACTTCCGCTCGAGATCTGCATCCGTACGCGGCCAACCAACGCCAGTGCATCACCCTCAATGGCTCTGAAGTGACCCGCACTCTAGCTAGGTGAGCATGACCAAATGCTGGCCCGAACTAGGTATCCACATTTCACTCCATTGTGCACTGTTCTGACGATGTTTGGATATCCTTTTACTGCTCTCTTAGCTTACACGCCTATGCAACTCTGACTTTAACTCTTATTTCTTCTGGAGATATCATCTGAAACAAGCAAAAGCATTTTTAGCGAAGCATGATGGCGCTACGGGATCTAGTACACATCCTGCACGCCGGTATAACCTTGTAAGTACCTGTCCTCCGGTACAACAGCAAGGTCGATTCCTCTCATTTGATCAACCATTCATCCAGTCAAACATGCAGAGGGGGATGCAAGGAGCACAAGGCCTGCACATCCAAGCAAGTGGTAACATGGACTTGTACATGGAACATCCCAAGCGGAAGTAGAGCTGCAGTGAGCCTGTACAACGAGCTAGCGTAAGTCCCTGCATTTCATTTAATTCGTACTGGCCTGCGTGTATGATTTGTGTGCAGTGGTGGATCCACGAATTCAAGTTACCAAGGGCGAAAATTTAACTTAAAAAATACGAAGGCACTTGCACTCCGGAAATCAACATAACTTGAGAAATGTGAAGCTACATGCACTTTGAAAACCAGCTAATGAACAAAGGAGTTCCAGATTATAAAACACTAAATGATGTAAGCACCAAAAAACACAAAATGCAATATGGTGTACAAGGACTACTAACATGGACTGTACCTGCTTGAATTATTCGTTCTCTGGCCGAAAATATCCAATTGTAATTGCACTTATAACTAGTGCGCAAACTGCATATCAATATATCTATCCTGCACAAGTATGTCAATAGTTTGAAACAACAGATTAGAAAAAGTATTTATGCTAGGTTGTCATGATACGGGGACTTTCTGGTAGTTGGCCTTGATGTTTCCTCAAGCCATGAAAATGTACTATAATTTGCTTGTCATCAATTCCTGCAAATCTCTCTCTCTCTCTCAACATAGCAGATCATCATTATACACTAAATCATGGGAGCATGCAAAATGCTTGCATTAGATCCCTCATTAGACACTATATGTTCATCACCAGGAGCATGTAAAATGTTTGCATCAAATCCTTCATTAGCAGTATGTTCATTAGACACTTCAGGCTCAAGAACAACATGAGCTTGTATGTTTGCATCGGAAACTTGATTAGACACATCAGGTTCAGTCAGTTCAGTATTGATTGGGAAAGTTATAAAATAAGCAGAAATTGGTTTCATTTTCTTATAGATTCCCTACATACAAGCAGTTTTACAACACCGTCAGGTTTAACCATTGGCCAGAAATTGAACAGTTGAATTAGATATAATCAGGGATGTGATGTACCTGCTCATTGCGCATGCTGCTCTTGCAAGCTGCGACTGTCCGTTTGCGCAAGCTCGATGCCATGCCCGTGTTGCCGCCACTGCCTCCCACGCAAGCTACACCCAGGGTTGGATCTTCATCTTCTTGTCCTTCCATTCTCTTGAAGCTCGGTGACCGGCGTCCAACGAGGGTGCGAGGAAGTGCTCTGTCTGTCTGTCCAGCGGCGGCTAGGTTAGGCTCGAACCAGACTTGAGGCTAGAGCGAATGAATTGGGGATTTTTCTTGCTGTCGATCGATATGGGAGGTGCTCGTTTGGGTCGCGAGCCTGCTATAGGGCCTGCCTTGCACTTACGTTATTGGCCCATCCAAATTGAAACATTTTTCTTTATTTTTTACATTGCCTGCTCGTGCGCTGGGACGAACAAAACTAGCCTGAGCCAACCTGGACGACACAAACTAGGTGCACACTTTCTAGCCACCCGAGGCGGCCGCCCATACCAGCCCCTACGGTGGCATCGCCCCTTTTTGCGTGTATGATTGGGGTAGTGAAAAATATTCCAGTGGCGCTTTTGATTTACCCACAGAATGGTTGAATTGCTTATTTCTATGAACTGAGTTTGCCAATAATGTGAAGGATGCCAGTCTTTTCATCCTATTGTAGATTGCTTAGATCTCGATATGCCAAATGTAATCGCATGAAATATACAGTAAAAGCCAGTGTGATGTGTGTTGCTAAACTAGTCTGACAACCCATCCTCATATAACATATCAAGGACGCATCATCTTATCAGATTAACCATTTGACTTACCAATGCAGTGTGGGAAGAAAGAAGTATTGGGACTGCGTATCCAAACAATTGATGCCATGGACTCCTTCGTAGAACCTTGTAAGCGAAAAAGAAGTTGCAGTGTGCCTGTACAAAGAGCTAGCCTAAGTTCAGTTACCTGCTTCTCGGAATTTTAGTTAGCCACTGATTGCAAAATTGTTCAATTACCTTGATTGGCTTAATTTAGTTTGCTACTGAGTACATAATGGCATAGCCTGTTAATCCTATTATAGACTGCACCTATCTATGTGTTTGATACTTACTGTTAAGAATTACTTGTTTGCCTGAACTTAAATAGCTACTTAAGCACGTAGATAGCTGGTCATATGTACTTCTAGGGTGCAGCAAAATTCATGTGTAATTTATGTTCTGATACCCTGTTTGTTTAAATGGCTTGCTGTTATGACTTGTAGCACTAGTAATGTTTGCATGTTCATAGACAGACAACTGTCAGGTTTATATGAGGGACAACGTCTTTTTAACTTATATATATATATATATATATGTGTGTGTGTGTGTTAGAATCATTTTGCTTACATCAAAGAAATTTACAGATGTCTGTGTTGCTGGTAAACGGTACCGACTTGTTACTTTAATACGTTTCAAAGAACTTGTTAGTTTTACTAGTTCATGTGTAATTAAATACGTTGCCAAAACTGGTTAGTTTTACTAGTTTGATGTTAGTTTCTTATGGCTCTTGCAACACTTTATTTATGATTGCTAACATTCAAGTTTGCAAGATCCAACTGAAACTCCGTTGGCACAACAGGTATGTTTTCAAAAACTTCCTTGTTTACCTTGTTTGCTGGTGTAACTTCTTGCTGTAATCATCTTACCAACTTCAACTTTTCAGGATCCAATTGGAAGTCCAATTGCACAACAGGTACATTTTCAAAATTTTAATTATGTAACAGGTTTGCTGCTATAACCTATTGCTGTAATCATCTTACCAACTTCAAGTTTTCAAGATCCAATTGGAAGTCCAATTGCACAGCAGGTACATTTTCAAAAATATATTTGTGTAATAGGTTTGCTGCTCTAACTTGTTGCTCTAATCAAGTTACCGGCTACTCAACTTTTCAGGATCCAAGAGAAACTCCAATGCCACAACAGGTTCCTTTTGCAAAACTTCTTTGTTTAACTGCTTTGCTGCTGCAACTAGTTGCTCTAATCATGTTACTGGGTACTCAACGGATCCAAGAGAAACTCCAATGCCACAACAGGTACCTTTTGTAAAACTTGTTTGTTTAACTGCTTTGCTGCTGCAACCGGTTACAATGATGTTAATAACTACTTTTTAGCATCCAATCGAAACTCTTTAATTCCTTTTTTGTTTAACTGGGTTGCTGTTCTAACTCCCAGTTGAGATGTTTTGCTAACTTCAACTTTTTGGAATCCAATCAGAACTTTAATGGCAAAATAGGTTAGCCCAATATCAAAGAGCAAGGTCCCCATGGACGTTGTATCATCCCACAGCAGTGGCGCCGGCCCAATCGTGCATCATGAATTGCCAACTGCTGATGCTCTAGAGGCTAAACTATGGGTAGAAAGAGATTCTGCTTCTGCACAATCACAAGCAGTACTCAAGACAACCATTAAATATTTGGTGGATTTCAAAATGAAGCAAGCCGAGACTGACCGCATTGTTAAGGTCCTGAAGGAAAAAATTAAATTAAATTCCCACTTGGTAAATCATAGGTGAAATGTTTTTTCCATCGTTGAATAACCTTTCTGTTGTTTGTTCATGTAATCGATCAAACCATTTGTTTTAGAGATCATGTAATAATTGTTTTTTGTTTTTTAGTTTGTATTTTTTAGCACGAGTCTGTATTAATTGATAAGACTTTGAGATATTTCATTTTGATTGCTATGCCAGACCTACAAATATGCCAATCATGCTGAATGTGCATTCAACAATAATAGTAGTATAGATGGTCCTTAAGTGGCATGCATCTGAAAGGGCCAAGATGTTGTACTAGCTTTGCTAAAAAATGATGCTCTTCTAGCAAAAAAAGTACACCGGCCTGGCTTATGTATGTTAGTTGATATTATTGATCCATATACTCTATAAGTGTTTATATGTCTGTTAGTTTTGTACATTATTGGTTGATTGACTCAGTATTTTCAATCTTGAGACATCGCTTATGTACATATCTAAATGGAGTACACTATATGCTGCTTGTGTCATACATGTTACACTTGAGTTGGACATAAAGTGGTTTCAAATATTTGAATTGACCTTAAACTGGATTCTACTTTCTGAATTCGAGTATTGGAATTTGTAAATCATATTCATATATGATAGTGGAATACATCTTTTTTATGCTTTTGAAGATATAAAAAAAACATAGAATGATTTATAGAGATTCATATAAGAATACAAAATGGATTCGAATTTAGTTGTCAGGGTAAACATGAATGCTTATTGTCCCAAAATTTCAAAGAAGCGGCAAACTATCGACTCCCACGTCGGCTGCCCGAAGCCAGTGTTTGCGAGATGGAAATTACTGTCTACCCCTTACACGGACAATCCATCGGCCCGATTTCCACTGCTCTCAATAGGGGTAGGTTAGTAACTTCAATTAGATGTGACATGACCGCCTCTGAGCCCATTCAGACATGGTGGGCGCCAAACGTGGGCGGCAAAACACATTTGATTCAAGCTCGTCTGAAAGACCTCTGTCTCTCCCTCCATTTCCCCATTCATACACGATGGGCGGCAATTTTTTTAATAGGGGCTGGTTTGTAACTTCACTCAGATGTGACACAACCGCCCTACCTGTCAGCCCCGTTCATACACCGTGGGCACCAAACGTGGGCACCAAAACACCCTCTCCTCGCCCGAAACCACTCTGGGCAAATATTGGGGAGATGCGAGATTACCATCCTATCCCCAACCGACAAGACGTCCAAATTTTAAACGGGGGCTAAGTTCGTAACTTTCCCATATTTCAGGCAGGCGCGTCCCGAAAACATGGTTCCCTGTACCTCTCCCTCCATTTTCCCATTCATACACTGTCCGCGCTAGAACACCATCCCCACACCAGCCTCCTCCATCCGCCACCCCATCCATCGCCGCCGTCCTCCACCATGCCGGAGCGCCTACCAAGACCGCATCGTCCACTGCTAGTGATGGACGTTTCTCATGCACGGAGACAGACCAGGAGCCTTGCAACACATCCTCTCGCTTCATTGGCGCCGTCGTCCTCCTTGCCTGGGCCGCTCCGACGACCTTCTCGTACACCGCAATGGGACTTATCCCCCGATGCACCCGTCTACCGTTGCAGATCTGTTTCAACGCCACCGATAGCCATCGCACCCCCAATGCCTACACGGCGCCGCAAGAGAGGTGGTACTACTTCATAGCTGCTCAACTTTTTGATCTCAACCAGAAAATAGATCGTAACTTGGTTACTGTACTTTCTTTTCAGCTCTTAGAATTTAGTTCTTAGTTCGAAGAAAACAATGGTTGCTAAGTAGCATTTCTGCGGTTTGCAGCTTCAAATCTGCCATGGCACAGTCATAATAGGGTTTAATTGATCATGCTTAGGGTTTCCCCCCTTTTATGATCACTATACAATTAGCCTACGTTCTTCGTATCATAATAGCACGGCTCCACCCATCAAGCTAAACAAGCTTAGTTGTTCAAATACGAATCTGATATTATTAAAACAGATTCATTTAATTGGTTAGCTAAATGTTCCTAATTTAGTTTCGAAAATGCATGTACGCCGCTGGGGTGTGGATCTACATGGTGTCCACGGTGGGCCGCGGCCCTCCCTGGGATTTTGGGTCGGCCCAGACCCCGATTCCCCTCTGTTCTGCTGCACTTCCGATCTCTACTTGCCCCCAGCCGCCTGCCTCGCCGGGGACTTGCCGTCCCCAGATGGCATGACTCTAGGAGAAGACGCCGGACTAACAGGAGGCCAGGAGCCGCTCGCCCAACAACGTCACCGCAGCCCGGGCGCGCCTCCGTGCCTACCTTCCCAGTCCGTTTAGGGCTCAGGCGTGGAGCACCCACTAAGCGAACCCGATTTATCCTGAGATACATTCTTAACACTTAGCAACCACTGATAACCCACAAGTATAGGGGATCGCAACAGTTTTTGAGGGTAGAGTATTCAACCCAAATTTATTGATTCGACACAAGGGGAGCCAAAGAATATTCACGAGTATTAGCAGTTGAGTTGTCAATTCAACCACACCTGAAAGACTTAATATCCGCAGCAAAGTATTTAGTAGCAAAGTAATATGGAAGTAACAGTAATGGTGGCAAAAGTAACAATAGCAGTTTTGTAGTGATTGTAACAGCAGCAGCAATGAAAGTAACTTAGCAAAGATCAATATGTGAAAAGCTCGTAGGCATTGGATCGGCAATGATAATTGTGTTGGATAATAGTCATCATGTAGTAGTCATATCCTAGGGTGACACAGAACTAGCTCCAGTTCATCAATAGAATGTAGGCATGTATTCCGTATATAGTCATACGTGCTTATGGAAAAGAACTTGCATGACATCTTTCCTACCCTCCCGTGGCAGCGGGGTCCTAATGGAAGCTAAGGGATATTAAAGCCTCCTTTTAATAGAGAATCGGACCAAAGCATTAGCACTTAGTGAATACATGAACTCCTCAAACTACGGTAATCACCAGAAAGAATCCCAATTATTGTCACCTTGGGGTATGCGGATCATAACTCATAATAGGTGTCTACAACTTGCAAGATAGGATCAGGAACACACATATATTCCTGCCTCCCTCAAGAATGTATCGCTTGGCCACTCACACGGCCGAACCTCCGCAGCGCGAGGAAGGTTGTACTTGGGCTTCTTCTTCTCCTCATTTTAATTTCCCTCGAAATTCCGGCTCGAAGAACCCCTTTACCACCTCCTCATGGTTTCTCTTCTCTCTGAAAATTTCTGAAATTTTTAGTGACTCAAAATAAAAGTGAATCAAACTCAACAAAACTTATAGCAACTACTCCCACAAGTGTCTAGAGGCTATATCATGCAACAAAACTACTTTGAACCATATAAATTGGACATGCAAGCTCAAGAACATGGGTCACCACAGCAGCAAAATTTGCACTAAATAAAGCACTAGAACAAAAACTAATTGGACCAATGGAGGAGTCACATACCGATGAACAATCCCCCGAAATAGTTTCGGAAACGGAGTTCCAAGCAAGGAGATAAAAATGGCAGCAAAATGAGCAAGAACACGGGTTTTAGTAATGGTGTGATTTTTTCTGGAGGAAGACGAAGTGGATGGGTGGCTGGAATAAGTGAGGGGACCCACATGGGACCCACAAGCCCTCTAGGCACGCCCTGTGGGCTTGTGGCCCATTGGTACACCCCCCTGAGGTGTGTTCAGTGCCAAAAATTCTTAAATATTATGGAAAAAATCATACTAAATTTTCAGGGCATTTGGAGAACTTTTATTTTCTGGTCATTTTTTATTGCACAGATAATTCAGAAAATAGAAAAATAATAGTATTTTTGCTTTATTAAATCTAAATAACAGAAAGTAAAAAGGGGTACAGGAAGTTGTGTTTACTAAATTCATCCATCTCATGCCCATCAAAAGGAATCCATTAACAAGGTTGATCAATTCTTATTAATAAACTTCCTCCGAATGACATGAAACCGGAGAATCATTGTATAACACTAGGTTACCTCAACGGGGATATGCATGTTCCCAATAATAAGAAGATCATATTTCTTTTTGACAGTAGGAAGAGGGAATTCAAAACCTCCAATAGTAATTGTTGAAAATTTTCCAATAGAATTGATACTATTCACTTGAGGTTGTTTCTTTGGAAAGTGTACCATATGCTCATTACCATTAACATGAAAAGTGACATTGCCCTTGTTGCAATCAATAACAGCCCCTGCAGTATTAAAAAAGGGTCTACCAAGGATGATCAACATACTGTCGTCCTCGGGTATATCAAGAATAACAAAGTCCATTGAAATAGTAACATTTGCAACTACGACAGGTACATCCTCACAAATACCGATGGGTATAACAGTTGATTTATCAGCCATTTGGAAAGAGATTTCAGTGGGTGTCAACTTATTCAATTCAAGTCTACGATATAAAGATAAAGGCATAAAACTAACACCGGCTCCCAAATCACGTAAAGCAGTTTTAACATAGTTTCTTTTAATGGAGCATGGTATAGTTGGTATTCCTGGATCTCCTAGTTTCTTTGGTATTCCACCCTTAAATGTGTAATTAGCAAGCATAGTGGAAATTTCAGCTTCCGGTATCTTTCTCTTATTAGTAACATTATCTTTCATATACTTAGCATAAGGAGACATTTTTAGAATATCAGTCAAACGCATTGGCAAAAAGACAGGTCTAAGCATTTCAACAAAGTGCTCAAAGTCTTCATCATCCTTTTTCTTGGATGGTTTAGGGGGAAAGGGCATGGGTTTCTGAACCCATGGTTCTCTTTCTTTGCCATGTTTCCTAGCAATGAAGTCTCTCTTATCTTATCTTTTATTCTTAGGTTGTGGGTTATCAAGATCAACAGCAGGTTCTATCTCCACATCATTATCATCACTAGGTTGAGCATCAACATAAACATCATCATTATCATTATTACTAGGTTCATGTTCATCACCTGATTGTGTTTCAACGCTAGAAATAGAAACATCATTTGGATTCTCAGGTGTGTCTATAACAGGTTCACTAGAGGCATGCAAAGTCCTATCATCATCCTTTCTCTTTTTATTAGGAGGACTAGGTGCATCAGTATTAATTCTCTGAGAGTCTTGTTCAACTCTCTTAGGATGGCCCTTAGGATACAAAGGTTCATGATTCATTTTACCACCTCTAGTCGTAACTCTAACATCATTATCATTCATCTTATTATTCATCTCATTAAGCAAATCATTTTGTGCCTTGAGAACTTGTTCTACTTGAGTTTTTACCATGGAAGCATGTTTACTAACAAACTTGAGATCATTAACAGTTCTAGACATATAGTCACTCAACTGTTCAAGCATATAAGCATTACGTTTCAATTGTCTACTAACATAAGCATTGAAGTTTGTTTAACAATAAAGTTATCAAATTCATCCAAGCATTGACTAGCAGACTTATCATAAGGAATATCACCTTCATCAAATCTATAGAGAGAATTTACCTCTACTACCTGTGTCGGAGTATTAACACCATGTATTTCCTCTATAGGTGGTAAATTCTTAACATCTTCAGCCTTAATACCTTTTTCTTTCATAGATTTCTTTGCCTCTTGCATATCTTCAGGACTAAGAAATAGAATACCTCTCTTCTTCGGAGTTGGTTTAGGTGGTGGTTTGGGAAGATTCCAATCATTATCATTACTCAATAGTACTTCAGCTTGCTCAACAGTTCGTTCCCTGAAAACACAACCAGTACAACTATCTAGGTGGTCCCTAGAAGCATCGATTAGTCCATTATAAAAGATATCAAGTAATTCATTTTTCTTGAGAGGATGATCAGGCATAACATTAAGTAATTGGAGAAGCCTCCCCAAGCTTGTGGGAGACTCTCTACTTCAATTTGCACAAAGTTAAACATTTCCTATAAAGCAGCTTGTTTCTTATGCGCAGGAAAATATTTTTCAGAGAAGTAATATATCATATCCTGGGGACTACGCACACAACCAGGAGCAAGAGAATTAAACCATAACTTAGCATCACCCTTTAATGAGAAAGGAAGCAACTTAAGAATATAGTAATAGCGAATTTTTTCCTCATGAGCAAATATGGTGGCTATATCATTTAATTTAGTAAGATGTGCCACAAAAGTTTCAGATTCATAACCATGGAAAGGATCAGATTCAACCAAACTAATTAACTCAGGATCGACAGAAAATTCATAATCCTTATCAGTAACAAAGATAGGTGAAGTAGCAAACTTAGGATCATATTGCATTCTAGCATTCAAAGATTTTTCTTTCCACTTGCATAGTAGTTTCTTAAGGTCATCTCTATCCTTACAAGCAAGAAAGTACCTAGCTACCTCTCCACCCATAACATAACCCTCAGGTATAACAGGTACTTCATATCTAGGAGAGCTAGGTCTAATGGGTGTTTCAAAGATTTTGGTTTCAATAATTTCATCAGTTTCAGAAATATCATTAGTTTCAGCATTCTCAATATCTTTAGCTCTAGCAAGTTGTTCATCAAGAAATTCGCCCAGTGGCACTGTATTATCAAGTAAAGTAGTAGTATCATCATAAGCATCATGCATAGCAGGAGTAGCATCATCAATTACTTACGACATATCAGAATTAATAGCAGGTGGTGGTGTCGCAAGCTTACTCAAAACAGAAGGTGAATCAAGTGCAGAGTGTGATGGTAGTTCCTTACCTCCCCTCATAGTAGAGGAAAAAAATCTTGGTTTTGGTATCTTTCAGATTCTTCATAGTGGTCAACAGATATAAATCCCAAGTGACTCAGCAAATATAGCTATGCTCCCCAGCAACGGCGCCAGAAAAAGGTCTTGATAACCCACAAGTATAGGGGATCACAACAGTTTTCGAGGGTAGAGTATTCAACACAAATTTATTGATTCGACACAAGGGGAGCCAAAGAATATTCATGAGTATTAGTAGTTGAGTTGTCAATTCAACCACACCTAAAAGACTTAATATCTGCAGCAAAGTATTTAGTAGCAAAGTAATATGGAAGTAACGGTAATGGTGGCAAAAGTAACAGTAGCAGTTTTGTAGTAATTGTAATAGCAGCAGCAACAAAAGTAACTTAGAAAAGATCAATAAGTGAAAGTTCGTAGGCATTGGATCGGCAATGATAATTGTGTTGGATAATATTCATCATGTAGCAGTCGTAACCTAGGGTGACATAGAACTAGCTCCAGTTCATCAATATAATGTAGGCATGTATTCCGTATATAGTCATATGTGCTTATGGAAAAGAACTTGCATGCCATCTTTTGTCCTACCCTCCCGTGGCAGCAGGGTCCTAATGGAAACTAAGGGATATTAAGGCCTCCTTTTAATAGAGAACCGGACCAAAGAATTAGCACTTAGTGAATGCATGAACTCCTCAAACTACGGTAATCACCGAAAAGAATCCCAATTTGTCATGGCAAACCATGGCCACCTATGGGGCCATCAGCCCCTTGTGGTTTGGCAGGGGGGATGAGCACATTGCACAAAGAGCGGAGAACATAGCACAACATGACAGAGATCACATGGGCAGCTTTACCCAGGTTCGGGCCGCCGTGAGGCGTAAAACCCTACTCCTGCTTTGGTGGATAGATGGTGGAAACGCAGCGCTCTTGTCCGACAGGGTTGCCTCGGGGCGAGGGCGGCTACGCGCGTACGAGTGTACAAGTGTCCGAATCCTTTCTATGGTTGCCATGGCCCTCCTTTTATATATCAAGGGTTCACCACAACGGCAAATCAGTCATTGTGTACTGATTAGATAGCGAACAGTGCTATCATACCTAACTCTGCAGATAGAGCAGAGCGCATTAAATGCGCCGCTTAGTGTCACATCACGGCATGCCCGGCAAGCCTTGTCGGGCTGTTCGGCCACCTTCTCGTCCGTCTGGTTGACACGTCTTTGGATGGGTGTCATTTGGAGGTGATTTCCATAGGAAGTGGCTGCCACGTGCCAAATAACAGCCACTTAGTCACTTGGGGGCTTGACACTGCACCGATCGATGACTTGCGTTGCTGTGAGGTGGAGCGGTGGAGCCTTGGCGGGGTAGTTTGCCTTTGTCACGCCCGGCAGGCCTGCTGGGACGGTCTTGAGGCTTGTCTTCGGGGCCACCTCGACCTCGCCAGGCTTGCCTGCCCGGCAAGGGAGGCTTTCGCTTAGTGGTGTCTCGCTCATTTAGCTTGTCTTGGTCTCCTTGATCTACCCTTTGATTTCTCAAAGAGCTATCTCTTCAACTCGATCTTGCTTTGGATGTTGCAACCTTGCTCTTTTAGGCCTGTGCACGGTATGGGCTTGGCCCGAACGCGCTGTCGGGCGTCGTCGGGGTAGGCCCTATCCAGTGCACTGGCAAGAGGGTAGCAGTTGCTTGTCCTTTGAGATCTTCTTTGCTTCTTCATTAACCTAAGCCCAGGTCAGTTTCCGGTTCTCCCGCGCGTCGCGTAACGCCAATTGTAGTGGGAGAGATAATGGGCCACGATCCATGGGGTACCCACGTCCCACATTCACGAGGTGGTAACCGCCACCCCATTATCTTTCCCGCCCCAAGCGCCTCCGCCATGTGTATTGCATGCACTGAGCAAAGTTGGTGGCGGGTGCGGGGGGCACGGGAATGAGCGCCGTGACAGAAAGCCAGGCGTCGCGGATTGGTGTGGGGGGTCGGCCTTGATTCCTTGAGCCGTTAATGGTGAGGAGGAGCCGGACTGGACGAACGGGGCGGCTACCTTTATGGAAAAATCTAGTCCTCTGTCCCGGTCGCCTATAAAAAGGGAACATGGGGCAAGGCGATTTTTCACACATCCTTGTCCTTCCATTCCTGCAGCAGTCCTTGCCCACCATGGCAAGAGGTCGGGGGCGCGGCGCTGCTCCAGTGGTGGCGACGAGAACTTCTGCTCGACAGTGTCTCCCTCCTCCCTCCGAAGATGCGGGGGCGGAGCCCGCCACGAGAGGAGGTGGGAGGGGGCGAGGTCGTGGTCATCATGGCACCCGGGGCCGAGGAGGACAGGGTGGCGCTCTGATTGTGCCCCCACCGGCCGCCCCTCCCCCGATGGAAGGCCATGTTGGAGACCAACCTCTGGAGTTCATCATATGATTGTACAAGCCTCTGTACGGTCGCCTCCATCTCTCCACTCCATTCGCAAGGGCGACGGAGCTCGAACAGCCGCGCGCATTGAAGCTGCACATGAGGGGTTGCGGGAATAGCGACATGCGGGGGGATGTGGATTTTCCTGCCCCTCATGTCATGTTCTTCTGACGCGGCTGGAAGACCTTTGCTTGCGCCCGTAGCTTGTCAGAGGGGCACGTCCTCCATTTCAAATTAATGGAGGCCAACCTGCTCTCCGTCAAGGTTTTTGGGTGCTTGGGTGCTCGCTTAGGGTGCTGCGCGGAGAGCTCGACCGACGACGAAAGCTCCTCCTCGAGCGACAGCGATGAGGAGGACAGTGGCAGCGATGATGACGACGCCGATGGGGAGGACGACGGCTCTGACTCCGGCTGAACACCAGCCGCACCGTCACCGTTAGGCCGGGGCACCAATATCTGCACCTGCACTCCTTTCTCGGCAAGGCGATTTGCCTGGGAGTTGGATGCAGAGGTGGGAGTGGTGCCCCGGGCTCCTCCAGCAGTCCCCCAGCTGGACCCCGGCAGGCTTCCTCGCGGGCTGCAGCTCTGTTCACCCTGTTGGCCCTGGTGGTGGTGGCTGGGGGGTCGTCTCCGCCAATCTCTTCACCATCACCTTCGCCTCCGCCCTCCCACCCCCGCCAGGCTCCTTGCCAAAGGGCCTGCTGGGGTCAGGCTGGGCATCTGCCCAGGCGCTCTTTTCGCCCTCTTCGCCTCCCACCGTAGTGCCTAGGAGGAGAGGGACAAGAAAGGGCATCACAAGGCACTTATCTTTTTTCAATCTAAAATATGTAGGCATTTGCCAAACTTTAGTCTAAATTATGTAATCTTCTTTATCCATGTTTGTGTTTTGTAAGATTTTTACTTGTTAATCAGCATATTAATGAAAAAGATAAGCCTTGCCGGGTACTTGTGCATGTAACATATCCATGCAGAGGTGAAATGCCTCTATACATTAAAGTAAACAAGTTTTTCCCCGGCAGGCTATCCTGCCGGTGCCCTTAGTTCGTTGTCGCGGGGCTAGGCCTGCCGGGCACAAACCACATAGAGGGACCAGCCCCCCACCAAATCTTTTCTGCCAAAGGCCACTACAACCATCCTGACCGAAGCAACATTCGATTCAAGGGATGGGAGCACCTAGGTTTCAAAGGTGGCGAGGTTTTCATATGCACAAGTTTCTCTTCACAGAACACGTATTGATAAAGAGATAAAACTTATCTGTTTGGCTTGCCGGGGATCGCAACGTAGGCTTGTCTTCTCTTCTCTTCTTCGGGACCAAGTCCACGGTAAGAGCCCTGCAACCTAGTGCAGATGAAAATGATGCCATGTGCGATCTGATCTACATGATCATGCTATGCTCATGATATGCTTATGCATGCATGCAAGTTTCGGGGCCCCCAGCGCTTCGTTTATTCTCTATTGCTCAGGGTCTGCGCCTGGCTTTGTACAAGGGGTTACATCCAGCATAGGCAAGGCCTGTACAAAAGGGTGGCTGCCAGGCAGGGCCCGACGGCCGCGCCTTACGGGTAGAACTTATGGAGATGCTCAATGTTCCATGAGTTTTGCAATTGAATGCCATCTCCGGTCTCCAGACGGACTGCGCCAGGTCTGTTGACTCGTACTACCCGGTAAGGGCCTTCCCACTTCGGCGTCAACTTGTTTGTACCCTTGGCGGATTGAACTCGCCTAAGGAAACGGTCTCCTTCCTCAAAACTCCGGGCATGAACCCTGCGGCTGTGATAGCAACGTAGGCTTGCTGGTAGCGTGCAGCATGCGTAGCAGCCCGGAGATGGTTCTCCTCGAGTAGCACAGCGTCGTCACGCCGGTGCTGTTCTTGTGCCACTTCATCGTAGGCAAGCACTCGAGGTGACCCGTAAATGAGTTCCATGGGGATGACTGCTTCTGCCCCATAGACTAGGGAGAAGGGAGTCTGCCCGGTAGCTCAATTTGGTGTCATTCTGAGGGACCAAAGAACCACCGGCAGCTCATCGATCCATCGCCTGCCACACTTCAGCAGCTTATCAAATGTTCTTGTCTTGAGTCCTCTCAACACTTCAGCGTTCGCCCTCTCAGCTTGCTCGTTGCTCCTTGGATGAGCAATAGAGGTGAATGAGATTTTGCTTCTGAGGGCATGAACGTATAGCGTGAAGGCGTGGCTCGTGAATTGGGTGCCATTGTCGGTGATAATTCGGGCAGGGACCCTGAAGCGGCACACCAATCCTTTCAAGAACTTGATAGCTGACTCAGCAGTCACCTTTCTCACGGGCTCTACTTTTGGTCACTTTGTAAACTTGTCGATTGCAACGAACAAGAATTCAAAGCCCCTGGTAGCACAGGGGAAGGGGCCCAAGATGTCGAGCCCCCAGACCAAAAATGGCCATGACAAAGGGATTGTTTGAAGAGCTTGGACAGGCAGATGGATATTCTTGGAATGGAACTGGCAGGCTTCACATTTGGTGACCAACTCAACTGCATCTTGGAGGGCCGTGGGCAAGTAAAATCCTTGCCTGAAAGCTTTTCCAACCAGAGCCCTCGATCCAATGTGTGATCCACACATACCCTTGTGTATTTCTGCCAACAGTTCCTTTCCTTCCTCCCAGCAAATGCACTTCAATTTCACACCGTTGGGCCTTCTTTTGTACAATGTGTCATCAACGAACTGATACATACTGGCCCTCCGGGCTACTCTTTCAGCTTGTTCTTGCTCTTCGGGAAGTTCTCCAGTTTGGAGGAAATGGACTATGTGTCGCGCCCAAGTTGGCGCCTGGGGCTCGGCAACGAGGACTAGCGGCACCTCCTCATTCGTGGGAGCGCATTCCTCGACCGCAAGGACCGGTGGTCTGGTGGGAAGGTGCAGCTCAGCGATCGAAGGGGAGTTGTTCCTGCCAAGCCCTTTGCCGGGGGCCTCGGGAGGCTTTACCGGGAGAGGCTTGCCGGAGTCCAGTTTCCTCCTCTTTCTGGCCATTGTTGATGGGGATACGGAGGGCTGAGTCAGATGGAGAACAAAAGTCCCTGGTTCCACAGGGAGTTTTTGTGCAGCGCACTTTGACAGATGATCAGCGATGCTATTTTCCGCACGGGGTACGTGCTCTGTTTGCAATCCGTCAAAGCGCTCCTCCAACTTCCTCACTTCCTCAACGTATGCCTTCATCAATGGACTTTGGTAATCCTTGTTCACTTGTCTCACCACAAGTTGCGAGTCTCCGCGGATGATCAGCTTCTTGATTCCTAGTTCTGTTGCAATCCTGAGCCCGGCAAGGAGCCCTTCATACTCTGCAGTATTGTTGGTAGCCTCCTCCCGGGGGAAATGCATCTGGACGATGTACTTCAGGTGCTCCCCAGTGGGGGCAATGAGAAGTATGCCAGCTCCTGCACCTTGTAGGGAGAGGGCACCATCGAAATACATAATCCATTCTTGGGGCGCCTCCTTGCCGGGGATAACTGTCTCCAACACTTCTTCATCAGGGGTTGGTGTCCACTCTATAATGAATTCCGCTAGTGCTCTGCTCTGAATGGTTGTCGTGCTTTCAAACTTTAAACCAAAGCTGGACAGCTCCAAAGCCCATTCCACAATCCTGCCGGTGGCCTCAGGGTTCCGGAGTATGCATTGCAAGGGGAAGCGGGTGACAACCGTGATCTCGTGGGCTTGGAAGTAGTGGTGCAGTTTCCTTGAGGCCATGATGAGGCCAAAAATCAACTTTTGCATGCCAAAGTACCTTGATCTAGCCCCTTGTAACAGGGAGCTAACGAAGTACACTGGGCGCTACACCACTTTCTTCTTTGCCGCGGCCATAGAACTGCCTCCGCTGCCCTGCCTTTCTTTGCTTTGGACTGACTCTGGTATTGCTGGGACGAGTTCACTTCCTTCTGCGGGAGGAGCTGCAAGTCGCTGGGCCGCCCTGGTTCTTGATGGCCGCCCGTGAAGGCGCCAACAAACTCATGGCACAGGTCAGCCCAGGTCGAAATGGAGTTCTCCGGCAGGTGCATTAGCCAAGACCTCATATTTGGCTTGAGTGCTAGAGGGAACTAGTTGGCGAACACCTTCTCGTCTCTTCCCCCGGCAGCTTGAACAGCGATGGTGTAGATGCTCAAGAACTCTGCCGGGTTTAGTTTCCCGTCATACTTCTCTGGTATTTCTGGCTTGAACATGCAGGTAGATGGCCAACAGACTTGTCACAACTCACGAGTGAAGGCGGGGCACCCAACCTCGAAAGGTAGGTACCCTCCTTCACCAAGAGTGGCCTCATCGACGTCAGGGCCATTGTGCCTATCGGACTGGCGGTGGGTGTCGCGGCGTCGCTCGATGGTGACGCGCGCGCCTTCCCTTTGCCTGTCCTCCAGGACTCGCCGTTGGCCTTGATGCGCTCGAGGGTCGGACGAAGCCATCGAGACATCGTCGGGTTCTTGATCGTGTGGCTCCGGCTATGGCCCCTGCGCAGGCTGCCGCAGAGGGGACTACACCGTGGGGGTGGCTCCTTCGGCACGGCTAGCAGCGCGGGCCGTCGTCGTCACCTGGGGAGGCTGTGGCGGGCCAGCTCGCTGTGATCCTCCCGCCTCGGCGAAACCAATCAGGCTTTGAATGGTGGCTCTCCACTCATCCATCTGATCGGCTGCCGGCAGAAATCTCAACAGTAGCTGGGCCCGCGCCATGGCCTCTGAAGCGGTGCTTGGCATGGATGACGACGCAGACCGTAGAATTGCCTGGCTCCTTATGGTGCCAGTAGTAGCCGCGCCATGTTCTCATTGTCGTGAGCCCGTCGCTAGGGTGGCGTGGTGACGAGGCGGAGGCGCTTGAGGGCCAGCGGCTCCATTTGGCGCATCGGCTGGGTCAGCTCGTTCCAGGAGTGGCGCACACCCTGCGGACGCGCCCGTAGAGGGAGCGGCCGGAGAGTTGCGATTCGCCCCAGAGCGAGTGCCACCGCTGCGGCTGTGCCCTTCGACCGGACGGACAGGTGCAGACGGAATGATTTCTCCACCCATACCTCGTGGAGCGTGGCCGCTGGGATGCTGCTGGCGCTGTCCTTCCCTGGTGCCTTCTGCCCTCGTTTCGGCCGCAGGGGAGGTGGAGATGATGCCGCCTGCGCCGGCCACGTCCCCCGCAGCGTCCATGACTCCGTGCGTCCCCGTAGCCCCCGTGGCGTCGGCGGCCGCGTGCGACGGGGCCTTCGAAGTGGATGGATGGGCCGCAGCACCGGGCTTCTTCTTGGGCGCCATGGATGATGGAGCCGTCGGTGGCGAAGATGATGAAGATGACGCGCTGCGTATGCTTCTCGGGTTCGCGCAAGCACAACCCCCTACCTGGCACGCCAAAGATGTCGTGGGAAACCACGGCCACCTATGGGGCCATCAGCCCCTTGTGGTTCGGTAGGGGGGATGAGCACATTGCACAAAGAGCGGAGAACATAGCACAGCACGACAGAGATCACATGGGCAGTTTTACCTAGGTTCGGGCCGCCGCGAGGCGTAAAACCCTACTCCTGCTTTGGTGGATTGATGGTGGAAACGCAACACTCTTGCCCGGCAGGGTTGCCTCGGGGCGAGGGCAGCTACGCGTGTACGAGTGTACAAGGGTCCAAATCCTCTCTATGGTTGCCATGGCCCTCCTTTTATAGATCAAGGGGTCACCACAATGGCAAATCAGTCATTGTGTATTGATTAGATAGCGAACAGTGCTATCAGACCTAACTCTACAGACAAAGCAGAGCGCATTAAATGCGCCGCTTAGTGTCACATCGCGGCATGCCCGGCAAGCCTTGCCGGGCTGTTCGGCCACCTTCTCGTCCGTCTACTTGACACGTCTCTGGACGGGTGTCATTTGGAGCTGATTTCCATAGGAAGTGGCTGCCACGTGCCAAATAATAGCCACTTAGTCACTTGGGGGCTTGACACCGCACCAATCGATGACTTGCGTCGCTGTGAGGTGGAGCGGTGGAGCCTTGGCGGGGTAGTTTGCCTTTGTCGCGCCTGGCAGGCCTGCCGGGACGGTCTTGAGGCTTGTCTTCAGGGCCACCTCGACCTCGCCAGGCTCTCCTGCCCGGCAAGGGAGGCCTTCCCTTAGTGGTGTCTCGCTCATTTAGCTTGTCTTGGTCTCCTTGATCTGCCCTTTGATTCCTCAAAGAGCTATCTCTTAACCTCGATCTCGCTTTGGATGTTGCAACCTTGCTCTTTTAGGCCTGTGCACGGTCTGGGCAACAGACCCAGGGTTTGTTGCACCGACACAATTATTGTCACCTTGGGGTATGCAGATCATAACTCATAATAGGTGTCTACAACTTGCAAGATAGGATTAAGAACACACATATATTCATGAAAACCTAATAGGTTGAGATCTGAAATCATGGCACTCGGGCCCTAGTGACAAGCATTAAGCATAGCAAAGTCATAGCAACATCAATCTCAGAACATAGTGGATACTAGGGATCAAACCCTAAGAAAACTAACTCGATTACATGATAAATCTTGTCCAACCCATCACTGTCCAGCAAGCCTATGATGGAATTACTCACTCACGACGGTGAGCATCTTGAAATTGGTGGTGGAGGAAGGTTGATGATGATGATGGCCATGAATCCCCCTCTCCGGAGCCCCGAACGGACTCCAGATCAGCCCTCTCGATGAAGAACAGGAAGTGGCGGCGGCTTCGTATCGTAAAACACGATGAACCCTTCTCTCTGTTTTTTTCTCCCCGAATAGGTACTTATAGAGTTGGAGTTAGGGTCGGAAGAGGTCCTGGGGGCCCACAAGCCTACAGGGCGTGCCCCAAGGGGGTGAGCGCGCCCCAGGGCTTATGGCCTCTGGGTGGCCCCCCTCTGGTAACTTCTTGCACCAGTATTTTTTATATATTCCACAAAAATTCTCCGTAAATTTTCAGGTCAATCCGAGAACTTTGATTTTTTGCACAAAAATAACACCATGGCAATTCTGCTAAAAACAACGTCAGTCCGGGTTAGTTCCATTCAAATCATGCAAATTAGAGTCCAAAACAAGGGCAAAAGAGTTTGGAAAAGTAGATACGATGGAGACGTATCAGCCACTCCCCATCACGCATTTTCTAATTGATTCATTACTCATTAGGCATGACTGTCTTTAGGGTTTGTTGTGTACTTTGTGCTAACTACACTTAATGGTTCAGATATTTTAGTAATCTTTAGTACCTGTAAAGTTCACATGGTTTCAAAATTCCGGCCCTAGGAACAGACACTAGTCTTGTTGGATTGTTGGTCATAGTGACATTGACCCAGATTACTACTGCATGCCAGGTTTATTGACAATTTTACTTGTCTTTCTTACTCATTTGATATGATATCCAATTATTCACGTCCATTAGTTGCAAACAATAAGTGCTAGACCAACTTCTTGATTCAGGTTTTTGACGGTTT
This sequence comes from Thinopyrum elongatum, assembly GCA_011799875.1. NCBI lineage: Eukaryota > Viridiplantae > Streptophyta > Magnoliopsida > Poales > Poaceae > Thinopyrum > Thinopyrum elongatum. The sequence goes on from CM022301.1 coordinate 339,667,547, forward strand.
CTTACTGCAGTTACAATTCTGCATACTTGTCCTAGTAAGCTCGCAAGTAATGATTGATTCACTGCCTCTATGCTTGCCTTGTCATATTTGTTGTCAATATTCTTTTAGGGTGGACCACCCTATTTCAAAATACTGGAACTGCATACATGAGTGAATAGTATTTCTCTGTGTGATCTCTTCCATCATGTGTGGGCAACGAACACTGCATTGTATAGAAAGAAAGTGTCATACCCACCTTTTACATAGACTACGATCTTTTACATGGAATACAATCTGCCTACTTGCTTTGTGTCGCACTACCAACACTCCACCCTTGAAGCTAAACATTTTGCCACTCATAATTCCTTAGTTTATTTGTTCAAATATGAATTTGATATGATTCTAATGTTCCTACTTCAGTTTTGAAATGTGTGTCCGCCTGTTATAGAGATGTAAGAGGTTTCTATTTCTGTGTGTGGTCTGGTCAGCATGGTTGGGGGATGAACTTTGTATACACAGGGGTTTGTAGGGAGACACTCTTTGAGTTGAATCCGCAATGCATTCCATAGATAATCTGACTACTTTTTATGTTTTCATGAATCTCACATACTGAACAGGATCATAATGATTATGAGCTTGCGCGCATGAAAAGAATAAAGCAGAACAATGCCATGGCTGTCAAACTTGGCATTAAGGGACTGAAATCAAGTCTAGATGCAATGCAAACGCTCTCCACCTACAGATTCGTGTTCAGAATATGATCCTAACAATGATTCTGAGCTAGAGGGATACCTAAGTCAATGTAGCTCCCTAGTGGAGGAGTCAGAGGCAGATGCCCTATCTTATTCACCCATCAAGGTGCTTGCTCTAACTTTCCAAGCTTATATTGGTCGCACATATCTTGCAACTAATGCTTTGCATTGCTTCTACTTTGTTGCACTGCCATTAGCTTAGTTTACACATCGTGTATGTGAATACGCCCTACCTATCAATTTTCAGTACATATTCCATCTGTCATCATACCATATTTATCCATTCAAATGTTGTTCTTATGTATCAGACGTTCAAAAGAAAGAGGGTGATCGCTGATCGTAGAGGAGCACGAACAAAGTATTTGGAAAAGGTAGTGACAACTGATAAATCAAATAGCCCATTAGGTGTAGTTGCAATATCACCAGACCCAGAAAATATGGCCACAACTCTAGCAGACTCTAGCCCTACTACACTGGCCATCTCTGATGCCCCAAATCAGCAGACCCCAACTACAGCAAATAGTATGATGATGCCAGTTGACATAGCACCAACTCTAGGATGCAAAACCCCCATTCCAGCAAAGAGTACACCAAATCCAGTTGTCAAGTCACTTTTCGGACGAGAGAGAGCCCCAATTGCAGCAAATAGGACCCCTGTTCCACTTCTTCCCAGTTTAGAAGACGAAGCTTATATTGTTGTCAGGAACTTTGTGCGCATCTTTCCTTCATGGAAATATTATACCATAGACAAAGAACAATTTCCAATCTTCCTCCGCAATTTACGCGTAAGTAATGTACTAATGTTATTCATGGTAATTACTGCATATGTTTCTGCTGACAGAAGACACAAGATTTCATTCTTTTAAATAGGCGAGGACCAAACTGGATAGTCAAGACGAGCAAGGGTTGGTTGTGCTTTTTCAAGCACTCGTTAATGAAGTATCGTTCCTACCTGAGGCAAGCGCACTTCGATGGCAAGCCTCTAAACGAAATTTCTGTAAAGTCTCCGGTGCTACATTTATTAGACAGTGACTGGAATAATCTTGTTACACATTGGTCTCATCTGCAGCGTAAGGTACTGTCTTTGATATCACATCACAATTTGAACTACATTTCTGCATGTGCCTTACAGTCTCGCTTGTATGAAAACTATTTGCAAAAGAACATTCATTCTCAAGGGACCACAGAATCTCGCAACTATACTGCATGTTGCATTTCTCTTGTGAGTACCTCTTGCCCTGTATGACCATACTTACTTTCATAGCTGGTTGATTATGTAGCATCACTGCACATGTTAGCCTCGTTATCCTCCATTTGGTGGACATTATAAGATCCGTATCGACTCTTACATAAATTTAGAATCAACCCAATGCTTTTGAAGAGGTTTAGCTCTGCAGTCCTCTTGTAAGGACTTAACGTCTTCTATCACTGTACTTACATTAACAGCTACTCCCTCCGTCCCATAATATAAGAGCGTTTTGTACAGTACACCAATGTACAAAACACTCTTATATTATGGGAAGGAGGGATTGGTTCATTGTGTAGCATTCTACATCTTATCTCCCTCGCCCACCATTTACTAAAAAATATCATATCTATATTTAATCTTACCAAAAAGTTGAATACATAGACAATGCCAGTGCAGAAGTGTAGCCCATTGCTCTTGTCAGTATATTTTGTCCTGTAATGCTTGTACTTACAGGGATTGGTAGTTGATTATGTATTATCAATCTGCATCTTATCTTCATTATCCTCTATCCCTTCCAGTATTATCATATCTATAATTACTCTCTACAAAATGTAGAGTACATGCAATGCTTATGAAGAAGATTCTGTGCTGAATTGTTGAGTTATCCTTCCCTTGACATGGAGAAGGGCATTATAAAGCCGGTGTTAACTGTTAATGTAAGTCAGTCCTTCTAAAGCCTTTATCCTCAACTGTTGTTTAATTTGCTCATACTCCCTATCGTCAACTGCTGTTTAGTTTGCTATTTCTATCAAAATGCATGTTGGCAACAACTGTAAGTTCCAAGTTTTAGTTGTAAAACCAAATTCCTTATTCATACCATGCACATTACTCAATACTCCCTATATGTATACTTGTTTTTGTGGATCTATAATCTAGTGTGTGGTGAAGCAGCCCACATTTGCACCTTGTCAACTCCTATTTTATCTTACTGATGTGGCTGATGATATGAACAACATGCCATGCACATTAACCAAATTGATACAATGATTGTCTTTGCCCTTCATCTATGCTTGTTTTGTTGACATGGTAATCCAGTAGTGTGGTGAAGCTCCCCGCATTATGAACAAGGCCAAATTATGCTATTGATATTTTGAACTGACTCTTTATTTTCTAATTTGAAATTGGATGGAATTGACAGCACAATTACCATCTTTGTTTATACACGTGAAAAACCTGTCATCTCTCTGCTTGTTTCAGGGTGATATGCCTGATGGCATGCACAAGTCTGCTGAAAGTTGTGAGACAAACCCAACATATATTGCGGCAAAGAAGGCAAAACATCTTGAAGATAGCGAGACAACCCCAAAGTCATGTCTTGATGCAGTGTTCTGTTGGGGAACGTAGCATGGAAAACAAAAAAAATCTACCCACATGCAAGATCTATCCATGGAGATGCATAGCAACGAGAGGGGAGAGTGTGTCTACGTAACATCGTAGACCGTAAAGCAGAAGCATTTATTAACGCGGTTGATGTAGTCGAACTTCTTCGTGATCCAACCGATCAAGTACCGAACGTACGGCACCTCCGCGTTCAGCACACGTTCAGCTCGATGACGTCCTCGCATTCTTGATCCAGCAAGACGGGCAAAGTAGTAGATGAGTTCCGGCAGCACGACGACGTGGTGACGGTGATGATGAACTCGTTCCCGCAGGGCTTCGCCGAGCACTACGGAGAAGCTGGAGGGAGGACTAAACTGTGGAGAGGGGCGCCGCACACGGCTAAGAGATTGTCGTGGTCTTGTGTGGCGCCCCCTCCCTCATATATATACAGGAGGGGAGGCAGCCAGGAGGCGCCCCAAGGGTGGCCGGGTGGCCCCCTTGGGCTCCTGCCCTCTAGCGCCCCCTTTTCCTTGTATGCCTGTGGGGGGAAGGCAGGAGGAGGTGGCTCCCCCCTTTCCTTCCTCTAAGGTGGAGGGAAGGAAAGAGGGGCTAGCCCTGCCTCCTTTCCATCCCTAGGGCCGGCGTCCAAGGGAAGGGGCATGCCAGCGCCTTGTGGGCTGGTGTGTTCCCCCCTCTTGGCCCATAAGGCCCATTAACCTCCCGGGGCTTCCCGGAACCCCTTCCGGTGATCCGACGACTACCTGATACACTCTGAAACCTTACCAATGTCCAAATGCCATCGTATTATATATCAATCTTTACCTCCAGACTATTCCGGAGCTCCTCGTCATGTCCGTGATCTCATCCGGGACTCTGAACAACATTCGGTCACCAAATCACATAACTCATATAACACTATATCGTCAACGAACATTAAGCATGCGGACCCTACGGGTTTGAGAACTATGTAGACATGACCGAGACGTCTCTCTGGTCAATTACCAATAGCGGAACCTAGATTCCCATATTGGTTCCTACATATTCTACGAAGATCTTTATCGGTCGAACCTTATGACAACATACGTAATTCCCTTGGTCTGTCGGTATGCTACTTGCCCGAGATTCAATCGTCGGTATCTTCATACCTAGTTCAATCTCGTTACCGACAAGTCTCTTTACTCGTTTCATAATACATCATCTTGCAACTAACTCCTTAGTCACTTTGCTTTCAAGCTTCTTGTGATGTGTATTACCGAGAGGGCCCAGAGATACCTCTCCGATACACGGAGTGACAAATCCTAATCTCGATTCATGCCAACTCAACAGACAACTTCGGAGATACCTGTAGAGCATCTTTATGATCACCTAGTTACATTGTGATGTTTGATAGCACACAAGGTATTCCTTTGGTATCCGGGAGTTTCATGATCTCATGGTCGAAGGAACATGTATTTGACATTAAGAAAGCAGTAGCAATAAACTGAACGATCATATGCTAAGCTAACAGATGGGTCTTGTCCATCACATCATTCTCCTAATGATGTGATCCCGTTATCAAATGAAAACTCATGTCTATGGTTAGGAAACCTTAACCATATTTGACCAACGAGCTAGTCTAGTAGAGGCTCACTAGGGACATGGTATTTGTTTATGTATCCACACATGTATTTAAGTTTCCGGTCAATACAATTCTAGCATAAATAATAAACCTTTATCATGATTAAGGAAATATAATAATAATCATTTTATTATTGCCTCTAGGGCATATTTCCATCCGTCTCCCACTTGCACTAGATTCAATAATCTAGTTCACATTGTCATGTGATTAACACCCATAGTTCACATCGCCATGTGACTAACACCCAAATAGTTTACTAGAGTCAATAATCTAGTTCACATCGCCATGTGATTAACACCCAAAGATTCTACTAGAGTGTGATCATGTTTTGCGTGTGAGAGAGGTTTTAGTCAACGGGTCTGCAACATTCAGATCAGTGTGTACTTTGCAAATGTCTATGTCTACAATGCTCTGCATAGAGCTACTCTAGCTAACTGTTCCCACATTCAATACATATCCAGATTGAGACTCAGAGTCATCTGGATTAGTGTAAAAGCTTGCATCGACGTAACCCTTTACGACAAACCCTTTATCACCTCCATAACCGAGAAACATTTCCTTAGTCCTCTTTAGGTACCTAAGGATAATTTTGACCGCTGTCCAGTGATCCACTCCTGGATCACTATTGTACCCCCTTTGCCAAACTCATGGCAAGGCACACAACTGGTCTGGTACACAACATGGCATACTTTATAGAACCTATGGTTGAGGCATAGGGAATGACTTTCATTCTCTCTCTATCTTCTGCCGTGGTCGGGCTTTGAGTCTTACTCAACTTCACACCTTGCAACACAGGCAAGAACCCTTTCTTTGACTGATCCATTTTGAACTTCTACAAAATTTTGCCAAGGTATGTGCTTTGTGAAAGTCCTATTATGCGTCTTGATCTATCCCTATAGGTCTTGATGCCCAATATGTAAGTAGCTTCACCGAGGTTTTTCATTGAAAAATTCTTATTCAAGTATCCTTTTATGCTATCTAGAAATTATATATCATTTCCAATCAACAATATGTCATTCACATATAATATCAGAAATGCTACAGAGCTCCCACACACTTTCTTGTAAATACAAGCTTCACCGTAAGTCTGTATAAAACCATATGCTTTGATCACCTCATCAAAGCGTATATTCCAACTCCGAGATGCTTTCACCAGTCCATAGATGGATCGCTGGAGCTTGCACACTTTGTTAGCACCTTTAGGATCGACAAAACCTTCTGGTTGCATCATATACAACTCTTCTTTAAGAAATCCGATAAGGAATGCAGTTTTGACGTCCATTTGCCAGATTTCATAAAATGTGACAATTGCTAACATGGTTTGGACAGACTTAAGCATCGCTACGTGTAAGAAAGTCTCATCATAGTCAACCCTTTGTCGAAAACATTTCGCGAAAAGTTGAGCTTTGTAGACAGTGATATTACCATCAGCGTCCGTCTTCCTCTTGAAGATCCATTTATTTTCAATGGCGTGCCGATCATAGGGCAAGTCCACCAAAGTTCACACTTTGTTCTCATACATGGATCCTATCTCAGATTTCATGGCCTCAAGCCATTTGTAGGAATCTGGGCTCATCATAGCTTCTTCATAGTTCGTAGGTTCGCCGTTGTCTAACAACATGACTTCCAGGACAGGATTACCCCTCTGGTGCGGGAGGTGTTTTGGTTGACCTACGAAGTTTAGTAGTAACTTGATCTGAAGTTTCATGATCATCATCATTAGCTTCCTCTCTAGTTGGTGTATGCATTACAGAAACTTTTTTCCCATGTGAGCTACTTTCTAATTCGAGAGAAGGTACAACTACCTCATAAAGTTCTACTTTCCTCCCACTCACTTCTTTTGAGAGAAACTCCTTCTCTAGAAAGGACCCATTCTCGGCTACAAAGATCTTGCCTTCAGACCTGTGGTAGAAGGTGTACCCAATAGTTTCCTTAGGGTATCCTATGAAGACGCACTTCTCCGATTTGGGTTCGAGGTTATCAAGCTGAAGCTTTTTGACATAAGCGTTGCATCCCCAAACTTTAAGAAACGACACCTTTAGGTTTCTTGCCAAACCATAGTTCATACGGTGTCGTCTCAACGGATTTAGACGGTGCCCCATTTAACATGAATGCGGCTGTCTCTAATGCATAACCCCAAAATGATAAAGGCAAATCGGTAAGAGACATCATAGAATGCACCATATCTAATAAAGTACGGTTACAACATTCGGACACACCATTACGCTGTGGTGTTCCAGGTGGCGTGAGTTGTGAAACAATTCCACATTGTTTTAAATGAAGGCCAAACTCGTAACTCAAATATTCACCTTCATGATCAAATCCTAGAAACTTTATTTTCTTGTTACGATGATTCTCTACTTCACTCTGAAATTCTTTGAACTTTTTCAAATGTTTCAGATTTGTGTTTCATTAAGTAGATATACCCATATCTACTCAAATAATATGTAAAGGTTAGAAAATAACGATACCCGTCGCGTGCCTCCACACTCATCGGACCACATACATCGGTATGTACTATTTCCAATAAGTCATTAGCTCGCTCCATTGTTCCGGAGATCGGAGTTTTAGTCATCTTGCCCATGAGGCATGGTTCGCAAGTATCAAATGATTCATAATCAAGTGATTCCAAAAGCCCATCCGCATGGAGTTTCTTCATGCGCTTTACACCAATATGACCTAAACGGCAGTGCCCCAAGTGTGTTGCACTATCATTATCAACTTTGCATCTTTTGGCATCAATATTATGAATATATGTATCACTACGATCGAGATTCAATAAACCATTCACATTGCGTGTATGACCATAGAAGGTTTTATTCATGTAAACAGAACAACAATTATTCTCTGACTTAAATGAATAACCGTATTGCAATAAACACGATCTAATCTTGTTCATGCTCAACGCAAACACCAAATTACATTTATTCAGGCTCAACACTAATCTCGAAGGTAGAGGGAGTGTGCGATGGTGATCATATCAATCTTGGAAATACTTCCAACACACATCGTCACCTCGTCCTTAACTAGTCTCTGTTTATTCTGCAACTCCTGTTTCGAGTTACTAATCTTAGCAACTGAACCAGTATCAAATACCCAGGGGCTACTATGAGCACCAGTAAGGTACACATCAATAACATGTATATCAAATATACCTTAGTTTACTTTGCCCTCCTTCTTATCCGCCAAGTATTTGGGGTAGTTCCGCTTCCAGTGACCATTTCCCTTGCAGTAGAAGCACTTAGTTTCAGGATTGGGTCCAGCTTTGGGCTTCTTCACGGGAGTAGCAACTTGCTTGCCACTCTCCTTGAAGTTCCCTTTCTTTCCCTTGCCCTTTTTCTTGAAACCAGTGGTCTTGTTAACCACCAACACTTGATGCTCCTTCTTGATTTCTACCTCCGCTGATTTCAGCATCGCGAAGAGTGCGGGAATCGTTTTCGTCATCCCTTGCATATTATAGTTCATCATGAAGCTCTAGTAGCTTGGTGATAGTGACTGGAGAATTCTGTCAATCACTATCTTATCTGAAGGATTAACTCCCACTTGATTCCAGCGATTGTAGTACCCAGACATTCTGAGTACATGCTCACTGGCTGAGCTATTCTCCTCCATCTTGTAGGCAAAGTACTTTTCAGAGGTCTCATACCTCTCAACACGGGCATGAGCCTGAAATACCAATTTCAGCTCTTGGAACATCACATGTGTTCCATGGTGTTCAAAACGTCTTTGGAGCCCAGATTCTAAGCTGTAAAGCATGGTGCACTAAACTATCAAGTAGTCATAATATCGAGCTTTGCCAAATGTTCTTAACGTCTGTATCAGCTCCTGCAACAGGTCTGTCACCTAGTGGTGCATCAAGGACATAATTCTTCTGTGCAACAATGAGGATAATCCTCAGATCATGGACCCAGTCTGCATTATTGCTACCATCAACTTTCAACTTAGTTTTCTCTAGGAACATATCAAAAAACGAGGAAGCTACATCGCGAGCTATTAAACTACAACATAATTTGCAAAGATATTTTGACTATGTTCATGATAAATCTTAGTTCAATTAATCAAATTACTATTGAACTCCCACTTAAATCAACATCCCTCAAGTTATCTAAGTGATACATGATCCAAATCAACTAACCATGTCCGATCATCACGTGGGATGGGGTAGTCATCAATGGTGAACATCTCTATGTTGATCATATCTACTATATGACTGACGTTCGACCTTTCGGTCTCCAGTGTTCCGAGACCATGTATGTACATGCTAGGCTCGTCAAGTTTAACCCAAGTATTCTGCATGTGCAAAAACTGTCTTACACCCGTTGTATGTGAATGTAAACTCTATCACACCCGATCATCATGAGGTGCTTCGAAAGGACGAACTTTGGCAACGGTGCATACTCGGGGAGAACACTTTTATCTTTAAATTTAGTGAAGTTATCATCTTATAATACTACCGTCGTTCTAAGCAAAATAAGATGCATAAAGGATAAACATCACATGCAATCAAAATATGTGACATGATATGGCCGTCATCATCTTGTGCTTTTGATCTCCATCTCCAAAGCATCGTCATGATCTCCATCATCACCGGCTCGACACCTTGATCTCCATCGTTGCGTCGGGGTCGTCTCGCCAACTGTTGCTTCTACAACTATTGCTAACGCATAGCGATAAAGTTAAGCAATTACATGGCGCTTGCACTTCATACAATAATTAAGAGACAACCCTAAGGCTCCTGCCGGTTGTCGATATTACAAAACATGATCATCTCATACAACAATGTATATCACATCACGTCTTGACCATATCACATCACAACATGCCCTGCAAAAACAAGTTAGACGTCCTCTACTTTGTTGTTGCAAGTTTTACGTGGCTGCTACGGGCTTCTAGCAAGAACCATTCTTAACTACGCAAAAACCACAACGGTGATTATCAAGTTTGCTGTTTTAACCTTCTTCGAGGACCGGCCGTAGTCAAATTCGATTCAACTAAAGTAGGAGAAACAGACACCCGCTAGCCACCTTTATGCAAAACAAGTTGCATGTCAGTCGGTGGAACCGGTCTCATGTGCGTGGACATGTAAGGTTGGTCCGGGTTGCTTCATCCCACAATACCGCCGAATCAAAATAAGACGTTGGTGGTAAGCAGTATGACTATCACCGGCCACAACTTCTTTGCGTTCTACTCGTGCATATCATCTACGCATAGACCTCGCTCGGATGCCACTGTTGGGGAACGTAGCCTGGAAAACAAAAAAATAGCAACGAGAGGGGAGAGTGTGTCTATGTACCCTCTTAGATCGTAAAGCAGAAACGTTTACTAACGTGGTTGATGTAGTCGAACTTCTTCCAGATCCAACCGATCAAGTACCGAACGTACGGCACCTCCGCGTTCAGCACACGTTCAGCTCGATGACGTCCTCGCCTTCTTGATCCAGCAAGACAGGCGAAGTAGTAGATGACTTCTGGCAGAACGATGGCATGGTGACGCTGATGGTGAACTCGTTCCCGCAGGGCTTCGCCGAGCACTATGGAGAAACTGGACGGAGGACTAAACTATGGAGAGGGGCGCCGCACACGGCTAAGAGATTATCGTGGTCTTGTGTGGTGCCCCTTCCCTCATATATATAGGAGGGGAGGCAGCCAGGAGGCACCCCAAGGGTGGCCGGCCGGCCCCCTTGGGCTCCTGCCCTCTAGCGCCCCCCATTTCTTTGTATGCCTGCGGGGGGAAGGCAGGAGGAGGTGGCTCCTCCCTTTCCTTCCTCTAAGGTGGAGGGAAGGAAAGAGGGGCTAGCCCTCGCTCCTTTCCATCCCTAGGGCCGGCGTCCAAGGGAAGGGGCGTGCCAGCCCCTTGTGGGCTGGTGTGTTCCCCCCTCTAGGCCCATAAGGCCCATTAACCTCCCGGGGCTTCCCGGAACCCCTTCCGGTGATCCGATGACTACCAGATACACTCCGAAACCTTTACAGTGTCCAAATACCATTGTCCTATATATCAATATTTACCTCCGGACCATTCCGGAGCTCCTCGTTATGTCCGTGATCTCATCCGGGACTCCGAACAACATTCGGTCACCAAATCACATAACTCATATAACACTATATCGTCAACGAACGTTAAGCGTGCGGACCCTACGGGTTCGAGAACTATGTAGACATGACCGAGACGCCTCTCCGGTCAATAACCATTAGCGGAACCTGGATGCCCATATTATTTCCTACATATTCTATGAAGATCTTTATCGGTCGAACCTTATGACAACATACGCAATTCCCTTTGTCTGTCGGTATGTTACTTGCCTGAGATTCGATTGTCGGTATCTTCATACCTAGTTCAATCTCGTTACCGGCAAGTCTCTTTACTCGTTCTGTATTACACCATCTTGTAACTAACTCCTTAGTCACTTTGCTTGCAAGCTTCTTGTGATGTGTATTACCGAGAGGGCCCAGAGATACCTCTCCGATACACGGAGTGACAAATCCCAATCTCGATTCACGTCAACTCAATAGACACCTTCGGAGATACCTGTAGAGCATCTTTATGATCACCCAGTTACGTTGTGACGTTTGATAGCACACAAGGTATTCCTCTGGTATCCGGGAGTTGCATGATCTCATGGTCGAAGGAACATGTATTTGACATTAAGAAAGCAGTAGCAATAAACTGAACAATCGTATGCTAAGCTAACGAATGGGTCTTGTCCATCACATCATTCTCCTAATGATGTGATCCCGTTATCAAATGACAACTCATGTCTATGGTTAGGAAACCTTAACCATCTTTGATCAATGAGCTAGTCTAGTAGAGGCTCACTTGGGACACGGTATTTGTTTATGTATCGACACATGTATTTAAGTTTCCGGTCAATACAATTCTAGCATGAATAATAAACCTTTATCATGATTAAGGAAATATAATAATAATCATTTTATTATTGCCTCTAGGGAATATTTCCATCATGTTCAAGTTACTTGAGACTAGCAGTCAGACAAGCTCACAGAATTCGCTATCTGAATTAGTTCGACTTCTTCAGTCTCAAGTTCAAGCAGAAAGGCATTCTGCAACTCAACTTCGACTTGAAGTCCAATCTCTAAGGAAGATCGCAGAGAACACCAATGAGAACCTCATTGCTAAATAGCTACACCTGGAAGCTATGACTGACATGCTAGGCCGGTCTCACAGCCTTGCTCAGCTGCTTGCGCAGCAGCTCCCGCGCAAGGCTAACCTTCTTGAACTGTCTTGGAAGTGTTCTTGGTTCAGTATTATTTTGTTACGCTGCAATGGAGCCCAGTTTTTGTAATCTGCTTCTTCGTTGCGCTTTATGATCACTGGTGGCGAACTTCGATGCCCAGTGGATGTAATATACCATAAATCCTTTATTATATAGTGTAGGTTTATTCTAAGTTACTATGCCGTAATTTCTTTATTGTATAGAGTAGGTTTGTTCTTAAATCCTACTAGTTACCGTATATGCCATCATTCGCTATCTGAAAAAAACGGCTAAAATCTGATGTAGTCGACCTGGCCGAAACATTCGCCTGTAACAGGCCTGCATTTTAGCGGGCCACAATTGGGCCGGCCCGCAACTTTCTTAGGTCTGAAAGGCCATTGGGGCCCTTCACACTGTGCGCCAGGCCCACAACTTACACGGGCCTATATTCGGCCCAAAGTTTAGTTGGGCCTTTAGTGGACCCAATGCTTAGTTGGGCCCATGTAACTTCGGGCCATTAACAGGCTGAATATTCTGCTGGCCTGTTACGCCCTAGAAGATACCATGGGCCTTTAACAGGCCGAAATGCATGTTGGGCCTCAATTTTCAATAGTCGTCCATGGGCCTTTAGCAAGCTGAAATGTAGACCGGGCCATTATTGGCCTAGTTATATGACAGACCATTACCAGGCCGAAACATATCTCGGGCCTTAGTTGGCCCACTGATATCATGGGCCTTTAAGAGGCTGAAAGCTTAGTAGAGGCATCAACGGGCCGAATTATACGACAAGCCTTTAACAGGCCTAAAGTCACGTTGGGCTGAACTGTTGCCACCTTGATCACAGGCCGTTAGTGGGCCGGATGTCACGTCGGACCATATATGGCCCATGGGCAGCACGGGCCATTCCCAGGCCGAAAGACACACCGGGTTGAAATGGGCCCATGTCTACATCGGGCCTCTAACAGGCCGAAATGTCATTGGGCCGTAATTGGGCCCAAATACTCAGCGAACAATTAAAGGTCCAGATCTGGCTTTGGGCCGTAAATGGGCATGTTTAAGCAGGCCGTTAGTGGGCTGGCCCACTAGTACCTGAGTAAATACTACGGGCCTTTGATTGGGCCGGCCTTTTTAACCTATATGGGCCTCTGTTGGGCCCTGTCACTTGTCGACGTATCATAGGCACGTCTCCTCCATTGGATTGATGACATCTGGCCCACCGAGGAGCCGACACGTGTTTCCTCCGGCCAATGATGATTTTACACGTGGAAAATCCCCATTGGTCCGGGCTGTTAACGGGTTATCAGATCCAAACCAGAACCTGATAGCTTAACGGCGACCTGTTACGGTGGATGCCACATGTCGGTTACCTTTGACGAAAGCACTTCTATGATGCGTCATTTATTGTCATGGAAGTGGACACTTCCGTGATGATAATTTTGGCATTGTCATGGAACACTTCTACGACAACACAGGTATGACTATCTTGATTCTGTCATAAAATCGTCATGGATGTATATGCATGATAGAAAACGTGACCTACTGTGACAAACACGTATCATCACGGAAGTGGTTTTTTTTGTAGTGAGACCACAAATTGAGTTGAGACATATGTGGTGCGGGATTGGTAAGATGAGGTGGAGGGGATCACGGGGAGGCACAAAGGATTATGAATACGAGAAAAGGGATGGGTGCGGGGACATCTTACAATTTGGAGGACGGGGCTGCAATCATAATGTGCTGGTACCTCAACTGTCAGTTTTCCCCTCGCTAGCGGTCCATCACCATGAATCATCGGTAGAGAGGCATCCTATCGTCAGGGATGCTGGCTCGTCAAAGGTGCGCAATTAGACTCCTCAATGGCGACTTACCACTAATGGGGCTATTAAACCAAGTTTGTTAGTGGTGTAGCTCTTTGGTTCCATGTTTTGGTTTCTAGATTGTCTGGGTGATGTTTAAGGGTCTATGTGTTTTGGGTTTTGGTTTGAACAAGGTTTATAAGGTATTTTTCAGTCACACATGCACAAAACTTAGGCAACTTGTCTATTTAATATATAATACTTCGGTCACATATGTAGGGTTTGATATATAAGTAGTTGTTTTGCTCATCCAAAATATATGAGATAATTAGGGTAGCTTCCTAATATTATTTTAAATACAAATCCTTCATTTAAATAGACCATTCATTTATTTATTTTTGAGGATAAAGAATTTATAAGTAATGTTAGCAGATCCAAAAATGGTATAATCCAGGTAGCTTCCTAATATTTTTCAACCTGTTCTTTTTTACAAATTTTCAAGTGCTCTACAGAAATATAAATGCCTCATTTAAATAGATCATTGATTTACTTAACTTTAAGGGTAAATAATTCATAATTAAAGTTGTGTTCGTCCAAAAATTGTACTTCCTCTATAAACTAATATAAAATCTTTTAGATCAATAAAATAGTGATATAATTATCTTATATAGTTTACAGATGGAGTATGGTATAAGTAGGGTATCTTCATAATAATATTCTAAAGGGTGCATAAAGATTGTCAAGAGTCTTACTCAAATATGAATCCCACATTTTACATAAAACCATATTTCAATGAACTTTGAGGGTAAAGATTTTGTAATTAATTTTTTTCCGATCCAACAAAAATGAGACATTTAGTGTAGGCTTAAATATTATTTCAAGGTTGTATACAAATTTCAATAGATATACACAAATATGAATCTCCCATTTTAATTGACCCTTCAGTTATTTATAGCTTATTTGAAGTACGGATGTTCGGCAGCTCATATAGCTAATATCCATGTGAAGGCTATACTTTTTGTTAAGTTCCTTAGGTTGTACTAGCAAATGTTGTTTTCTTCAAATCGCTACATTTATGAGCGTATATAGTGCAAATCAAGGTACATGTAAGGGTATGATCCATTAACGATTTTTATTTTTTTAAACTGGAGACAAAAGATTTGCCTCATCCATTAATTAGGAAGAAGAAAATTGCCATTTATTTAACAAAAAGAAATCAGGCAAAAACCATCACAACTCATTGAACGACGACACAAGATATCCCACACACATCTCTGCGAAAGCCTCGTCGAGGTAGTACAACAGCTTCATCATCATCACTTCTCCCCGAACAAGCATCATCGACATCCCTTATATCTGAGCAGGCAACTTTGACTTCGCTGTAGACGATCACCGACCCAACCCACACCATAGAGGTTGTGTGGAACCACATAAAGATCCGTGGCAATCACCCAGCCATCCACGACGAGGAAAACACAACTCGATTATAATGAAGAGCTATGAAGTAGAACTATGCAAGGTTGACGCATCAGAGTTCACCAAAAGACCACTATCGCCAGTCATCGTTGCGACCCGGACCCCATCGCTGTTGCTCTGAGTTCCCTACAACAAATGACCTGAGGCAATCCTCTGGACGCGCCCAAGAATATCCGACTATCTCAACTGTTTGCATAACTCCGACATCGCTCACCCCCATTGTTGTTTCCCAAGAAGCCTCGATTCAAACCCCCGAAGGTACTGAGCCCAAACATTTGAAGCCATACGGACACTCATATATGCAAAAGGCTAAGACTGAGAATTGAGGAATTGCTGAAGAATTCACCGATACAATCATCTACTAGCCTGTTTGCTTCACTTGTGCTATTAGTGAGATCCATAGATCTGGATAGAGTCTTTCTCGCTTAGTAAAAAAGATTATGTGCACTACGGCTTACGCAGTGGATCATCGGGTAACCAACCCGACACATCCAGTTCCAATCAACAACTTGGAGATATGGCACCATCATCCACTAGCCCCGCTTGCCGATGCCCAGTTCTAAAGATGATAATCCCGAGGAATGATGCAACGCCAAAGCGCTGCCTTCATACGATCACACGAATCTAGGTTTGTCAGCTTGACTTCGATGGTGCCAACACGAAGGAAAGGATGATCCAAAGGATCCTCATCGCCTGCTTCGGTCATGATCGGAGACAAGACTTTCTCCTTGGTCAGTCTCCCTGAGCCCCGCACACCATGCATCGACAAGGCCACCAAAGCCCCCCCCCCCCCCACGTCCCCGCAAATCTGTCCGTATCTATCCCGCCCACACCACCTTCTTTCCAGTTAGCCAGTGCGATGCACCCCTTGTCGATGACCATCTCCTCTTCAACCACACTCCTTGGATCCAAGGGACATTCCAGCCTCAGCACGTCGCCACACCATGACCACGGCCAAAGCACGCCTGCAGCTCCAACCCTTGTCGAGGCAGCCCAACCGAAGCACCAATTGCACCACCCTTGCGCCCTGCTTCACTAAGCACAACTACACCACCCCTTCCGGTGCACGGGCGAGAGCGCTAGATCCACATTGCTAGGGTGACCACGCGCACTCGCTTTGCACCCGCCAACCAGCTTCGTCAGCACGCATCCGCATGCTCACGGGCGACACACCTCCAACCCCTTGCTACCACAGGCCCAACCGTGCCAGGCCGAGCCCCACACCTCCATTAAGCGAGCTTCCCCCCATGCCGCTCGTGCTCCTCGTGAGATGGAGAGAGGGCCTTGCCGCCGCCGCCGCATGGGCTTTGCCATCCGGCGGTATGTGTAGGGGTACGACGGGTTGGGGGTGGCGGCGGCGACGCTTTAGGGTTTGCTTACAGGCCGCTGCGAGTTAGCGACACGGGAGAGATGGGGGAGAAGGGAATTTCTAGGAGTATATTTCTGAAAAGTGTTTTTTTCGAAAAAGAGTATATGTTACTGAAAATTTTATTCGAACTTAGAACGAGCCTGAAGTGATTAACGAGACTTTGTTCTCTTTTAGCCTTTTCTGAATAATCTACTGTGCAAGATCTTTGGTCTTCCAATGGGACAGATGGAAAAAAAGGGGATTCCACACTGTACTCGAGTTCATAATGTGCTCGCTACTGGATACTCGTTCAGTGCCCATTCGTGCAGAGCCGTACACACACTTACTTGAAACCCACAATAATTGACAATATAGATATGCTCTTCACTGCATACGCACGGTGCATAACGTGCATATCTAAATACGACGACGGTCGACGGGTATGCATCTATGCATGGCAACGTACGTTTGGGAGAGTACAGCTAGCTCCTATGTGGCTACTTACATTGCTCTCGATCTGAAAGCGAGTAATTGATAGTTATTGTATACGATGTGAAATCCTAATCGCGTACGTAACGTACGTCCAATATGCTCGGTATATATTATTGTATTCGGCGAGATGTACATCGTGCAGGTGCATACAAACCTGTAGCAGCTGAGCAAATGCAGAATGCAAGGTTCAAAATCAGTACCGTGGTACGTAGATATACTTACTAGCAGTGTACACTCTATTTATAGCCTAAGAAATCTAGATGTGATTTTCCAAAAACATTCAAGAGCATCTCCAGCATCACCGGCCGGTACTACCCCGTGTACCCGTTGAGGCATTGCAACCGACGATGGTGTACTATAGCATATACTCCAACGTCCCAAAATAAGTGTCACAAATTTAGTAAAATTGTACTAAATCAGCGACACTTATTTTGTGACGGAGGGAGTATTTAAGAGCATAGCTGATTCCCTATTCTAAAAGTTCAAAATATTTATGTTATATTATTTATTTGTAATCTTCAGGGGATTATAAGTGTTTCTTCACCTAGCAGACCTCCTACAACTAATTTTTTGAAGACATTCTTTTTTACATAAGCTCATTTAAAAGACACATTTAAATTAGTTCATTGCATAATTTGATTTAAAGTAACAAAATAACATCATACATAAATAGCATAATTAACAGTCCATTGCCTACTAAATTAACACTACATAGACATCGAACTATAGGTTAAGCATCAAAATTAAACATATAAAAAGTACATACTAGATAGCTCTACTTGTTGTCGCCTAAACTAAGAACATCAATGCAAAAATTTTTTTTTTGAAAAGGAGGATTACCCCGGCCTCTACATCCGAAAGATGCATGCGGCCATATTATTAAAAAGTGCCAACGGAAGACAGTCTGTAATCCAGTGCAGCTCGCAAACGGAGCAAAAAGAGATAAAAATACAGATTGAAACCAAAGCCACAACCAGCATGTAAACAGGAGAAGATGACTAAACACCTATTCTATTTATGAACCGCCATCCAAACCGGTTGAAGATACCCCGTGCTACCATCTCCCAACGGTTGCACCCAGTAGCCAAATGCTCCCTAGAGTCCGTAGGAATGAGTAACGACCACGTATGGATCCAGGCTGTAGCTCTGAAGATAACCTGCAAGAAATTCAAATTTTTTTGTCTGTTAAAGATCATATCGTTCCTGTAGTTCCATATAACCCAAAGTAATGCGCATATTCCTATCCAAATGCGTGCCGCAATGACTGGTTCCACTCCAGTTAGCCACGTCCCAAATAACGTGTCAATGCTATCTGGAGGAGTAATATTGGAGGCTATATGAATGGTATGCCAAAGGAGCTTTGCGAGAGGGCAATCAATAAAAAGGTGTTGTATTGTTTCATCTTGGTCACAAAAACAACATCGTGCACTGCTCACCCATCTTCGCTTTAGCAAATTATCTTTGGTAAGAATCACTTGCTTGTGGACAAACCACATGAAAATTTTAATTCGTAAGGGAACCTTAATTTTCCAAATATGAATCGATCTCGGGATTGGGCCAGAATTAATTAGATCCAAGTACATAGATTTGACCGTAAACACCCCGCTCCTAGTTAACTTCTGGTGGAAAGAGTCAGGCTGGTCAGAGAGTTGAACATCCATCAACCTCCGCACAAGGTGTAGCCAGGAGCTCCAACGCTCCCCTACAAAAGACCTCCTGAACTGGATGACCCAAGAAAAATAACTACTGATGACCCAAGGAGTATAAACAAAATCATCACAACAACTAGGCGTGCAAGGCCAAGCTTCTTAAATTTCTTTCTTCGGTCTTGCATCTCATTGATTTGGGCGTGCTTCTCGTTGATTTGGATTTTCTTATCGTTGATTTGGAATTGCTTCTCGCTTGTCTACCAGCACATCATCGAGTTTCTCTCGCAGTGATCGATAGTAGTAGTTTGTTTACATAAAGCTTCATTAAATCGACCCATATCCATGTGTTGCAAGTGAATCCTCTCTGTATGTGTGTAATGTTCTAAGCAATGAGATTTGTATAGCTAATTGCAAACATAAAGAGATATGGGTTATACCTTGCTTTTGCGGCCACTAGAAGAGTGATACGTCTCCAACGTATCTATAATTTTTGATTATTTCATACTATTATAGTATCAATCTTGAATGTTTTATATACACTTACAAGCAATTATATATCTTTTTTGGGACTAACCTATTAACTTAGTGCCTAGTGCCAGTCGCTGTTTTTTTGCCTGTTTTTGGTTTTTCAGAATATCAGTACCAAACGAAGTCCAAATACCACGAAACTTTTTGGAGATTTTTTTTCTGGACAAAAGAGACCCTAGAAGCTTCGGGAGAGGCCCGGAAGATGAACGAGGGGCCCACGAGGCACCACGGTGTGCCTAGGAGGGACAAGCAGATGGAGCAATGGCCCACGAGCCACCAGGGCGCGCCGGGGGGGGGGGGGGGAATAGGGCGCGCCCTGATGGCTTGTGGGGCCCACGTAGCTCCGTTTGACCTAACTTCACCTCTATAAATTCTCTAAAATCGGGAAACCAACAAGGGAATCTACGAAATACTTTTTTCGTCGCCGTAAGTTCCTGTCTCGAGAGATCCCATCTGGAGGCCTTTTTCGGCACTCTGCCGGAGGGGCATTCGATCACGGAGGGGCTCTACATCATCCTTGCTACCCTTTTGATCATGCATGAGTAGTTTACCACAGACCTACGGGTCCGTAATTAGTAGCTAGATGACTTCTTCTGTGTATTTGATCTTCAATACAATGTTCTCCTCGATGTTCCTGGAGTTCTATCCGATGTAATCATTTTTTGTGGTGTGTTTGTTGGGATCCGATGAATTGTGAGTTTATGATCATATTATCCATGAATATTATTTGAGTTTTCTCTGAACTCTTTTATGCATGATTGTTATAACTTCGTATTTCTCTCCGATCTATTGATTTGGTTTGGCCAACTAGATTGATTTATCTTGCAATGGGAGAGGTGCTTTGTAATGGGTTTGATCTTGCAATGCTCAATCCCATTGACAGAAGGGGACATGACACGTATTGTATCGTTGCTATTAAGGGTAAAAAGATGGGGCTTATCTATGCGTGTGTTTACTTTGTCTACATCATGTCATCTTGTTTAAGGCGTTACTCCGTTCTTTATGAACTTATTACTGTAGATGCATGCTAGATAGCGGTCGATGTGTGGAGTAATAGTAGTAGATGCAAAATTGTTTCTGTCTACTTGTTTTGAACGTGATGCCTATATACATGATCATTGCCTTGGATATCATCATGATTATTTGCTTTTCTATCAATTGCCTAACAGTAATTTGCCTACCCACCGTATGCTATTTTCAAGAGAGAAACCTCTAGTGAAAACGATGGCCCCTGGGTCCACTTCTATCATATATTAAAAATCCTAAAAATACTTTGCTGCACTTTTACTTTATTTATTTTATTTTGTATTTTTGTTCGATCTATCTATCTATCACCATACAATTTAATCTTGTAATTAACCGCCAAGGGATTGACAACCCCTTGTTCGCGGTGGGTGCGAGGATTTGTTATTTTGTGTGCAGGTGGTGCTAACGAGGTGTTGTATGATTCTACTATTGGATTGATAACCTTGGTTTCATAACTAAGAGAAATACTTATCTCTACTGTACTGCATCATCCCCTCCTCTTCGAGGAAATCCCAATGTAGCTCACAAGTAGCAGGAAGAATTTCTGGCACCGTTGTCGGGGAGACATCAACAACATCTATCAAGTACCTATGCATAAACTTTCATCTCCTTGCATTTATGTTATTTGCCTTTGCCTCTCGTTTTCATCTCCCCCCACTTCTAAAAAGTTTTTGCAAAAGTTACAAAAATATTTTCCGTTTGCCCTTTTGTTTGTTTTCTCGTTTGCTTGCTTTTTGCCTTCATGTCAACACTCAAAAACAGAAAAATAAATAAGAAAAATTAAGATGGGTCCTCATCCTCTTGTTAATCTTTTTAAAAGATCCAATTATGAGGAGCCAATTGCTAGTGAGTTGACTACACTAGATTATCTTTATGAAGTTTTGCTTGAAATTCGTGAATCTGAAAATTGTGATGAAGTGTTAAAAGAAGAAATTTATAAGGTGATTCACGATAGCTCCTTGAATGAAAAGCATGATTGCAATGATATTATTATAAATTCTATTAATGTCAATTATGTTGATGATATGCAAAAACCCAAGCTTGGGGATGATGATTTTGTTATGTTTACTAGTTATTGCAATGATCATGATTAGGGTGATAATGATTCCTATGATCTTGAAAATTTATTTAAGCCTTATAATGAATATGTTTGCAATAATATTCAAAGTGGGTTTGGAAGAGTGTCAACTTTATCTATAAATAATCCCACATATTTGGAGAGTGTTCGATCTTTTTTTTTTTGATAAAAGTGGGTTTGGAGAGGTCATGACTTTAGTTGATATTAATCCCACTATCTTGGAAGACTATAAAACTTTTATGCATGTGGATCATGAAGAGAAAATTTTATATTATAGCTATATTGTTGAATTTGATTATGATCTTACATGTAATTAGTATGAGATAGGAAAATATGGTTGTAGAGATTTTCATGTTATTAAATTACCTCTCATTATGTTGAGATTGTCAATGATTTATTCCTCTCCTTTGCATATGCTAGATATTTCTTGTCTTGATAATTTGTTTGCTTATAAAATTCCTATGCATAGGAAGTATGTTAGACTTAAATGTGTTTGTCACATGTTTTATGATGCTCTTTTTGTGTTTCAATTATTATCTTTCATGTGACCATCATTGAAATCTCAAAGCCTATCTTAAATGGCTATAAAGAAAGAGCTTGTTGGGAGATAACCCAATAGTTTATTTTTCTATTTTCTTGTGTGCACACAATTATGCTACTGTTATGATTGTGTTTTTATGTTTGAATTAGTTTTTGTGCCAAGTAAAGCCTTTGGGATGATTTGGATGATAGTTGCTTTGATCCTGTGCAAAAACAGAAACTTTTGCATCCAGTAGGAGAATTGTTAAAATTTTCTGGAGTGTGATAAAATTCTGATTTTTTTACATATGATTGATATACAAATTTCCCACGTTTTCCTAATTGTTCAGAATTTTTGGAGTTACAGAAGTATGCTCAATGTTCAGATTAGTACAGACTGTTCTGTTTTTGACTGATTTTGTTTTTGATGAATTGTTTTGCTTGTTTTGATGGAACTATGGATTGTATCGGGGGGGGGGGGGGTGGGGGGTATAAGCCATGGAGAAGTTAGAATACAGTAGGTATAATGCAAATATAAAATATTAATGGGGTTGCAACAGTAATTAAGGTAGTGATTTGCTTTATTATACTAACGGATCTCACGAAGGTTTTGTTGAGTTTTGTGTGATTGAAGTTTTCAAGTTTTGGGTGAAATCACGATGGATGAAGGAATAAGGAGTGGCAAGAGCCTAATCTTGGGGATGCCCGAGACAACCAAATGTAATATCCAAGGACTCCCAAGCAATTAAGCTTGGGATTGCCCCGGAAGGCATCCCCTCTTTCTTCTATCGACCATTGGTAATTTTACTTGGAGCTATATTTTTATTCGTCACATATCATGAGTTTTGCTTGGAGCGTCGTGTATTATATGAGTCTTTGCTTTGTTTGCCTTTTAGTTTGTCACAATCATCTCTACTGAACACACTTATTTGAGAGAGCCACACGCTTATCATGATTTCTTAATATACTCTATGTGCTTCACTTAAATCTTTTGAGCTAGGCAGTTGCTCTAGTGCTTCACTTATATCTTTTTGAGCATGACAGATTAAATTTTGAAGAAATATTTGCACTCTAATGCTTCACTTATATCTTTTTGAGAGTTGATAATAGTAATGGTAATTTGCACAAGATATGAATTTGGTCCCAAAGTGATGAATATTCAAGAGGAATATAATAAAAACTTTCATATAGATCATTGGATATGATAAGTTTGATTCCTTGCAATAGTTTTGTGATATGGAGATGATAATATGTGATTCATGTTAGTGGGTAATTGTGGTTTAGTAAGAATATTGGAGTTAAGGTTTGTGATTCCCTATGCGTGCACGTAAAGTCAATAGTTATGCAACGAAGTTATATCCTACTTATGGTGCATTATTGAGTGTCAGTTATGTTCAATGCATGTTTATGACCGTTTTTGCTTTTTGGTTGGTCGCTTCTCAATCTAATTGCTACCCTTCATTTGTACTAAGCAGGAATGCTGCTTGTGCATCCAACTCCTTAAACCCAAAGTTGTGCCGAATTAGTCCACCAGACCTACCTATATGCGTTGTTTCCATGCTGTTCCACGTAAATTTGCATGTGCCAACTCTAATTTTTCAAAATAATTTTCCATTTTGTGTGCCCGTACCGCTCATGAAGCGGCAGGGGGTGGCCAATATTTTCCATGCTAGGTATGTTATTCTCACGATGAGTGTTTATTCACTTGTCATTGCATGAGAGTGTGGCAGGTAATAGGGATGCCCAGTCTCGAAATAAAAAATGATGATAATAATAAATTCCTTAGAAAGTGTGGGTATGGAAGGCACCCGTGGATATGGCTAGCCATGGACTGTGAAAGAATGGTGGAAAGGAAATAAACTTTATTTTCTGTTTGGGAACCGCCTATAATTTGTCTAGCATGGAAAATATTGGGAATTCTCGATCGTTTTTGTTGACAGGAAAAGCATGCCTCACAAAATACTTTTATCTCTAATTTAAGCCTTGAGCTCTGGCACATCTCCAAATCTCTGCTTCCCTCTACGAAGGGCCTATCTATTTACTTTTATGAAATTTTTATTTTTATTTTGAGTCTTCATCTTCTCTTATAGAGCACCAACTAGAGAGCACTATTGTCATACCTGTGCATTGGATGTAGCTGATATTGAGTGTGTTTCATGAATGGATCAATGATTTAGGATAATGGACTAGGGATAACTTTCTTTAGCATTGATATTTTGAAAGACATGGTTGCTTGATAGTATGCTTGAGTATTTATGTCTTCATGTCAAATTATAGACTATTGCTTTGAATCATTCAAGTCGAAATGTCCATACCACAAAAGAAAGAAGTATATGATGAATATGATAGGTAGAATTCCACATCAAAAATTCTATTTTTTATCATTTACCTACGCAAGGATGAGCATGAATTAAGCTTGGGGATGCTTGATACGTCTCCAATGTATCTATAATTTTTGATTGTTTCATGCTATTATAGTATCAATCTTGGATGTTTTATATACACTTACAAGCAATTATATAACATTTTTTGGGACTAACCTATTAACTTAGTGCCCAATGCCAGTTACCGTTTTTTTGCCTATTTTTGGTTTTTTAGAATATCAGTACCAAACAAAGTCCAAATGCCACGAAACTTTTTGGAGATTTTTTTCTTAACAAAAGAGACCCTAGAAGCTTCTGGAGGGGACAAGAAGATGGAGCAGTGGCCCGCGAGGCACCAGGGTGCGCCCAGGGGGTAGGGCGCGCCTTGGTGGCTTGTGGGGCCCATGTAGCTCCGTTTGACCTAACTCCACCTCTATAAATTATCTAAAATTGGGAAACCAGTAGGGGAGTCCACGAAATACTGTTTCCGCTGCCGCAAGTTCCCGTTCTCGAGAGATCCCATTTGGAGGCCTTTTCCGACACTCTGCCAGAGGGGGATTCGATCACGAAGGGGCTCTACTTCATCCTTGCTACCCTTCCGATGATGTGTGAGTATTACCACCGACCTATGGGTCCATAGTTAGTATATAGATGGCTTCTTCTCTGTATTTGATCTTCAATACAATGTTCTTGGAGTTCTATCCGATGTAATCACTTTTGCGGTGTGTTTGTTGGGATCCGATGAATTGTGAGTTTATGATCAGATCATCCATGAATATTATTTGAGTTTTCTCTGAACTCTTTTATGCATGATTGTTATAGCTTCGTATTTCTCTCCGATCTATTGATTTGGTTTGGCCAACTAGAATTATTTATCTTGCAATGGGGGAGGTGCTTTTTAATGGGTTCGATCTTGCGGTGCTCAATCCCATTGACAGAAGTGGACATGACATGTATTGTATTGTTGCTATTAAGGGTAAAAAGATGGGGTTTATTCACGCGTGAGTTTACTTTGTCTACATCATGTCATCTTGCTTAAGGCATTACTGTGTTTTTTATGAACTTAATACTCTGGATGCATGCTGGATAGCGGTCGATGTGTGGAGTAATAGTAGTAGATGCAGAATCATTTCGGTCTACTTGTCTCGGACGTGATGCCTATATACATGATCATTTCCTTGGATATTGTCATGATTATTTTCTTTTCTATCAATTGCCCAACAGTAATTTGCCTACCCACCGTATGCTATTTTCAAGAGAGAAGCCTCTAGTGAAAACTATGGCCCCCGGGTCTACTTCTATCACATATTAAAAATTCTAAAATACTTTCTTGCACTTTTACTTTATTTATTTTATTTTGTATTTTTGTTCGATCTATCTATCTATCACCATACAATTTAATCTTGCAATTAACCGCCAAGGGATTGACAACCCCTTTTTCGCGTTGGGTGCGAGGATTTGTTATTTTGTGTGCAGGTGCTGCTAACGAGTTGTTGCGTGATTCTCCTACTGGATTGATAACCTTGGCTTCATAACTGAGGGAAATAATTATATCTACTGTACTATATCATCCCCTCCTCTTTGGGGAAATCCCAACGCAGCTCACAAGTAGCAAAGGGAAGACGTTTCACTTGGGATTGCTAAGTGTGCACGAGGATTTTTTTAAAATGGGGTACTTGCAGCCGCAAAGGAGCACCGGAGGGTCACCAAAATTGGGGAGGCATCGTCGCCGGCACTATACGATTTCTCTATGGATTCGATGGATGCACTGTTGCAGCATGATGATTCATCAAAGTCCGTGCTCTTGGGAGGGGAGCTCAAGGCTGAGCTGATGGGAGCAACGGGGAGCTCCGCCACGCCATCGATGAAGAAGGAACATTTCGGCACCAACAACTAGCGTGGTATCACGAGCTGGGCTCCATCCACTTCCCCAACCTCACGCGGCTCAATTTTCAGCAACATCAGGGTTTGACATAGACATACTAAGCCTTTGCGGCAATGACAACGCTGACGACAACAAAGGAGAAAGTGGGAGAAAGGGTGCTAGGGCTACGACATGGCTAAGGAGTGGCGCCATGGGTGGCAAGGTGGCATAAGGGGCAGGAAACTTCAAGGTGGGAGGCAACGGCAGTGGTTGCAGGTTGCATGACTAATACATCTCCAACGTATCTATAATTTTTGCTTGTTCCATGCTGTTATATTATCATTCTTGGATGTTTCACAATCATTTTATAGCAACTTTATATCATTTTTTGGACTAACCTATTGACATAGTGCCCAATGCCAGCTGCTGTTTTTTGCTTGTTTTTTACTTTGCAAAATATCAGTACCAAACGGAGTCCAAACGCAGCGAAACTTTTTGGAGATTTTTTTGGACCAGAAGACACCACATGGGCCAAAGAAGTACCAGAGGGGAGGCCCGAGGTGGGCACAACGCACCTGGGTGCGCCCAGGAGCCCAGGCACGCCCAGGGGGGTTTTGCCCCCCTCGGTGACCTCCCACACCTCCTGTTTGCCCTATAAATACCCAAATATTCCAGAAACCCTAGGGGAGTCGACGAAACACAATTCCAGCCGCCTCAAGTTCCAGAACCACGAGATCCAATCTAGACACCATCACGAAGGGGTTCATCATCCTCATTGGTGCCTCTCCGATGATGCGTGAGTAGTTCATCATAGACCTACGGGTCCATAGGCAGTAGCTAGATGGCTTCCTCTCTCTCTCTCTTTGTATTCTCAATACAATGGTCTCTTGGAGATCTATTTGATGTAACTCTTTTTTGCGGTGTGTTTGTTGGGATCCGATGAACTTTGAGTTTATGATCAGATCTATATCTATGAATATTATTTGAGTCTTCTTTTGATCTCTTATATGCATGATTATTTATAGCCTCGTATTTCTTATTCGAATCTTTGGTTTAGTTAGGCCAACTAGATCGATTTTTCTTGCCATGGGAAGAGGTGCTTTGTGATTGGTTCGATCTTGCGGTGTTCTTTCCCAGTGACAGAAGGGGCAGCAAGACATGCATGTATCGTTCTATTAAGGATAACAAGATGGGGGCTATTCCTACACGAATAGATCTTGTCTACATCATGTCATCGTTCTTATTGAATTTTACTCCATCTCTGCATAAACTTAATACACTAGATGCATGCTGGATAGCGGTCGATCTATGGAGTAATAGTAGTAGATGCAGGCAGGAGTCGGTCTACTAATCTTGGACATGATGCCTATATATTGATCATTGCCTTCGATATCATCATAATTATTCGATCTTCTATCAATTGCCCAACAGTAATTTGTTTACCCACCGTGTGCTATTTTCTCGAGAGAAGCCACTAGTGAAATCTACGCCCCCGGGTCTATTCTTTATCATATTTGCATTGTGTTCTATTTTTATTCGCTTTTGTTTTCAGATCTATTATTCCAAAAACGCAAAAATACCTTGCTGCACTTTTTTGTTACTTATTTTATTTTGCGTTTTATCGAGATCTATTTATCCAATCTACACAAATTTTATCTCATTAACTTGACAATTTCTGGCGCCGTTACCCGTAGAGGGATTGACAACCCCTCATAAGCGTTGGGTTGCAAGTATTTGTTCTTTGTGTGCAGGTACCGTTTACATAGTGTTGCTTGGTTCTCCTACTGGATTGATACCTTGGTTTCATAACTGAGGGAAATACCTACCGTAGCTGTACTGCATCATCCTTTCCTCTTTGGGGAAATACAGACATAGTTCAAGCGACATCGAAAGGAATTTCTGGCGCCGTTGCCGGGGAGACATCATCAACATCTATCAGGTTCCTAATCACAAATCTCATCACCTTGCAATTTACGTTATTTGCCACTTGCCTCTCATTTTCATCTCCCTCACTTCACAAAAATATTTGCCTTCTTTTTCATTTGCCTTTTTCTTGTTTGATCTTTTGTTTGCTTGTATTGCCATGTGCCTTTTATAAGCTTGCATCTTCGCTTGCTAAAAAATCTATTGATATGGATCCTCATCCACTTGCTAATCTTTTTAAAAGATCCAATCATGATGAACCAATTGCTAGTGAGTTGAGGGCACTAGATTATCGTTATGAAGTTTTGCTTGAGATTCGTTGTAACATCCCAAAATTCTAAATGTTGGAATGTTATATTAATTAAGTAAGAATGATTGCTTGTGTGATTTGTTGTGAGAAATTGAGTGGAACTTGAAACTTTTTGAAATGTTAAATGAGAGGGAATAAAAGGACTTCCCGAACGTTCATTCTTGCATTTGGTTTCCATGGAATTCCATTTGAAATAATTCAACTCAGAAGCTTTATGCCACTCAAGGATTTTCAAGGAGAGAAGATAATAGGACTTCTTCAAAATTTATGAAATAGAGTGGGGAGTGATGAGTGCCACTTTCAAAACTTATTTGAAACACTATTTGGAGTTTTTCCCTTTTCTGTTGGAATTTCAAATCATCTCAAATTCTCTTAATAGAAAATATTTGAGTGAAGGAAACATGAACCTTCAAAATTCAGAGAAGATTTCAAAATAATTAAAAAAACAGAAAAAGATTTACAAAAGATTTGAAAATCAAATTCAAATCAAATTTGAAGTTATTACAAAAATATATTTTTTAAAATAGTTTATTTATCTTTGAAAAATAGTTCATATTTTTCTTTGTTCTATTCTAAGAATTTTGATACATATTGTCTATGCAAAATTATATCTATTTTTCTTTTAAGATTTTTCTTTTCCACCTCTGTTTTATATTAAAAAAACAGAAGCCAGTCGGCCCATCTAGCCTTTCGGCCTATAGCCCGCTGGCGTGAGTGAATCATTTTTCGCTTTGGTCGCCCGCTCCCCTCGCTCCCTCTCTCGCTCGCCTCTCCAACCACCGACAGGTGGGACCCACCTGTCGGGTTTGTCACCGCCCTCCCGCCGGAGTCCCGCATGCACACGCCGTCGCCGCCCCGTTCAAACTCCTCGGGAGAATCTATCCCAAGCATTGCCTCTCCTCCATGTAGGCCCTGTATAAATACTCGGGGGCCCCGACCTCGGTTTCTCCTTAAACCGCAGCCGCTCTCGCCTCTCGACATCCGCGTCTATCTCGCCGGAGCTCGCGAGCACAGCCGTCTCCCCGACGCCGACGACATGCCGCCGCTGTCGCCCCGCCTCATCCGTGCATCGCTGAGGAGCACCGCCATCACCTTCGCCTTCCCCGTGCCGCATCCGAGCGCAGGAGCCATCGCCTCGTCACTGCCACCCTCGCCGGAGCTCGTGGACCACAGGAGCTCCACCAAACTCGTTCCGCCTTGTCAAGTCGTCCTCGGCCCTCGATTTCACCACCAACGAAACCCCCTATGAGCGCTACTTCTCCCCGACCCTACGGCCACGCCGGAGGACCACCGGGGCAGCTGCCCCCTCGACGCCCGAGCCGCGGCCTTCTTCTCCGGTGACGTCAACAACCTCCGCCACAGTAAGACTCCCATCCATTAGATCTAGGATCGACGATTCAGATTAGATCGCATAGTTTTTTTATTTTGCGAATCAGTTTTCTTTAAATAGCGGCCATTCACTATTTTAGATCGGCAGCGGACGGTATCCAGCCAACGACAGGATGACACGTGGCCAGGTGATACGTCTCCATCGTATCTACTTTTCCTAACACTTTTCCTCTTGTTTTGGACTCTAATTTGCATGATTTGAATGAAACAAACCCGGACTAACGTTGTTTTCAGCATAACTACCATGGTGTTGTTTTTGTGCAGAAATAAAAGTTCTCGGATTGAAACAAAACTTTTTGGAGAATTCTTATACAATAAAAGAAAAATACTGGAGCCAAGAACCACCGGAGGGGGGCCCCAGGGTGAGCACAACCCACCAAGGCGCGCCCAAGTGGGTTGTGCCCACCTGGTGGCCCCGCAGACCCTGATTCCAACTCTATAAAATCCTATTTTTCCAAAAAAATCGAGGAGAAAGAATTATCGCATTTCGCGAGATGGAGCCGCCGCCACCTCCTGTTCTTCATCGGGAGGCCAGATCTGGAGTCCATTTGGGGCTCCGGAGAGGGGAATCTTCGATCTTCGTCATCACCAACCCTTTTCCATCGCCAATTCCATGATGCTTCCCACCAGGAGTGAGTAATTCCTTCATAGGCTCGCTGGCCGGTGAGGGAGTTGGATGAGATTCATCATGTAATCGAGATAGTTTTGTTTGGGCTTGATCCCTAGTATCCATTATATCTTGAGATTGATGTTGCTATCACTTTGCCATGCTTAATGCTTGTCACTTTGGGCCCGGGTGCCATGATTTTAGATCTGAACCGTTTACTTTATCACCATTATATCTATGTTCTAGATCCGATCTTGCAAGTTATAGTCACCTATTACGTGTTATGATCCGCAAACCCAGAGTGACAATAGTCGGGATACTTTCCGGTGATGACCGTAGTTTGAGGAGTTCATGTATTCACTATGTGCTAATGCTTTGTTCTGGTTTTCTATTAAAAGGACGCCTTAATATCCCTTAGTTTATTTATGGACCCCGCTGCCACGGGAGGGTAGGACAAAAGATGTCATGCAAGTTCTTTACATAAGCACGTATGACTATTTACGGAATACATGCCAACATTATATTTATGAACTAGAGCTAGTGTCGTATCGCCCTAGGTTATGACTGTTATATGATGAATATCATCCAATGAATTCACCGATCCAATGCCTATGATTTTTTCACATATTGTTCTTGCTAAGTTACTATTGCTATTGCTACTGTTACACTTGCTACAAAATCATTGATATCATTATTACCGTTACTATTACTACTACCATCAAAATTATCGTACTACTTTGCTACTGATCATATTGCTGCAGATAATTAATCTCCAGGTGTGGTTGAATTGACAACTTAGTTGCTAATACTTGCAAATATTCTTTGGCTCGCCTTGTGTCGAATCTATAAATTTGGGTTGAATACTCTACCCTCGAAAATTGTTGCGATCCCCTATACTTGTGGGTTATCAAGACCTTTTTCTGGCGCTGTTGCCGGGGAGCATAGCTATATTTGTTGAGTCACATGGGATTATTATCAATTTATCACTATGAAGAATTTGAAGGATACCAAGACTAAGATTTTTTCGTCTAAGACGTGGGGAGGTAAGGAACTGCCATCTAGCACTCCACTTGATTCACCTTCTGTTATGAGTAGACTTGCAACACCACCACATGCTATTAATCCTGATATATCGCAAGTTATTGGTGATGCTACTTCTATGAATGCTACTCATGATAATGCTAGTACCTTGCTTGATGATGGTGTGCCATTAGGTGATTTTCTTGATGAACAAATTGCTAGAGTTAGAGAGAATGAAATTACTAAAACTGATGAGATCACAGAAACTGATGAAATACCTGAAACTAAAAATCTTGAAACACCTATTAGACCTAGCTCTCCTAGATCTGAATTGCCTGAGATACCAGATGGTTATGTTATGGACGGAGAGGTAACTAGAGATATTCTTGCTTGTAAGGATAGAGATGATCTGAAAAAATTACTATGCAAGTATAAAGAAAAGACTTTCAATGCTAAAATGAAATGTGATCCTAAGTTTGCTAATTCACCTATCTTTGTTGATGATAAGGATTATGAATTCTCTGTCGACCCAGAGTTAATTACTTTGGTTGAATCTGATCCTTTCCATGGTTATGAAACTAAAACTGTCGTGGCACATCTTACCAAGTTAAATGATATAGCCACCCCTTTTGCTCATGAGGATACAATTCGTTATTACTATATCCTTAAACTATTTCCGTTCTCATTAAAGGGTGATGCTAAGACCTGGTATAATACTCTTGCTCCTGGTTGTGTGCGTAGTCCCCAGGATATGATTTATTATTTCTCTGAAAAATATTTTCCTGCTCATAGGAAACAAGCTGCCTTACAGGAAATATTTAACTTTGTGCAAATTGAAAGAGAGAGTCTCCCACAAGCTTGGGGGAGGCTTCTCGAATTGCTTAATGCTTTGCCTGATTATCCACTCAAGAAAAATGAAATACTTGATATCTTCTATAATGGACTAACCGATGCTTCTAGGGACTTTCTAGATAGTTGTGCTGGTTGTGTTCTAAGGGAACGAACTTTTGGACAAGCTGAGGAATTATTGAATAATATATTAAAAAATTATGATGATTGGACTCTTCCTGAACCACCACCTAAACCCACTCTAAAGAAGAGGGGTATCTTATATCTCA
This sequence comes from Thinopyrum elongatum, assembly GCA_011799875.1. Lineage (NCBI taxonomy): Eukaryota > Viridiplantae > Streptophyta > Magnoliopsida > Poales > Poaceae > Thinopyrum > Thinopyrum elongatum. The sequence goes on from CM022301.1 coordinate 339,700,181, forward strand.
GTCTGGAAGATATGCAAGATGCAAAGAAATCTATGAAGGAAAAAGGTATTAAAGCAGAGGATGTTAAAAATTTACCTCCTATTGAAGAGATACATGGACTTGACACACCACTACCCAAGATGGTAGAGGTAAACTCTTTAATGAAATTTGATGAAATGGACAATCCTTATAATATGCATCCTAGTCAATGCCTTTATGAGTTTGATAATTACATTAGAAAGCAAGATCACTTCAATGAAAATGTTATGGAACAATTGAAATATAATTTTGATATGATTGCTCGCATGAGTGACTTGTTATTTAGAATCTCAAATGATGTTAGAGGTGTAGGAAAACATGCCTCTATGGTTCCAACTCAACTAGAGCAAGTTGCTAAATCTCAAAGAGAATTGCTTGCTGAAATGAATAATAATATAAATGACTTTGCTGTTAGAGTAGAAACTAGAGGAGGTAAAATGACTCAGGAACCACCTTATCCTGAGGGACATCCTAAAAGAATTGAACAAGACTCTCAAAGAATTAACACTGATGCACCTAGTCCATCTAAAAAGAAGAAGAAAAGAAAAATGATAGGACTTTGCATGCCTCTAGTGAACCTGAAATAGAAAAACCTCCTGAGAATGATAATGATTTTTTCTATCTCTGATGCTGAAACTCAATCTGGTAATGAACATTCACATAGTGATAATGAAAAAGATAATGATAATGTTCATGAAGATACTCAACCAGACAATGATAAACAACCAGATAATGATGTTGAGATAGAACCAGCTGTTGGTCTTGATAACCCACAATCTAAAAATAAAAGATATGACAAAATAGACTTTGTTGCTAGAAAACATGGAAGAGAAAGAGAACCATGGGTCCAAAAACCCATGCCCTTTCCACCTAAATCAACTAAGAGGAAAGATGATGAAGAATTTGAACGCTTTGCTGAAATGCTTAGGCTAGTCTTTTTGCGCACTCGCTTGACCGGTATTTTAAAGATGGCCCCTTATGCAAAATATATGGAAGACATCATGTCTAATAAAAGAAAAATATCGGATGCTGAAATCTCCACTATGCTTGCTAATTATTCTTTTAAGGATGGAGTACCTAAAAAACCTGGAGATCCGGGAATACCAACTATACTTTGCTTCATAAAAAGAAATTATGTCAAAACTGCTTTGTGTGATTTAGGAGCTGGTGTTAGTGTTATGCCTTTCTCCTTATATAAAAGAACTGATTTGAATAAACTCACACCTACTGAAATATCTTTGCAAATGTCTGACAAATTAACTGCCATATCTATCGGTATTTGTGAGGATGTGCCCGTTGTTGTTGCAAATATAACTATTTTAACTGACTTTGTTATACTTGAGATGCCCGAGGACGACAACATGTCTATTATCCTTGGTAGACCCTTCTTGAATACCGCAGGGGCTATTATTGATTGCAATAAAAGCAAAGCCACGTTTCATATCAATGGTAATGAGCATACGGTGCACTTTCCGAAGAAACAATTCCAAGTGAATGGTATTAATGTTATTGAAAAAACTCCTACACTCACTATTGGAAGTTTTCAACTACATCTACCTACTGCCAAAAAGAAATATGAAATGCTTATTGTGGGGGACATGCATATCCCCGTTGAGGTAACTTAGTGTTTTCACGAAAGTTATTCGGTTTCATGCCAATCGAAGGTGGTTGTTAATAAGACTTGATCAACCTTATTAATGGATCATTTTTGAGAGTTATGAAGTTGATGAATTTAGTGAGCTCAACCTTCTGTCCTTACCTTTTGTTTTTTGTTTTTTCTTAGTTAAATAAAATAAAATGCCTTGCCTTGTCTATTTTCTGAATTTCCCGTGCAATAAAAAAATGACCCAAAAAATAAAGTTCTCAGAATGCCCTGAAAATTTAATACGATTTTTTTCTTCTGATTATTTAAGAATTTTTAGTGCAAATAACATCAGAGGGGGGTGCTCCAGGTGGGCACAACCCACCTGGGCACACCAGCAGCCCCAGGCGCGCCCTGGTGGGTTGTGGTCCCCATGTGGGCCCCCTCACTTATCTCTTTAGCCCATGTCATCACCTACCTCCAGAAAAAATCACCATTGCTCTCTCTCTCTCATGTTCTTGCTCTCAAACCCGCAGATTTCAATCTCTTTGCTCGAAGTTCTGTTGCCAAAACTGTTTTGGGGGATTACTACTTGGTATGTGACTCCTTCATTGGTCCAGTTAGTTTTTGCTTTAGTGGATTATATTTTGAATAATTAGCTACTCTTGGTGCTGCTGTAGATGTGCTTGCATGTTGAATTCTTAGAGTTCTAAGTAGTTTGAATGCTCAATATAGCCTCTATGCCTCCTTATGAGTAGTTGCTACCAATCTTGTGAAGTTTTGTTGGCAAAAATTTTGTTGACTAAAATTTTCAGAATTTTATTTATAGGAATAAGATGAGTTTCTTTAGGAAGTTTGCTTCCAAGAAGAACTCTAAGGGAGTCATTGGGGAGTCATATGACAACGATCTCCACATTCGGAAAATGGCGGAGGTGCGGCCATGTGAATGGCCGCATAACCCCTTCATGGATGGTGCCGGGATCAGTCAAGAATTCGCACAATTTGCTGTTAATGCTGGTCTCACCGACTTCATCGCAGCTGAGTGTGAACAATATCATCTCCTTACAAATTCCTTTGTGCAAATCTTTCATTTTCCGAGTAGGAATAACCCTCTTGAGGTGCAGTTTAATTTATATGCTGAAACCCGTCAGATACCACTCACTGAATTTTGTGATATTTGCTTGATCCGTTCTAACGGGGAAATAATAGAGCCTAGGCCTGCAGAGTTTGAGAACTTTTATCACACTCTGTCAGTGGGAGATGAGAGGAGGGGTATCGAGTGTCACCGCCACTAGTTTGCAGTTTCCTTCTGTGCATTATTTTGCTCTATTCATTGCGAAGTGTTTACTTGCCAGAGAGAAGGTTGGTGCACTTAGTGCCCCCGATTTCACTGTCTTATTCCGTGCACTTTACGACGATAACATCTATAGCCTTGGGGTTATCATTGCGTGACGCTTGCACCTTAACAGAACCAAAGGGACAATTCATGGCGGTATTTATGCCACTGGTTTAGCGAGTCACCTTAACATTCAGATTCGCCAGCATGATTATCGTTTGCCCAAGGTTTACCTAGATCATCAGGCCATGGCAGATCATCAATTTATTGATGCCGAGAACACTACTATTGATATTCTTTACAACCTGGTTTTCAGTGTGATTACATGTGATATTATTCCATTGCATGCACCTGCTTTGTTTGATTCTATTGCCAGGAGAGGATACACGATCATCCCAGAGGACATCGTCACCTACCGGAACAACCAGGCAGCAGCTGAGGAGGAGCCTCAGGAATGGGATCCTCAAGTACCCGCTCCATAGCACTTCAACATGGGACCCGAGGGTTACTACGAGTGGTGATTACCAAGCTGGGCCAAAAGCCTAAGCTTGGGGGAGTACGTATTTCCACCGACATTATATTCATGTTCACACATTTCATTCCAGTTGTCGGTGTTCACACTTTTTCATTGTATTATCCATGTTAGATTTATTTTCTCGCTTTCTTCTCGTGTGTTTGAAAAACTTTTAGAAAATCCAAAAAATATTTCTCTGTTCTTTTCGATTTTCCTTTCTAGTTTAGTTAGTTGTAGTATTTAAAACAAAACCCAAAAAGATTTCCTTGTTCTTCTTTTGCTTGTTGGGAGCTTTCCTGTGTAAATAGTTTTTCTTGTTTTTGTTTCTCTTCAATTTGCTTTGCAAAAGAAAAACTAAAAACTCCAAAAATATTTCAGTGTGTTTATCTAAATTTCTTTTCCTTTTATTGAGTCATCCCTAGGAGAAGACCACGATGAAAATGTTGAGTGGCTCTCATATGCATTATTGTTGATCTAACGAAGAGCCCAAATTACCTTGTCTTCTCCTTTCAATAAAATGTTTGCAGATTCCAGCTTAGTCCACGACACTCTTGCACTATTATTATTTTCAAATCTTTCGGTCGTGTAAGTGAAAGGCAATAATGACGATATTTGGTGAGCTGGCTGTGGCAGAGAGAAACGGGTATGAACTCAACTTGTTCTGTTTTGTAAATATGTTTAACCTCGTATCCATGATTCAACATATTATGATCAAACATGTTTGCAATGACAATTAGAGATTATAGTTTCTCATGCCATGCTTAAGTAGCTAGGAGTGGATAATGATTTATCTTGGATGTCAACATTGCGTTAAAATGATTGTGATGTAGTATGATGATATGGTATCCTCCTCCGAATGTTCGAGTGGCTTGACTTGGCACATGTTCATGCATGTAGTTGAATCAAAACAACATAGCCTCTATGATATTTATGTTCATGGTGTTCATATCCTACTCATGCTAGTATCCAATGTTCATTATGGATAATGCATGTTCATGACTGTTTTCGCTCTCTAGCTGGCCGCTTCCCAACCTATTTGCTAGCCTTTGCCTGTACTAAGCGGAAATACTGCTTGTGCATCCAAATCCTAAAACCCAAGTTATTCCAGATGAGTCCACCATACCTACCTATATGCGGTATTACCCTGCCGTTCTAATTAAATTTGCATGTGCCACCTCTAAAAACTTCAAATAAACATCCTTTTTGTGTGCTTGGATTGTTCATAGAGTGACAGGAGGTAGTTGGTATCTTCGATGCTAAGCGGGTTATTCTCATGATGAGTGTTTATTCACTCGTCTTTGCACGAGAGGGGTGGTAACAGGGATTCCCAGTCCCGAAATCAAATTGCAAATAATTAAACAAAAATCTCCCAGGATTGATGTTGGTATGGACGGTACCCGTGGATATGGCTAGCCATGGAGTGTGTTTGTTGGTGGAGGGGGAGTAAACCTTTACTTTTATCGCTTGGGAACCGCCACTAATGTGTTTAGCATGGAAGATATCGATAACTGATGGTCGCGATGTAAACAAGAAGGGCGCATTTCTTAAAATTTCATTTACCTCTGTTTTAAAAACTAAGCTCTGGCACCGCTGCAAATCCCTGCTTCCCTCTGTGAAGGGACTATCTATTTAATTTTATATTGAGTCATCACCTTCTCAAATAAGCGCCTGACCCTGAGAGCACTATTGTCATCCTCATGCATTGTGTATAGTTAATGTTGGATGCATCATGACTGGATCTTTTCTACCATGAATTACAATGTTTAGTCGCTGCTTGAACTTTGGAGGTGCTCTGCATTTATGTTTTGCGGTCTCAGAAAGGGCTAGCGAGATACAACTATTGTCATATTATATCATGATTGTTTTGACAAGGTGTTGTCACTTGAGATTTTTTATTATTGCTCGCTAGTTGATTATGTCATTGATATGAGTTAATATAATTTTTAAGAGTTATTGTCGACATGGTTAGTTATAATCTTTGTTGAAAACCCGGGTGCTATTTAAGCTTACTTATGTAAACAAGAGCAAAAGAGTTCGTAACAGTTTTTCTTTTTCACTTTCAGTTTATCAACTGAATTGCTTGAGGACAAGCAAAGGTTTAAGCTTGGGGGAGTTGATACGTCTCCGTTGTATCTACTTTTCCTAACGCTTTTCCTCTTGTTTTGGACTCTAATTTGCATGATTTGAATGAAACTAACCCGGACTGACGCTGTTTTCAGCAAAACTACCATGGTGTTGTTTTTGTGCAGAAATAAAAGTTCTCGGATTGGAACTAAACTTTTTGGAAAATTCTTATACAATAAAAGAAAAATATTGGAGCCAAGAACCACCGGAGGGGGGCCCCTGGGTGAGAACAACCCACCAGGGCGCGCCCCCCCTCAGGCGCGCCCAGGTGGGTTGTGCCCACCTGGTGGCCCCGCAGACCCTGATTCCAACTCTATAAAATCCTATTTTTCCAGAAAAAACCGAGGAGAAAGAATTATTGTTTTTCACGAGACGGAGCCGCCGCCACCTCCTGTTCTTCATCGGGAGGCCAGATCTGGAGTCCGTTTTGGGCTCCGGAGAGGGGAATCTTCGATCTTCGTCATCACCAACCCTTCTCCATCGTCAATTCCATGATGCTCCCCACCGGGAGTGAGTAATTCCTTCGTAGGCTCGCTGGTCGGTGAGGGAGTTGGATGAGATTCATCATGTAATCGAGATAGTTTTGTTAGGGCTTGATCCCTAGTATCCATTATATCTTGAGATTGATGTTGCTATCACTTTGCCATGCTTAATGCTTGTCACTTTGGGCCCGGGTGCCATGATTTTAGATCTGAACCGTTTATGTTATCACCATTATATCTATGTTCTAGATCCGATCTTGCAAGCTTTAGTCACCTATTATGTGTTATGATCTGCAAACCCCGGAGTGACAATAGTCGGGATACTTTCCGGTGATGACCGTAGTTTGAGGAGTTCATGTATTCACTATGTGCTAATGCTTTGTTCCGGTTCTCTCTTAAAAGGAGGCCTTAATATCCCTTAGGCCCTGTTTGTTTGGGCTTTTGCTTTTGCTTTTGCAGCTTTTTCACTTTGCCCAAAAAGCCATAGAAGCTCCTAAATAGGTGCATTTGGAGCTTTTATGGCTTTTGGAGCTCAATATTGTTACATTGATTCATGAAAAGCCAAAAAAGCTCCAAAAGCACCTATTTAGGAGCTTTTATGGCTTTTTTGCCAAAGTGGAAAAGCTGCAAAAGCAGAAGCAAAAGCCCAAACAAACAAGGCCTTAGTTTCCTTATGGACCCCGCTGCCACGAGAGGGTAGGACAAAAGATGTCATGCAAGTTCTTTCCATAAGCACGTATGACTATTTATGGAATACATGCCTACATTATATTTATGAACTAGGGCTAGTGCCGTATCACCCTAGGTTATGACTGTTATATGATGAATATCATTCAACGAATTCACCGATCCAATGCCTACGAGTTTTTCACATATTGTTCTTGCTAAGTTACTATTGCTATTGCTACTGTTACACTTGCTACAAAATCATTGCTATCATTATTACCGTTACTGTTACTACTACTATCAAAATTATCATACTACTTTGCTACTGATCATATTGCTGCAGATAATTAATCTCCAGGTGTGGTTGAATTGACAACTCAGCTGCTAATACTTGCAAATATTCTTTGGCTCCCCGTGTGTCGAATCTATAAATTTGGGTTGAATACTCTACCCTCGAAAACTGTTGCGATCCCCTATACTTGTGGGTTATCACCAGGGACCTAGATGTAGTTTTTCTTCTTTTTAGTTTAGCCCCTGATTTTCAAACCCTCACAACTTTTCAACCGTTTTCCAAATTCAGTGAAACCAACGCCAAATTCTTCATCATGATCTCAACTATCCAGAGAACTGTTAAAATCAACTTTTTTTAATTTTAAAATTTGAATTAGATCAGATTCAAATTTAAACTTGTTTTGGCTATAACTTGAGTTTTATAACTCCGATTTAGTTGATTCTTTTTGCAAATCGGAACACTTGACAAGTACTTTCTGTGAAGACAAAAAACACATAGTCTTGCTACTATTAAAAATATGTTTCTGTCCACAAGATTTATTTGATGGTTTTGAAGTTTTCCAAAGTATTTTCTTCATTCTTTTGGATCTTTGAGTGATTGCTTATGTGTGCAAATAATTGCTTGCTTACGATAGATTGATCGGAGTGTGACAAGTAGAACTACAAGAATTATGAGTGCGAAGAATCTCCATCAACAGTACATGGCAAGTTCACACTTTGATCATATTTTTCTATACCTAGTTTTTACTATGCATTAGTTTCACCCTTACAAATTTGCATGAGTAGGATTGGGAGTTGTGGCATTGCTATGTAGTGCATGAGGTAGGAAGCTATGACCTTTGATCACCTCGGGAAAATTTCGTTATGCTTATATATTGCTTAGCCATGCTCGTAGACGGGGATTCGTATGTGTGATTCATGCAAGTTATGAGAGAGAAATAATTTTGGGTTAACCTTAAGGTGGCAACATTAACACAATTCTAGGTGGAATGGTAGGGGCACCCTGGAGAAACCAGTGGCTTGCCCGGGCACCTAGAGAAACCAGTTCTTGCCCAAGGGGATCCTGGAAAACCCGTGAGATCACCCTATGGAATGCCACCCAGGCTCAAAGGGATCATACGATATTTCATGCCTAGAAACTTCCGTGTGTAGCCACAAGCCATTATGGGCTCTGGCATAGTTGAGTAAGTTGTGGGAAACCTTTCCATGATAGGCTAGCAGATGTAGGGGAATTGTAGGTGTACCGGCCTATCTATCGGTTAAGGGGACCTCTTCAGAAAAGACTATGTCTCGATCATCCGGTTCTCAAACATCAGGCAGTGTAAGGAATTCAACGAAGGAGATCGAGTCTTGTGGGGAAAAGTGCGCAAACCTCTACAGAGTGTCAAACTAATCGATTAGCCGTGTCCCCGGTTATGGACAACTTGAGTATCTAGAAGTGAATTATTGGTTGATCTCATCACTTTATTTAATTAATGAATTGGGTTATTAATATTTTGGGAATTTTGGGATTGAGTTGGAGGAACAATCTCAATAATGAACTTTGTAGTAATAAAAATTTATTCCTTTGTTGTAGGAAAAAAATTAGCTTTATGCAAAAATTAAACTTAGAGCCTCCACCAGCCAAATATGCATATAGAGATAGACATTTTCAATTTTATTCTATGGTGTGAAATTGCCAGTACATTCAACGTACTGACCTACACGGCTGCAACGTCTCATGTTGCAGGAATCATACGATGAGTAAGTGATACGTTAGGGTTATGATGTCTACACTCAACTTTGCCGTTGGTGTTATTGGGACTCCACAAATTTGTTGTTACTTCTTCTATATGGATTGAGGTAATAGTATTTACGTTACTTTATACATGTGATTGAACTCTGTTATAAATCCTCGAGTACTGTGTGTCAGCATACCGATCCAGGGATGACACTTAAGCACAGAGACTCCGATCCATTCGGGTCGGGTCGCTACAAGATGGTATCGGAGCACATGTTGACTGTAGGACGTGACCCCTAGAGACTGGCAAGCCCTTAGGAAATGATTTCACTAAAACATTATCTTCAAAAAGATCCTTTAACTCTCATCTTTTATGAGCTTTACCAAATTTTCCTCTTACCTCAAATAGTTAGACTATACCCCTTTCTCTATTTACCACACGGAGATTCAACTAATGAGACAACTCTGAGAAGGACAAGATATCGGACAACTGAGACCACATCAGAATAAAGAGGATTTTACCGTGCATCTGAATAATTGAAACTATAACGGTTGAAGACCACAAAGACTCTAAGAATTTGAAGGCTCTGAAGAATTCTCAGATTGATAAAACATAGGAAGGCTTTGATAGGATCCACTTAAGTTATTCTTGTACCCTTCTGAAATTCTTTGTTGAAAACCCCATGGCTTGAAATTTTTAGATGAAGAGCGTCACCCTGAACCAAAGACAACACTACGAAAACTTTCCCTGTGGTTCAGCCCTTATGGAACTTGTCAGACTATTGAAGCTGTCGATACTCGAGATCAAGGTGTGTCAGAGAAAGACCCGAACATGGAGCGTCAAGACTCAAATTTTTGGCCGTCAAGAAATACCCAAGGCAGGATATATCAACTAAGGAATGATAGCTCATGGCAGAGACATGGGCATAAACATGGCTATCCATGATGCTATCGCCCGCTTGTGCTATCGTCACCGTGCTGGGTTAAGAATGCATTTCTTTGGAAGTGTTGGATGGCAGAAGGCTGATGGAGCACCTATCGCCTTGACGAACGAGCAAAAGATGAAGTTTTCACCTCTGCTGGAGATCACCGGGATCTGGAGTATTACATCAAGAATCTTCAGATGGACCTTCTGGAAGCCTTATTTGACAAGGAGGCACTTCATGAAGAACAAAGGACCCAAAAGCTGAAAGTAGCCAAGCTGGAAGAGCAAAACCTCGAGATATCAAAGATTCTTCAGGAACTGATGGACAGTAAAACCATGGCTCATGCCAAGGATGTTGACATCCAGAAGCTACGAATGCAACTCCAGGACATTCAAGGACACCACAAGAGACTTTGCGTCAACAGAGATGATCTGGCAGAAGAACTTGAGAATATCAAGCATGATCAGAAGAAGCCCATCAGAGACATGAACAAGACTAGAAGAATCTAGTTTAGCTGTAGCCACCATGAGTGAATAAAGATAAATGCTTTTGCGATTAGAGTATCTGACCATACCAACTTGTGTGGGTGTGGTACTATAGGATTGATTGAACTGAATGAATGCGTGGAGTTATTATATATTTTAGTTGTTGTGCCATTTGCTTGTATGGGTATCTTTCCCTCTCTCTCTCCAATCTTATCTCGTCCTTACCCAAAACCCTTTGACCCATTAGATGGTTTATGGAGATGAACTCATATTTCCTGGACCGATGAGTCAAATGGAGATGGACCAATGGATTCAGAACATGGAAGATCACATGAAGAATAACGCTATAGCCGGAAAGGATATGATCCAGCATGCTCTTCGATACTTTGCAAAAATTGCCGCAATGTGGTGGAGGATGCATCACGCTAAACAAGGATGGAATGGAGCAACAACTTGGGAGGAATTTAGGATAACTCTGTTAAGTTTTCATCTCATCCAGAAGTAGTATTACCATAAAATGAAGAAACCTTGTGCATGCAAACTTTGTGGAGAGATAGGACATGACCATAAAGAACACAAGGATGAATGCCCTCATTCTGAAGAAAGTCACCGAACTAGCCAGATTACTTGTTTCTTGTGTGAAGGGGCTACCCACTACCCTGCTTAGTGTCACATTTACCCCATGGTACAATGAACTATCCAGCAGAAGAAAGAAACAATGAAAGAAGCCCTTGGGGAAATTTTAGAAAAACATGTGATGAAGGAAGATGTTGAGGAGACACACGTAGAAGACCCAATTAAACTTTACACCAAGTCATGCTATTCATGTGGAGAAGAAGGACACATCTCCCAGAATTGTCCGAAGGAGTATCTAGTAGAATTCCCGACAGTGGAAGTAGAGTATGACCCACAGGAAATAGAAGCCCTGATTGGAATGGAAGAGTCCAAGAAGAGAAACAGAATGTATCCCCAGAACAACCCAATTTCTACAAAGAAAGATCTAAGTCATATCACATGTTCCAGGTGCAAAGATCTAGGGCACTACTCCAGCGGATGCCCAAAAAGGAAGCCGAGGACCCAAGGAGGCTATGTAATCACAAGGAAACCTCGAGACTTGTCCGAAGTAATATGTTTCCACTGTAAGGAAGCTGGGCACTTTGCCAGTGTCGGCATACGACACCTATGGGATCCAAAGGACCCCTTTATGATTCGGCCGGGAGAGAGGTATGCACAAAGAGCAGAACCGAGGATCAGCGCGAGGGGATTTTTACCTAGGTTCGGGCCACTGATCAGCGTAAAACCCTACTCCTGCTTTTGTTTATTATCAGTGTATTCGTCCCAGTTCTTGGAGAGCTTGCAATGAACAGTGCGTTTGTGCAGCGGCTACGCATGCAGAATGGGCCGAGAATGTTCTCCCCCTGTAGCAGTTGCCTTGGGCCTCCTTTTATATGCTCAAAGGGGTCACCAACAGTGGCGTTCGGTACATACATTGAGGTGTAAAGTAGCTACAGGGTTATCATACCTAATCACTGGCGGTCTAGGACAAATGCATTTAATGCACCGTGAAGTGTCCGTTTAGGTGTCCCTACTTTCTTAGGGATGGAAAAAGGGGCCATCCCATCAGCACCGCTTAAGCTCACCTCCACTAGCGCCTTGCCACGCATCCAGAGATGGGGCCAGAATGCTAGGCTTGGTCGCTGCGCTGGAGCGGTGCCATAGTGACGGAACCTTGCCGGGGTGCGAATCTTGTCGGGCTCCGCGGGATATCCCGGCAAGATCTTGCCGGGCTCTACAGGCTACCCAGGCAAGATCTTGCCGGGGGCCGAGCCCCTGATCTCCAGTTCTCCTTATCTTCTGGTCCTTGGCTTGAATGTCTCTGATAATCTTAGATTAATCTTCAGTTGTTCCCCGACAAGCCTTGCCATAGATATGGCTACAACTACCCGTGCACAAGTACGGGGTACTAAAGGCCCAATACTTAGTACACCAATAGGAGCCCCCGGGCCTAGGCCACACACGAGTGCGAGGCGTTGTTGGGCTAGGCCCAAACAGTGCACGGGCACGCGTGGCAGGGGTTAACTGCTTGTAATTATTCCGCTTACTACGCTTCCCCACTACGCGCGTTGAATGCGTGACATGGGAAGCATGCGCTGAACGGCCGCGGTCGCAGCGCGCTTCCATAGGCATGTTCACATTGGGCAGTAAAAGAGGCAGCCTCGTGCCTTCCCCATAAAAAGGAATCCGCAGAGGGGTCGCCCATTTACCCCCCTCTTCTTTCCAATCTGGAATCCGCCATTACCTCCTCTCCCCCCGAGCCCAGAGCAGAACTTCTCCCCATCCGCTCACCGCCTCCGCACCCGCTCTATACTCAGCTTCCGCCTTTGCAATCGCCATGCCGCCCAAGGCTAACAAGGGCAAGGGCAAGAGCAAGGAGACGAAGGCCGATGTCCCGGAGAGCGAGCTGGCGAAGATGCGGAAGAAGTATGTCGTCTTCGCTCCAACGCTCGACGCAAAAGCCTTGAAGAACCGGTACCAGTGTATGTGGGCGAGGGAGACGAAGGCTCACCACGCAACTCACGTGGCCCCAGGTTCTTCTTTCAAAGGTGGACCAGATAAATATCCCTTCTTCATCGCTTATTTTTACTGTGGGCTCTGTCCTCCATTCTCCGATTTCTTTATCGACATCATGTACACATACGGCTTTCGTCTTCTGGATTTCACGCCGAATGCCGTAACATGCATGTCTATCTTTGCTCATCTTTGCGAAAACTTCGCCGGAGTAGTTCCCAACACTGCCCTCTTCCGCCATTACTTTGTTCCTCGCATCCAAAAAGGGGACGCCCTTTCCGGTTCTATCGCCTGGATCCCAAGAGCATGGAACAAGGAGATATATCCAGATGGGGTTTACCGCGAGAAGTGGGAAGAATGGCGGTCCGAGTGGTGCTGGATCAAGGAAGCAGATCCTCATCCATTCTGTTCGTCCCGACGGCAGAAAGTGGTCCGTGGCGATGACTGGAGTAATCTTGACGCTCAAGATGACAAGCTCACGATCGCCACCACCAGGATTCTCCGTCTTAAAGCTACCAGGCTCACAATAGAGATGATTGGGTCCGACTTCCTTCGCCGCCGCATCGCCCCTCTGTAGAATAAGGGGAGACCAGCTTGGGAGTTCCAGAATGCGGCAGACATCATGAGGTTGCGCCCCGGATTAAACAGCAACTTGACAATCATGCAGCTTGCCACTCTTTGCCATAAGCTATTCCAGCATGATGACAAGCATAGGTTGCCAGCGAGAATTATCCCTTTGTGCAACAACTCTGCCCTGGGGTCGATCATCGCCACGATGCCAATGTTCAACTCCCATGGCCTTGACGCAACTTGGGTCGAGCCATCCGAGGAGCAGGCGCAAACGTTCTTCGACAACTTGTCGGAGAGGGCCGTCCGGGAAGAAACATGACTCGTCCGCGCCACCACCGATGAGGAAGTGGCGTATATTGCCACTAGGGTGGAAGAGGCGAACCTTGCCACGGAGGCCGGCGACGTCGGCTTCACGGAATGGGAAACCAGTGACGCAGAGGTCGTTTTGGAAGAAGATCCTGCCGGGGAAAATAAGGCTGCCGGGGAGCAGAGTCGTACAGCCGCCGAAAACTCGTCTAACGAGGACGCAGCTGAAGAACAGCCACAAGAGGAGCCCCCAGCTCAAAAGAGGGCAAAGCGTGTCCTCCGAAAAGCCGTCTCTGATGCCCCAACAAATCAACCTTCTTCGAGCAGTGATGCTCCTGGCAAGAAGGCGGCCGGCAAGGCTGCACCGCGGCAAGGAGTTCGACAGCAACCCGTGCGGCGCACGAGACACACACCTGCGGCAACCACTGGGTTGGCAGGGGCATCCCACACAACAGCACCAGAGGTTGAGGCAGCAGAGTCGCGCCAACCGCTTGCACCTGCCGCAGCCAAGCAACCCAGGACCCCTCCTCCGCCTCCTCATACGGACGCCGCAACGGAGGTGGACTTCGACATCTCCGGTTTCAGCCCAGAACGAGAAGAGGAAGAGTAAATATCCTGTCACAGCCTTTATCTCCCAGATTCTGAATTCGATCGATCTCACTGTCTTGCTTTGTCTTATCCCTGCAGTGACGCAGAAACTTTGGCGGAAAGGGTGGCGAAAAGGGCGAAGACTTCCACGGGTGATGAGCTCCCGACAAGCTTTGCGAGCGTGCCAGCAACTATCGTCATCAGCCCGGAGCTTAGCCCTCAACGCAGCCCCCAGTGCAGCCCCCAGCGTGAGCTCACTACTCATTTTCTGCTGGCGGGTGCCGAGGTTTCTACCTTTGCCGCTAATATCTTTGGGCTTGTAGGAGAAGAACAACAATAGGGAGAGTCATTGGAGGACGCCTCCGTCGTGCCACCTCCGTCAACTACGCCGCCTGCAAGTGCATCCCCGGCATGAGCTCCTACCGACGAGCCTACTTTGGAAGAGGAGGAGTCGGCAAACATAGGCACCGGCAACCTTTCCCCGGCAACCCATGTTGCCGGGAGGGATGAAACCACCCCTCTTCAGCTCGACGCAGGTGACTACTTGCCTCAGTGCACTTGTCATTCTTTCCTTTTTCTTTCTTTCTCTTTGTCTTCTTGAACTTCAATCTTGATCTTATTTTGTTTCCTTCCTTCGTCCTCCAGAGTTCCCTGTGATGGAACACATGGACGTCGACGTTGTCATCGAGGAGACCGCTAGAGACGCCACCGCCGAAGCTAACAAGATTGCTGCTAGCGAGGCCGCCAAAGACGCAACTGTCGAGGTCAGCGAAGCTACTGCCGAGGAAGCTGCAAAGGAATCTGCCTAGAGGGCCGGCGAGGAGACTGATGACCATACTGATGGCATTCCTGCCGCAGGAGCGCCAGGCGCTACATCGGCCACAGAGCCCCCAGCCACCAGTGAGACGATCGTCGAGGATCAACCATCGACATCCGAAGCTCCCTCATCGAGCAAATATCTCAAGGTTGGCGACAACCTATTCATCAACTTGTCGGGCACGGCAAGTATTGGGGCACCGACCGAAGGGGAAACCTTTGATGAAGAAATCATCACCGCTGCCGGGCTCGAAATCATTGATGATCCAAGCGCCAGCAGTGGCAAATCTGAAGAGGATCAGCTCCTTCAGGCTATGGGCGAAAATTTCCGCAAGCTCCAAGCACTCCACTGTGCTCGAAAGGAGAAAGCAGATTCCAGGGTTGCAGTTGTCGAAGCAGCCGAGGCAGATTTTCAGAAGCGCATTGAGCAGATGCAGATCTGGTATGCCGAGGCCCTTCAGGAGTTGACTGCCAGCCGGGAACAAGTGAGCCAAAGCTGGACAGAGCTCCTCTTGAGGCAATCCGACATAGAGAAGGCGCAAGAGGAAAATCCGCAAAGGATTGCCGCTGAGGAAGCCCTCTTGACAGAGCGCCACATTGGGCTTGACAATCATGAAGAAGATCTTGCCGCGCGCGAGCAGGCACTTGCTGCCAAACTCCGCGGCAAGGACGAGGAGATTGAAAAGCTTGTCGCGCAGCGGACCCAGGAGCTGGAGCAGAAACACAAGGAGGCGCTCAAAGCTTCAACTGCAGATTATGCCAGCAAGCTCAAGGAAACCATCGATGCCGCCGAGGCTACAGAGACTGCCAAGAATGAGCTGAGCAACAAAGTGAAAAAGCTGGAAGCGGATCTTGAGGAACACAGCAAGGAGCTTTCGACGCTCAAAGGCGACAGGGAGAAAACTTTCCACAGCCTGGCGGAGATGCAAATTGCTATATCTGACAAGATCAAGCAGCTCTCTTCAGCCAACGATGCCATTGCCGATCTGAGGCTGAAGCTAACCACGCTGGAAAAGTCTCTTGAGGACGGCAGGGCCCACGAGAAGGCCCTAAGCAAAGATCTTCAGGATGAGAAGAACTTGCTTAAGAGCGCTGCCGCCGCCCAAATTGACTATGAGAAGGGTGTGAAAATCTGGACTGATCGCCTTGTCGACACCGCGGAGAGGCTCACAACACAATTGTCAACCATGGGCCAGGATGGCCTGCAAAACTTCAGGTATTCCTCTGAAGAAAGGATATCCTCGAGCGCCAGGCTGACCATGTTCTTCGAAAGCATCATTGATGCTTTGAAGCTGCTATAGTCCAACCGAGCGACCCAACTGGACAATGAATGCCGCAAACTTTGCCGGGCCGTCCTCCGCAAGGTACTCGTCAAGGTGGTGCATAAGAACCCTGGCGTTGATCTCACCAACGTGCTCGACCGCTTGCCGAAGGATGCAGATCTCAAGGTACTTGTGGAGCTTGTCGCGCCCATCCTTGAGAAGGTGGATTCAATCAAGAGGGTCGAAGGCCAGCGCAGGGACTAGCCGTCTCACTTTTCCTTGCCGCCACCATTCCATGCCAAAGACAATTTAGTCTTAAGTTAGAACTGCGGCAACTATCGATGTAATATAACTTGCTATACTTGAATACATGCATGCTATTTCTCCTGTCCGATTTCTTTCCGTATGGTATACACCCTACGCTAACTGGAAACTTGCTGGCGCGCAACCTGCCGCGAGCGCTGGGTGCGGGACTTCAGCAGCCTGCTGGAGGTGCAGCAGCCGGCAAGACACCTTGGCGCCCTTGGTGTAGCCACTTAAACTAGTGAGCGGACTCGAAACAAAATAAGGGCGCAACCAATTACGACAAGGGTTCCTTCGCGTGCAGGTTTTCCATACAAGGACCGAAATCGTCTGAAGAAAATAGCCTGATTGTAAAAATTAAAAAACTTGTTCAAAGTTTCGCAACTTAACTTTCTGTCGTTGTACTCCTTCCGACAAGACATCAATTCTGAACACTGCCCATTGGTATCCATACCTTCCTTCCCCCCCCCCCCAGCAAACGTGTGCGCGAAGGAACCTTCCATCCTTTGAGCAAAAGAAAGAAGAGAAAATAAAGATATGGAACCTTGGTGGTTCATTTATGCTTATCGGGAGCAAGTGTCATACAATGTCTCAGACAAGCATCTTTATATATAAACATGGAAATCAACAAGAAATGTACAACACTTAAGCTTATTCAACTGCGCACAGGGTCTGCGCCTGGCTTTGTACAAAGGTTTATATGCCTTGCCGGCAAAACTCATACAAAAGGAGGTTGTCGGGATCCCCCGGCAACCGCGCCTTATGGGTAGAACTTGCGAAGATGTTCGATATTCCAGGAGTTACTCACTGGAACGCCATCCTCGGTCTCCAGGTGGACAGCGCCGGGCCCTGTGACTCGTACTACCCGATAAGGGCCTTCCCACTTCGGCGTCAACTTGTTTGAATTCTTGGCGGACTGAATCCGCCGAAGAACAAGGTCGCCTTCCTCAAGACTTCAGGCGTGAACTTTGCGGCTATGGTAGCGACGCAAAGCTTGCTGGTAGCGCGTAGCTCGCACAGCAGCCTGAAGACAATCCTCCTCAAGGAGCACAGCGTCATCTTGCCGCAGTTGCTCTTGCTCAAGCTCATCATAAGCGAGCACTCAAGGTGACCCGTATATGAGTTTCGTGGGGAGAACTGCTTCCGCTTCGTAAACCAGAGCGAAGGGTGTCTGGCCTGTAGCTCGATTTGGTGTCGTTCTGATTGACCAAAGAACTGCCGGCAACTCATCAATCCAGCATCTTCCGCAATTTTTCAGCTTGTCAAAAGTCCTGGTCCTGAGACCGCATAGCACTTCAGCATTAACCCTCTTTGCTTGACCGTTGCTTCTCGGGTGAGCAACAGAGGCAAAACAAATTTTGCTGCCAAGATCCTGGACGTACTGCATGAAGGTGCGACTTGTGAATTATGTGCCGTTGTCGGTGATGATCCTGTTAGGCACACCGAAACGGCAAACTATCCCTTTAAAGAACTTGACGGCTGATTGCGCTATCACCTTCCTCACTGCTTCCACCTCCGGCCACTTTTTGAACTTGTCGATTGCAACGTACAAGTACTCAAAGCCCCTGGTAGAACGGGGAAAAGGGCCCAGTATGTCGAGCCCCCAGACCGAAAATGGCTAGGAGAGAGGGATTGTCTGAAGAGCTTGAGCTGGCTGATATGATTTCTTTGAATGAAACTGGCATGCTTCACACTTGGTTACTAGTGCAGTTGCATCCTGGAGAGAGGTGGGCCAAAAGAAACCTTGTCGGAATGCCTTTCCAACAAGCGCTCTTGACCCTATGTGAGAGCCACATATGCCTCCATGTATCTCTGCCAACAGCTCTAGTCCATCCTCCCGAAGAATACACTTCAATTTCACACCGTTCAGTCTCTTCCTATACAGAACGCCATCGACGAACTGGTACATGCTAGACTGACGGGCTACTTTTTCTGCTTCTTCCTGCTCCTTAGGGAGTTCTCCTGTCTGAAGAAAATGGACAATGAGTTGTGCCCAAGCTAGAGCCTGGGGACAGGGAGTTCTCCTATCTGAAGAAAATGGACAATGAGCTGTGCCCAAGCTGGAGCCTGGGGCTCGACAACTAGGACTAAAGGCATCTCTTCTGCCGGGGGAACATTTGTCTCGACAGCAAGGGCCTGATTCCCTACTGGAGCCTGTCGTTCCCCGGCAGGCTTGTCGTTGATCCCGGCAACTTCCTTGCCGGCGGCTCCCAGGAGCTCTGCGGGAAAGTACTGACCAGAATTCAACTTCCTTCTCTTTTCTTGCCTCATTGATGGCGTTACAGATGGCGGAGTTAAACGGAGCACAAAAGTTACTGGTTTCACAGGTAACTTGAGGGCAGCGCGCTTTGACAGGTCATCTGCAATACTGTTTTCGGCACGAGGAATGTGCTTTGTTTGCAGGCCGTCAAAGCGCTCTTCCATTTTTCTCACTTCATCCACGTAAGCTTGCATCAATGGACTTTGATAATCTTTGCTGACTTGCCTGACAACAAGCTGCGAATCGCCTCTGATGACGAGCTTCTTGATACCAAGGTCTGCCGCGATCCTGAGACCAGCAAGCAGGCCTTCGTACTCCGCAGTGTTGTTCGTCGAGCTCTCCCGGGGAAAATGCATCTGAATTACGTACTTGAGGTGCTCTTCGGTGGGTGCGACAAGCAGCACGCTAGCACCGGCGCCTTGTAGCGAGAAAGCCCTGTCAAAGTACATAATCCATTCTTGATCTGTTTCCTTGCCGGGAAGAGTCGTTTCTTGAACCTCTTCATCTGGCGTTGGGGTCCATTCTGCAATGAACTCCGCCAAGGCTCTGCTCTGAATTGCTGAAGTACTTGCAAACTTGAGACCAAAGCTTGATAGTTCCAACGCCCACTCCACAATCCTGCCGGTTGCCTCTGGATTTCGCAAAATCCGCTGCAACGGAAAGCGAGTGACGACGGTAATCTCATGTGTTTGGAAATAATGGTGCAGCTTCCTCGAGGCCATGAGAAGGCCGAAGAGCAACTTCTGCACACCAGAGTATCTTGACCTAGCTCCCTGTAGAAGGGAGCTGACAAAATAGACTGGACGCTGCACCATCTTCCTTTTTTGAACTGATTCCTCTGACTGCGCAGATCCTGTCTTGCCGGTACCAGACCTTGCCGGGGAAGATCCCGGCGCGTCACTTGATGGTCTTGCCGCTGCCGTTGTCTCCTCATCAACTTCTCTCTGTGCCACTAACGTAGCACTAACCACTTGATTCGTTGCCGCTAGATACAATAGCAACGGCTCTTGTGGCCTAGGTGCGACTAGCGTCGGCGGAGAGGAGAGGTACCTCTTCAAATCTTGCAACGCTGCCTCCACTTTCGGAGTCCATCTCATTGGACCTGCCTTCTTCAAAATTTTGAAAAAGGGAAGGGCGCGCTCAGCGGATTTGGAGATGAACCTGCTTAGGACAGCAATGTAGCCGGCAAGACGACGTACATCCTTGACGCGTCTTGGTGCTTCAATCTGCTCAATAGCTTTGATCTTGTCGGGATTCGCTTCGATTCCACGCTGAGATACAAAGAACCCGAGAAGCTTGCCGGAAGGGACGCCAAACACACACTTCTCAGGATTGAGCTTTAAATTGATCTTGCGCAGATTTGTAAATGTTTCTTCTAGATCTTGTATGAGCATCGCTTTATCCTTGGTTTTGACCACTATGTCATCCATGTATGCTTCCATATATTTTTATGTAGCTGAGGCTCAAAACCAATTTGGACCTCTCTCGCAAATGTAGAACCAGCACTTTGCAACCCGAAAGGCATTCGTATAAAACAATACGTACCACATGGGGTGATAAATGCGGTCTTTTCTTCATCTTCTTTTGCCATGAAGATATGATGATATCCCGAGTAGGCATCAAGGAACGACAGTAGGTCACAACCAGCAGTGGAGTCCACAATCTAGTCGATGCGCGGCAAGGGGAAAGGATCTTTTGGACATGCTTTATTGATATCTGTATAATCAATACATAGCCTCCATTTCCCATTCGCCTTGCGCACTACAACCGGATTGGCCAACCACGTTGGGTGAAGCACTCCTCTGATCAAGCCTGCCGCTTCTAGCTTTCTGATTTCTTCGGCAATGAATTCTTGCCGCTCCAAGGCTTGCTTCCTGAGCCTCTGCTTGACGGGCCACGCGTGAGGACAGACAGCAACGTGGTGCTCAATTACCTCCCTGGGAACACCGGGGATGTCAGACGGTTGCCATGCAAACACGTCGACATTCACCCGTAGGAAAGCAATGAGCGCGCTTTCCTATTTGTCATCTAGGGTGGAACTTATGGTGAAAGTTCCTCCCGTTCCGTCCTCCTTGATGGGCACCTTCTTGATCTCTGGTGGAGCAGCCTTGGATTTCTTGTTCTTGCCGGTGGAACTCTCTAGTGTGCCCTCAACGGAAGCGCAGCACTCTGAAGAGGTGCGCTTGCCGGAGTTTGCGCCAAAGATCTTGCCGGTCTTCTTCTTCCCCCCGGGAGTTTCAGTGGCAAGAGCAGATGCCTTGACGGCAGGTGCTGCAGCTGCCTCCCGGTATAGTTGGTCGGTACAGATAAGTGCATCTTTCTTGTCAGAGTGGATAGTGATGACACTTATCGGTCCGGGCATTTTCAACACATTGTACGCATAGTGTGATGCCACCATGAACTTAGCCAGCGCTGGGCGGCCGAGGATCCCATTGTATGACATAGGGATTTTGGCGACATCGAACACTACCTTCTCTGTCCTGTAGTTGAGCTCGCTACCAAATGTTACCGGTAGCGTAGTCTTGCCTTTTGGCTGGGTCCTTCCTGGATTGATCCCCTGAAATGTACCCGTTTCCTCGAGATCTTCATCAGGAATTTGTAGCTTCTTGAGCACGTCCGGCGAGATTAAGTTCAGCCCGGCCCCACCATCAACTAGCATTTTCGTCACCTTGAGGTTGCGGATTGTTGGTGAGACCAACAAGGGAAAACACCCGACCGCAGTTGTGCGATCAGGGTGATCCTCGGCATAAAAAATGATAGGCGTGCTGGACCACTTCAAAGGTTTGCGCGCATCGAACGGTGGCTCCATTGCATTAACCTCACGCACCCACTGTTTAAGTCGGCGATGAGAAGAATGCAACAAGGCGCGCCCGTCAATGCACATGGCCTCTGTGGCTTTCTGAAACTCGTGCTCACTAGATTCGTCATCTTCTTCATCATCATCGCCTCCCTCGTCTTTGTCGCGGCGTCGGGCGGGCCTATCCTTCTGTTGCTTAGCCTTGCCACGGGGGCCTCCTCGGCCACCATGTTTCTTGCCAGATCCCTCAGCATCATCCTGGGCCTTCTCCTTGTCTCGTCTTTAGTACTCGGCTCTCTGCTTCTCGACAAGCTTCTCAACTTGCCGGCAGTTTTGGAGATCGTGGCCCTTGGTGTGATGGATCTTGCAATACTACTTGCCGGAGTTCTTCGACTTGTCGGCAGCCGCCAAGGCCTGGCAGGAGGCGCACCCGGCAACTTCCTTGCCGGGGTCGTCAACCTTGGCCTTATTGGTGGTGCCGGGGTTGCCGGATTCCTCGACAGCAAGCACGGCCTTACCTCTGCGCTTCTTGTTCCACCACCGGCCTTTCTTTGGCGGGGTTGCATCATCTTCATCTTCT
Source organism: Thinopyrum elongatum (assembly GCA_011799875.1). Classification (NCBI taxonomy): domain Eukaryota; kingdom Viridiplantae; phylum Streptophyta; class Magnoliopsida; order Poales; family Poaceae; genus Thinopyrum; species Thinopyrum elongatum. Next base: position 339,722,375 of record CM022301.1, read on the forward strand.
GATTCGCCTCCTGCACCAACACCCTCGCCAGGGAGTTTGCTCCCTTCTTCAGCCCGAGCGCACTTGTCGGCCAAAGCGTAAAGCTCGGCAATAGTCCTGACCTTGTTCATCGCCAGCTCTTCGCGCATTGTGCGATTACACACGTTCTGATGAAACGTGCTAACAACAGCGGCAGGATGAACGTCTGGAATATTGTATTGCACCCGGCTAAATCTCTGGATAAACTTGCGCAAGGGTTCGCCCTCCTTTTGAGGGAGGAGATACAAATCACTCTCTTGGCCAGGAGCTTGGTGGCCCCCAACAAAGGCGCCAACAAACTGATGGCACAGATCTGACCAGGAAGAAATGGAATTCTCCGGCAGATGCATCAACCACGACCTGACATTGGGTTTGAGCACCAACGGGAAGTAGTTGGCAAGTATCTTATCATCTCGGCCCCCAGCAGCCTGCATCGCAATGGTGTAGATGCTCAAGAACTCCGAGGGGTGAGTCTTGCCGTCATATTTCTCCGGGACCTCTGGTTTGAACATTCGGGAGTTGGGCCACTGGACTCGCCGCAGCTCACGGGTAAACGCTGGACAACCTACCTCATAGGGCAAGTCGCCTACGTCCCCTGGCGCAGGCTTGTCGACAGTAGGCCCTGCGCATTTATCGGACTGATGACGCGCCTCTCGTCGCCGCTCGATGGTAGTTCGAGCGTCTTCTTTGCTCCTTTCCTGAAGAACTTGGCGCTGATCACGGCGCATCCGCGGATCGGATGACGCCGTGGAATCATCATCATGACCGTCAGTCCGCCGGGTCGACGACCGCTGCTGCTGTCGTGGAGGGGAGTGCACCGTGGTCGCACCGCCTCCAGTCTTCTCACCATCGGCTCGCGTTGGATTGATAGACCGTTGCCATGAGGGCCCCACAGGCTGCGGTCCATCCTTGTTGACGAAGCCGATGAGGCTCTGGATAGTAGATTGCCACTCCTCCATCATCTCCGAAGCAGGAGGGAAATCGAGGAGTAGCTGCGCACGTGCCAAGGTTTCCGCCGGCGTAGGTGGCGGCGACAGGTGCGAGGTACGTGAGGTGCTCTGACTCCTAACAGTGTTAGAAGGAGCACCATCACGATCACGCGACCGCGCGCCACATCCATCGGCGTGCATGCTGGGCCTGCGCACCTTGGGATCGATACGCAGAAGTCTTTCCATGGGGACGTTCAGACGCACCAATGCCACGGTGCTGCTCGTCGCGTGCGACCTGAGAAGGCCGCAACGCTTGTGCCGGCGTGAGAGTCTTAGAAGGTGTCCTCCGATCTCTGGAGTTCGCCGCGCCGCCCGTAAGCAGCACGGCTCCATCTTTGGATCTAGCGACATGCGGGTCGCGGTCGCCGCTGCGAACGACGCCGCTCGCCTGGCTTGGATCACCAGAATGCCATGGAGGCTCTAAACCTCCATCGCCTGCATCCAGGCCGTCACCCGTCCGAGTAGGTACGGGCAAGACGGACGTAGACGGAACGACCGCTGCCGCACCCTTCTTCTTGGGCGGCATGATGACAAAGACGGTGAAGAAACTGACACGCTGATCACCAGATCAGGTTCACGCAACCTCGATCCCCCTACCTGGCGTGCCAAAGATGTCGGCATACGAAACCTATGGGATCCAAAGGACCCCTTTATGATTTGGCAGGGAGAGAGGTATGCACAAAGAGCAGAACCGAGGATCTGTGCGAGGGGATTTTTACCCAGGTTCGGGCCGCTGATCAGCGTAAAACCCTACTCCTGCTTTTGTTTATTATCAGTGTATTCGTCCTAGTTCTTGGAGCGCTTGCAATGAACAGTGCGTTCGTGCAGCGGCTACGCATGCAGAATGGGCCGAGAGTGTTCTCCCCCTGTAGTAGTTGCCTTGGGCCTTCTTTTATATGCTCAAAGGGGTCACCAATAGTGGCGTTCGGTACATACATTGAGGTGTAAAGTAGCTACAGGGTTATCATACCTAATCATTGGCGGTCTAGGACAAATGCATTTAATGCACCGTGAAGTGTCCGTTTAGGTGTCCCTACTTTCTTGGGGATGGAAAAAGGTGCCATCCCATCAGCACCGCTTAAGCTCACCTCCACTAGCGCCTTGCCACGCATCCAGAGATGGGGCCAGAATGCCAGGCTTGGTCGCTGCGCTGGAGCAGTGCCACAGTGACGGAACCTTGCCGGGGTGCGAATCTTGTCGGGCTCCGCAGGATATCCCAGCAAGATCTTGCCGGGATCTGCAGGCTACCCCGGCAAGATCTTGCCGGGGGCCGAGCCCCTGATCTCCAGTTCTCCTTATCTTCTGGTCCTTGGGTTGAATGTCTCTGATAATCTTGGATTAATCTTCAGCTGTTCCCCGACAAGCCTTGCCGCAGGTATGGCTACAACTGCCCGTGCACAAGTACGGGGTACTAAAGGCCCAATACTTAGTACACCAACAGCCAGAGATTGTCCCAATGAGAAGGAGGCTTGTGCTAAATAGTTGAGTTTGAAAAAAAAGTAGTTGTTGTAGTGGGAACACTCTTATATTGCGGTGTTGAGTTGAGGCATGTAATGGAAATGTAGGAGATCGTAATAATTTTTGAATCAATAAAGTTAGCATCATTGGTATTGATTTGGATTTTATGAGTTGTTACTATATAGGCAATGAGTGAAATCATGATACATGGAATAAGATTTTGAAGAAACTAGTGTTTTTCATTTCAAGGGTGGTAGAACCCAACACCATTCCCCGGATACAAGAGCTAGTGGTTAGCTACGTCAGACCTTGGAATGGACCACTCAATGATGAGTCTGAGTAATTACATCTTACTTTTGAACCAACAGAAGGAAGGGATACAATACAATTGGATGGATTTAAGAATGCTAAGGGAGCTGGAGGTTGGAATAATGATTAGTTGCAACCAGATGGTGGGTTCAAGGTTTACAAGTGATGATATGGGCCATAACCCAGAGGCTCCAGGATCTGACAAGAAGCAAGCACACTCTTGCTGAAGGAAAAACCCTGGAAGAAGATACGACTTTATCAACAGACGATCTTATAGGAGTTACGCAAAACCTGAGAGTTGTGAAGAAATGATAGATGTTTGTTTGGCTTGCAGAATCAATGGATATTTCCGAACCCAGTTCATGGACAAGAGAAATTCTGTAATGCTTGTGAGGATGACCGAGTGTTAGAATGCGAGATTCGCTAAACCATATACGAGGTAATGATCTGGGTGCGGAATGGATTGATCACCATACCGACTTACTCTTATTATTCGCCTTGCTATATGGATGGTAAATCTAAGTGACTTACCTATAGTAGAGAGACGATGATGTTAAGCCTAATTGAACCTTAGAACGGTATGACAATTTTCTCTTGTACAAGGCAGTTGTTGCCAACCGTAGGTCATACGGCGAGAATGAAGCCCAAACCCGTTTTCTGCAGGGATCTAGTCAAATTGTTTGATGACCACCATGAGATATCGATAGTTGTTTAGTATCAGCGACATACCTGTCAGCTAAGAAGACCCAGTCCCGGAAGGACCTTACTAAGATGAAAGGACACAAGAATTAAGGAAGTTATGCCCCTACCGGGAGAGCCCCTGAGTAGGAATTATCCTGAAGACTTGAGAAGACCGACACTGTCAACAATAAGGATGGAGTATATGAGTTTTGATGAACCGTAACCATGCTTCTAAAGGTGGTAGCACCCCAGACCTTCGTGACAATCGATGGATTTTGAGGGGACCCCGAACCTAACCTATTTCTTGCTAGCCTCTCTAAATCTCGAGGGCGAGATTCATTTTAAGGGTGGTAGGTTTGTAACATCCCAAAATTCTAAATTTTGGAATGTTATATTAATTAAGTAAGATTGATTGCTTGTGTGATTTGTTGTGCGAAATTGAGTGGAACTTAAAACTTTTTGACATGTTAAACGAGAGGGAATAAAAGGACTTTCCCAAACATTCATTCTTGCATTTGGTTTCCATGGAATTCCATTTGAAATAATTCAACTCAGAAGCTTTATGCCACTCAAGGATTTTCAAGTAGAGAAGATATTAGGACTTCTTCAAAATTTATGAAACAGAGTGGGGAGTGATGAGTGCCACTTTCAAAACTTATTTGAAACACTATTTGGAGTTTTTCCCTTTTCTGCTGGAATTTCAAATCATCTCAAATTCTCTGAATAGAAAATATTTGAGTGAAATAAACATGACCCTTCAAAATTCAGAGAAGATTTTGAAATAATTTAAAAAAAACAGAAAAAGATTTGCAAAAGATTTGAAAATGAAATTCAAATCCAATTTTAAGTTATTATAAAAATATATTTTTTCAAAATAATTTATTTATCTCTGAAAAATAGTTCATATTTTTCTTTGTTCTATTCTAAGAATTTTCATATATATATATATATATATATATATATATATTGTCTATGCAAAATTATATCTATTTTTCTTTTATGATTTTTCTTTTCCATCTCTGTTTTATATTAAAAAAATAGCGCGCCCTAGGCCGAGCGCGAGCCAGTCGGCCCATCTGCCCTTTCAGCCTACAGCCTGCTGGCGTGAGTGAATCCTTTTTTGCTTTGGTCACCCGCTCCCCTCGCTCCCTCTCTCGCTCACCTCTGTAGCCACCGATAGGTGGGACCCACCTGTCGGGTTCGTCACTGACCTCCCGCCGGAGTCTTGCACGCACACGCCGTCGCCGCCCCGTTCAAACTTCTCGGGAGACTCTATCCCGAGCCTTGCCCCTCCTCCTGTATAAATACTCGGGGGCCTCGACCTCGTTTTCTCCTTAAACCGCAGCCGCTCTCGCCTCTCGACACCCGCGTCGATCTCGCTGGAGCTCGCGAGTGCCGCTGTCTCCCTGACGCCGACGACACCCCGCCGTTGTCGCCCCGCCTTGTCCATGCACCGCTGTCACCTTCGCCTTCCTCGTGCCGCATCCGAGCACCGGAGCCATCGCCTCATCACTGCCACCCTCGCCGGAGCTCGCGGACCACAGGAGCTTCACCAAGCTCGTTTCGGCTCGTCAAGTCGTCCTCGGCCCTCGTTTTCACCATCAACGGAACCCCCTCTGAGCGCTGCTTCTCCCAGACCCCGCGGCCACGCCGGAGGACCACTGGAGCAGCTGCCCCCTCGATGCCCGAGCCACTACGGCCTTCTTCTCCAGCGACGTCAACAACCACCGCCGCAGTAAGAATCCCATCCATTAGATCTAGGATCGACGGTTCAGATTAGATCGCATAGTTTTTTTATTTTCCGAATCAGTTTTCTTTAAATAGCGGCCATTCGCTATTTTAGATCGGCAGTGGACGGTTTCTAGCCAATGGCAGGATGACATGTGGCCAGCGACCTAGATGTAGTTTTTCTTCTTTTCAGTTTAGCCCCTGATTTTCAAACCCTCACAACTTTTCAACCGTTTGTCCAAATTTAGAGAAACCAATGCCAAATTCTTCATCATGATCTCAACTCTCCAGAGAATTGTTAAAATCAACTTTTTTAATTTTAAAATTTTAATTAGATCAGATTCAAATTTAAACTTGGTTTGGCTATAACTTGAGTTTTATAACTCCGATTTGGTTGATTCTTTTTGCTAATCGGAACTCTTGACACGTACTTTCTGTGAAGACCAAAAACACATAGTCTTGCTACTATTAAAAATATGTTTCTGTCCACAAGCTTTATTTGATGGTTTTGAAGTTTTCCAAAGTATTTTCTTCATTCTTTTGGATCTTTGAGTGATTGCTTATGTGTGCAAATAATTGCTTGCTTACGATAGATTGATCAGAGTGTGACGAGTAGAACTACAAGAATTATGAGTGCAAAAAATCTCCATCGACAGTACAAGGCAAGTTGGCACTTTGATCATATTTTTCTATACCCAGTTTTTACTATGCATTAGTTTCACCCTTACAAATTTGCATGAGTAGGATTGGGAGTTGTGGCATTGCTATGTAGTTCTTGAGGTAGGAACATATGGCCTTTGATCACCTCGGGAATTTTTTTTTATGCTTATATATTGCTTAGCCATGCTCGTAGACGGGGATTAGTATGTGTGATTCATGCAAGTTATGAGAGAGAAATAATTTTGGGTTAACCTTAAGGTGGCAACACTAACACAATTCTGGGTGGAACAGTAGCGGCACCCTGGAGAAACCAGTGGCTTGCCCGGGCACCTAGAGAACCCAGTGCTTGCCCAAGGGGATCCCGGAGGACCCGTGAGATCACCCTATGGAATGCCACCCAGGCTCAAAGGGATCATACGATATTTCATGCCTAGAAACTTTCGTGTGTAGCCACAAGCCATTATGGGTTCTGGCATAGTTAAGTAAGTTGTGGGAAACCTTTCCATGATAGGCTAGCAGATGTAGGGGAATTGTAGGTGTACCGGCCTATCTATCGGTTAAGGGGACCTCTTCATAAAAGACTATGTCTCGATCATCCGGTTCTCAAACATCAGGCAGTGCGAGGAATTCAACGGAGGAGATAGAGTCTTGTGGGGAAAAGTGCGCAAACCTCTGCAGAGTTTCAAACTAATCGATTAGCCGTGTCCTCGGTTATGGACAACTTGAGTATCTAGAAGTGATTTTTTTGATAGAAAGACTGTAAGGGAACCCCGTACAGTATAATTGGTGCAACAAACCCAAATTGCAAGTACCATGCCTTGAACCTGGGTGTGTGGGAAGGCATCAGCCCCTTCTCACCACTAGGCTATGCCTTAGTCTGCATCTAGAAGTGAATTATTGGTTGATCTCATCACTTTATTTAATTAATGAATTGGGTTATTAATATTTTAGGAATTTTAGGATTGAGTTGGAGGAACCATCTCAATAATGGCATGAACTTTGTAGTAATAAAAATGTATTCCTTTGTTGGAGGAAAAAAATAGCTTTATGAAAAAATTAAACTTAGAGCCTCCACCAGCCAAATATGCATATAGAGATAGACATTTTCATTATTATTCTATGGTGTGAAATTGCCAGTATATTCAACGTTGTGACCTACACGGCTGCAATGTCTCATGTTGAAGGAATCATACGACGAGTAAGTGATATGTTAGGGTTACGATGTCTACACTCAACTTTGTCGTTGGTGTTATTGGGACTCCACAACTTTGTTGTTACTTCTGCTATATGGATTGAGGTAATAGTATTTACATTACTTTATACATGTGATTGAACTCTGTTATAAATCCTCGAGTACCGTGTGTGTCAGCATACCGATCCAGGGATGACACTTAAGCACAGAGACTCCGATCCATTCGGGTCGGGTCGCTACATTCGTGAATCTGAAAATTGTGATAAAGAAATTTATAAAGTGATTCATGATAGCTCCTTGAATGAAAAGCATGATTGCAATGATTTTATAATAAATTCTATTAATTTCAATTGTGCTAATAAAATGCTAAACCCCAAGCTTGGGGATGCTAATTTTTATATGTCCACTACTTATTGCAATGATCATGATTGGGGTGATTTTTCTTTTGATCTTGAAAATTTATTTAAGCCTCAAGATGAATATGTTTGCGATAATATTGAAAGTGGGTTTGGAAGAGTGTCAACTCTAGGTAAAAATGAACCCACTACTTTGGAGAATGATCAATCTTATGAAATTTTTGATAAAAGTGGGCTTGGAGAGCTCATGACTTTATTTGATGATCCCACTATTTTGGAAAAGTGTCAACTTTGCATGCATGTGGATCATAAAAAGAAAATTTTATTTGATAGCTATATTGTTGAATTTGATTATGATCCTACTTGTAATTATTAAGAGAGAGGAAAATATGGTTGTAGAAATTTTCATGTTACTAAATTACCTCTCTTCATGTTGAGATTGCTATTGTTTCTTTCTCCTTCCTTGCATATGCTAGGTTCTTCTTGTCTTTATAATTTATTCTCTTATCAAATGCCTATGCATAGGAAGTATATTAGAATTAAATGTGTTTGTCACATGACTTATTATGCTCTCTTTGTGTTTCAATTCTTATCTTTTATGTGAGCATCATTGAAATCTCCATGCCTAGCTAGGGGCATAAAACGATAGCGCTTGTTGGGATGCAACCCAATGAATAAAATTTATTTTTGCCTTTTAATTTCTGTTTTGAGTGTTTGAACAATTTTTCCTTTGGTATGATTGTGTTTTTTATGTTTTAATTAGTATTTGTACCAAGTAAAGCCTTTGGGATAGCTTTGGTGATAGTTGATTTGATCCTGTTGAAAAACAGAAACTTTTGCGTCCAGTAACAGAATTGTTTAAATTCATAGAAGGGACGAAAAATTATGAATTTGTTACAAAAGATTGATATACAAATTGCCTCTGTTTTCCTAACTTTTCAAAGGTTTTGGAATCACAGAAGTATGAGAACAATTCGCATCATTACAGACTGTTCTGTTTTTGACATATTCTGTTTTCTTTGCATTGTGTGCTTATTTTGATGAATCTATGGATTGTATCGGGGGGTATATGCCATGGTAAAGTTAGAATACAGTAGATATAATGCAATAACAAAATTTGAATTGGTTTTCTACAGTACTTAAAGTAAAGATTAGTTTCTTATACTAACGGATCTCACGAAGGTTTTGTTAAGTTTTGTGTGATTGAAGTTTTCAAGTTTTGGGTGCGATCACGATGGATGAAGGAATAAGTAGTGAAAAGAGCCTAAGCTTGGGGATGACCCATGGCACCCCAAGTTAATATTCAAGGAGAACCAAGCAACTAAGCTTGGGGATGCCCCGGAAGGCATCCCCTCTTTCTTCTAACGACCATCGGTATTTTACTTGGAGCTATATTTTTATTCGTCACATATCATGAGTTTTGCTTGGAGCGTCTTGTATTATATGAGTCTTTGCTTGTTTTGCTTTCTATTTTGTCACAAGCATCCTTGCTGGACACACCTATTAGAGAGAGCCAAAATTATGCTATGATTTGTTAGAATTGCTCTTTATGCTTCACTTAAAATTTTTGAGCTATGGAATTGCTCTAGTGCTTCACTTAAATCTTTTTTAGGACGGTGTGCTTTAATATTTTTAAATAAATGCTCTCATGGTTCACTTAGATTAATTTGAGAGTTAGTAAAATTTTGAAGAAATTCTCTCATGCTTCACTTATATTATTTTGAGAGACGAAATTTTTTATGCTCATGTTCTTCACTTAAATTTGTTTGAGCTTGTCAAAAGCGATTGCAATATATGAATCTAGTCCTAAAGTGATAGATATTCAAGATGGATATAATAAAAACTTTCATGAAGATCATTGGACAAAATAAACTTGATTCTTTGTAATAGTTTTGAGATATGATGATAGTGATATGTGAGTCAAGTTGGTGAGTAATTATGCTTTAGTAAGAACATTGGTGTTAAGGTTTGTGATTCCCTATGCAAGCACGAAAGTCAATAGTTATGCAATGAAATTATATCCTACTTGTGGTGCATTAGTCGGTGTTAGTTATGCTTAATGCTCGCTTATGTGATTTTTCATTTCTTGGTTGGTTGCTTCTCACTCTTTTTGCTAGCCTCCACTACTACTAAGTAGAAATACTACTTGTGCATCAAAATTCTTTAAACCTAGTTTTGCCATATGAGTCCACCATACCTACCTATATGCGGTATTTCCATGTCGTTCTAAGCAAATTTGTATGTTCCATCTCTAATTTTCAAAATGAATTTCCTTTTTGTGTGCTCGCACCGCTCATGAAGCGACAGGGGGTGGCCAATATTTTCCATGCTAGATGTGTTATTCTCAAGATGAGTGTTTATTCACTTGTCATTGCACGAGAGTATGGCGGTAATAGGGATGCCCAGTCCTGAAATGAAAAATAAATTTACTTTATGTTGTCAAATAATAAATTCCTTGGAAAGTGTTGGTATGGATGGTACCAGTGGATACGGCTAGCTGTGGAATGTGAAAGAATGGTGGAAAAAGGAATAAACTTTATTTTCTTTTTGGGAACCACCTATGATATATCTAGCATGTAAAGTGTTGGGAATTACTCAGTCGTTTTCATTGACGCGAAAAGTGTGCCTCTCAAAAAAAATTATCTCTCAATTTAAGCTTTGAGCTCTGGCACCTCTACAAATCCCTACTTCCCTCTGCAAAGGGCCTATCTATTTACTTTATGCAATTCTTATTTTATTTGAGTCTCCATCTTCTCTTATAAAGCACCAACTAGGGAGCACTATGATCATACTTGAGCATTGGATGTAGCTAACATGCGATTATGTTTCATGAATGGATCAATGATTGAGCATGATGGGCCAGGGATAACTTTCTTTAGTGTTGATATTTTGAAAGACATGGTTGCTTGTTGATATGCTTGAGTATGGAAATCTTCATGTCAAAACTAGACTATTGCTTTAAACCATATAAAAGTCCAAATGTCCATGCTACAAAAGAAAAGAATATGTGATGAACATGTTAGGTAGCATTCCACATCAAAAATTCTATTTTTATCATTTACCTACTCGAGGACGATTAGGAATTAATCTTGGGGATGCTGATACGTCTCCAACGTATCTATAATTTTTGCTTGTTCCATGCTATTATATTACCATTCTTGGATGGTTTACAATCATTTTATGGCAACTTTATATCATTTTTTGGGACTAACCTATTGACATAGTGCCCAGTGCCAATTGCTGGTTTTTTGCTTGTTTTTTACTGTGCAGAATATCAGTACCAAACGGAGTCCAAACGCAGCGAAACATTTTGGATATTTTTTTTTGGAAAAGAAGACACCACATAGGCAAAAGAAGTACCAGAGGGGAGGCCCGAGGTGGGCACAACCCACCTGGGCGTGCCCAGGAGCCCAGGCGCGCCCAGGGGGGTTGTGCCCCCCTTTGTGACCTCCCGCATTGCTACTTCACCCTATAAATACCCAAATATTCCAGAAACCCTACGGGAGTCGACGAAACAAAATTCCAGCCACTGCAAGTTCCAGAACCACAAGATCCAATCTAGACACCATCACAGAAGGGTTCATCATCCTCATTGGTGCCTCTCCGATGATGTGTGAGTAGTTCATCATAGACCTATGGGTCCGTAGGCAGTATTTAGATGGCTTCCTCTCTCTCTTTTGATTATCAATAGAATGGTCTCTTGGAGATCTATTTTATGTAACTCTTTTTTGCGGTGTGTTTGTTGGGATCCGATGAACTTTGAGTTTATGATCAGATCTATATCCATGAATATTATTTAAGCCTTCTTTTGATCTCTTATATGCATGATTATTTATAGCCATGTATTTCTTCTTTGAATCTTTAGTTTAGTTAGGCCAACTAGATCGATTTTTCTTGCCATGGGAAGAGGTGCTTTGTGATGGGTTCGATCTTGCGGTGTTCTTTCCTAGTGATAGAAGGGGCAGCAAGACACGCATGTATCATTGCTATTAAGGATAACAAGATGGGGGCTATTCCTACATGAATAGATCTCGTCTACATGATGTCATTGTTCTTATTGCATTACTCCGTCTCTCCATGAACTTAATACACTAGATGCATGCTGGATAGCGGTCGATGTGTGGAGTAATAGTAGTAGATGCAGGCACGAGTCGGTCTACTAATCTTGGACGTGATGCCTATATATTGATCATTGCCTTAGACATCGTCATAATCATTCGATCTTCTATCAATTGCCCAACAGTAATTTGTTTACCCACCGTGTGCTATTTTCTCAAGAGAAGCCACTAGTGAAATCTACAGCCCCCGGGTCTATTCTTTATCATATTTGCTTTGAGATCTATTTTTATTCGCTTTTGTTTTCAGATCTATTATTCCAAAAACACAAAAATACCTTGCTGCACTTTTTTGTTACTTATTTTATTTTGGGTTTTACCGAGATCTATTTATCCAATCTACACAAATTTTATCCCGTCAACTCAACAATTTCTCGCGCCGTTACCCGTAGAGGGATTGACAACCCCTCATAAGCGTCGGGTTGCAAGTAATTGTTCTTTGTGTGAAGGTACCGTTTACATAGTGTTGCTTGGTTCTCCTACTGGATTGATACCTTGGTTTCATAACTGAGGGAAATACCTACCATAGCTGTACTGCATCATCCCTTCCTCTTTGGGGAAATACCGATGTAGTTCAAGCGATATCAGTGACCTCCGCTAGAGTTATCCTAACAGTTGCCCTTGTTGGACTAAATTTAGTCCAAATGATGTCTTTTTAAGGGATGGAAAGTTATAATTTTAAGGTCTTAAGTGTATAGGAGATCTGCTAGCTCGGGGTTGAATCCCTAAACATATTGTTTTGGCCTCGAATGTAGCTTTTAGGAGATTTGCTAAAGATGCTATAATTAGGGCATCTCTAACCCATCCCTGAAACCTAATATGGGGAAGTAAATTTTGATTTGGGAAATTAAGGCCTAACTAGCCCATCCCCAAAAGTTTAATTGTCCATATTTAGCTTTTTCTCTGATCCCTCCCCAGACCCCACCTTGTGTGGGAGATTCTATGCAGTGGCTCTGTCTTTATTTAGCATTTTATCTCCAACCCCTCCCCTAACACCTATCCCATTTTTCCTCTTGAGTGGGAATGTCTTTGTAAAAATGGGGAATGTCCTTGCCCCTGCCGACCACAGCACTACCCCCGCAACCCGTTGATACGTCTCCAACATATCTATAATTTTTTATTGTTCCATGCTATTATAGTATCAATCTTAGGTGTTTATTATGCAATTATATATCATTTTTTGGGACTAACCTATTAACCTAGTGCCCAGTGTCAGTTGTTTTTTTTGCTTGTTTTTGGCTTTTCAGAAAATCAGTACCAAACGGAGTCCAAACGCTACGAAACTTTTTGATGATTTTTCTTCACCAGATGGGACCCTAGAAGCTTCGAGAGAAGATCTGAAGAGTCACGAGGGAGCGATAAGCCTGCCAAGAGCACTCCAGGGGGCGCCCCGCAGGATCTTGGGTCCCTCGTGGCACCTCTGGACCTAATTCCAGCTCTATAGATTCCCAAATATTTCCCAATACATCTGAGAGCCACCAAAAACAATTTTTCCGCCGCGCACAAGTTTCTGTTCTTCCGAGATCCCATCTAGAGGCCTTCTCCGGTACTCTACTGGAGGGGAATCGATCACGGATGGCTTCTACATCAACCTTGTTGCCCTTCTGATGATGCGTGAGTAGTTTACCACAGACCTACGGGTCGATAGCTAGTAGCTAGATGGCTTCTTCTCTCTCTTTGATCTTCAATACAATGTTCTCCTCGATGCTCTTGGAGATCTATTCGGTGTAATCCTTTTTTGCGGTGTGTTTGTTGGGATCCAATGAATTGTGGGTTTATGATCAGATTATTCATGAATATTACAATAGTATAGCGAGGTGCTATACAAATGGTTTTTAACCCCTTTCCGCGATGGCATTTGGAACCGTCGCCTAGTGAGTGACTGCGATAGGGGGGTCCTTCCCACACGACCCAGAAACCGTCGGGGATATGCCCTCCTGGCACACACGCTCGGCAAAATGAGGTCGTGTGCAACCGGCGAGCGATCAAATACGGTTATACGTACAGTAGTGCTAAAAAAATTAATTATACAGGCGAAATCATTTTCGGTCGTAAGTTCATCCCACACAGTCAGTCCCCTCTAAACGTTTCCGTTCGTATATACATCCCACACAGTCGCTCCAAGGAAAATGTTTTTGTTCGCAGGTACATCACACACAATTTTCCCCGTTAAATCGTTTGTGATAGCGTTTCCATTGCACACGGTATTAACAATTTTACCGTTTGCATTATTGAATGCATCACACACGGTGCGTAGAAGAAACTGTGTGGTAAAGGCTGTCCATCACACAGAGTTTTTATGTGGTAAACATTTGCGCCAGGTGGCCTAACACAAACAGTTTTCAAGAGGATGTTGTGTGTGATTGTTCATTAATCCAACACGGTTTATTCCTAGAAACCGTGTGCGTTGCCTGAGGTCATCGTCCACGGCGTTTTCTCAATAACCGTTTGCAATAGAAAAACCCAATTAGCAGGCTAATTGTCCTATTATTAATAATCCATTTATTAATCTAATTGACATTTCATATTAAGCACACAATATATTTCATTTTCTTGTTAAGGAAGCATGATTTCATAATTGAAATACATCAGAGTAGAACATCATATAACTTCAGCACTCAGCTACCCCATTACACAACTGCACCAGCACCAAGTTTCACATGCAACATCTATAACCTTTTGAAATTAGCATCATAGGCAGTACATAGATAGATGTATCTCATCTGGAAAACTGCTGAAGCGGAAGGCGAATATTGAGCCTTCATTGATGTTGAAGGTCTTTGCAACTTTAGGCCAGTGCCTGTGGATGATTGACCGTCCATCCTTCGTCCTCTTCAGGAACACTTCAATATTGAACCGTGGGTGTTGTATGAATACCTTCCTCGCCTCCTGACCATATAGGTGGTTTGAGAGGTAATCATCGGTGAACTGCTTTGGAAAGGCCTGAAAACAAGGATGTGCATAAATATCTTCTCTATATTGGAAATGGGGCAAAGGAATAAAAAAGGCAAGGTATAATAGTTAGTACCATCCTGTAGTGAACTGATGTCTTCTTCATTGTGCAGACAAAGATCTTGTTGTTTTTTGTCGCTAATTTCTTTATCCTAACAATCTTTCCGAGTTTCTTGACTTGACTGATATTCATGGACAACTCATTTCCCCATATGCAAAAAGGGTCGAACAGTGGGTCAAAACCTCTGACAGCAGGACCTACATGTGCAAGACCAAATTGTTAAAAACCTAAATATTAGAATGGTTCCTGCAATTGCACAATAATGTGCTATTAGACAAAGAACCATGCATGTGCAAACCTTGATTGTAAACCTCAGTGCTTCCCATTGTTTCCCTGCAACACATATAAGGTAGTTAGTGATCAGGTTAAGTGAGGGTTCGCATGCTATTAGTAAAATATGTTGATGAAAAATAAGCACATTGCAGATTCATCAGATTAATTCAAGCCACATGGAAAACCCATTTATCCAAACCAAGCATGATTAAGAACTAGAAAATATAGCAATTGTATATGTTTCTCATGTATTAAGTGCAGCCAAATTCGATTTATTCCTCACATGCACAACAATACAAAATTCTACCCACGACAATTGGACATCGCATTGCAGAATTGAACCAAGCAGTTAACTAAACACCACAACAAATGAACCAAACATTAACTGAGCACCACATTGCACAATATAACATACTCCTAATAGAAGATCAGATAGTTAACCAAACCAAGCATGCTTAACAACTTGGAAATATAGCAATTGTATTTGTTTCTCATGTATTTAGTACAGCCAAATTTGATTTTATTTCTCACATGGTATACAATAACAGAATGCACCCACAACAATTGAACATCGCATTGCAGAATTGAACCAAATAGTTAACTAAACACCACAACAAATGAACCAAACGTTAACTGAGCACCACATTGCACAATGTATAACATACTAGAAGATCAGACAGTTAACCAAACCAAGCATGCTTGACAACTTGGAAATATAGCAATTGTATTTGTTTCTCATGTATTTTGTAAAGAAAAAATTGATTTATTTCTCACATGGAAGACAATACAAAATTTCACCCTGAAGAATTGAACATCACATTTGCAGAATTGAACCAAACAGTTAACTAAACACGACAACTAATTAACCTAACAGTTAATAAGTGAGCACCACATTGCACAACATATTGAACATATACACTAGAGCAACAGATTGCATGGTAAAAGTAGATAGCACAATTCACTAGAATTTGTTAAGGAAAGGCAGTAGCTAGCAAAATAAACATGGGTCCTTATAGTGAGCTAAAAAGACAAACTACTCCTCATTGTCGGAGATATCGATGATGATTAGCTCCTTGGACATGGAAGAGGGCGAGGCCTCCGCATCGTAGGTGCCCTCATCATAGTGGTGAGTTACCTGAGCCGCTCTGGGCACCAACCTGCTGGCTCTTGAGTTGAGGTAAGCACGTGCACGCTGAGAAAACACCTCGTAGTCTTCATTGAATGCACCGAGGGTGGCATCGAGAAAATGCCACGAACTGTCATTTAAAGTAGCCAACCGCGTCACGGCGTCGGCGCGCGAGGCATCGACGGTGGCCTCGACGATGAGGTGCTCCTCCAAGATCTGGGGGTTGGCACAAATGGCAGCCATCGCGACCTCATCCCAGCGTGCGGCCGTGATTTGCTTCTCCGCTGCCAAATGCTCCTTAAGCTCGTGGCTATACTGCGTGCACCATGGCTGATGGCGGCGCTTATTTGGTGGAGGGGTCGGTGATTTGGGTGGAAGGTTTCGCGCCGACGGTCGGGGCATGTGGGATGTGGAAGGAGGAGGAGGATGGGGGTCGGGTGTTGATTACCTGCCTGGATAGACGAGGCCGAGCAGCGTGAAGGAGGGTCGCCGGCGAGGAGGCGACTCTGCAAGCAAGGAGTGAAGGTTTCAACTTGGCAAGGAAGGCGGAAACAGGGAAAATGTGGCTTTTGGTAAGGGGGAGGGGGCGAGGAGGTAGATATTTCCGCAGAAGCCAAAAAATTTGAATCTGTTCAGCAAAAAAACTGGCGCGCAAAGTTTCATCACACATGGTCCGTTATTCAGCACTGTGTATGATATGTGAACATCACAAACGATTCATATAGCTTAACCCGTGTGTGATGAGTTTGAACGTGAAAAATTTTGGTTTGAATTTCCCTGGTTATAGTGGTCATCCACGTCATTGCATAATTTGCGTACACAAAGGAGACTACAACACAACCACACTTCTTAATCGAGCAATTTCAGCAATTAAATAGATCTAGCTGACCAAAATATTACTCTAACAAATTAAAGACCGGCGCTCTTAATTAAACAAAACAAAGAGTACTACTACGGATGGTGCTCGTCGATCTCCGCCGCCTCCTCCATGTCCAACTCGCGCCCGACGATCTCCTGTGGAAGGGGCTCCATGGCATCCATCGCACCATACTCGGCAAGCATCTCGCCATCCGCAGCCGCCATATCTTTGGAAAAGGCCGCCACGAGCTTGGCGTGGGTGGCTGCGATCTTGGCTTGGGTGGGCTCCGTCGTGGCAAGGTATGCCGCGCAGGAACAGAGGACTGCTCGAACGCTCTCGGCGATTGCCAAGTCTTCGGCCATGGGTTGCCGACCATTGTCGGAGAAGCTTCGTTCGATTTGTGTGGTAACCACCATGAGCTGGGCGTGGGTGGCCTCGACATGGTAGTGGGCGGCCTATAACAGGGCTAAGGCCGCCGCTGCGGAACGAACAGCTGCTGTGCCGCTCTCGCAAGTTGCTATCCCCGAGGTAGATGTTGCTGTCGCCACCTGAGAAGCAACAGCGGCCGTTTGGGCTGCCTTGGCCACCCGGACGTAGATTGCGGCCGCGCTCATGAAGCTTGTTAGCACGCGCCTGGCGGCTGCGGCCGTGCTCTTGCCGGAGTGGGCCGCCGAAGTTGTCCTGACGAAGCGGGTCCACGTCCCCATCTTTCACCGGCGATGATTGAACAGTGAAATGATATTTGGGGAGCGAGCTAGTGTGCTTGACACGCCGGCTGTGGACTGTAGCCGATGCACCTTCTCGCGTAAGCCGTGGGGCCCACCTGGCCCTTTGCCGTCTGCCTTCTAGCTCTTTGCCGTCAGCTGGCTGACGGCAAAGAAACAGCGGACGACAAATAGACTTTTTGCCATCTGCACTTTCTTTGCCATCCGCTTTGTGGAAGCGGACGGCTAAGAGGCTCTTTGCCGTCAGCTGGCGGACAGCAAAGAGGTGGCCGACGGCAAATTACCAGATTCCAGTAGTGCACGGTTGGTGATAATAAACTGTCTGCGATCTACTTGATTTTTTGTCTTGATTTGAATTACATAATGGGGTCACAGCTGCAAAGGATGGTGTTTGAATTCCTAGAACTTTTATCTGCAGTGAACATGCAACTATAGGTGTGTCGTCAAAAAAATTGGAATTATTCAGGGTTCATTTGGACATTTTTATACATTAACTTGGTTTTCTAGGCATTTGAGGTGCACAATTCAAAATTAAACTACATGCACATGCTCCGGTGCACCAAAATGGGTTGTAAAATGATATATGTGTCCATGGGTTGATGCTTATGTCCCATTCAAGAAATGGGGATGAATTTCAAACACCACGGCACCGTGGCTCTCCGGTAAACGTTGAGGTGCTTGCTTTTGTAATTCTAGTAAATACAAAACTCGTCTGAAATTCATGAACCTTGGCATGCTATCATGGAACGGCATCAACATGTTGGGGTAAAAAATATTGTCCCATTTGGGGCAGGTTATGGTATAAGCTTCTCACAAGAAGCCTCATGGTTCCGTTAGGAAAATGTGTCACCTTTGTGGACAAAATGATATTCGTCGCCTCTTCTTCCTTTCAATTTTTTCCTAGAGTCAACATAGAACAACAGGAGTGTCGTGTTAAATTTTGGATTTTTTGGGGATCGTTTAGACATTTTTATTCGTTAACTGAGTTTTCTAGGCATTTATGTGCATAATTCAAAATTGAACTACATGCACATGCTCCAGTCCATAAAAACGGGTTGCAAAATCAAATGTTTGTCCTTGGTTGCATGCTTAGGTCACATGCAAGAAATGAGAATGAATGTCAAACACCTTGACACTGTCGCTCGGCCCCTAACATTGAGATACATGGTTTTAAAATTCTAGTAAATCGAAAACTCATTTGAAATTCATGAAACTTAACATGATATCATGGAACGGCATCGACATGCCATGGTAAAAATATTGTCCCATTTGTGGCAGGTTTGGGTATAAGCTTCTCACAAACTAGAGCTTCTCTCACAACAAGCCTGATGGTTTTGGTAGGGAACGTGCCACCTTGGGGGACGAAACGATATCTGTTGCCTCTTCTTACTTTCAAAATTTTCTCATGTCAACATAGAATAACATGAGTGTTGTGTCAATTCTTGGGATTTTTCGGGGTTCGCTTGGACATTTTTATACATTAACTGAGTTTTCTATGCATTCATGTGCATAATTTAAATTTGAACTACATGCACATGCTCCAGTGCATATAAACGGGTTGAAAAATCAAATGTGTGTCCTTGGTTGCAACCTTAGGTCCCATGCAAGAAATGGGAATGAATGTCAAACACCTTTGCCACCGTCGCTCGCCCGCTAACATTGAGATACATGGTTTTAAAATTCTAGTAAATCGAAAACTCGTCTGAAATTCATGAAACTTGACATACTATCATGGAACGGCATCAACATGCAGTGGTAAAAATATTGTCCCATTTGGGGTAGGTTGGGGTATAAGCTTCTCACAAACCAGAGCTTCTCGCAACAAGCCTCATGGTTACGGTAGGGAACGTTTCACCTTTCTGGACGAAACGATATCCGTTGCCTCTTCTTGATTTCAATTTTTTCTCTAGTGTCAACATAGAACAACAGGAGTATTGTGTTAAATTTTGGAATTTTTCGGGGTTTGTTTGGACATTTTTAGACATTAATTGAGTTTTCAATGCATTTATGTGCATAATTCAAATTTGAACTACAGGCACATGCTCTAATGCATATAAATTGGTTGAAAATTCAAATCTGTGTCCTTGGTTGCATGCTTAGGTCCCATGCAAGAAATGGGAATGAATGTCAAATACCCTGCCACTGTCACTCGGCCGCAAACATTGAGATACCTGGTTTTTAAATTCTAGTAAATCCAAAACTCATCTGAAATTCATGAAACTTGGCATGCTATCATGGAGCGGCATCAACATGCCGTGGTAAATTTTTTGTCCCATTTGGGGCAGGTTTGGGTATAAGCTTCTCACAACAAGCCTGACGGTTTCGGTAGGGAATGTGCCACCTTTGGGGACGAAAACGATATCTGTTGCCTCTTATTGCTTTCAAAAATTTTCTAGTGTCAACATAGTACAACAAGAGTGTTGTGTTAAATTTTGGAATTTTTTGGGGTTCGTTTGTACATTTTTATACATTAACTGGATTTTCTAGGCATTTTATGTGCATAATTCAAATTTGAACTACATGCACATGCTCCAGTGCATATAAATTGGTTGAAAAATCAAATATGTGTCCTTGGGAGCATGCTTAGGTCCCATGCAAGAAATGGGAATGAATTTCAAACACCAGGGCACTGTTGATTGCCGGCAAAATGTTGAGATACTTTGTTTTTAAATTCTAGTAAATCCAAAACTCGTCTGAAATTCATGAAACTTGGCATGCTATCATGGAATGGCACCCGACATGATGTGGTATTTTTCGTGTCCATTTTGAGAGAAGGCGCACTCGAATAACAGCCAACAAAGGCATTTTGAAACAAAAAGCTGCCACTGTAACATCGCAAACGTTTTAGATAGAACACCCATATGTAAATCGACAGCTTCCCCAGTAAGCTAAAGGGAAATGTGCCGAGCAGGATTTGTGCAGCTCTTCATCACAAACATTTTAGATAGAACATCTGTATGCAAAGTGAGAGCTATGGTCTTCCGCAGTAAGCCAAGGGAAAATTTGCCATGCAGGATTTGTGCATCTCTTCAACGCAAACAGTTTAGATTGAATAAGGTATGCAAAGCGAGACTTCAGCGCTAAGCCAAGAGAAAATTTGGCAAACAAGATTTGTACCTCCCTTCAATGCAAACAGTTTTTTCGGATGACCTGTGTGCAACCACGTACAGACAATTTGGTAAGATTTGCATCTGTCATATAGGATATATTGCCATTTGTCAAACTGGAAAGATTGACATTTGTTGATCTAGTAACATTGCCATTTGTCAATCCTTGTAACACTGTGATTTGTCAAAATATGCAGCTAAAAATCATTAGCACTATCTAATTTTTGCAACTAAAATTCAGTAATTAAGCATAGATTTCATTCATAGATTAAGCAGTCGTTCTTAATTTATACAAACAGTTCAACTCGACAGCTGAACCAACCAAACTTTTCCCCAATTGTTGCCAACCACGTACTGAAATAGCTAGTTTAACTATATATACTAGCTAATTTTAAGTATGTTGTATAGTTCCACCACATCTATAGCCAGATGAACTGAACAAAATAGCCCCTAAATACTACTACTACGGAGGGGCTTTGTACTACTTCCAGCAGCCTCTCCTCTACTGAGAGTACTCAGTAAGAGGAAGAGAAGGAGGAGTCTACTAACGAGGAGGACAACTGCAATACGGTGCCTGCCACCGCTGCACCTTCAGCGACGCTCACCTTGAACGCCCTCTGCCGCTCCAGACGACCTCTCTCGAAGCGGCCGGACTGCTCATAGATCTCCTGATTCCTCGCCTCTGCGTCGACGTGTGCGGCGGCCACGGCTGCGGTAAGGCTCTTTGCGTGCTCGACGAGGTGCTCCTCTTCCCCCCGCAGGAACTCGATGTAGCGCGCAAGGTCGCTGACGCACGTGCAGGCCTCCACCTCCGCCTCCCTCCTTCGGGCGGTGGTGGCGGAGCGGGTGATGATCCCGGCGGTCGACGATGGGCTGGCGGCCACGGCGGTCGACGAAGGGGTGGCGGCCACGACCACCACCTCCCGCCTTCGGGCCGCGGTGGCGGAGCGGGTGATGGCCATGGTGGCCGGCAGTGGGGTGGCGGCCATGACGGCCACCTCCCGCCTTTGGGCCGCGGCGATGGAGGGGGTGATGGCCCTGGCTTTCGATGGTGATGTGGCGGCAATGGCGGCCGGCAACAGCTGCCGACGGGCAGCAGCGGCGGAGCGTGTGGTGGGTGATCCGCACACACCCAACAGGGACGCCACGCGCACTACACTACGCCAGGGACTGCGCAGCCGCCGCGGTGTAGCCTCCCAGCTGGAGCTGTTCTCTGATGACGGTTAAGTGGATGAGCAACGACGACGGACCAGTGCCATTCGCGATTGTGGGAGAAGCAGACGAGATAAGCTACAGGGAGGGAGGGGAAAATGCGACGCAGGACTCGTCGGCCATGAGGGTTTATATAGTAGGCTGGTAAGCATTGGGATTTTGGGGGATTTCATCAAGTCGGGCGGGAAGCTTGCGCGGGAACCTGCGCGGTTGCGCGGGAATGGGCTCACCACCGTTTGGCCAAAAGAACGCCCCCGCGCGCTGCTCAAGCTTGCGCTCGAAGCCGTCTGCGGCAGCGGGGTGAAAAGACGTGCGAGAGGAGGACGAAAGGACACGTACACATACGGTTAATAAAAAAGCGTACATGATTTAATTACCTACTATACCCCCATCCTGGTTTATAAGTAGGATTTAACTAATAAAATACGAATGCATGTCGCCAAAGATTATATCGTTGGATTCGTATTTGAACATAGTTTCCAGTTATATAATTTTTGCAACATGCATTAACATTTTGTTGGTTAAATTCAAGGTTATATACCAGCAAGCATTTGCCCACAACACACACGGCTTATTCCATCACAAACAGCTCGGATGGATCAACTGTATGCTACATATCGCACACGCAACTCTAATCTGATTCGTGCTTGATGTCTCCGACATCGCTCGCACAGTTCGTCTTATTTGCCACATATCACTGTGCTGGCCTCTGCTCGCGTCCCTCGCCAAGCTATGCTCGCCGTTAGGCGCCGCGGCGCGCTCTGCTCACGTCCGTCAGCGCGCTCAGCTTGTGGATAGCTTTTCCTTGTGTGTTCAACTGCTATATGCATATATATGGTTGCTCGCCGTTGAGGCGACCACGGAGCGCTCTGCTCGCGTCCCTCCGCGCTCGCTCTGCCAGTGGTTGAGCCTGCGCACGATCATGTCGGGGGCCCCATATGCATGCGGTTGGGCCGCGCGCGTCGCCACGCGATGCAGTTACGTGTGGCACGATGGAGTTACGCGCTGCAAATTAGAACTGCCATCAGGGCATGCCGATATTCCAGACCGTCGGGCTTCCCCTTTAATTCCCGCGGCCATTATAACCTAAGTCTCTTCAACCTTTCGATCACGCCCCACAACACAACAAGCACACCCACAATGACACATAGAGAGGGGATGTCTAGCGGCGCTCCAATGGAGTTCGGTGAGCATAAAGTGGAGACCCATACGAGGGAGACGGATCTCTCGGTGGTTTAGACCATCGACCCGGCCGTGGTGGACGACTACATCAACACCGTTTAGCAGTTGCTTGCTCGAGACAAGTACAATGTGGTCGGCATCGACCTCCAGTACACTGCCGGTCATCCCAACATAGATCAGAAGGTTGCCGTCGCCCAGTTGTGCGTGCGCCATCATGTCCTCATCTACCACTACTGCATGGCCACAGAGCCTTCCGAGCATTTCGCCAGGTTTGTCAACAGCACCGACTACAAGTTCGCTACGGTGGAAACCACCGACGATGTAAAAGCGCTCAGGGTTATGGGCTTGGCCTGCAAGAACCTTATCGAAATCCGTGAGCACTACAGGGTCTGGGGCAGCACGAAGAAGGACTCCCTGGTTGAACTCGCCTCGGCCATCATCAACCCATACTATGAAAAGATGAAGTAGGATGCCAACAGAACACGTCCCTTATCCTGGCACGGGGCCTGGATGCGGCAACTGGATGAACCTCACCTCAGGTTCGCGGCCAAGAGTGTGTACACATGCTACGAGATGCACAGGTGGATCGTTGACATGAGGAAGTGCCTCGTTACCAAAATTGACGAGGCCGGATCGAGCCACAAGCAGAGTAGTAGCGGCAAGCGTCACAAGAAGTAGATGATGATCAGATGATCGTTTATCCTAGTTAATCATGCATGTAATATATAGTTTACTTTGGTGTGTGGAAATGTCATGTGTGTAGTAGCCACCTATGTAATTATGCATGTAATAGTTTACTTTGGTGTGTGCAAACGCCATGGTTGTAGTAGCCACCTATGTAACTGGATGTTTAATTTGGTTATGCAACCATGTCCTTATAAGTGTGTATATATATATGTTGTTGTTCTGTATGCAATCCCATCACACAACACACATGTCTTATTAGCAGCAATCGTCTGTGTTATTATCGGTCTTCGCACACATTTCTGATTACAGGCCTGTTTGCCGCGTATCACACACATCTTGTTATATTGAACCGTTTCTGTTCTCTTGTCTCAACGCAAACAGTTCATCCAAGTGAACCGCATGCCGTATATCGCACACACCTTGATCTGGCTGACCGTTTCTTTTGTATTGCCTAATCACAAACAGTTCATCCAAGTGAACCGTATGCTGTATATCGCACACACCTTCATCTGGCTGCCCATTTCTTTTGTTCCTCCTCATCGCAAAAAATTAATTGAACTAAACCATATGCCCTGCATCGCACACGCAACTAAAATCTGAACCGTGTTTGATGCATCCGTCATCACAAATGTTTTGCACCTTTTTTGACGGTTTTTTACACCACCGTTTGCGATTATTGCATCGCACACAGTTTCATCGAAGGGTCTCTGATCGTAGTGTCACGTTAGCAGCATCCTGTAGTAGTGTTATTTGAGTCTTTTCTGAATTCTTATATGCATGATTGCTATATCTTTGTATTTCTCTCCGATCTATCCATTTGGTTTGGCCAACTAGATTGATTTATCTTGCAATGGGAGATGTGCTTTGTGATGGGTTCGATCTTGTGGTGCTCAATCCCAGTGACAGAAAGGGACACGACATGTATTTGTATCGTTGCCGTTAAGGATAAAAGATGGGGTTTATTAATATTGATTGGGTTTACTTTGGCTACATCATGTCATCTTGCTTAAGGCATTACTCCGTTCTTTATGAACTTAATACTCTAGATGTTGCTGGATAGCGGTCGATGGGTGGAGTAATAGTAGTAGACGCAGGCACGAGTTGGTCTACTTGTCTCGGACGTGATGCCTATATACATGATCATTGCCTTGAATATCATCATAACTATGCGCTTTTCTATCAATTGCCCAACAGTAATTTGTTTACCCACTGTATGCTATGTTCAAGAGAGAAGCCTCTAGTGAAAACTATGGCCTCCGAGTCTATCTTTATCATATATGAAAACCCAAAAATACCTTCCTGCCATTTATTTACCATTATTTTATTTTGTGTTTTTTTATCTATCTACAAATATCAGACTTGATCCTTGCAATTAACCGCCGAGGGGATTTACAACCCCCTTGATCGCGTTGGTTGCAAGTATTTGTTCTTTTGGGTGTAGGTGTTGTTCACGAGGTCTTGCGTGGTTCTCCTACTAGATTGATAACCTTGGTTCTTAAATGAGATAAATACTTATCTCTAATGTACTAAATCACCCTCTCCCCTTCGAGGAAATCCAAACGCAGCTCACAACGACCAAGAAAATAGAGGACCCGAACCTTGTCGCACCTCCGACCGCCCTTTCTAGCGTTGGAATCACGCCGACGGCGTGGAACTTGTCCTCTATGAGAAACATGCCACAAATCGACCGTATCCTCATCGTCATCCTCTGGAAGAGCTAGGGCCGGTGGTGACACCCAGAGAAAGTTATAAGGGCAACATATTCCATCCCAACACAATGACGCGCAAGCTAGGGCCACAAAAGAGGCTGACATCCTCATTGGGCTCAGCGCCCTCCGCTGGTGTTCAGCCTCGGCGGCAACATGCACGAGGAACACGTTGGTTACTGATGACCCTTAAGTATAGGGGATCACAACAGTCGTTGAAGGGGTTGTGTAAAGATGCTTTTATTGCCAAGTATTTTCCTCCAGCAAAAATTATTTCTCTTAGAAATCAAATCATGAATTTTCAGCAACTTGAGCATGAACATGTTGCACAATCTTGAGAGAGAATGAAATTATTGATAAGAAATTGCCCCACTCATGGTCTAAGCTTATGGATGATCATAAAATTTATGCGGGATTGAATTTTGTTTCTAGAAATCTTTTAAATTTCATCGTGGGGGGTACCTTTATGGAAATCACTTTAGGAGAAGATACAAAACTCCTTGATATTATTATGGCAAATTATTCACAATGCCATATTGAAAGAACTCCTACTAGTAAAAAGTTGAATTCTGTTTAAAAATTTAATACTTTGAGTGATAAAGTAGATGCGCTTATGAAATTTGTTGCTAGTAAGAGTGCTCTTATTGATCCTAATGATGTGCCATTATCTTCTTTGATTGAGCAAAATAATGATCCCGTAGATGTGAATTTTGTCTCGCGAAACAACTTCAATGGTAATGCTTATAGAGGTAATTTTAATCCTAGGCTGTTTCGTAGAAATCTCTCTAATAATTATGGCAATTCCTATGGTAATTCTTATAATAATAATAGGACCCCTCTGATCTTGAAAGTAATATTAAAGAATTTATTAAATTATCAAAAGATTTTCAATGCTATGATAGAATAAAAATTGAATAAAGTTGATGATATCTCTAGGAACATGGATAGAATTGCTCATGATGTAGAAAATCTCAAATCCAAAATTTTGCCACCCAAGCTTGATATTAGTGAGTCTATTAAAGCTATCTATGTCTCCATTAATGAAAGTAAAGAAAGAACCGCTAGGTTGAGGGCTAAGCGAGAATTTCTAGAAAAAGCGATTCTGCCTAGTTTCTATAGTAATCATGATGAAGAGATTAAAATGATTGGTATTTCACCCATTGAATATTTGTTAGTAATATAAAACTTGAGGATAAAGGGACTAGAGATGAGTCAACTTTAGCTACAGGGTGTCCCAATTGTTCGGAGGGTGATAATCTTAATGAAAAAATTGATAAAAGTGGGTTTGGAGATGTCAAAACTTTAGCTAGTGATACACCCATTGTTTTGGATTACAAGGACTTTAATTATTGTAGCTGTTCTTTAATTGAGAGTATTTCATTGTTGCAAACAATGATAAATTCTCCCAATGCTTATGAGCAAAATAAAGCGTTTACTAAACATATCGTAGAAGCTATGATGAAAGCGTATGAAGAAAAATTAAAGATGGAGGTTTCAATGCCTCGGAAATTATATGATGATCTATTAAAGTTAAAATTAAAGAATATGAGTGCAATGATTTACGTGATTCGGGTGCTAGCATTTCCACAATACCAAAAACTTTATGTGTTGTGCTAGGTTTACCGATATGGATGAATGTTCCCTTAATTTGCACTTGGCGGATTCCACTATTAAGAAACCTTTGGGTAGAATATAAATGATGTGCTTATTCTTGCAAATACAAATTATGTGCCCATTGATTTCATTGTGCTGGATATTGATTGCAATCCGTCTTGTCCCATAATACTTGGTAGACCCTTCTTACGTACAATAGGTGCTATTATTGATATGAAAGAAGGCCATATAAGATTTCAATTTCCACTAAAGAAAGGAATGGGACATTTCCCAAGAAAGAAAATTAAGCCACCATATAAATCTATTATGAGAGCCACCTATGGAACTACATGAAAGATGACAACACTTGAAACTATGCATTACGCCTAGCTAGGGGCGTAAAACAATAGTGCTTTTTGGGAGGCAACTTGATAGTTATCTTTATTTTATTTTTTATATTTCTATTTTATGGTGTGCACACAATTATGCTACTGTTATGGTTGTGTTTTCGTGTTTAAATTAGTGTATCTGCCAAGTAAAGCCTTCGGGATGATTTGGTTGATAGTTGATTTGATTTTGTGAAAAAACATAAACTTTTATGCCCAGTAGAAGAATTGTTTAAATTCACTGGAACGCGATAAAATTCAAAAAAAATTACACATGATTTATATAAAAATTTCCCATGTTGTCCTAATTTTTCACAATTTTTGGAGTTACAGAATTATTGAGTTTGTCCAGATCATTACAGATTGTACTGTTTTTGACATATTCTGTTTTTGTTGCATTGTTTGCTTATTTTAATGAATCTATGGATTGTATCGGGGGGTATAAGCCATGGTGAAGTTAGAATACAGTAGGTAATATGAAATAATAAAATATGAATGGGTTTACAATAGTACCTAAAGTTTATGATTGGCTTGTTATACTAACGGATCTTACGAGTTTTCTGTTGAGTTTTGTGTGCTGAAGTTTTCAAGTTTTGAGTGAGATCGCGATGGATGAAGGAATTGAGAGTGGGAAGATCCTAAGCTTGGGGATGCAGAAGGCAGCCCAAGGTAATATTCAAGGAGACCCAAGTGTCTAAGCTTGGGGATGCCCCGGATGGCATCCCCTCTTTTGTCTACGAACCATCGGTAAATTACTTGGAGCTATATTTTTATTCATCACATGATATGAGTTTTGCTTGGAGCGTTGTGTATTACATGAGTCTTTTCTTTGTTTGATTTTTAGTTAGCCACAATCATCTTTGCTGGACACAGCTTTTGAGAGGGACACGCACTCATTCGTGATTTGTTAGAATACTCTTTGTGCTTCACTTATAACTTTTGAGCTAAGCAGTTGCTCTAGTGCTTCACTTACATTTTTTAGAGCATGACGGTGGTCATATATTAAAGAAATAGTTGCAATATCATGCTTCACTTGTATCGTTTTGAGAGTTTGACAAATAGTAATGGCAATATGCACGGGTTATGAAATTGGTCCTAATATGATAAGTATTCAAGAGCGATATAATAAAAACTTTCATATAGATCACTGAATATGATAAGTTTGATTCCTTGCAATAGTTTTGCGATATAAAGATGGTAATATGTGGGAGGTACTAGTGAATGATTGTGGTTTAGTAAGAATATTGGTGTTAAGGTTTGTGATTCCCGAAGCATGCACGTATGGTCTCTTGTTATACTAAGAACTTGGAGCATGATTTATTATTGATTGTCTTCCTTATGAGTGGCGGTCGAGGACGAGCAATGGTCTTTTCCTTCCAATCTATTCCCCTAGAGGCATGTGTAGTAGTACTTTGCTACGAGGGCTAATAAACTTTCGCAATAAGTATGTGAGTTCTTTATGACTAATGTGAGTCCATGGATTATACACACTCTGACCTTTCCGCAATTTGCTAGCCTCTTCGGTACCGTGCATTGCCCTTTCTCACCTTGAGAAGTGGTGCAAATTTCGCTGGTGCATCCAAACCCCGTGATATGATACGCTCTATCACACATAAGCCTCCTTATATCTTCCTCAAAACAGCCACCATACCTACCTATTATGACATTTCTATAGCCATTCCGAGATATATTGCCATGCAACTTCCACCGTTCCATTTTTATGACACACATCATCAGTGTCATATTGCTGTGCATAATCATATAGCTGACATAGTATTTGTGGGTCAGCCACCATTCATCATTTTTTATACATGTTATGCTAGATCAATACACATCCTGGTACACTGCGAGAGGCATTCATATAGAGTCATATTTTGTTCTAGTATCGAGTGGTAATTTTGAGTTGTAAGTAAATAGAAGTGTGATGGTCATCATTATTCATTATTAGAGCATTGTCCCAGTGAGGAAATAAAAAAAGAGGCCAAAAATATCCCAACAAAAAAAAGAGGCCAAAAAGAGCCCAACAAAAAAATGAGAGAAAAAGAGAGAAGGGGCGATGTTACTATCCTTTTCCACACTTATGCTTCAAAGTAGTACTATGTTTTTCATATAGAGAGTCTCCTATGTAGTCACTTCCATATAACTAGTGGCAATTTCTCATAATAGAACTTGGCTCGTATATTCCGATGATGGGCTTCCTCAAATGCCCGAGGTCTTCTAGATTAAGCAAGTTGGATGCACAACCACTTATTTTTATTTTTGAGCTTTCATACACTTATAGCTCTTAGTGCATCCGTTGCATGGCAATCCCTACTCCTTGCATTGACATCAACTGATAGGCATCTCCATAGCCCGTTGATTAGCCTCGTTGATGTGAGACTTTCTCCTTTTTGTCTTCTCCATATTAATCTCTACCACCTTACTCTATTCCACCCACAGTGCTATATCCATGGCTTGCGCTCATGTATTGCGTGGGGATTGAAAAATTTGAAGCACGTTAAAAAGTATGAACCAATTGCTCAGCTTGTCATCGGGGTTGTGCATAATAAATACTTTATGTTAAGAAGATGGAGCATGACAAGACTATATGATTTTGTAGTGATAACTTTCTTTAGCATTTTTATTTTGAAAGGCATGATTGTTGCTTGGTATGCCTAAGTATTGATGTCTTTATGTCAAATTATAGACTATTGCTTTGAATCATTCGGATCTTAATATTATGCCACAAAAGAGATTACATGATGAATATGATAGGTAGCATTCCACATCAAAAATTCTGTTTTTATCATTTACCTACTCGAGGACGAGTAGGAATTAAGCTTGGGGATGCTGATACATCTCCAACGTATCTATAATTTTTTATTATTCCATGCTATTATAGTATCAATCTTGGATGTTTATTATGCAATTATATATCTATTTTGGGGACTAACCTATTAACCTAGTGCCCAGTGCCAGTTGCTGTTTTTTCTTCTTGTTTTTGGCTTTTCAGAAAATGAGTACCAAATGGAGTCCAAACACTATGAAACTTTTTGAAGATTTTTTCTAGATCGGAAGGGACCCTAGAAGCTTCGGGAGAAGACCTAAAGAGTCATGAAGTAGCCACAATCCCTCCAGGCGCGCCCCAAGGGGGGTGTCCCCCAGGCTTGTGGGCCCCTCGTGGTACCTCTTGACCTAATTCCAGCTCTAAAAATTCCCAAATATTCCCAATACATCAAAGAGCCACCAAAAAGACTTTTTCTGCGTCGCAAGTTTCTGTTCTTCCGAGATCCCATCTGGAGGACTTGTTCGGTACTCTGCCAAAGGGGGAATCGATCATGGTGGGCTTCTACATCAACCTTGCTGCCCTTCCGATGATGCGTGAGTAGTTTACCATAGACCTACAGGTCCATAGCTAGTAGCTAGATGGCTTCTTCTCTCTCTTTGATCTTCAATACATTGTTCTCCTCGATGTTCTCAGAGATCTATTCAATGTAATTCTTTTTTGCGGTGTGTTTGTTGGGATTCGATGAATTGTGGGTTTATGATCAGATTATTCATGAATATTATTTGAGTCTATTCTGAATTCTTATATGCATGATTGTGATAGCTTTGTATTTCTCTCCGATCTATCTATTTGGTTTGGCCAACTAGATTGATTTATCTTGCAATGGGAGAGGTGCTTTGTGATGGGTTCGATCTTGCGGTGCTCAATCCAGTGACAGGACACTACTAGGGAAAACCTCGCAGTAGCGCGGGTCTACGGGCTATCAGTAGCGTGGGGACCCGCACTACTAATACGGCACTACAACTAACTTTTAGCAGTAGCGTGTTTTGAACCGCGCTACTGCTACATATGGGTAGCAGCAACGGGCTTCACTGAAACGTGCTACTACTAATAGTTGTAGCGCTTTTCCTTAAGCAGCGCACACTACTGCTAACTTTAAACCCCTCGCTACTGCTATTTTTATTAGTTTATGAATTTCTTTCCTGCATATTTCTTTTGTATTTGTACAGGCTTTATACAATAATCTCTAGCATATCATACACATACAAATGTAATCATAGCATACACATACAAATAGTCTCATCAAATCATGTCATCATCATAGTCATCATCCAACACAAAGTGGTCTCTCGTCATCATCTCAAAATAGTGATACAAGTCTCGAATACTTGCAACTACATCGTCATCCATCTAAACAATGATATACACGAGAAGAGCTATCACTATGAGTGAGAGCGGAACAATGCAGTACATGAGGCGGCGGTTATGAGTCCTCTCTCGCGCTAGCATGAACCTCAAGTAACTAGCTTCTGCTTCTTGTCTGCTTTTGAACCCATTATGGCTGACACCCGAGAACCGCTCCACTTGCGCCTGACACTCGGGCCACTCGTCGTACACTCCCGGAACCTTCCCTGTGTACACGACATAGCCCTGCTTCTTCGCCATCAAGGATCTAGGTACCTGTTAGAGATGCATCTTCATCAAGAGAATGTACAATCATATGCAACAAAATATACTTGAGCAACATGAAAAAGAAAGGGTTAGCAAATAGATGCAACATATAGTAAACATTAATAATCCACGCAGTTTCATCATACAAAAACTAATTAACTAGACGTTAAAATGATTGGTGTTTCGCCCGTTGAATCTTTGTTTAGTAATATAAAACTTGATGATAATGGGACTGGAGATGAGTCAACTTTAGCTAGAATCAGGGAACTCGACCCTAGTGACAGGCATTAAGAATAGAAAAGTCATATCAACTTTAATCTCATAATATAGTGGATACTAGGGATCAAGCCCCAACAAATCTGATATGATTACATATGAAATCTCATCCAAATCCCATCTACCTCTAGTATGCCTACAAGGAGATTAGTCACACATGGATGTGAGCCTCATGAAATTGTTAATGGAGAAGGGTTGCTGATGATGACAGCGACAAATCCCTCTCTCCGGAGCCACAAATGGACTCCAAATTAGGGCTCCCGATGAAGAACGGGAGGTGGTGGCGGCTCCATATCGTAAAACGCGATGAAACTTTCTCTCTGATTTTTTTCTCGGAGGATGTGAATTTCTAGCACTGGAATTATGTTGAGGCGGTGGCCAGGGGCCCCACAAGCCCAGGTGGCGCGGTTAGGGAGCGGCCGCACTCTTGCACTTGTGCCCCCCTGTGGCTCTTCCGCGGTATTTCTTCATTCTAGTAATTTTTATATATTCCAAAACAATTCTCCAAAAATTCCTATCCTATTTTGGGAACATTTATTTCTTCACAATAACAACAACATGATAGTTCCGCTGAAAATAGCGTTAGTCCGGGTTAGTTTCACTCAAATCATGCAAATTACAGACCAAAACAAGAGCAAAAGTGTTTGGGAGTGTAGAAAGGTTGGAGACGTATCAACTGCACCAAGTTTAACTCGTTGCTTGTCCTCAAGCGATTCAGTTGATAAACTGAAAGTGATAAATAAAAAATAACAAACTAATTTGATTTTTGTCGATGTACATAAACTTAGCTAGTGATCGGATTTCAAAAAAGGTCATACAGTAGCCATATATATGGTAAGAATTAGCATCCACATCTACTCATATCAATAACATAACCAACTTTTGAGCAATAGTACTATATCTCAAATATAAAAAAATTGTAAAAATAACCATGATGCGATATGATATAATGGTATCTCGCTTGCCCTTTCTGGAACTGCAAAACATAAATGCAGATCACCTTTGAAGTTGAAGCAGCCACTAAACATTATAATTCAGCGTATAAAACATCCAGTCATGCTCACATCCAACATTCATTAGACTAAATGCATGTTAAACTAAGAATGGCAATAGCGCTCTCTATATTGGTGCTTGAATGAGAAGGCGATCCCTCAAGAAAAGTAAAGTTCACAATAAAGTAAAAAGAAATGCCCTTCACAGAGGGAAGTAGAGGTTTGCAATGTGCTAGTGCTCATAAGCTAAAACAGTGATAATTTATTTTGAGAGATTTACTTTTCCTGTCAACGGTTTACGATAGAGAATCTTGTCATCTTATATGATAAACATGTGTGAGAGTTGTTCCCATGCTTAACACTCCCCACTCCACCTTTGTCTTTTCACAAATCATGGCTAGCCGAATTCACGGGTGCCTGCCAACATACCCCAGGGAGGAGTGCCTTGTATTTCTTTAATTAATTTAAGACTAGGCATCCCATTTACCAGCTCTTTTGCAATATTAAGGCAAGTAGATGTCATACTCGCTGAGAGAAACACAACATTTATCATGGAAGATGACACTCTGCCTCACCGCTCCATGAGCCATACGGGCACACAAAACAGAAATTCATGTGAAGGTTTAGAGGTGGCACATGCAAATTTACTTGGAGCGGTAGAGTAATACCGCATATAGGTAGATAGAGCGGACTATTTATTCCATAACTTTGGTTCAAGGATTTGGATGCACCAGCAGTATTTCTGCTTAGTACAGGCAATGGCTAGCAATAGACAGGGAAGCGACCAACTAGAGAGCGACAACGGTCATAATCATGCATTTTGAATAACCAACATTGAAAATTAGCATGAGGAGGACATAAACACTTTTAACATAGACATCATATAGGCAACATTGGTTTCGAATCAACTACATATGTGAACATGTGTCAAGCCAAGCCACTTAAATTCTTCAGAGGAGGATGCCATCCTAACATACCACATCATAATGAATTTAATGCATGTTGACACTCAAGATAGCATATTATCCACTCCTAGCTAATTAAGCATGACATAAGAAATTATGAACTCTAATCATCATCATACACATGTTTATCCATAATATGTCGAAATAAGATCAGAAAGATAAACATATTTACAAAAACAAAAACAAGTAGAGTTCGTACCAGCTTTTCTTCACCATGTTCACTTAATCGAATCATCGTCATTATGTATTTCATTTCCACGAACGAATGACATGGAAAATAAATAATATAGTGCAAGTCTCATGAAATTTACAAACACTATATACAGAAAAGAAGACATGAATTTTTTTGGTCTTTCATTAGTTCAAAGATAAGGCACATAAGAACAAGTTGGAAATTGTTTTTACTGTCAACTCCTTTTGAAACATGACTCAATAAGATGCAAGGGAAAATTAAAAGAAACATCAAAGACAAAGAACAAAAAGAAGCAAACAAGAATAAATGGAAGAGAAACTAGAGAAATCTTTTTATTTTTCCTGAATAATTTTTAACAACGCAAGAAAAGTTCAGAGAAACACACATAATATTTTTGAAGTTTTTGATTTTGCTAATGAAAGCAAATAAAAAAAGAAAAGCGAAAAGTGAGAAAGTATTTACACCGCAGAACTCCAAACAAACAAAAGAAGAAAAGAGAAATCTTTTTGGATTTCCTTTTTTATAAAACAAACCAGAAAATCAAAAAGAAGCAAACAAAAACCAAAAGGAAACAAAGGGAGGAATGAGAAATGTTTTTGTGTTTTTGAGTTTAACGAACACACAAAAGGAACAAGCAAACAAAAGCGAAACACGGATACACATACATAATGAAGTGCACCGACAAGTGTAGTGAATGTGTATGATAACATGCATGAAATGTCGGTGAGAATACGTACTCCCCCAAGTTAGGCTTTTGGCCTAGCTTAGCTCACTGCCATGGATCAAATCATGTCGATCTAGGAAAGTACTATTTATGCTACTCTGGTTCTGGTATCTGCGCCTCCCAAGGGTGAATCTCTTCATCATGTGCCACTGCCAAAGAGTTGTTGTAATTAGTGAAGTCAGCTAGCATAATAAAATATCTTCCCCTGGCTTATACATCAAAGAATGAAGGAGTAGGCAAGGTAATAATTTCATGGGTAGCCTGGCTGAACACTAGGTTATACTAGTAAACGTTAGGTGCAACGTCCTCCTCAATAAATGAATGGCGCTTCATGGAGGCAAAATCTAAATAATCCTTAGGCAGCTCATAATCCTCATTATGTCTAATGCATAAATGAAGATGTGCAGCAAGATAGGTAGCACAAACACCGCCGTAAGTAATGCCCATAGTTATATTCTTACATAGACAACACACAATAATTGCTCCCAAATTATAAGTCATGTCACCAAAAAGTGCTCTACACAAAATAGTGAGATCAGGGGTGCTAAGCATACCACTTTCTTGTCTAGCAGTAAAACATCTTCCTACAAATAAAGCAAAGTAATGCAGAGAGGGAAAATGCATACTAGTGACTCTAGCTTTAGAAACTCCTCTAAATTCCCCTACACATAAATTTTGCAAAAATTCCTCGAACTCTTTAGGTCCAGGTTCAGCCATACCGCCCTTAAAGGGGATCATGCAAACATTACAAAATTCTGGCAAAATGATATCAAAAACTTGATCATACAAGTGAAATGAAACTCTAGGCTCATGCGCTCCAAGACAGATTCTAAAATTTTGCATGAAGGTATTACTATGGAGATGATACTGAGAGCACTTATCTGAAAGGAAGGCAGTCAAGCATGCCCTTTCCACAAATTGTTCAAGCTCTTGCCTATTACCGGTTTCATCCATGAACATCTCGCAAGGCCATTCACACAGTTGCACCTCAGTAGAACAGTGAAGGTTGTATCGAGCTACTCCAGAATCCCGACTCGTAAAGCCTTCGAAGCTCCTTGAGAAGGTTCACTTAACCTCTCCATTTTCTGATTTTTTTAGCAAATCATAGAAAGTGAACAAAACTCAATATAATTGATAACAACTACTCCCACGGGCTTCTAGTGCATAAACCATGCATCAAAACTACTTAGAACCAAATAAATTTGACATGCAAGCTCATATTCATAGTCACCTACAACAGCAAAATGATTGAAGTATAGACCACCAGAGAAAAAAATTGATCAATGGAGGACTCACATACCAAGGAGCAATCCCTCCAAAAAGTTTCAAAAGCGAAGCTCCGAGCAAAGAGATCGAAAATTGTTCATAGAGCAACAAGAGCATGAGTTGGGGATCAAGAAAGAAATTTTCTGGAGGAAGAAGACGGCAGAGGCCACGGGCACTAAGCGAGTGGGTGCCCGTGGGCCCCACAAACACATGGCATGGCCAGACAGGGTGGCCGTGCCACTAGCCCATGTGGCTACCTGGTGCACCCCACGAGGTGTTTTCAGTGCCAGAAATTCTTAAATATTAGAAAAAAAACCGGGTTGAATTTTCATGGCATTCTAAGAACTTTTATTTTTGTACATTTTTTATTGTGTAGAAAACTCAGAAAATGGGCAAAACAGGCTATTCTAAAAAATCAAACTGTATTAAAACTAATATAAACAAAGAGTAAAGTCAAGTTATAGAAATTTGTGCTTACGAAAAACATTGATCATATGCTTTTCAAAGAATCCTTTAACAAGGTTGCTCTAGTCTTATTAATGAACTTTTTTTGAGCAACATAAAAGCAATTTTTTTGTAAAGCACTATGTTACCTCAACTTGAATAGGCATGGTTCCAATCATAATAGTCTGATATTTATTTTTTCGAACTGGAAAAGGACATTCAAAGTCTCCAATTAAGACAGTCATAATTTGTTTAATAGAATTGAGATTGATCCCTTTATTTTTTTTTTCTCAGGAAATAAACCATATGCTCATTGCCATTAACATGAAGAGTGATCTTTCTTTTATTACAATCAATAACAGCTCCTACATTGTTAAGAAAATGTCTACCAAGAATTACAAATTCTGTCAAGATCATAACATTAGCAACCACAACAGGAACGTCCTCACAAACACCAATAGGAATAGCAGTGGTCTTATCTGCCATTTGCAAAGATATTTCAGTGTGTATCAACTTATTCAAGTGAAGTATTTTATAAATAGAGAGATGCATAACACTGGCACTTGCTTCTAAATCACACAAAGTAGTTTTAACATAGTTGTTTTTAATATAGCATGGTATGGTAGGTATCCCTGGATCTCCTAGCTTTTCAAGAATTTTCCTTTGAAAGAATAATTAGCAAGCATTGTAGAAATTTCAGCCTCAGGATTTATTTTCTTTTATTAGTAATAATATCTTTCATGTACTTAGCATATGGAGGCATCTGCATAGCGCCAATCAAAAGGAACTTGTAGAAATAAAGGTCTAAGCAATTCAACAAAATGATTAGAAGTTTTTTCATCTGTAGATTTTAAAGTCTTACTAGGAAAAGGCATGGGTTTTTGTACCCATGGTTCCACTACAAAAAAATATACACTTCCGTGATGATACGTGTTTGTCACAGTAGGTCACGTTTTCTGTCATGCATGTACATCCATGACGATTTTATGACAGAATCAAGATAGTTATACATGTGCTGTCGTAGAAGTATTCCATGACATTACCAAAATTATCATCACGGAAGTGTCCACTTCCATGACGATAAATCGTGCGTCATAGAATTGCTTTCGTCAAGGGTAACCGACACGTGGCATCCACCATAACGGGTCGCCGTTAAGCTATCGGGTTTTAGTTTGGATCTGATAACCCGTTAACAGCTCGGACCAATGGGGATTTTCCACATGTAAAATTCTGAATGGCCAGAGAAACCACGTGTAGGCTCACCGTTGGGACAAATGTCATCCACTCATTGGACCGAAGGCACCTATGATACGTCGACAAGTGGCACGGCCCAACAGAGGCCCATTCCGGTGAAAAGGCCGGCCCATTTGACTTGGTCAAAAGGTAGCGGGTCGGCCCACGGAAAGCCTGT
The DNA here is from genome assembly GCA_011799875.1 of Thinopyrum elongatum. Classification (NCBI taxonomy): domain Eukaryota; kingdom Viridiplantae; phylum Streptophyta; class Magnoliopsida; order Poales; family Poaceae; genus Thinopyrum; species Thinopyrum elongatum. The sequence goes on from CM022301.1 coordinate 339,760,459, forward strand.
TAACGGCTTGTTTGCATATAGCCCATTTACAGCCCGCTAAGTCACAGCCCGTTACGGCCTATCCGAATTAGGCCCAGTAGCATCATCTGGGCCGTCCAATATGACTCCAGCCTGTTGTAACTTCCGGCCCATGTATGGCCCATGACGTCTTTCGGCCCATATGAGGCCCTTTGTAACTCTTGGCCCATTAACGGCCCGTGGTGAAACTGGCCCGTAATGAACAGTGTATCGCTTTATACCCATTAACGGCCCATTATTCCATTGGGCCATTTCCAGCCCGTGTTATCTTTCGGCCTTCTCAGGGCCCATTTGTTCTTGGGCTCATTTCCAGCATTCGGTTACTTACGGCCCGTTACTGGCCTTTTCTGCTTGTGGGCCAAATTCAGCCCGTGGTTACAGCCGGCCCGTTTGTGGCCCGTTAATCCGTTGGGCCGTTTTCATAGCGTCATCAAATACGGCCGATTAACAACGGCCCATTATGGTCGGCCCATGAATGGACGATTCCAACTCTAGCCTGTTTACGGCCCATAATGCGGTCCGTTATTGGCCCATGTTTGGCCAATCGATCATACGGCCCGTAGAAGGCCCATTGATGCTATGCCCCGTAGAAGGCCCATTGTTTCTACAGCCCGTAGGAGGCCCATGGTCACTACAGTAAATATGTAGCCCAAGGTTATTGTGGCCTAGTTTTAAAAAATAGGTTATTGCGGCCACTAGCAAACCGCGGAAAAAGAACTGCACTGACTACAAGCAAACAAATAAACAAGACAACAAGGAAATAAATAAGCAAGCAACTTACGCTAGGCTATCACGGCTATTACACATATTACATCCACTGGGCATCAAGGTTCGCCACCAGTGCAAATATAGGGAACAAAGTAGCATATCACATACACTGGTTGTCAAAGTTGGCGACCAGTGCAAATAAACTCCGCAGCAAAACAAGTCCAGAACTGAAACCACTTCAGAAGAGCTCAAGAAACAATATCCTGGGTACCCATAATGCTGGCAAGATGCTTAGCAAGCTTATTAACTTTCTCTTGTTTGGCGCTTAAATCCTCCAGCGCTTGCTGTTGCACCAGAAAGTATGCATCTGAATTCTGCAGGGACTTCCTCGGTCCTTCGGCTTCCTGTTGCAGAACATCTGATCGATGTCTTTCAACTTGAAGTTGAGACTCAAGAAGCCGAACTAATTCAGGCAGCGAGTTCGAAGAGCTGGTGCCAGCAGTAGTGGCCAGTAACTCGAACACTACATCAAGACAGGACTTTGGGGTTGTCTCAGTGTCTTCAATACTGTTTTTATCAGCTTTCTTGGAGACCAACAGGGATGTCTCACTATCTTGAACCTTATCTGCATTACTTCCTTTACCATTGCATAACGGGGTACTCTTCTCCAATATTTTATCCGCATTCTAAAAGAGAAACAAACAGACACATCACAGGTTTACCATGTTGTATATGAAACTCATTTTGGTAAAAGAGTTCAGTAGTAAGGTGGACAGGATAACAGCATGAAACAAACATATATCTATGTAGTATGGTCACTGTATGGTCTATATCATTCTAGTTTATGTTGCCAAATCAAGATAGAGACAGTTCAAATCATATCTATTTAAGACAAAGCAGCATAGACAGAATATAAGTGTGGGAAACTACACAACAATAACAACACTTGTAATGTGCATGGCATGAGAACATAACTGTTTATTCAATTGAAACTAAAATCAACATAGAGCAAGTTACAATAGCAAACACGTTAAAGAAACATGTTTAAAACATACCTGTTGTGCCATTGGAGTTTCAATTGCATCCTTCAAATTTGAAATTAGTTGGTATGAGTAAATACAGTGATGCAAGAGCAAAGGAGTATGAACCATAGCTATGGAACCTGACCTGAGAACAATTCTTCTTCTGCTTTAAGCGTTGACTTGGGGTTCGGAGTGGTAGTCCTCGTGCTTTGGGCACTGCAGTTGCCTTAGTAACTGCTCGTGTTTGGGTGCTCTGTGGTGGAGACGGTGCTGTGTCAACTGGAACTGGGTAACTATCTGCTAGGGTTGGGGTTAGAAGGGGTGTAGCTGGTTCTCTGTCCAACTGGGTAGGGGTACAATCTGCGTGAGTCTGGGTTATGTGTGGTGGGGCTGGTTCTTGGGCAAGTACAACCGTGGTTCTACCTGCATCGACAGGTAGCACGATCTTTTCTGAAGACCGTGTTTTTACTCCCATAGATACTGCCATCACTACCTCCAATTCAAATGGCTGATAAACAAGAAAAGTAATTGAATGTACAGACATTGTAAGATAGACAAGTGCAATGGATAGTAGGGAAGAAAACAGGGCATGAAATAATTCACATTTTTGTCTAACCAAACAGAATAGCATGACATAATTTCACATATATGGTGGCTAATTAAACAGGATAGCATGACACAATTTCACATGTATGATGGCTAACTAAACAGGATAGAATGACATACTTCAAAATATGATGACTATGTAAACAGGATGACATGATATAACTATACGATGTGTCTATTAAAGTGGTTGGCATGCCATAATTCACAAACATGCCATCGATGGAAACATGATGGCATGATATAATTCACGGATAGAATGACATAATTCAAAATATGATGACTATATAAATAGGATGAGATGATATAACTATATTATGTCTTTAGAAAATGGGTTGGCATGCCATAATTCAGATACATGCTGTCTATGTAAACATCATGGCATGATATAATTCAAATATATGATTTATATACTAAGCAAGTGAGCAGAGGGCAATCGCATATATGATGTGTCAACTAAGGAGATGGAATTCAATATTGTGTATATGATGTAAAAACTAAGCATTGCAAGACAACATATGCATGATATGAGTAATATAACCCTGCCAAGTTTGAGCATACACCTCAGGGGGATAATAGGACTGGTCATCTACCTCTGAATCCTCCTTTGAGGGGCTATCTGTAACCAGCAAGATATCTGCTTCAGCAGGTAGCATTGTCTGCTCCGAAGACCTTGTTTTCACTCCAGATTTCTCCATCACCAATTCAAATGGCTGATGCACAGGAAGAGCAGTTGAATATACAAATACTGTCGACAAATGCAATGAGTACTACAAAAAAAGGACGGCATGATATAATTCACATATATGACGCTTGGCTAAACAACATGGCATTGCATAATTCACATACATAATGCCTTGCAACAAGATAGCATTGCATAATTCACATATATAATGTCTTGCAACAAGATGGCATTGCAAAATTCACATACATGGTAATTAGACTCTAAACAGGTGGCATTCACACAAAGCATGTCTAAACTAAGCAAATGACATGCCAATGCAAGACACCATATGCACGATATGAGCAATATAACCCTGCCAAGTTAGAGCATGCACCTCGGGGCGGAAATAGGACTGGTCATCTGTCTCTGAATCCTCCTCTGAGGAGCTATCTGTAACCAGCAAGACATGTACTTCGTCAGATAGCATTGTCTGCTCTGAAGACCTTGTTTCCACTCCAGATTTTTCCATGACCGTGTCGAATGGCTGATGCACAGGAAGAGTAATTGAATGTACTAAAATTGTTGAGAAATTTAATACGTAATAAAAAAATGATGGCATGATATAATTCACATATAAGATGACTGGCTAACCAGGGTGGCATTGCAAAATTCACATATATGATGCCTGGCTAAACAAGATGGCATTGCATGATTCACATATACGATAAAGAATTAAACAGATGGCATTCAAACAAAGCATGTCTAAACTAAGCAGATGACATATTTGATGTATAAAGTAAGCAATGCAAGGCACCATATGCATGATATTACCAACATCAGCATGCCAAGTTAGAACGAAGACCTCAGGGGGTAAATAGGAGTGGTCTTCTCCTTCTGAATCCCCTCAGAACAGTTATCTTCCTCTTGATTACAATCCGAAATGGGTGGAGGGGGGCTGCCTTTGCGCTCACCATGGAGCAACGTCTGCATGAAATTTTATTACCACGCAAGGCTCTTCTCTTTTGCTCTACATGTTCAGTTCCATTGTGTACAATAACTGACATGCATAGGAATAAAACATAGTGAGATTATGTAAGGAGTGCATGCACAAATCCAGAGTGATGGTAGCAAACTGTGGATAGACCCAAAACCAATGATAGCAGGCAGATAATAGCTTTAGTTAAAAAATACAGATAATGGCTCCTTTAATGTTTGTTTCCACCCAACATGAAACTCATAGTAGACACCCGAGATTAACCAGATAGTAGACAGATATTATTGATTGCTGCCCCAATATGTACCCCACAACCATTTAAGAACTCAAGTTTGAGCATTAGTTTGGACCTGACTCGAATCTAATAGGTGAACATGACGATAAAGTAGCATGTCATCATATTAAGCGATGCATAACGTAAGTAGACACGAAAGAGTGCGGCCTCTCTTGCGGACCCGTGTAGTCCTCAAGGTCATCTGCTCAGTTGATGATGGTAATGCAGTTGTCGTGGCTAACGGCGGTGGGGAAGAAGATCTGAGGCGGCGAAAGATAGTCTGGAGGGCAGATCCCTGCTGTGGTGAACCCTTCCGTCGTTGGAGCAGCTGAGCTGGGTGGAACACAGCGCAGCAGGAGCAGGACAAACCACACAAGGTTTTCTTTGACACATATCTGTAACAGAAGTAATTGTGTAAGGGCTTGTTTGAATTTGAGGATTCTAACAATGCAGGGATAGGAAATACACAGGAATAGGATAGGAATGCACGTGCAAAACAGAGAATTTAAAAACACAAGATTTCTGCCAATCTGGGTGTTTGGTTCACAAGAATTGGAAGATCACAGGATGCAAAGAAGCATGGTGAGATTAAGTCAAACCATAAGAAAATGTACAGTTATAATGCTATTATGCTACTATCTCTTAGTCTTGTGCTTCATGAATAGGAATTTGAAAAGGAAGACAAGTGGATTAAAATTCCTACGGTTTTTCTTTCAAGGAGACACTAAAGGAACAAATCCTACAGTTTTCCTTTGCTCCATTCCTTTGAACGAAATGCATGAATAGTAGTACCATAGAAAACTTTCCAATTCCTATGTTTTTTCCTTCACTTTTCCTTTCAAGCACTGGCAATTCTAGTAGGAAGGCTTGAGCAGGGAAAAGCCTAGACTCAAAAAATGTTTTTGTGCTACTTCTACTACTTTGGACCCAGGCCATTGCCCTACTAGCTCAACTCCCAGGCCCATCTACAAATGCACAGCTCAAACGCGCAGAGACAAATAATGATGGCGTTCAAGAGAGTCCATCACGGATAGCTAAGTTGCCTGGTACCTCACTGCTTATCATATAGTAGGAGAAACTAATCGTATTTCATGTTACTACATGTGCTCAGTGGACAATATATATAACATGTAGAGTAAAAAGCAATGCAACAAGTGTACAACCTCTTTGGCGAAGCCATGTCAATCTCAGCGTGATTGGGTTGGTCGGTGAGGATGCTGCGGCTGATTTGGCTGTCGGAGGAGGGGAAGAAGATCTTAGGCATCTGGAGATGGAGCCCGGGGTACTGCTCCGCTGTGATGGAGGGTTTCGACATTGGAGCAGCTTCGGTGAGTTATACGACGGCGAGGCTGAAGCAGGACAAGAGAGACAATGTTAACCTGAGTGGAATTCTAATAGCATCTCCAATAGATGACGTAAAATACATAACCACAAAGTGCTAGATGTAAAATACATTAGCCGCTCATTTCTGAACTTAACTGTCGAAATTGAATTTAACTGTCGAAACTGAATTTTGCTGTCGAAACTGAATTTTACTGTCGAAACTGAACGGACTAGTAGCAGAAAAGCAGTAGCAGTAGCAACGCCCAGAGAAGGAACGCGTGCGAGAGCCGGGGCAGCTGGTCGTGTAGCAGCATCTAGGGTAGCAGCTGTAGGGGTTCGAGGGAGAGGAGGATCTACTACTCATGCAGCAGCAACACGCGCAAGAGTAGAGCAGCAGCACAAGCAAGAGCAAAAGCAAGAGCGAGAGCAGCAGCACAGGCAAGAGCAAGAGCGAGAGCAGCAACACGAGCAAGAGCAAGAGCAAGAGCAGACCAGGCAGGGGACCGAGAGCAAGAGCAGAGCAGCAGCGCGAGCGAGAGCCAAAGCAGCAGCAGCTCCTACCGATGTGGACGTCGTCGCCGAGGGAGCGATGCCGTGGAGGAAGTGGCCGGCGACGCCGCCGTGGATGGAGCCGCGCCATGTCGGCTCGGGACCGAGCGCCGGCAGCACCGTGAGATCGAATCAAGAAGAAAATGCGGCGATTAGTGTAGAACCTCTTTGGTGGCGCCGATTAGGCCTCACATTCATTCGAGGAATCGGTGATGATGCTACTCTTCCGGTGGTGCAGGTGAAGACGGTGGTGTGGGAATGGAGGTGGCGCGAAAGACGAGGGAACATCGGGGCAGCTCCTTGGAGGTGGAGGACGGGGTGGCTGAACCGGCGGGACGACGAGATCGACGACGGATCCTCATCTGGTGCGGTGGATGTGGGACGTCGAGGTGTTGCTGTGGACAACATCATCAGGGAAGAGGCTCCGGCTGGGTGGCGGACGGAGGAGGGTGTGTGGCTTCGCGGGTTTTCGCGGCCTCGATATACGAATGGGTGGGCGGATGGGATGGGAGGGGGGAACCATGGCTTAGGGATGCGCTTGTCCGAAATGTGGGGTAGGTTACGAAAGTACCCCCACCGATTTGAGCTAGGCGGTTCTTTCGGTTCAGGGGTATCACAGGCATTTCGCGTGTCGGGATTTCGCAGGAGGTGGGAGTTTTCGCGCGCGTTGTAATTTTGGGATAGCAAGGCGCGGGTTGAGATGGAGGGAGTTTTCGGAGCACAACGAGACAAAGATATATCTTAAATATTTCGGGGTAACAAGGCGTGGGTTGAAGAGGCGGGAGTTTCGCAGCACGATATACAGAGATGCTAGCTTGAAATTTCGGCATAACAAGGCGCGGCTTGAAATTTCGGTAGAACAAGCTTATCGTGTACAAAAAAAAGTCAATTCACACCTCATCACTAGAGAGAGCCATGTCCCGTTTTACTATATTACTAGAAATGCATTCAAATACAACAACAAAAAAACTAAAAAAATCGGGACAACAAACATAAAGTGTACAATACCAAATCAATTTGCACTTCCCTCAACAATAAAAAAACAATTCATGTTGTCTAGCATATGGACTAAATTTGAGTACATTTTCCCTGTTTGAATGGGATTGTACTCGGGTTAGTTATACAACCATCTAAATATTATGTTCACAACACTTGACATGAATATAGGAGTAGTAAATTCCTATATAAATACGAACTACATGTACATACGATCTCAAATTCAAATATATGTATCCATTTTATGTTGAATTCAAATCATAGTACATGTATGCTCTAGCTAGATGTTCGGAATCTAAACCATGTATGATACTACATACAATGTGTTTAACATGCACAACACACACACAAACACCATTTAGACTAGTAAGGTACACGTGCATCGCACGCATGAGATTTGGCAACCAAATTATAAATAAATACCACATTATAGCATGTAAGCTTTGAGTCATATATGCATGATGTAGATGTTCGTTTAATTCTTATAGTTCATGTCATTCAAAATCAATTAGTTTTTATAAAAAAGTTAATCTATTTTAAGATTCATGGAATTGTGCATTGTAAAGCATAAAGTGAAAACAAATAATGGCAATTCATGTAGAAAAACATTTGGGCAATTATGATACGGAAGATTCTAGAACAAAGGAGAAGTGCTTGTGTTTTGAGGTTTGTGCATTATGCTTAAGTTCAACCATGGAGTCTTCTAGATTGTACATGTGGCAAAATCTGGTGGAATGTAGATGATATCCAACGGCCAATAGTGCTAGGATGAAGGCTCCACACCTTCCCTTTTCATGTAAATTTAATGATAATAAAACCTTGGCTTCTTATGCTAATGGTATATATGATTACTGTGATGTGGAACGAATAGAAGAATTCATTGCTTTTAAGGGTGCTTATGAAATTGAATCTTTGTTTGAAAAGTGTGAAAATTATGATGATGATGTTTACAGACCTGAAAATTATGCTTAACTTAAATATTGCTATGAGAATTATGAATATAATTCTGATATTGATGCATTTATTGAGAAAGTCTCCGCTGTCCAAGAAGAGACTAATATTTTGCAGGAATCTATGGAAGAAGAAATAGATGACACTGTGAGCTCATTAGATGAAAAAGATGACGAGGAGAGTGAAGAACAAAAGGAGGAAGAGCGAATTAGCTACCAGTGCCCTTCTAATGAGAGTAACTCTTCAACTCATACATTGTTTAATTTCCCTTCATGCTTATCGAAGGATGATTGCTATGATCCCTTGGATTCGTTTGAAATATCCCTTTTTGATGAACTTGATGCTTGCTATGCTTGTGGCCATGATGCCAATATGAATTATGCTTATGGAGATGAACTTGCTATAGTTCCTTATGTTAAGAATGAAATTGTTGCTATTGCACCCACGCATGATAGTCCTATTATCTTTTTGAATTCTCCCAACTACACTATATCGGAGAAGTTTGCGCTTATTAAGGACTATATTAATGGGTTGCGTTCTACTATTGCACATGATGATTTTGATAAATATAATATGCATGTGCTTGCTGCTCCTACTTGCAATTATTATGAGAGAGGAACTACATCTCCACCTCTCTATGTTTCCAATACGATAAAATTGCAAGAAACTGTTTACACTATGCATTGGCCTTTACTTCGTGTGCCTGAATTGTTATTTTATGACATGCCGATGCATAGGAAGAGAGTTAGACTTCATATGTGCATGATATATGTTACTTTGTGCTCACTACTAAATCACAAATCATTGTTAATTAAAATTGGCTTTGATATACCTTGGGATCCGGGTGGATCCATTACTTGAGCATTATATGCCTAGCTTAATGGCTTTAAAGAAAGCGCTGCCCAGGAGACAGCCCGGAAGTTTTAGAGAGTCACTTTTTCTGTTGTGTGTTTTTAAAAAGTTTAAAAACAAAAAAATATAGAGGGGAACCTAAAACTTTTCAACAAGAAAAGCGAAAGTGAGAAAGACGAGCATTGTTAAAGTGGGAGCTAGCCTTGAACTTTGTTCATGCCCATGGAAGCTTTGTGAACCTTGATTGTAGAAACTTTTCAACAAAAATAATTATCCCCTTGTACAAATCCTTTGTACTATAAAAATAATGTACCAAGATTTTCCTTTAGGATGATTAGATTGCTTGTTTGGTTTGTGCAGTGCAAAAACAGAAACTTTGGCTGTAGTGCTTGAATTTTATTAGTTAAATTTTTGGTCAAAAATTGGCACAAAATAAAAAGGGGGGCAATAAACCAGGACGCACGCAGGATGATCAATTTTTGCCTGGGTTACTATTGATGGCCTTTGTATTTAAATATGGACAGAGTGGAGTAGTACTATCTTTATCTTAGCCTCGTAGGGCTCTCCCAGCGCCTATGCTCTCCTCCCCGCCTCGCCCACTGGATCCCGCCATGGAGTATCCCGCCATGGATAATCCCATAGATCCCAGGATCCCGCGGGCTGCCCTCTCGCTGCGGCCCATAGTACTACCACCTTTGAGCGAAACCCACATGTGTTTCCGAGGGGATCCATTGCTCTGGAATCATAGATCGGTGGCGCCAGAGGACATGCCAGGGCTGCGTTTCAGGTGGTGGGCAGCAAGGGCAAATCGGATCGAGGAAGCGTCGCATCGATTGGAGACAAGTTCGAAGGAGCTACGCCTAGCGAAGCACAAGGCGGAGGTGCAAGTCGATCTCAGGGGAGAGATGCTGAGGGATGTCAGCATCTGGTAGCGTCGCATTGATTTTGAGCTGGGGCTAATGGCAGAGATCATATTCACGGAGTCGACTGCGGAGGAAAGAACGCGCATGCCTGCGGAATGGCATGAGCAGCCGGTGCAACTGTTCAAATGGGTGGTAAGAGAAGCCAAATCCTAGGACCAGCTGCGGCGGCGCCACTGGGCATGCATCGTAGGCGAGGTGAGCTGCCCTCCTTCCCCACCAGTGATGCAGTGACCTACTCGGTTGCTGCTGCAGTGAACTTGCAATGCCATGTCGGTTTGCAACCTTGACAATCACTCCATCTATATGTATTGTATTCCTGTGAAAATACTTGGTCATTTGGAAAAATATGGTAATTGATTTATCACTAGTTTTTGAATGCTTGGTCGTGACAATCACCCGAAGCCACAACCAGAAGTCTCCATCGCGTAATACTTACGGTCGGTCGCACCAACAGACGGTCGGTCGGACCCGCGTCTCACCGAAGGGACACGCACCGGCTTGGTCTGACATGTACGTCCAGTTACATCACTGACTTGTGCGACCGCATTTGAGTAGTAGTACTTGAAATTTATGTTCCACTAAACTCATCAGGAGCCGTTTCGGGCCTCGAAACCAAAACCATCAATTAATCTTTAGCTTGTTCCCATCACATTCCAAAGTAGTACTACCATGCTATAATTAAGTGCAAACCTGCTCACACCTAGGACGTATCAAACCTGAACGTGTTCCCACTATGCAGGTTTTAGTACTAGTGCTAGTACTAGGTTATAAAAAGGGGAACTACCTAGCCGAAAATTACTCTACCTTCCTCCTCATATGTCTTTCTTGTTCGTCCGTCCTTGCCATGGCCGGTGTGCAGAGCTCTAGGTCGAGTACTACTCGTAACAAGGCAGTGGTGACCAAGGGCGCGAAAAAAAAGAGGGCTCGCCGCCTCGCAGAGACCTCGAAAGATCTCTCACGGGCAGGCGAGGGCTCCCAGGAGCGCCCTAGCCGCGGAGGCCAAGATGCCGAGCTGGCAGCATAGGAGTCGTTATCCCTCGACGACATGCCCGATCGGCTCAATAAGCAGAAGGAGTTCATCGACGGCTTGGTGGAGCTGTTGAAGGAGAGCCTTGACGACATGCCTGCTGAGCTCAATGAGCAGGGGGAGTTGACCGCCGGCTTGGTGATGCTGCTGAAGAACAGCATTGCCTCGGATAAGAAGGCGCCCGGTGAAATCCTGCAACTTCAGGAGGACAATGCGAAGCTCCGCCATGAGCTCGACCTGCTGAAGGAGGAGAACGCCGGCTGGAAGAAGCTGCATGAGAAGAGTAGTTCCTCGGTGAAGATGTTGCATGCCCTCGTCATGGAACAGAAGGAGGAGTTGGCGAAGCTCCGCATCGAGCACCCGGCTACTGTCAAGGTACGTAATGCGGCCGTGGAAGAGATGATGAAGGCTCGCATCGAGAAATCCCGCGTCATGGACAGAATGAAGAAGATGGCGGAGGAGATGCGCGAGCAGATGGAGGTCGTGGAGGCGATGAAGAAGCAGTTATGACTCCGCGGCCAGCAACCCTTCTTGTAGTAGAGAGCAGTGCCCCAGACTTGTGTGTGCGTCTTCCTTCTTTTTTGGGGGGGATAATCTTCCTTCTTCTTTTGCTCCTGTGTTTCTTCTTTTGCTTCGGGTGTTTCACCGCACGTGTCACGTTCTCTGTGAGGCATGAATAGAACAATGCTAACGATGAGCGGCGCCATGGGATCGATGACTAGCAAATTAGATCATTTTTTATCGCCATATTGCACTGGGCTGCCGTGTTTCGTGCTCCTCCATCGTACTAGTACTCCAGTGGAAAAATTGAGTATACCCCACGGTTCTTTGCTCCTCCTCAGGTCATCGGCAACATTTAGACGAGCAGTCAAATCACAAGGCCCCGCCTTCCAGCAGTAATGAGCCGTCAAATCACAAAGGCCCTCGCCTCTCGTGAAACCGACCAAGCGAGACTGCCCCGCCCTCTAGCCTTTTAAATGTATACTTTTGTACAGTAGTAGTATCGATGGATTGCGCCATGGAGCAAAACTAACAAGATAAAATTAAAGAAAAAAGGTGGTACATATAGAGAGCGCTCGTCGCCAAATTATGCATATAGTACTATTTAAAAAGCTAGTACGTGCTTAGATGGGGTGCTAAATTCTATTAAATAAATTAGCATACCTATTTAATTCTTGGGTTTTTATTATTTATGCCACTAGTTGTGTTTCACTACTCAGTTTTGCCATTAGAAGTTACAACTACTCAAAAATGCCATCGATCTGTGAGATGGTTGCTCAAAAATGCAATTAGATATCTCAAAAACGCCATCGTTCCGTTAGATGTTTGCTCAAAAATGCCATTAGACATTGTTATTTTCACGTCAAACCCGTTGACCATGTTATATGACAAAAATAAGCCTAGACCCACATGTTGATTGTCTCTATCTCACAATGATAAGTGTGGCCTCGCTTGTTAGGAGTAACCAAGCGAATAATTTTACAGGAAAATAAGAACGCTGTTGGGATCAAGTAGGCCCCACACTTTATTGTACTGTAGTGAGATAGAGGGAGAGCTGGCATGTTGGTCCGTAGGTATTTATGTCATTATAACATGGAAAAAGAGATTTGAGTCACAATAATGGTGTCCAGCACAACACACCCCTCAAATAAAACTAAGCACCCTGAAATTCTTTGACAACTAAACTACTGGCTATATGATGTTGGCCATATATATTGTACGTATATAATGTGAAGAAACGAGTGGTAGTACTACCAACTAGAAGATGAACTATAAGAAATACTAGTATGTACGTACTGAAGAGTTAAAGTAACGAGAAGGAACATAACATAGTTATGTTGGGGGCTCAGCACAACATAGCCCTCAAATAAAACTAGGCACCCTGAAATTAAACTAAGCAACTAATCCGGTAGACACCGCATTACAACCACCATGAGCAACGACACTGCCACCTTACTCCGACTCCTCGTCCACGTGCTCGACTTCGTCCTTGTCCCTCTTCCTCTTGGCCGATACTTCTTTGCTTGAACCGCACACTTGGCTCTCGCTCTTCATCCAACCCTTGTAGATATTGAAACAAAGGTAGGCATCCATTGCAGCGTAATTGATGTGGTCTCTATCTAGTACATTCCACTGCCATGCAAGATGAAACTTGGGCAGAGTTTCGTCAGTTTACCGTACGAAGGATCAACCATGGCTGCTGCCAGGGTCAGCATTGAAGGCTGACGGGAGGACACCAGCACATTCCTTTGGAGGTGGAAGGGCTAGCCTACAACGAGGCCTATCCGACCCAGTACTTCTTTTGTCGTTCGTAAAGTCTACAGAAACGAATTTGATTTTTCCACCACCGAGGAAGTTCTTAAAATCCTCGCACTCAACGTCGGCATGGCATATGTGGTAGACCAAGCACAAGTTATGCACGCAAACCTGGATCATGGCGGGCTTCTTCTTCTCTTCCTCCTTTAGATTCTTCTCTTTTCGCAGGACTGTGGTGTACTCAACATCTAGCCCAGCGACCCACTCATCACCCTTTGACTTTTCGAACATGCGTCTGAAGCGAGCAAGGCATCCTTTCACCGTCGCGGAAGAACGGGTGTAGATGACGTCAAACTCATCGTCGGTGATGGTTCTAACCTTGTACTCACTGCCGATCATGGAGACTTGGGACGCCATGGATTTGGGAGGAGGGTTAGGATTAGTGGAACTGCTGTAATGTGAAAGGACGGGACGACTAGGAGCGAACTGCCGTAATGTTAAAGGACGGTCGGGGACGAGTAGGAGCGAACTGCTCGCGGTTTTCCGATTGTAAAAATGCTGAGTGGGGCGTGCGAACGGCAGGGTAGTGGCTTGCCCGGTGGATAAATGGATTCATGCACAGTACTATGGGGGCCCAATTAGATGTCATGTCTACTAGACGCCCAATTAAATGGCTTCATGCATCTGCATGTTTGCACGTCAAGCATCGGGAAAATTACAGGTGATACGAAGCTTTCCATGCTCCCATGATACGGGCTTCCGAGAGCCCTTGGATTTGAGATGGAACGGTTGCATGGCGTGATTCTAGACCTATGAGTGAATATCCTATCCTGGAGGGTTATTCTGCAAATTTTCAGCAACTTAGCATGTGACTGTTCGATCTCAGATCCAAGGGCTGTCAGCAGCCCATATCATGGTCGCGCCTACCATGACCATCGCCTCGCTCGCGCGGTCGCCCCCTTGGAGATTTCAGACGACTATAAATGAGCATTTTTTTTGCCGACTTCGCATGCATGAAACTACTTCCTCCGTCCAGGTGCGTTAGGCTATCTGATGTTGGCATGTCATACATAGTCATCACTTAGTCACTCATACAACAAGGTTCGCTGTAAGGTTGGATATAAGAGTAATTTTTTTACTTCTCTCTATCTCTTTCTTCGTACTCCCTCCATTTCAGTTTACAAGTCATGCATGTATACCTAGGTTGTCAATTTTATCACCGTAATATAAACTATATAACACAAAAATTATACCGTTTGAAAATAGAACATTTGAAGTTTATAATGGTATGTTTTGTGTAATATATGACTTCTATTAGGTTGGTCAAATTGATGACCTAGGGGTACGCGCACGCCTTGTAAACTGAGAGAGAGGGAGTAGTATTTATTGCATTTGCCAAAAGGAGTAAGGAGTAGAGTACTTGGCACCTGTATACCATGGAGGTGGTTAGGAATCGGGAGACTCACGCCGGTCGTAGCGCCATAGTTAAAATGATAATGGCAAGTCAAATCACAGGGCCCCACCTGTCCAGCAGTAACTCGCCGTCAAATCACACAGCCCTACGTTTGCAGCAGCCTACTCCCTCATCTTCTCGCCTCTCTATCGAACCGACTAAGCGGAACTGCCCCGCCTACCACGCGGGAAAAGCCCCGCCCTCGACTTTTAAATATAATTTTGTATCCATGGATTGCGCCATGGAGCAAAGCCTCAAGAAAACAGTGGTACACATGTATACAGCACGCCCGTCGCGTTCGCGTCGCACCCCAGACGGTCAGTCGGTCTGGCACGCCGCTCTCGAATGAAACGCGCGTCATATTGCGTTTGCACACACATGTGGGACCGCAATTGAGAACCGACCATAGGCACACTCCCCGGCCTCGCAAGTCGGCGGAGTTAATAGAAGAGAGAGATGAGCGATAGTACTGGAGCAGTGTTGTACAGACATCGGTGCCTGGACGATCCCTGCATGACACGGAAGATCAGTTCGTCCATGCATGTGACCAGACTCCAGCAGACGGCTGGATTGGCTATCGTCTACATATCCTGCAGGCTGTGTTGTACAGGGCTGTAGTTCTGATGAGAAATCTAAAAAAAAGGTTTCTTGTCATCTTGCAATATTAGGTGTCATGTGCTTCGGATCACTGCGAGGGTTAAACAGCGACAACTGAGTTCCTCCAAGGCGCTGGTCATTGGGGGCACATGCATGAAGACTACTTGACTGCCATCTAGGTCAAGCCGGCTATGTTAATTAGGACATCTATCGATGGACCCCTTTTCTATGAGTTTATCTTTAATTTGAACTTTGATCCTCGTCTAGTTTGTCCGTCGGGATTCATGCTCTCTCCTTGGGGCAGTGAGGTTATGGTTTCTTGTCATGTGGCATATTTTCATGTTATTTGTTAATCCGGTGCTTCAGATCAAAATGATAACAACTGCGCCTCCGGGGCACGTGCATGAAGACTTCTCGACAGTCATTAACGAGGTCAAGCCAACTCCGGTAGATAAAAGAAAACTACTCCACTATATAGGCAGGAGCCTCCGCGCTTGCTTTGCTAGTGTTGCTCTCTTCACACTGTCTCATCCTCTCCAGATCTAAACACAACAGCGGTGGCCACGCTCTCTCTTTGCTCACCGCTGGTCACAGATCCAGCCGGATCCTCTCCGCCGAGGAAGGTGAGAAGGTGCAATGTTCACGCGGTCGTCCTCGACGACGGCTCTTACCCACTGCCGGCGCGTCCCTATCAGCGTGCCTTGCCGTTCACTCCCACGCAGTGCCGGCTAGGGAGGGCCTCCGACCCCTTCTTCCTCGCTGCCGTAGTGTGGGCAGATCCGGCCTCCCGGCGCCCACCTAGCGACATCCTGGTGACCCTCAGGTATAACTTCCTTCGAAACCGGCCTTGCTCTACTTCCCCAGCTCCTGACGTCGCTGCATTTGTATCTTTTACTATTTCTCAGGCCCCCTCGTAGATGAGATCGATCAACTGTTCGAAAGCCACCTAAATTTTTACTGTTAAGAGGTAAAACTAGTTCATGTAGTCGAATCTAATACTACTTGGTTCAAACAGGGAAGAAAGGGGGTGGGGGTGGGGGAAGATTTGTTACCTGAATCTAGGACTTGGTCGAAAGAGGAAATAATGGGGGCAAAAAGTAGCAGAGACTGGCTATCCAACTGGTCTCTTGGTCTAATAGGGAAATAACGGGAAACACAGTATAAACTCAATAAAAACCGATCTATTGGTTGAAAAAGGAAAGAAAATGGGGACTGGGGGACAAGTCAACAGAGTATGTCCAGCACTAGATTTGCTAGCCTCACACAGTATAAGGTGGCTATACCAGACAAAAATGGGACCAACCCAGACATCCTGTTCTGATGTTTGTTGCCCCGAGCCCCTCTTATGTAATGCCACTGGTAAAATGTAGCAGTCGCACTGTTAAAAGTAAGGACGGGTTAAACCAATGTTGTTTTCAATGTAATGCCTCCAGTAATATGAATCAATGGCACTGTTTTTCATGTCCTGCTAAATTTCCCATTAAGATAAGTTGCTTCTTTTCGTTAGAAATGCAACTGTCTTGGTCCGCCTACTCTCCCGTGCCAAAATACCAACTCTTTAGCAGCTGTTAATGTAATGTTGCTGGTAAAATGAAGCAATGGCAACATTAAAGTAATGCCGTATTTAACGGTTGTCATAGTTAATCCTAATGCCCACACTAATATCTAGCAATGCTGCTGCTTTAGAAATTGCTACTGTCCTTTTAGGATCGCCATTCAGATAAGGAACATGCTTCTTTTCATTTGATGTATGTTTCATCACTTGTTAGTCACCCTCCTTTCCACCTTTTTGTGCAAACAGAGATATACATTTCACGCTTGATCTTAGTTGAACTGCACAAATGATATCCAAATTATAGTTGAACATTCCACGAGCTTCACAACCAACCTTGATGTTGCTTAATTTTGTTGCAACTAATGAAGAAGAAGCTGCTAGCTCATGGGACATTGCTTCATTTTAGGTGAACTGCACAAAAAGGTCCCATGAATTGAATCATCCATGTTGGTGACTGGTGTCATCCCTTCTACGATGGCGTTGACTGCAGATATGGTTCCCATCATGAGGTATGTTCCTTTTTGGTCTGACCGTTTGCCAAAGATCCTGCATGTTGAGTCTGCTCTTGTGCTACTGTTTTGGCACTGCCATGATAAAGCAGCAATGTTATTATTTTGCACCTTAATCTAGTGGCACTATTAATTTGAGGCAATGTTTTGGCACCGCTAGTGCCACTGATTTTTTTTATATATTGAAAGAAGGGGTTTCCTTCGATTTCATTAAAGAAACCCAACCATAGAGAACCATTATCCGACAACATCTCAGTGTAAACGGGCAGTTATGCAACTACTACTAGAACGGACTGAGTACTAGCAGGAGACAAGTTCACCACATAGGCTAGGCAGGTAGGGGGACGCAGCACCAGCTCGACCAAGTTTGGATTACAACCCAAATGCTACCACAGAAACATCAGGGGGGAAGATAGGGACTGAAAGAGCCAGCTTCAGCATCCCAGTCTAAGCACCCCCGGCCTCCATCCTTGCAACGCACGGTACACCTCGCTTGCCACCTGCTCGACCCTCGTGCCACTAATAAAATGAAGTAATAATACATTTAAAATAGAGCGAGTGTCCTCTCTATCATTTCATTTCCAATGTAGATAAAGAAAGTGCTTCTCTTTGTTAGTATATGTTCCATCAACTAGTCCCATTGTTAATGTTTAAGTGTTTCTACAAACTGGGGTGCTTAATTTTAGTTGATGTGCACAAAAATAGAGATTGGAATGTCTCAAGGCCCCTCCTTGTACTACCATCATACACTAATGTTCATCACTGGCAGAAGGTGTATCAGGGAGAATTGGGTCGATTTCTAGTATGAGGCG
Source organism: Thinopyrum elongatum (assembly GCA_011799875.1). Lineage (NCBI taxonomy): Eukaryota > Viridiplantae > Streptophyta > Magnoliopsida > Poales > Poaceae > Thinopyrum > Thinopyrum elongatum. Next base: position 339,778,545 of record CM022301.1, read on the forward strand.
TCGCAGGGCCCATCTCGCCCTCGCAGCATGGCATACTATGATACTATCGCAATATTTTCTTGTATTTATTAGTGTATGTTTCATCAACTAGTGCCACTATAATGTAATCACACTTTTTCATTATCTGTGCAAACAGGGTTATTCAGCTGCATTTTGCTGGAACTGCACAAATGTACGGATGGAACCAGCATATATGCAGAGTGCGAGGTGTGCCAAGTAAGAATTACCGACACCAACCATGCTCCATCTAAGCATTGGCATCCACCACCACCAGTCAGATGTGTGGCACTCTCTATGGACGGATCTTTCTCGGCAGCAAATCCTCTAACCAAATACTAGTAGCTTATATTGGCACTTTTCTAGTGGGTACTCTTTTCTGAAAGAAGCACCAATCTATTTTTCTTTATTTGTACATAGTGTCACAACTTTGTTTTTGGTCCAGAGCTATTTTAGGGTGATTGGCATAGTACTCGGAGACTGATTGTAAGCATGATTTTCATTAGCCGTCACACTGATTGTAAGCATGAGCAGATGGAAGATTAGGTTAGTGCGAAGCCGGTTGAGTCTTCGTCGACCGAACCCAACTGCAAGAGGAGAAAGGCAGTTGGCCCGACGACGCTTCCCCGCCATCCTCTCCCTCATCGTTCACATCATCTCACGGGGCGGCTGTCTGCCGTCGAGGAATAGGAGGGGACTGCCCCCCCAACCCAATAGTCGGGCAGGTTGTGAATTGTCAGGAGGAGCTTAGGGTTGTCAGTATTTGCAGGTTGTGAATTGTGTTTTGTGTTGTGTATTTTGAGAGTACTTTCTGATATGAATGTCTTTTGAATTTCAGATTTGCAGTATTGAGCATATGAAGTATTTTATGAATTCTAGAGATCTATTTTTAGCACTTAAAAAAATGTAGTTTCATATAAAAGTGCACACAATGTGATTCTCAGAGAAGAAACAACAAGTTTCAGTTTCAGATAAGAAACTGCAAGTTTCATAGGCAGAGCATTTATATTAACACGCCCTTTTCAAACAGGGATAACATCATGTTGGAAGTTTTATTCATGGTCGAAAATGGAACTACCAGCCAGTTAACATCATGCTGATCAACATTCATGCATAGCACATCTTCATATGATGCACAGTCAAAAAGATATGCTATTTTCAAAATGCCCACACATTGTCGAGTGTGCAAAAAGTAGAGAAAACGAGGGACGAAGTTTTGGCAAGTGTTGGACGTGGTGTGCGTAAATGACAATGGGGACCCACATGTCAATAATGGCAGAGGCAAAAAATTTGGAGATATTTTCACTGCATCAGGTGGAATCGAACCCGGGCGGAACAGCGGTCGGGTAGTGTCACTTGGCCACTGTGCTAGTTCAGTAGTTTCGGTAGAAATAAAGCACAACATCTACCATTACTGTAGCATGCCTTCCCCGGCTCCGGTGGTTCGTTCTCATCCTTCGCCTTTGTGCGCTCGCTGCAGCGCCGCTATTTGCCGTTGTGAACATGCTGAACAAACGAGAGGAATTTGAAGAGGACTGTACATGGAAAGGCGGACAGTCGGGAACCACCAGGTCTATGGCCGTACGCAAGCAAGTGCCTCATTGAAAAAATAGTTCCTCCTAATGCTATAATGACGTTGGGGCCCACAGGTTTGTCAACATAGTTACATTTTTTTGAGGTGCTTCAACGTAGTTACTAAAGAAGATAAATTTACAACGAAGCCGAGGAGCTGGCAGGTATCATTTATTATCAGTGGGCCAGCAAGTATCAGCTGGGTTGTGGGCTGCCCCGTCTAGGCTTTCTTTTTTAACATGCGCAGCCCACGACATGCCGGTTTGTATTTTCTTGAGGACCGTCATGTATCGACCGGCCTATGGACCTCCCATCCTAGGTTTTATTTTTCCTGAAACATCCGCAGCCCAACTTTTGTATTTTTTTGAAGAAAACGCAGAGGTCTGTTCTATTTTTCTATATAAGAATAGGAACGCCAGGTCCAACTTATGTTTCCCTTCTAACTATATTATATATATTTATATTATTTTATATGTTATTATATATTATAGTTATTGTCATCATATATTTAACAGATACTTACATATATAAGAAAACAATATCCCACGTCTTATTAACTTATAAAAATAAATTTTTAACAATAAAATCCTGGATTTTTTTACATTAAGGCAATGAAAATCCTGGTGATTGTGTACAAAAGCTTGGTAAGATTTAAGGACCAATGTAATAATAAAACACTTATTATTTAAATATATTTATAACAAAATGCTCAGCTCCTGTTTATTTTTTGATAACATTCCTGCGCCCAACCCAACATTATAATTAGAACCAGCCCAGCAAAATCGTATATTTCGAGAAAGTGCAAATGGGCTGTAATTTTTTTGGAAAAAATAAATGGGCCGCATGGATGCTACATTATTTGTTCAGCCAGCCCAGCAAATTCATGTATTTCGAGAAATTGAAAATTGGTTGTAGTTTTAAAAAAATTGGCCGCATGGACGCTACATTATTTGTTCACCCAGCCCAGCAAATGCACTGTAATTCTCAAAAAAATAATATCAAATGGACTGTAAATTCTGAAAAAATGGGTTGAATATGTGCCACATTTTTGGAGGCTGAAATGTGGGTCAATAGGTCGAAGCCAACGCAAGTCGTTGTCAACTTAGTCAACAAATGATTCTGACATCGATAGCCATTGGATTTACATCCAACGACCGGCATCCATCTTCAATCTCTCGTCTTCTTCCTCCAGCGCCGCCGGGACCACCTGCTCCTGCCTCTTGCTGCTAGCAGCTCTGCTTAGCACGCTTCGCTGTGAAGCACTACCCCACCGCCGGCCAGGCCATCCCTCCACCCCTCCACACCTCCTGTTCTTCTCCACTGACCGCCGAACCACGCCGGACTAGAACTAGTCAACCCTCGTACACCTCTCCATCTTCGACTCCACTCCCGTGTCTTCCCATCTCTGGCTCGTTGCTATCCGGGGCCTCGCCGTCGTCCACCACCTTGGATGCGCTTGGCGCGGTGTGGTCAACGCACAAAAAAATGAATACTCCCCTGCTATCTGGGACCCACCATAGTTGGAGACTGACTTGTGGGCCTACTGATGCGGACGGAGGGCTTTGTCAACTTAGTCAATATTTATAGCTCTAGTGACCGTACGATGTCCATCCAACGGCCGTAGTGCTTCTTCAACATCTGGTCTTCTTGCTCCAGCCGCCCAAACTAGCACCGGTCGTGCCACCTGCTCTTGCCTCCCGTGGCCGGCTCTGCTACCGCGCAGGCCTGACCACCCCACCCTACTCCAACCTCTGGCCAGGCCATCCCTCTACTCACCCACAACCCCTATTATTCTACGGCGACGGCAGCCTCACACCGCAGCCGAACCAGTCAACCCTCGTACTCCTCTCCGTGTGGGCATCCACTGCCGCGTCTTCCCCGGCTCCGCGTCGTCCACTTCCTAGGCCTCGCCGTCGTCCACCGCCTTGGTGCTCTCAGCGCGGCGTGGTCAATGTGGTCAAGGAACGACTTCCATGGTAAGAGTACTATACGTGGAGAGGCTGACAGCTGGGTCCACGGCCGCAGCAAGGAAGTGCCTCCTTATTATGCGCAAAATAATGATTCCTCCACCTGACAGCAGGGATCCACTGGACGGGCCACCATATTTCATGAAAAAAACATTTCCCCCCTGACTATTGGGACCCACCAGCTACATCTTCGCACGCAAGGAAGTGCATCCATATTATGGGAAAAAATATGATTCTCCCCCTGACAGCTGGGACCCACTAGCTATATCTTTGCACGCAAGGAAGTGCCTCCTTACCTCCCTGACATCTGGGACCCACCCGGTTGAACCGTACGTAGGGTTGTCTGTCTGGATGCGAACGTGTACGTACATACTGGTCGATCGGTTTGTCTGCAGGATGCAACGATGAACCGTGGCCGAGTAAGGAAGGGCACGTGTCGTAGTAGAGGCGCGGACGTAGCATGTCACGCAGTCCCATCTATATCGTGTACACGTACGTACAACCATGGTGCAAGAAAGTAAATACGGCCACGTACGTACATACGGGCGGGGTCTCGAATGCCTACTCGCGCATACGTACGGCCAGGGCTCGTGTACATGGAGAGGCAGCGGAGAGCAGCGACGGCGTCCTGTTCATTGGCAGCCAACCGGCTGGGTCGGAACGGAGAAACTGCGTCGTGTTCATCGGGAGGCAACGGAATGCGTCCTGTTCATCGGGAGCCAACCGGATTGGACGGAACAGCCAAAACGAGGCCTAGCGTACCGCAGAACGGAGGAAACGGCCTTCTGTTCAACCGCCTACGATCGAAATGGGATCCTGTTCACCGGGAGGGGTCTGGCGTACCGCAAAACAAAGGAAACGGACTTCTCTTCGACCTCCTATGGTCGAAACGGGGTCCTGTTGATCGGGAGGGGTGTGGCGTACCGCAAAACGGAGGAAACGGACTTCTCTTCGACCTCCTACGGTCGAAACGGGGGTCCTATTCATCGGGAGGGGTGTGGCATACCGCAAAACGGGACTCCGCGGGCTATTGTTCATCCAGCATCTACTGCCTCGCTCCAGCCTCCACGGGCTATTGTTCATCCACCGTCGACTTCCTCCAGCCTCCTACTGCGACTGTTCATCCACGGCGTCTCCCTCCTGCCTCCACCAGCTACTGTTCATCCACGGGCTCTTGTTCATCCATCCTCCACCGGCTACTATTCAACCAACCCTCCACGGGCTACTGTTCATCCAGCCCTCCACTAGCTACTGTTCAACAAGCCCTCCATGAGATCCTGTTCATCCACCCCCAACCGGCTCGATTGGGGTCCTGTTCATCCAGCGGCAACGGCCTCTACTACCACGGGGTCCTGTTCATCCAACCCCCCCGGGAACTATTCATCCAACCCCCAACAACGCTCAGTGTTCATCAAGAGGCAGCAGGTTCTATCGGCTTCAGTTAGCAGCAGTAGCGAAGGAATTGCTTAATCAGGTTCAGTTAACAGCCAGGGATCGATCGATCGCTCGGGTTCAGTAACGCGTAGCCAGTGCAATCGCTCGGGTTCAGTAGGCGAACGCCTCGCTCGGGTTCAGTTAGAGCCCAGCGCCTCGCACCCATGCGCGTACGTGTATGAGAGAAACGCGCAATCCCTCCGTGCATCGCTCGGCCCTGACCACCCACCGTAACCGGGAACTCCCCGATATTTTCCTCGCCCTCGCTTTTACTACGGTTTTTTCTATCATGGACGGCCCAAAGAATGTCATGCAGCTGCGTCTCCAGCCGACCAGGACGAAAAGCCCATTTTCTGTCATGATTTTTTGTCATAGAAGTAGGAGCCCACCATATCTATGATGATACCGGGTTTTGTCACAATTATCGTCATAGAAGTGTCATAAGCATGACAGAAAAAAAATTCGTTCGGCCCAAAATGTCACGGATGTGTCTTTTTTTGTAGTGTTCTCTTTATCTACCATGCTTCCTAGCAACATAATCACTTCTATCATATCTTTTATTTTTAGGAGGTGGGTTACCAAGCTTAACTTTAGGTTCTACTTATACCTCTTTTTCAAATTCATTATTATCATTAGGTGGAGCATCATTATCAACATTGTTATTATCATTATCACCAGGTACATGCTCTTCACCATCTTGAGTTTCAGCATCAGAAATAGAAACCTTATTAGGATTCTCAAGAGGGTTTTCTATAATAGATTCACTCGAAGCATGCATAGTTTTAGTTTTACTCTTCTTTTTCTTCTTCTAAGGTGAATTAGGTGCACTATCATTGACCACCTGAGAATCTTGTTCAATTCTCTTAGGATGACCTTCAGGATACAAAGGATCCTGAGTAAATTTACCACCTCTAGTTCTTACTCCATAAGCATGTTTATTATGTTGTTTATAAATGTCTCTAAACAAATCATGGTGTGACTGATACGTCTCCAATGTATCTATAATTTTTTATTGTTCCATGCTATTATAGTATCAATCTTGGATGTTTTATATGCATTTACAAGAAATTATATATCATTTTTTGGGACTAACCTATTAACTTAGTGCCCAGTGCCAGTTGCTGTTTTTTGCCTGTTTTTTGTGTTCCAGAATATCAGTACCAAACGAAGTCCAAATGCCATGAAACTTTTTGGTGATTTTTTTCTGGACAAAAGAGACCCTAGAAGCTTCGAGAGAGACCCAGAAGATGAAGGAGGGGCCCACGAGGCACCAGAGCACGCCTAGGGGGGTGGGCGCGCCCTAGTGGCTCATGGGGCCCATGTTCACCCGTTTGACCTAATCCGCCTCTATAAATTCTCTAAAATCAGGAAACCAAGAAAGAGCCAGCCAAAATACTTTTTCCACCGCCACATGTTCCGCTTCTCGAGAGATCCCATCTGGAGGCCTTTTCCGGCACTCTGCCGGAGGCGGAATCAATCACGGAGGGGCTCTACATCAACCTTGCTGTCCTTCTGATGATGTGTGAGTAATTTACCACACACCTACGCGTCCATAATTATTAGCTAGATGGCTTCTTCTCTCTTTTTGATCTTCAATACAATGTTCTCCTCGATGTTCTTGGAGTTCTATTAAATTTAATCACTTTTTGCGGGTGTTTGTTGGTATCCGATAAATTGTGAGTTTATGATCAGATTATCCATGAATATTGTTTGAGTCTTCTCTGAACTCTTTTATTCATGATTATTATAGCTTTGTATTTCTCTCCGATTTATTGATTTCCTTTGGCCAACTAGATTGATTTTTCTTGCAATGGGAGAGCTGCTTTGCGATGGGTTCGATCTTGCGGTGCTCAATCTGAGTGACAGAAAGGGACATCACACGTATTTGTATCGTTGCCATTAAGGATAAAAGGTGGGGTTTATTCATGCATGAGTTTACTTTATCTACATCATGTCATCTTGCTTAAGGCATTACTCCATTCTTTATGAACTTAATACTCTAGATGCATGCTGGATAGCGGTCGATGTGTGGAGTAATAGTAGTAGATGCAAGAAGGAGTCAGTCTACTTGTCCTGGACGTGATGCCTATATAAATGATCATTGCCTTGGATATCGTCATGATTATTTGCTTTTCTATCAATTGCCCAACAGTAATTTGTTTACCCACCGTATGCTATTTTCAAGGGAGAAGCCTCTAGTGAAAACTATGGCCCCCGGGTCTATTTTATCATATATTAAAATCCTAAAAATGCCTTGCTGCAATTTTTCTTTACTTGAATTATTTTGTGTTTTATCTATCTATCTATCTATCAATCACTACAACATTTAATCTTTGCAAATAATCGCCAAGGGATTGACAACCCCTTGTTCATGTTGGGTGCAAGTATTTGTTATTTTGTGTGTAGGTACTGCTAACGAGGTGTTGCATGGTTCTCCTACTGGATTGATAACTTTGGTTCTTAACTGAGGGAAATACTTATCTCTACTATACTGCATTATCCCCTCTTCTTCCGGGAAATCCCAACGCAGCTCACAAGTAGCAGTGATCTAGACATTAGAAATTCTAACTTGTTCAAGATGAGTGTGAACCATAGAAAACTGCTTACATACACCTTTAACATCATTAGAAATTCTAACTAGCACATCACTCAATCATTCAATAATAATGGTATTCTGTTTCAATTGATCACTTATTTGCGTATTAATGCTTTTTTGTTTAACAACAAAATTATCAAATTCATCTAAACATTGACTTGGAGACTTATTGTAAGGAATATCACCTTCATTAAATTTATAAAGAGAATGTACCTCTACTACCTTTTTTGCAGGAACAAGTCCATGGATTTTTTCAGTAGGAGGTAAATTCTTCACATCTTCAGCTTTAATACCTTTTTCCTTTATAGATTTCTTAGCTTTTTGCAATTCTTCAGGACTGAGAAGTAGAACACCTCTCTTCTTTTGAGTTGGTTTAGGTGGTGGTTTAGGAAGTGTCCAATCATCGGCATTTTTCAATAGTTATTGAATAATTCTTGAGTTGGCCCAACTGTCCTGTCCCTGAAACACAACAACACATCTATCTAGGTAGTCGCTAGATTCAGTGGTTAGTCCATTATAAAAGATATCAAGAATTTCATTATTTTTAACAGGATGATCTCGCAAATCTGTAAGTAATGTGAGAAGCCTCCCCAAGCTTGAGGGAGAAATTCCTCCTCAAGTTGTTTGAAATTGTAAATTTCCTGCAAGGTAGCTTGTTTCATATGAGCAGGAAAATAATATATCATATCCTAGGGATTACACACACAACTAAGAGAAATATTATTAAACCATGCTTTAGCATCACCCTTTAATGAGAAAGGAAAAAACTTAAGTATAGAATAGTATAGAATATTTTCCTCTTGAGCAAAACGGTTGCAATATCATTCAATTTAGTTAGGTGTGCAATAAATTTTTTAGATTCATAACCATGAAAAGGATCGAACTCTACCAAAGTAATAAGTTCAGGATCAATAGATAATTAATAATCCCTATCATCATAAATAATGGGAGAAGTAGCAAATTTAGGATCAAGTTTCATTATTTTGTTCATGGCCTTTGTTTAATTATAGCAATGAAAGATTCTAAATCATTCTTACCATCATAGGCCATAAACTCTCTAGTAAACTCCTAATCAAATTTATATGATTTAGGCACATAAAATATTTTACTTATAATACGAGTACTAGGTGTACGTAGGAGGTGATTCATAATTTTCAGTAGTTCCAATTTCTTTAGCTTTAGCGATATGAGCATCAAATAATTCACTAGGTGGAACCATATTATCAAGCAAAGTAGAAGCATCACCACAAGTATCACTTGGTTAATATGTCACACACAATAGCACAATAATATGATAGCAGTTAAAGCAATAGTGATAAAGTAATGGTAGCAGCAACAATAGTAACAAGTTTGTAGCAAGTAGAGCAGTGGCAACTTTAGCAAAGACAATAGCAGTAAAGCATAGGGATGGAGTAGAGATGGGATGTTTTGATGAAATTCAATATGTAACTGTCACAACATGGAGCTATACACAACAGCCCCAGTTCATCAATCATATATGTAAGCAAGTATTCCCTATATAGTCATACATGCTTGCGGTAAGAACTTGCATGACATCTTTTGTCCTACCCACCCGTGGCAGCGGGGTCCTAATGGAAACTAAGGGTAATTAAGGCGCTCCTTTTAATAGGGAGCTGGAACAAAGCATTAACACATAGCGAATACATGAATTCCTCAAATTATAGTCATCCCCGTAGAGTCTCCAAATTATTGTCACCTTAGGGTCTAGGGTTGAAAACAATAATAGGTGCATACAACTTGCAGATAAGATCAAGAACACAAATATATTCATGGAAACATAATAGTTTCGGATCTAATATCATGCTACTTGGCCCCTAGTTACAAGCATTAAGCATAGCAAAGTCATACAAACAACAATCTTAGAACATAATGGATACTAGGGATCAAGCCCCAACAAATCTGACATGATTACATATGAAATCTCATCCAAATCCCATCTACCTCAAGTATGCCTACAAGGAGATTTGTCACACATGGATGTGAGCATTGCGAAATTGTTGATGGAGAAGGGTTGGCGATGAATCCCTCTACCCGGAGCCACGAACGGACTCCTGATTAGGGCCCCCACGAAGAACAGGAGGTGGTGGCGGATCTATATCGTAAAATGCAATGAAACTTTCTCTCCCTTTTTTTCTCTAAAGATGTGAATTTATAGCGCTGGAATTAGGTCGATGCAGTGGCCAAGGGCCCCACAAGCATAGGTGGCGCGGCCAGTGGGTTGCCATACCCTTGCTCTTGTGCCCCCCATGGCTCTTTTGCAGTATTTCTTTGTTCTTGTATTTATATATATTCCAAAATAATTCTCCAAAAATCCCTGTCCATTTCTGAGAAACTGTTATTTCTGCACAAAAACAACACCATGGTAGTTCTGCTGAAAACAGCATCGGTCCGTGTTAGCTTCACTTAAATCATGAAAATTAGAGGCCAAAACAAGAGCAAAAGTGTTTGGAAAAGTAGATAGGTTGGAGACATATGAGTTACCCATTGTGCTATCGGGTGATCTATGTGGGTGTATAGAGGGGATATGCCTTGCTACTTATCAAGCCGCAGCCCTGGGTGTGATGCGGCTAAGACAGAGTCGGGGAACATTGTCGTGTATTGCATGTCGATGTACCTAAGCCCACCGACGATGCATTGGTCTCCATCGTGGATGCCACATGAGTTCCTACCTCCCTCCCTCCTCATCCATCTCCTCATCTCTACTCAAAAGTGATTTTTTGAATTCATAGGACATCATCATCATTGCAGAAGCAATGGGAACGAAATCAAATACGCTGAACTTTGTTCTTGTAGGGTTGGTACCTTTCCCTTTAGGTATATTGGTAACTCTCATCACTATACGACAAAATAAGGTTGAATAGTTGAAATGATGTTAATTTACCCTATTGTGTCAAATAACTTGTTGGCTTACATAATGTCCTTTCTAGAAAAAATAAGTGTGTGAAAACACCTTGATTTTGTATGAATCTTTTTTAATCATCCAATGATGGCAAAAAAGAGAATGGTTAGGCAAATGGGGAATTCTTTACACACTACAAAACCAAGCGGCTTAGACATACATGCTTCAGCTTAAGAAAATTTTCTCCACAACCAAATGGCTCCTCAAAATACTTACCATGGTTGGTGTTTGGTAAATATTAAAATGAGATGGACACTACTTGAGCCAGAACCTTTATTTTGGTAAAGATTAACCCCATACTCCCCTTGTTAGAAGAGTCTAATGAAGGTAAGGATACCTTCCTCCAGTTAAGATTGTTGTTCAAAGTGGAACGACTATGTTTTGGGGGAGATAATTGGTTGGATAATGGTCCTCTTTGCCGAAGTTTCCCATGGCATTTTAATATATTCTAAAACGAACATGCTACTCATGTCAAGGTTTTTTAAACAATCACCATGGGTAGAGGGTCCCCACCTAAATGCATTACTCAAAGGGCCAAAGGGTTGTATTTACATAATACATCGAGGGGAGAGGTAGTGGCGCCATGACATGGTGACCGCTTTACTAAGTTGATCCTTAAAATGAGAAATCCAGAGGGTATATTGTTAGTAATGTTCCTGAGCATCATGGAAGCGGTGATGAAATATTAACTAAGAGCATCTATAGCCAGACCTAGCTAATCCACCCCCAAATGTCCACAGCCGCGCCCCGACGCGTCCGCGGACTATGACCGGTCACCCCTCATTTAGTTGTCTCCACAGCCGTCCCACTCATACCCCCCAAACCATGCTACCAATGCAACATATTAGCAACTATGGGAAAGTATCTGGTGCACCCGTGCTTGTGGTGCTATCAGTTCACCGGAAGCCAATAGCACATTTTAAAATGTTCAAAAATTTTACAAAAAAAATTAGCACATTCAGACAATATCTATCTATATTGTGCAAAATTTCATCTCAAAATTTAAAACATTGCTAAATGTACAAAAACATAAAATTGACATTGAATAGTACACAAACATATGTTGGGCTTTAAATTTGGCCCATTATCACATTGATGCCAAATTTATCATTTTTGTATCTCATGCAATGTATCGAATTTTGGTTTGAATTTTTGCGACAACATAGACCGATATTGTGTCAATGTGCTACATTTTTTCCAGGTTTTTTGATACATTTTCTTGCGTCCGGTGCACCGGTAGCAGCACTAGCCCCGGTGCACCAGATACTTTCCCTAGCAACTACATAGATCAACACACTTAGCAACATATGGACATAGTCAAACTAGCAAATGAAGATAGTTCATACAACCAAAATATATCTCAGTTAACCGCCGGATAAGACAAGACATGACTACATTCATACTAAAAAAGCTAAAGATAAACAGAGACCAATAAGGGAAGAGGAAATCACCACTCCTCACCGGCCCCTTCCCCTTGCCAACACTGGTGCAACTGTACCCCTCTGTGCAGGCTTCGGCAGCGGGAGGGTGGAGTCATCATTTTTGGAGCCGTCAGAGTCCTTAGAGTCATCATCAGAGGAGATGATATCAGCCACCCGATGGACCATGCGCGCCTGCTCCTTTGCCAGCCGTGCAGCCTTGGCTTTGGCCGCCGCATCCTCAGCCACCTCGCGCTCCGACTTCTCTATGGCGAGCCGGAGTGCCTTGGCGTTATTGCGGAGGAGACGCTGCACGTTGGTCTCTTCCACGGTGAGCGAGCGTCGGAGGACCGCATCGAGGAGCTGGTTGTCTGGATTGACTGGCCCACGCCTGCGGATCGACGGGAGGACATCATTCCGACATAGCTACCCTCTCCCCCTCTCGTTACCTCTCGCGGGGTACAACGCGCGCCTCAGATTCGGGAGTCTGCATCCACGGTGGCGTCGGTGCGGGCACAAGGACCCATTAGTGGGCGAGGATGCAAATAGGAGCACATAGAGGAGGGCTCGGAGAGGAGCACGGAACGCTCGAAGCTGCGGGGACGCGACGAGCCGGCGTCGTCGTCCGCAATGCATCATTGGGCGATAGGGGACGGCGCGGATCCAGATCTTCCGATTTCGCCTCTGTCCAGCCGCGACCGGCGCAACGAGATGCGCAAGGCAAGCTCCGCGTCATCGTCTACATATGCCTCGTGCTGCAACAACTCCCAATCAATGGGGTGATCACCGTCGGATCCACAGCCGGGTGCAGCGCTGCCGAAGCTCGACATCCGATCGAAATTGGAGGTGGTCGGGAGAGGAAGAGAAGAGAGTGAAGAGCATAGTGGACAGTGTGCTTTGACCAGGGTTTAGGATTCGTCTGGCTAGAGATATTTTTGGTGCCCGGGTAGGCCAGTGTGGGCCGGTCTGATGTGGTCACCTACTCCGGGTAGGTTCAAGGACCCATCATTTGGGACCCACATGGGGCCCATCACCATCATAGGTAGGTCACTGGACCATGCCAAGATTCGGATGCATACATCAAGAAGTCCACTCGGACAGCTCAACGGCACTCGGATGACCACACGTCACTCGGCTGATGGACCACCACTTGGACATAGAAGGCAGGAGGACGTCGTGGGAGCTGTAATGGTTGAGGGTTCCTAAGTCATCCATTAAGTAGAGTCATAGCTACCGTTACCTGTAACTGCTGTAGTAGAGGCTCATTATACTAGTAACTGACTCATTCAATGTCATTAATTGCCTCGGTGGCGTGGGAGACATGGGCTGTAGCGCACTCTGTATAAGCTACACCCTTCTCCATAGCTGGGCAGCGAGCAACCTTTGTAACAATAACTATCATATCAAAGCAAGCCTTAGGGCATGAGACGTTGGGCTTTTACCTCCACCGAGTGAGGGGCCTGAACTCGTTAAACACCGAGTGTTACACCTACGCCGTAGCTAGGCTCTGCCCCTTATTCGTACCCCTCGTACTCATTGCCAGGATCATAACCATGACAGTTGGCGCCCACCTTGGGGCTAGGCATCTAGCGAAGTTTCATGGTGTAGGTGGATTAATTCATCATCATGTCAGTCGGCGGAGAAATCTGTTTCGGGACGATCTACTTCATCCCCGATGACTTAGCGTGGCTACGCAAAGCCCCACTGGATGTGGAGGAGTTGCCCGTCCGTGGCGCGACGCTCTTCCATGCCTCCTCCTATGGAGTCCTTCTTCGACAACCCTCGGCTCCGTACCGAGTGGTTGTCCACCCCACCATTGCGCGCCGTCGCAAGCGCTCCGGGCGTTCGCGGCTGCAATGCTAGATCAAGCACGCTGTTGCCACCCAGGCAGCGGTGGAACAAGTGCCGGCTCTTGAGTTCGACGAGCCCACCCTCGACCTCTCTAACGGATCACTCGGCAATTCCTCGAAGGATTCCGAGCCCGAAAGCATCGAGTCGACCGCCGAGATTCTCATGGCGGATAACTCCGAGCACCGCGTACCCGCAGGTCACACGGAGCCCAAAGACGGTCACACGGGTACGTCCCACGTCAACATCGACGGCGGCTTTTCAGGCCACGAGCCGTATGTACCCCAAGCTCTCACCCAGGAGCAGCGGTATGAACTCTGCTGTAGGAACGAACAACTCCTGAACACCCCCATCATGAGGACGACCCCCGAGGCGTTGGCCATGGAGTCAACTCGTTTGGCCACCTTGGCCGAGCGCGATCGCCTCGAGCGGCTTCAGAGAGAGCTGTTCGAATGCGAGCACCGTCAACACAGCTCCAATCGGCATAAGCGCCAGATCTACTCGAGTGACCAGCCTCGTAAGTACCAAGTCCTTAGTACTCCATTGCAAAATCTGGCAGCTGTCACATGGATCGCGGATTCCATCCAGCCCTCCGGCTCTATGTCCGGAGAGGGGATTCGGTAGATCCAGGCGCTCCTGAAGACAGCGTTGTCGCAGAACACGGTAGTGTCCCATTCCAGAGATCGGATCCATAGCGTATTAGTGCATGCGGAAACAGTTCAGTCGGCACATAGCCCACTCGGCTCTGGCAGGCGCTGAGTCACTTCCTCCTCAATAGATCACCACGAAGATCGGAGGAGCGACCGAGTCGAGTCGACCCGGCATCACAACAACTATGATCACGCCCTGATGCCTCAACCACGAGACGGCGTGTACGGGCATCCGCCCTACGATGACAGGCATACACACGGCGGCGATCATAGGCTGAGTCCCACTCATCATACGAGGGACACTCGAGACCCTCTATTCAACACAAGATCCATTCTCGCTCAGAGCTTGGTCGACAGGGGCCATGCCCTGCGAGAAGGCCAAGATCATGACATCCTAAGTGGTTCCGTACCATCGGGCCCCGAGTGCTTCAGCCATTACATATGGGCAGCAGAAATTCCCGATAACTTCAGATTGGCCACGGGAATCAGCAAGTTCACCGGCGAGTCCAAGCCTAAGATTTGGCTGGAAGATTACCGAGTGGCAGTCCAGATCGATGGCGGCAATGACAACGTAGCCATGAAACACTTGCCCCTGATGCTCGAGGGCTTCGCTCGGGCTTCGCTAACACAACTCCTGCCAGGTAGCATATTCTGCTGGGATGATTGTTGGAAATATGCCCTAGAGGCAATAATAAAGTGGAACTGAGTATGCACCGTTGCCAAAGTTCGTCGTTTCGAAACACCTCGTGATGATCAGGTGTGATAGACTCTACGTTTACATACAACGGGTTGTCGGTGCAACAAACCCCCAGGTGTGTTGCCCAGTCTGTACACAGGCTAAAGAGCAAGGTTAAGACGTACAAGACAAGGCCAAGCAGAAGAGATAGCTCTTTGAGAAATCAATGGGCGGATCAAGAAGACCAAGGCCAACCAAACAAGCAAGATATCACCAAGGAAAAACCTCCCTTGCCGGGCAGGTGAGCCTAGCGGGATCGAGGTCACCCCAAGACAAGCCTCAAGACTCCCCCGGCAGGCTCGCTGGGGATGCCAAGGGTGGATTACCCCACCAAAGCTCCACCGCTCCACCTCACAGCAACGCAAGTCACCTATCGATGCGGTGTCAAGCCCCCAAGTGACTATGTGGCTGTTATTTGGTACGTGGCAGGCCATTTCTGAGGAAGAACGCCCCCAATGACACCCGTCCAGGCAACGTGTCGCGCGGACAGGCAAAAAGGTGGCTGAATGGCATGGCAGTGCTTGCCGGGCTACGCTACAATGTGACACTAAGTGGTGCATTTAATGCGCCCTGTCCTGTTTGCAGCGTTAGGTATGATAGCACTATGGCTATCTAATCATTGGATAAATGACTGTTTTGCCATTGTGGTAACCTCTTGACCTATAAAAGGAGGGTCGTGGCTACCTTAAAAAGGATTTGGAACCTTGTACGCTCGCACGCGCGTAGTTGCTCTCGCCCCTAGGTAACCTTGCCGGGCTAGAGCGCTGCGTCTCCACCACGGTCCTTTCATCAATTCACCAAAGCAGGAGTAGGGTTTTACGCCTCACAGTGGCCCGAACCTGGGTAAAAACTGCCCGTGTCATCGTTGCCATGCTGCTCTGTGCTTTCCACTCTTTGTGCAATGCGCTCTTCTCCCTTGCCGAACCATAAGGGGCTGATGGCCCCATAGGTGGCCGTGTGATACCACGACATCTTTGGCGCGCCAGGTAGGGGGTGGCGTTTGCGCGAACCCGAGAGTGTAAGCAGCACGTCATCTTCATCATCGTTTTCTTCATCAATGGCTTCATCATCCATGGCGCCCAAGAAGAAATCCGGTGCTTCAGCTCACCCGTCCACCTCGAAGGCCCCCTCGCATGCGGCCACTAATGCCATGGGGGCTGCGGGGGAGCATGGGAAGGTCGACGCCACGGGGAACATGACTGGTGCAGGCGGCGCCATCACTGTTCCTCCTGCAGCCAAAGCAGGAGCAGGAGGCACCGGAGGAGGGCGACACCAACAAAAACCCGGCGACCATGCTCCGTAAGGTGCGAGTGGGGAGAATGCTCCGCCTCCGCCTCCCCACCTCACCGAGGGACACAGCCGCAGTGGTGGCACTCGCCCTGATGCGGATCGTAATCACCTAGCTGCCCCCAGCGCAGATGCGGCTACACGGCCTGCGCCACCCCCAGGACAAGCTAACCGAGACGATGCACCAAATGGGGTCATTAACCCCCAAGCGCATCCGCCTCGTCGTCACACCGCCTTGGGGATTGGCTCCCGACGGCGAGGCGCCACCACTACAGGCACCATCAGAAGTCGGGCGACGTCATGATCCGCATCGTCGTCCATGCCAAGGACCGCTTCGGAGGCCATGGCGCGGGCCCAGCTCTTGTTGAGGTTTCCACCAGCGGCCAATCAAATGGATGAGTGGAGGGCCACTATCCAAAGCTTGATTGGTTTCGCTGAGGCGGGAGGATCACAGCAGGCAGGCCCGCCACAGCCTCCACCAATGGCGGCAACAGCCCAAGCCGCTGGCCGCACCAAGGGAGTCGTTCCGACGGTGCAGTCCCCTCTACAACAGCCAGCGCAGGGGCCACAGCCAGGGCCACGCGACCAAGAACCCAATGACGTATCAATGGCTTCGTCTGATCCTCAGGCACGTCGAGACCAGCGACGGGTCCTGGAAGACAGACAAAGGGAAGACGCGCGCGTGACCATCGAGCGACACCGCGACACCCGCCGCCAGTCTGATAGGCGCAATGGCCCCGACGTCGACGAACCCATGCCCGATGGGGGCGGGTACCTGCCTTTCAAGGTTGGGTGCCCTGCCTTCACTCAAGAGCTGCGACAAGTCCGTTGGCCATCGGCCCGCACGTTCAAGCCAGAGATACCAGAAAAGTATGATGGAAGATTGAAGCCGGCAGAGTTCTTGAGCATCTACACCATCGCTGTTCAAGCTGTCGGAGGAAGAGACGAGAGGGTGTTCGCCAACTACTTCCCTTTGGCACTCAAGCCAAACGTGAGGTCGTGGCTGATGCACTTGCCAGAGAACTCCATCTCAACCCGGGCTGATCTGTGCCATGAGTTTATTGGTGCCTTCACGGGCGGCCATCAAGAACCAGGGCGGCCCAGTGACTTGCAGCTCCTCCCACAGAAGGAAGGAGAGAGTTTGCGGAAGTATATGCAGAGGTTCAGCCGGGTGTACAGGAACATTCCAGACATCCATTTAGCAGTGTGATAGCTACGTTCCAGTCCAACGTGCGCAACCGCAGCATACGTTCCAAAATGGGCGTTCGGTTGCCCAAGACTATGAATGAGCTATACACTCTGGCGGACAAGTGTGCCCAAACAGAGGAGGGGAGGCGACTCCCCGGTGAAGAAGATGGCATCGACGTTGACTCAGAGTATGACGACGACGCCACCAATCATAAGAAGAAGAACAAGAAACGCAACAATAAGCACAAGGATAAGGCAGTGATGGCTGTTGAAGGAGCGAGCACTCCTAGTACCGGCAAGAAGGCCAAGACCAAGGCTCCCGGCAAGGAAGTTGCCCCGTGCGCTGACTGCTGGGAAGCCACGGCTGCCGAGAAGGCTGGGAAGGCTGATGGGCCGTACTGCAAGATCCATCGGACTAAGGGACACAATCTTCAAGAGTGCCATCAAGTTGATCAGCTCGTCAAGAAGCAGAAAGCTGAGTACGAGAAGCATGACAAAGAGAGAGACCAAGATGGTGTTGGCGGGAAGAGCCGAGGTGGCAGGGGAGGTCGCCCCGGCAAGGCCCCTCCGTATCAAGGGAAACCGGCCAGAGGCCGTGAGAAGAAGGAATGCGATGATGGGAGTGATGAAGGAGATGAAGAGGAAACCAGCGAGCAGGAGTTCCAGAAGGCCACTGATGCCCTGTGCATTGACAGAGGTGCATCCTTGAACTCCTCTCACCGCCAGCTCAAACAGTGGGCATGTGAGGTCAATGTCGTGGAGCCAGCGGCAGATTCTCGAAAACCGCTCAAGTGGTCCCGCACGCCCATCGTCTTTGGTGAAGAGGATCACCCTGACCGTACCACCACGGTAGGGTGTTTGCCATTGTTGGTTTCACCAACGATTTGCAACCTCAAAGTCACAAAGATGTTGGTTGACGGTGGGGCCGGGTTGAATCTCGTATCTCCCAAGGTCATCAGCAAGCTCCAGATAGCAGATGAAGAGCTCAAGGTTACAGGTACTTTCCAAGGCATCAACCCCGGCAGGAGTCATCCTAAGGGGAAGATCACACTGCCGGTAACATTCAGGGGGGAGCTAAACTACCGGACCAAGAAGATCGTGTTTGATGTGGTCGACCTCTCTCTGCCATATAATGGAATCCTTGGCCGCCCTGCCTTGGCAAAATTCATGGCAGCATCCCACTATGCCTACAACACTTTGAAGATGCCGGGGCCGATGGGCGTCATTTCCATTCCATCAGACAAGAAGGACGCAATCATATGCGTCGATAAGATGTACCGAGAAGTAGTCGCTGCAGAAGCTGCGGAAGCTACCGCTCCCGCCAAGGAAAGCAAGAAAGGGAAGAAAGCTAGCAAGGACGCCGGCAAAGAATCCGGGAAGCGCGCCTCTTCAGATTGCGCTGTGCCTGTTGATGATTTGCCGGAGAGTTCCAATAGCAAGAGATCAAAGGTTGCTGCGCCTGCTGTGAAGAAGGTCCCGGCAGGGTTGGTTGGCACTGATGGTACATTTACTATCAGCTCCACCCTTGATGACAAATAGGAAAGCTCGCTCGTTGCCTTCCTGTGGGCGAATGTCGACGTGTTTGCTTGGCAACCATCTGACATCCCCGGTGTTCCCAGGGAGGTAATCGAGCACCACCTTGCTGTCTGCCCATATGCCCGACCCGTCAAACAGAAGGTCCAAAAGCAAGCTTTGGAGCGGCAGCAGTTTATTGCCGAGGAGATCAAGAAACTCGAAGCTGCTGGTTTGGTCAGAGGGGTATTGCATCCAACTTGGTTGGCAAATCCAGTGGTGGTGCGCAAGGCGAATGGGAAATGGAGGCTTTGCATAGATTTCACAGATCTGAATAAAGCATGCCCGAAGGACCCATTCCCCTTACCGCGCGTCAATCAGATTGTGGATTCCACCTCTGGATGTGACCTACTTTCCTTCTTGGATGCCTACTCCGGGTACCACCAGATTTTCATGTCCAAGGAAGATGAAGAGAAGACCGCGTTTATAACCCCCTGTGGCACGTACTATTTTGTACGTATGCCCTTTGGGTTAAAAAGTGCTGGATCCACTTTCGCAAGGGTAGTACAAATTGGCTTTGAGTCTCAGCTGCACAGGAATATTGAAGCCTACATGGACAATATAGTGGTCGAAACCAAGGACAAATCAACTCTCATTCAGGACTTGGAAGAGACCTTTGCAAATCTACGCAAGATCAACTTGAAGCTGAACCCAGAGAAGTGTGTATTTGGCGTTCCTTTCGGTAAGCTGCTTGGCTTCTTTGTGTCTCACCGGGGGATAGAGGCCAACCCCGACAAGATCAAGGCAATTGAGCAGATTCAAGCACCCAAGACAGTTAAAGACACGAGGCGTTTGACTGGATGTGTTGCCGCGCTAACCAGGTTCATTTCCAAGTCCGCCGAATGTGCCCTGCCGTTCTTCAAAATCTTGAAGAAGGCTGGGCCCATGGAGTGGACCCCGGAGGCAGACGCTGCGCTACAGGTCTAAAGACCTATCTTTCCTCTGTCCCCACCTTAGTCGCTCCAAAACCACAAGAACCATTGCTGCTATACTTAGCGGCAACCAATTAAGTGGTTAGCGCAACGCTGGTGGCGCAGCGGGAAGTAGATGAAGAAGCAGCTGCAACTGCCGTCCCCTCTGTAGAAGGAAGTGAACTCGCCCCGGCAAGGTCAGAGGTAGATCAGAACAAGGAGGAGTGGGGTAATGGAGACAGCTCCAAGGTCGCGGCAAGGAAGAAAGTGGTGCAGCGCACAGTATACTTCGTCAGCTCCCTATTGCAGGGGGCTAGGTCGAGGTACTCTGGCGTGCAAAAGTTGATTTTTGGACTCATCATGGCCTCAAGGAAACTACGCCACTACTTCCAAGCCCATGAGATCATAATTGTCACCCACTTCCCCTTGCAACACATACTGAGGAACCCTGAGGCCACTGGCAGGATAGTGGAATGGGCTTTGGAGTTATCCAGCTTTGGTTTGAAATTCGAGAGCACATCAACCATTCAGAGCAGAGCACTGGCGGAGTTTATTGCAGAATGGACGCCTACCCCTGACGAAGACGTGTTGGAGACAGTTATCCCCACCAAGGAAGCGTCCCAAGAATGGATCATGTACTTTGATGGTGCCTTCTCCCTACAAGGTGCAGGAGATGGCATGCTTCTTGTTGCTCCCTCTGGGGAGCACCTCAAGTACGTGGTTCAAATGCATTTCCCCCGGGAGAAGGCTACCATCAATACAGCAGAATACCAAGGACTCCTTGCCGGGCTCAGGATAGCAACAGAACTGGGAATCAAGAAGTTGATCATTCGTGGAGATTCGCAACTTGTGGTGAGGCAAGTGAACAAGGATTATCAAAGCCCATTTATGGAGGCATACATCAAGGAAGTGAGGAAGTTGAAGGAGCGCTTTGATGGATTGCAAACAGAGCACATACCACGTGTGGAAAACAGCATTGCTGATCATCTATCAAAGTGCGCTGCGCAAAAACTCCCTGTGGAACCAGGGAATTTTGTTCTCCATCTGGCTCAACCCTTCGTATACCCGACAACAATGGCCAGGAAGAGGACGAAATTGGACTCCGGTAGGCCTCTCCCAGCAGAGCCTTCTAGGGCCCCCGGCAGAGAGCTTGGCAGGAACAACTCCCCTTTGATCGGTGAGCTGCATCGTCCCGCCAAACTACCAATCTCTGCAGTCGAGGAGTGCGCTCCCATGAATGAAGAGGTGCCGCTGGTCCTCGTTGCCGAGCCTCAGGCCCCAACTTGGGCGCGGCACATAGTCCATTTCCTCCAAACAAGAGAACTTCCCGAACAGCAAGAAGAAGCTGAAAGAGTAGCCCGGAGGGCCAGTATGTATTTGTTCATTGACAACACGCTATACAGAAGAAGGCCCAACGGAGTGAAATTGAAGTGCATTTGCCGGGAAGAAGGAAAGGAACTGTTGGCAGAGATACACAAGGGCATATGCAACTCCCACATTGGATCAAGGGCCCTGGTTGGAAAAGCCTTCCGGCAAGGTTTTTACTGGCCCACGGCCCTCCAAGATGCAATTGAGCTAGTTACCAAATGTGAAGCCTGCCAGTTAGACTCCAAGAATATCCATCACTCTGCTCAAGCTCTCCAGACGATCCCTTTGTCATGGCCCTTCTTGGTCTGGGGGCTCGACATCTTGGGCCCCTTCCCCCGTGCTACCGGGGGCTTTGATTTCTTGTTCGTCGCTATCGACAAGTTCACAAAGTGGCCAAAGGTGGAGCCCGTGAGGAAGGTGACCGCATAGTCAGCTATCAAGTTCTTGAAAGGATTGGTGTGCCGTTTCGGAGTACCCGCTAGGATCATCATTGACAATGGCACCCAATTTACAAGCCGCGCCTTCATGCAATATGTTCATGCCCTTGGAAGCAAAGTCTCATTTGCCTCTGTTGGCCATCCCAGAAGCAACGGACAAGCTAAGAGGGCAAACACTGAAGTGCTGCGAGGACTCAACACAAGAACATTTGATAAGCTGCAGAAGTGCGGCAGGCGATGGATCGACGAGCTACCGGTGGTTCTTTGGTCCCTCCGTACGACACCAAATCAAGCTACCGGGCAGACTCCCTTCTCCCTAGTCTATGGGGCAGAAGCAGTGATCCCCACGGAACTCATATACGGATCACCTTGAGTGCTTGCCTACGATGAAGTAGCGCAGGAATAGCACTGGCTTGACGAAGCTGTGCTACTTGAGGAGAACCGTCTCCGGGCTGCTACGCGTGCTGCACGCTACCAGCAAGCCGTGCGTCGCTATCACAACTGCAGGGTTCATGCCCGGAGCCTTGAGGAAGGCGACCTTGTCCTTAGGCGTGCTCAGTCCACCAAGGGTGCAAACAAGTTGACGCCGAAGTGGGAAGGCCCTTACCAGGTAGTACAAGTCACCAGACCCGGCGCAGTTCGTCTGGAGACCGGAGATGGCATTCATTTGCAAAACTCATGGAACATTGAGCATCTCCGTAAGTTCTACCCGTAAGGCGCGGCTGTCGGGCCCTGCCCGGCAGCCACCCTTTTGTACAAGCCTTGCCGATGTTACATGTAACCCTTTGTACAAAGCCAGGCGCAGACCCTAAGCAACAGATAAATAAACGAAGCGCTGGGGGGGCCCCGACAAGATTGCAAGCATGCATAAGCATATCATGAGCATAGCATGATCATGTAGATGAGGTCGCATGTAGCACTGTTTTCATCTGCACTAAGTTGCAGGGTCCTTGCCGTGCACTTGGTCCCGAAGACAAGAAATGAAGACAAGCCTACACAGCGATCCCTGGCAAGCCAAACATATAAGTTTCTTCTTATCCATACCTGTTCTGTAAGGTAAAAACTTATGCATATGAAAACCTCGCTACGTTCGTGTAACACCCTGGATTTTGCCCATTTCCTTTTCTTTTGATTTTGGTCCGAATTCGCTTTTCTCTGGCTCGGCAGTCTTGCAACCTGGAGGGATCACCCTTGATTCCTCTTCCCAAGTGGCTTGCCAACCTCAAAACCATCCCAAGACCTTGCCATTTCCATCTTGGACCAATCCTAATATTCTTTTTCTTGGGAATATTCCTTTTTCTATTAAAGGAATAACCATGTTGGTCTGGGTTGTGAAGCAACCCACATTTCCATCATTTCAAAGATTCCCAAATAATTCTCATAAATTGTTTGGGATATATCCTCCACAAATATGTCAAATCCTTCCTTGCCATGTTCAAAAATATTTCACAAATATTCCTTTTTTGATTCTGCCCTATCTGTCAGATTGAGAAGCAAGTACCATTTATATTTGTTTGCTTGCTCTCAAACTTTTTGTGAACTCTTTCATATCCATATCATTTCCACATACCAAAATTCAACTTCATTTGGATATTAATCTCTCTTGGCTAATTTCCAAAGTTTCTGGGCAACTGAAATCTTTGTGAAGCAAGTGCTAGTTAGGTGTATCCAAATGAGTTGAAATTTTGCAAGCATCTTAATATGCTCAAATCATGGCTCTCCACCAAGTTTCAACCCTATCCAATCATCTATGTGAGCATAGCATCAAATCTTGGTTTCTGGTCAGATTTTCACATTGTGAAGCAACTATATTTTATATTGCTCCATAATTGTTGAAAATTTACCAGAACATTCTCCTACCCATATAACCAATCTCCAAAAAAATTGGGCTCATTTAATCTTCCCAACAATTCCCTAAAATTTTCCTAAGATTCTGGTCAGAGAGGATAGCTGTGAAGGAAGTACCATTTTGGCATGTCCAAATGGCATGAAATTTTTATGTCACTCTCATATGACCAAATCATCATGTTCTACCAAATTTTAACCCAATTGGCTACTCCATGTGAGTGGCACATCAAGATCAAGCTCCTGGACCAGATTGGTCAGTTGCAAAGCAGCTATATTAAATCTTGGTCCATTTCTCTCCAAATTCCACAGGACTGTAGTTCTTCCTATCCTAACACTCCCAGACATTTTCTTTGGCTCTTATCACTTCTCTGCTCCCCATAGATTCATGCCCAAGTTTGCTACAGCAAACTTCAGATGAACACTCCCATCAAACCACAGTTCCTATCATCGATCCATCACCTCCCTGAGACTGTGCCTTGGAGGGACTACACATTGGACATGATGTGGCCGGTCAGGGTGCACCGCGTGCACCAGTGCACGCGGTGATCACGCGGCTGGCATACCAGCCAGCATGCTCTGGCGATGGAATCGCTCGGTTTCGTCGCGCTCCTCCTCTCCCTCGCCACCTAACAATGTCCAGCAGCTTCCCCTTGGCCTCGTCCTTGCTCTGGAACCCTCTCCCCCTCCAGTTTCTTTCTCCTCACACCACGGTGATCGCCGTCGCTGTTCTGCCCGTGAGCGCACATGACACCATTGTCGTTTTCCTCTCCCTCGAGCCTTCCTGTTGGGGATATAACTATTGAGTATAAACCGCCCAGGAGGGGCCAGGTTGTGCTCATAGTGATTTACCTGTATTGAAGCCCATGAAGACATAGAAGATGGTGACTTACGAAGGAGACTTAATAAGAAGGCCCAAAGCCCAAAGGCGAGTTTGGGCCCATAGATGTAAACCGCCATAAGTATATGACTTGTATTGTAAGATAGGAAAGAGGGGATACCAAACCGGACACGTTTATGAGCCGGTCGGGATTCTGTGAACCGCCGGGCATCAACCTGTGTATATAAAGGGACGACCCGACGGCGGTTGAGGGACGAGAGACAATAGATCGAGAGCCAGGTTAAGCGTACTCGCTCCCTGGTCATCGAAACCCTAGCAATACCACCTCAAACTGGATTAGGCCTTCACCTTCACCGCAAGGGGCCGAACCAGTATAAACTCCCCGTGTCCTTTGTCCTGATTAACCCCTTTAAGCTAACCTCATTGTGATGGCTCCACGACTAAGTCCTCACACTAGGACATCTGCCGTGATGATTCCATGACAGTTGGCGCCCACCGTGGGGCCAGCGCACGGTGGTTTCGAGTTCTTGAAGGGCAACTTCGAAGGGATCAAGGGATACGCTGTGGGCCGGATGACCAAGAGTCATCGCGGCAAGCTCTACATCGACGACGAAGGCTGGGGCCCCGAGGCCGGCTCAATTGAGTACGGGTACTGGGTCCCCTTCGGTGGAATTCACGTTTTCATTGGCAAGATCGGCGAACCGGGCCCTGAGCCGGACACCTGCACCGACATCATCGAGATGGCTCAGCATGCAAAACCCGCCCGAGTTCAGCCCGCCATGAGTCGTGCCTTCGTGGGATTCATCAATGGTGCGGAATCTGGGGATAAATCGGTATCTGACAGTGAGACAGTTGTCTATTCTGATGGCGAGTCATCCACCGGTGAAACCGATTCATTGTACCAACTGCAAGACGGTCGGCTTGGGGGCTGTTCCGATGGCGATAATATTCTGGACCCCTACGAGCCGCCGAACCGGGTTGCAATCTTCATGGCCAGTACGCATCCAGTGCAGCACTCTTCAACTGCAGCGGCATTGATTTCCGGGTCAGCAGCGGTGACGGCAGCCGGGGCAGGAGGCCCTGCGCTCCCGCCGGCTCAAGTCTTGTCCGGTTTACTAGACGCCTTGGCAACACTGCTGACGACGGAGGTTAACCCAGATAATCAAGATCAGCATAATGAGGAAGTCGTGAAATTGCGAGATCAGATAGCTCAAGATAAGGAAGACCTGGCGGCTGAAGATGCCAGGATGGCTGCGGAGTGGGTTATGTTGGATGCTCAGGCGCAGCGGATTCAGTCGGAGTCTTACCGGCTCATGCTAGATCAGAACGCTTCAAATGAAGTCATGAGGAAGAGGCATCAATCTCGCCTGCCACCGGTTTACGAGGCGAGGAACCTCTTTAACACGCCAGGAGCAGGAACCAGTAACCCGCCAGTGGCGCACCGGGTTGACAATGTATATTAAACAGGCACCCCTGCTAAAGCAGGGCCTCTGTCGTCTTTTCTTAATGAGTTTTTGGTTACTTGGGGGCTTCCGGCTTATGAGCGAAGTTATGCTTACCCTTTGAACCGGCTTATAAGCCAACTGAAAAAAAACTTGGGGGCTTACTACCCAGGTTAAAGGTACCAAAGAGAGTCTGTTGCAAAATCACAGCTCAAACATAGGTGCCCCTTGAGCATAGCTCAAAAATATTACTTGGGGGCTCCTTGATTCTAAAGAACAAAGAGTTTGTATAACCCTTGTAATAGGCTTAAAAGCCAGGCTTGGAAGCCAGGTGTATTCACCTAAAACCCCGGGTTATCCTGCCTTTTTAAGTAAGCCACTCCGCCCAGGTATTCCTGGAATGACCCGCCGAACATTTGACAAGTCAATCTTATACAGACCCTGAACTTGTCAAAGTTAAAATGACGATTGGTTATGTGAGGTCCATCTTATAAGGTTTGTATATAGGTTTGACTCAGTGGATGTGCGGCCCGTGAAAGCACTCGATTTTCGGCCTAGCAGCCCATGAAAAGCCTCATTTTTTCGTTTGTTTTATTCCACAGTTTTTGAGGTTTATTTGATGAGGCTTATAATGCTTTATGATCATAATTCATCCGGTGTTTATTAACCTGGCCTGGCTTTTGACTATAAGTCGCCAGTATGAGATAAGATAATATCCGGTGTTTATTAACCCGGCCTGGTTTTGTTCATAAGCCAAACAATCTATGATAATTACCAGTGCTCAAAGTTTAGGGTTCTCCCCCTTACTACACCGGTTTGGTAAACCAACAGTGTGATCAAATATCACAAGTATGATATATTTCAAATTTGGTTATTCTGAAAGTCCAGCCTTGGGTATAAGCTATGTTAGTTTCCATGGTTTAATATTGGGCGTTATGATCCGTCCAGCGGTAAACCGCCAGGACATTTTTAATCCGCTGCATGCAGGAGCAGATTCCACATTGTTAATATTATAAGCATAAGTGGCATATCTTAACATGGTGGATTAGCAGTGTCATGCAAAGTAAATATGCACGATGGCATAGCAGAACAAGAGTTTAAGCTAGCCTATTACAAGGCGTTTGGTGCCCAAAAGAATAATTGTTTTAACAAGTCTTAAAGAAAGCAGCTGTAAAACCGGCCCCCGGTTTACGAATCCTGGCCTGGCTGACTTGAAGGTTGCGGATCGTCCAGCACCGCTTCATCTTCCTCCTCTCTACCCAGTGGCTGGAAGTCAATGGTGGTCCAATCGATCCCAGTTAAGGCCTTGAATACAGCTTCATCACTTATAAGTATAGAGGGGTCAACATCAGGGGCATAGGTATGCTTACGGATTGGAGGAATAAGATTTGGAGCATCATAAGTTGGCGCGTTAACTCTCTTATTGTTGGCATCATAAATCGACTGATAATGTGAAAGATCGGTTTCTTCAGCCAATTTGCTGGCCAATGGGCGGATTTCCCTCGTCAAGGCTCTGAGGTCGTCGTTATTAAACTCTAACCCGTCCTCCTTTATCCTCGGGTAGCTATTTCCCACATCGGTCGGATCAAGATCAGATATCCAAGCTTTGGCCCGAGTCAGTGCAGTAAGAGCACCCGCCCTGGCAGCTGACTTCTTTAGCTCCTCAAACTGTGCAGGCATCATTGCCAGCCTTTCCAACGTCTCCTTGATCAAGGTTGGGGGCGGTTTACTATGGGAAGCTGTGCAGATAACCAGTTGTACGCCGGTATATAATTGCTCTATAAGTTTATAGGCAGCTTTTAGTTTTTGCCGCATATCTGAGCCAAGATGAGCAATGCGAGTTCCTGCATCATCAAAAACATCGGTAAACCGGCAGTCTCTTACATAATACATGTTCAAAGCTTATGAAGAAGTTATTTACCAAATAAGGCAGCGGTCATGGCATTTATTTGCTGTTTCAAGCCAGTCAGCTCCTCCGCTACCGGATTAAGGGCAGCGTCAGCATCCTCCGCCCTCTTCAGCAGAGTTGACTTTTCTGTATCCCAACCTGCCCGCTCATTCTTGAAGCTCTCCTTCAGTTTCTCCATTGTTGTTAAGGCACTGGTCAGTTCCACCTTGGCTTTGGAGGTCTCGGCTTGTTGCGACTTGATATTTTCTTGAAGGTCGGCGATTTGAGATTCCTTCTTGTTAAGATCAGCCTGCAAGAGACATGTAATTAATTACATAGCAGTGCATATTCAAAGTCCCAAGCACATAACAAGTAATATACTTGGCACTTGGGGGCTAATGTCTATTGCTTCTTATCAAAAAAAAAAATACAAGTCCCAAGCACTTAACAACTATCAGCTTGATGGTCAACCGGATTATAAAGGTCCTAAGTAAGAATTTTGAGCCTTACAGCATAATTAGTCTCAACTTAACATATTTATTAAGTCGGCCCTTGGGGGCTACACAGGCGAAATTGAAGATTTATTATTCTAAAGTCCCGGTTCATATTGACATTATAAACCGGCCCTTGCGGGCTAGTGGAGTTGATCTATATGGCTCTTGAAAGTTTGCAGAACATTCTATTCTTTTATGTCCAGTAAACTTGGCGGCTAAGGGAAGAATATTTATGCAGAGTTAACAGCATTTACCTCATATCGCTCCTTCATCATGTTCAGTAAACCGGCTTCATAATCACGGCTTGTGTACAAACGGTTTAAAAACCCAGAATGAATATCTTGGGCGCTGAGGTGGGCATAGCTTTCCAAGTCCGCCTTCCACTTGCCCTTGTCAACAGCAGAAAATTCTTCTTTGGCACTATGTTTTGACAGAGCAGTGGGGTTGTCTGGGGCTGTATACCTGACATCGGTAACTATAACATCGTCAGCTTTATCATCAGCAGCCTTAGTTGGGCTTGGTGGTTTATCAGCATGACCCATCGGATCAATTTCCATCTGCTCAACAAAGGTGTCATGATCTTGCGGTGGCGGATCATCAAGAATAGCTTCAGTATTTGTTTCAAATTGTTCCGCGTTCTTTTTTGGATCAGTTGGCGTGCTGTCATCAGCCGGTTTGTTCAATTTGGCCTTTTTACTGGGTCTGGCCTTGGCTCTGACAGAGACGCAAATAACAGGTTAGTATAATGACCAAGCATAAGGTATAAGGGGTTAGTTAAAAATGCTCACCCAGGAACAATTTTGAGGGTTGGAATTTGTGTCCCTGTGGACTCGCCAGAGGATGAATAGGAAGTTCCCTGATAGTTTAAATCAGACGGATTAAGAGGTTGTCGGAAATAACCCGCCTTGGGATAAGATGTGTCAGAAATAGAAGAGACCTCTGGGCGGCGTTTACGAACTGGCGAGTTCGGTAAACCGGAAGAAGTGACCACATGGCTGCTATGCCAGGTTGTGCGGCGAGCTTCGTGTTGCTGCTTCTTCAAAAGAAAGTTTGGATCCAAGTAAGCTAGGGGTGAGAAAATCTTATTTTCCGGCTTGCTTGTCGGGTTTTCTATGTGGGCAGAGGTTCTGAACCGGATGAGAGAATAGTTACCTCTACGTCATTTGCGCGGCTAGCTTCTGCGTCGTCCTGATAAAAATCATCGTCAATGAGATGTATGAAAAAAGAGCCAAGTGAATCAAGTTCTACCTCTGACTCTGGATTATCATCATCAATGTTTAACTCGGTAGGCTCGGTGTTTTTCTTCTTAGCAGGCTTCTTGTTGACCTTGGTCTTGACACGAGGTGTTTTGGCCGGTTTATCCTATGGTTTCTTCTTCCAGAACGGATCATCACCCTGCTTAAAGATTGAAAAAATCATAAGGGAGTATTAAGAATATGGATTAAAGCAAGAGTGGGGCAATTCTTACAGCTGGCAGTTTATTTGAAGCACAGAAAGGACTAAGTCCTGTCTTGCTACAGTCGGTCACCGGTTCATCCAACATCTTCTTGACAGATTCAGTAATTTCAGCATCAGTCAGCTGAATCTCAGTGTGGCGTTGAGGGTCTTTCACATCCCCTGCGTACTCACACATTAAACTGGGGCGACAGCTTAAAGGCAAAATGCTCCAAGATACCCAGCAACGGACAAAATCAATGCCTGTCAAACCGTTTGCCATAAAGGCTCTGAGCTTTGAAAGCTGTGGTGCATATTTGGACCGTTCCTTTGCATTGAGTCTTTGGGGGAATGGATGTGCATCGGTAAGCCGGTGAGCACGGTAACCCGGCAGGGATTCTCGCCAGCTGGAGATGTATCTTGGCAATAGAACCAAGTTTGATTCCAATCTTTGGGATGGCTATGATGCTGAGCGTGAGGGAAGCTGACGTCTTTTCTCTTCTGAATTGAAACCCCGCCAAGTTCAGTATTGGGCCCATCCGTAAATTCAGTATGGCGGTTTAAATAGAAGAAATCTCTGAACAGGTCGACTGTGGGCTCTTCTTGCAGGTAGGCTTCACAAAACACTTGAAAATTGCAAATATTGGACACGGAGTTAGGCCAAATATCTTGAGGGTGAAGGTGGAAGAAGTGAAGCACGTCACAGAATTTTTTTAATCCGGGAGGGCTGAACCCTCGACTCAGATGATCAACAAAAACGATCACTTCCCCATCCTTGGGCTCAGGAGGATTTTCTGGACCGGGGGCTCTCCAGTGGATGTCTTCCTTTTTCGCTAAAGCACCGGTTGCAACACACCCGTTCAGTTCTTCTTCTGTAACCCGGGATTGAACCCAGTTACAGGAATAAAAGGATTTGGCCATTTATACGATAACCTGGAAAAGATTTGTGCCGGTTTAAGGTCCATGTTTAACAGGCAAAAAGTGTTGAAGCATGCATAAATGTTAAACCGGACTGTGACGTTATCAAATCACAAAGACGAGCACTTGGCGGTTTAAGAGGGGACTAATGGTACCTGGCAGGTTATTATTTTCTAAGGTTAAACCGCCTACACGGATATTGAAAGTATAGATCTGAAGTTGGAAAATGGCTAAGTGTTGGAAAAACAGGTTTCACAGATTAATGCTATAATTGTGGATCTACGGTAGTTCAGATAATGGAAAAATCTAGACCTAAAAAGTTTCAGTACCTGAGCAGTTCATGTATTCAGATTGGATTTCTTATGCAAAAGGAGATGTTCTAATAAGCAAAAGTAAGTACCATGACCACCGCCGCACAGGAGGAGTGCCAAGTTTGAATCAAAAATTAAAAGCTACAGCGAAGAACGAGGATGAACTCCGATGAACTCGTGGAAACCCTAATGGGATCTAGGGGAAAAGGAAGGAAGAGGACTCACCAAAACTGTTAAGTAGCGGAGGCGCGCGGATGAACTCTGGTCGATTCAGGTTGATGCAGCGGCCGTTGTTGAGGCAGTGGCAAAGGTCGACAACGGCGGCGGAGCTCGGGCACTGAGGCGGTGCGAGGTGGAAGACAAAGACGAGGAGGCAAGGGGGAAAGTGAAAAGGACCCCTGGCCCTATTTATAAGGTGAATGGATAAGTGGCATGCATGGGAATTGAGGAGCTCTAAATTGGATATGTGACAGGACTGACGCCTCGATTTTCGGAGGTTCATTAAAAAGGAGATGCATATATGATTTCTGGATGTTTATAAAATTAATGACAGGTGACGTCATGGCGGGTTATCATGATCTCGGAAGATGACGTCACAGCGAGTTACAAATTTTTGCGAAGGTAATGAAGAAGGAATTTTCCTAAGTGTTGAAGATTGACATGAACAAGTTCAAATCAACCTGGGGCCTAATGTTGGGGATATAACTATTG
The DNA here is from genome assembly GCA_011799875.1 of Thinopyrum elongatum. NCBI lineage: Eukaryota > Viridiplantae > Streptophyta > Magnoliopsida > Poales > Poaceae > Thinopyrum > Thinopyrum elongatum. The sequence continues at coordinate 339,810,330 of CM022301.1, forward strand.
AGTATAAACCGCCCAGGAGGGGCCGGGTTATGCTCATAGTGATTTACCTGTATTGAAGCCCATGAAGACATAGAAGATGGCGACTTACGAAGGAGACTTAATAAGAAGGCCCAAAGCCCAAAGGCGAGTTAGGGCCCATAGATGTAAACCGCCATAAGTATATGACTTGTATTGTAAGATAGGAAAGAGGGGATACCAAACCGGACACGTTTATGAGCCGGCCGGGATTCTGTGAACCGCCGGGCGTCAACCTGTGTATATAAAGGTACGACTCGGCAGCGGTTGAGGGACGAGAGACAACAGATCGAGAGCCAGGTTAAGCATACTCGCTCCCTGGTCATCGAAACCCTAGCAATACCACCTCAAACTGGATTAGGCCTTCACCTTCACCGCAAGGGGCCAAACCAGTATAAACTCCCCGTGTCCTTTGTCCTGATTAACCCCTTTAAGCTAACCTCATTGCGATGGCTCCACGACTAAGTCCTCACACTAGGACATCTGCCGTGACGATTCCACGACACTTCCCGACTACGCCTAAGCCCTCTACACCTCTCCGTGAAGCCTCCCGACGCCAGAACCAGCCAGCCTCGCCACCCCTCGAGCTCCAGTATGGCGATAAGGCTGCCACGGCAGCGTGCTCATCCCATCCGCGCCACCCGCCTATTTATAGGCTGCCCCGAGCCCTCCTGAGCACACCAACCTCTCCCACTCTCCTCTCTGATCCTTCTCGCACTCGGAATCGAGCTCCCGAGACCTTCTTCCACCTCTCCGGCCGAATCGCCGCCGCCCTCGGCCGCGCTATGCAGCCCCACCTCTAGCCCTTCCCCGCCCCGACCAAGCTCTCCTCGGGAAGCTCCACTCTTCGGCGAGCTCTCCCATGCCCTCGCCCGACCTCTCCACCCACCGGAGCACCGTGCCTCATCGTCACCCGAGCCGCCGGCCGCCGCCAGCTACCGTCCGGCCACCTCCATCCATCGCCGCCTTTACCACGGGTATGTGCGGACGCGGCATCGCCCGGTGCATTCATCCCACCAATCGTCCAGTCCTCTCGAGAACAACGGCCGCCGGAACAAGCACCGGCACGTGCCTAGCCGAGCTCCTCCTCTGTTTCGAGAGGAGGGAGATGGACCTGCAGGCGGACCCCGCATGTAAGCGGCTGCTGGCGTGGGCCCGCTGGTTTAAGTGGAGGCGCCCGGCGCAAAGTCCGCTTCCCTGCCTTAAAAGCGTATTCTTTGCAAATACACTTTCTGTTTTTCGGTCAGGGGCCTATTGGTGAAGATTTTTCTTACAGATAGGTCCCTGCCAGAAAAACTATTGTAACTTCTTTCCCGTAACTCCAATCGAGGTGAATCCAAAGCAGACTTCTTCATCTCTTCGAGCCCGTCGTATTGGTATCATTTTCACTATGTGGTCCCACTATGAAAATGACCATTTTGCCCTTGCCCGTGAACAGCCCCCTTCGAGAGAGAACTGTTTCCGGCAATCGTTTCCGCGGACTCTCCGCACTTCTCCTCAATGGTTCCTTCACCCCCAGGCAAGCCACAACTCTCATCTGCATCATCGCATTGCAATGTCATAGTTTAACTATTTACTTTATCAGCAAGAATGAGTTACTTCTGTAATGAACTGGATTATGCACTGCTGGAGTTAATTCTTGGATAGGTGACCACCATGCTGAGTACCGGATTACTAGTGACTAGTAGTTTACCCACTTGTTGATACTATCATGTTGAGATCACTGTCTATGATTATTTCGGAGTTCACCCGGCAGTTTGAGAACATGAATTAGTAGCAGTGACTTAAGCATACTGGATATCGGAAGGTCAGCTATGACGGAAATATTATTCGGAGATGTGATATTTAGTCGGTTGACCTTGAGTCACCTGTCCGGACTTATCCGTGCAGCCACATTTGCCGGTATGGGATGACCTTGACTTGGTCTGATCACGTGCTCTTTCACCGGTACCGCCCGACAGGGAAGGTTATGCATGCGCGCTACCCTGGCCCGATAGGCGGCGATAGCCTTGTGAGCCCAGTTGAGTTATATGGTACCAGGTCCCCGTTTGGGACAGCTTGTTAGCCACGACGATGGCAGGTGTCACGCGGTGACACAGGGTCCACCCAGGGCAGGACTCTGGGGGAGGATGATTGCCGGTGGTACGGTGGAAGAGTCACGGGTCAGGCAGGTTTCGTTGGAGCAATGCTAGTCCACCCGAATGGGATCACGAGGTCAGGTGCTTCATGGTGTGGGTAAAGTGCGCAACCTCTGCAGAGTGTAAAATCTATTCGAATAGCCGTGTCCACGGTATTGGACAGTCCGTCTAGACCTCTTTAGGTGGTCAACCATAGTAGTGACAATGATGGAAGAACTCGTCATAAGATCAGAAGTACTCAGTGGATCGTGAGTATTATGAGGGTTGTGAGACAACCCGGAAGAGAGTAAGTTCGTCAGACCTGCAGTGCAGATGGTATCAGGAATATGATATGTTAGCCATGGGATGGCTATGAGATGAGTGGTCGGATGACCACATGATTGGTATTGGATTTGGAACAGGTTCGGATTGGGTCCTGAGATTACTTGGAGTATGGATTAAACTACTTAATATGCTTTACCTTACTGCATTTACTTCAAAAGTTATCTTGCTAGATAACCCAGCTTGTTAATCTTGGTTGATATGATGTTGTCTTGCCTTAATGCTGATGTTTGCTGTGAGCTTGTGAGTACATTCAAAGTAATCACCTGGCGTGTCATGCCAGTTTGCAGGTCATGCCATGATTGCTTGCTTGTCGAGGATCCCGAGTTTGCGACCTAGGATACATGTTCTAGCCAGAGTCCCTGTGGAGTGGAGTCCATCACCGTCGTTGCTGTTCCGCTGCTGAGAGAGTTTCTCCGCGGTTAGCATAGAGCTACCCCGGGCAGGCGTAGTGTCGCCGTGCCGATGTAATCCTTGTACCCTTTGTAATCGTATCCATTGTAATAAAGAGCTGATTTGTTCTATGCCAACAGTGCCGTATTCCATAGGACTTGTCCCTGGGCTGGAATACGGGGCGTTCTGGTTTACTCTGAGCCGGGGTGCCACAGAAGTTGGTATCAGAGCAGGTCTGGCTATAGGATGCGCGGTCTAGGTGCGAGCATTAGTAATCGTTAGTATAGGATCCAGTTGGTTTGCTGCACTTGTTTGTGGCATTTGGTTGTACATAGCATGCATATAGACTAGATATCTTATTACTAGCGATGGATCTGGCGAGTGTAGGTGGCATCGGTTTCGATTCACTACCTGCGCTCTCCAGTTTGCATATTTGTTCCTTGGTGTGGTGTCATCTTCGTCCTAGCGGAGTGATGCCAAGGTGCTTGGTGGTGTCGATCCCTTGTCGGATTGATGCATCGGTACCACACCAATATATTCTCTTCAGCCACCCCTATCATTTCGGTGATAGACAAGTTCTATCCCAGATCATGCCATTCCGCTAGCCGCTTCGGCAACCCTTACTGATCCTTGTTATCAGAAAAGGGCAATGCCCGTAAGCCTTGCTTACACCAATTTTCTTCCACACATTGATTCACTTTTGTGCACCTCGCCACAGCATGTTAGACCGTAATACCGGAGTTCTTGCGAGATTTGTGTGCTTAAGTAGGAATGCATATTAATGCTATGAATAGCTGTAGAATGTGATATTGCTTGGGTATGTGATCTTGCTGCTTTGTGTGCTTTTGTTTAGTCATTTCTTTTGTTCTTTTTGGGCCCTTGGTGTTACCTTATTTTCCCCTTATGGAAGTTACTCACCGACCCTGAACCCAAAGAGTCAGTGAAGAGACAACCATTTGGAAGCTCAGCTCAGCAATATGAAATTTTTAGCAGACTGCGTTATATCAGGAATATCGGGCCTGAATACAAATGATATCCTAGCTGGATTGATTATCAGCATCAAGTATACCTCAATGAGCAATCTTCACAGCAGCAATGATCGAACCAGCAAGAAGGCAAACCGTGTATATGATCAACAGTACATTTCGAGTTAAAGGTATGATTCATATACAAGGTTTGAGTCTGCTATGAGTATGATTTGAAACCTGCTATATTTTGAAAGCAAGCCAGCATGTGCTATGAACTTAGTGTTCAGCAAGAAGGATAGCCGAATATCTTGTATGCATAATAGTGAGCTGTTTGGGACGCGGATGAACCCTTGCCCGTCTTTCTTTGGTGACGGCACCACGCCTATGTTCTGAGCTGTTTCTGGCCGTCCGGGGTGGATGCCGATTTTTATTTCTCTTGTCAGCAACTGGCCCGTGTTCTGAGCTACTTTTCGGCCGTCTCGAGCAGTTATTGAATTTCTTTCCGTAGCAATGACCCTATTCTCTGAGCTGTTCTTCGGCCGTCTTAGGGAGTTGCTACTTTCTTCTTATCAACACCGTCTCATGCTCTGTGCTACTTTTCAGCCTTCTTGAGTCGGGGTTGAGTTACTCCAGTAATGTCCCAGATCTGAGTTGTAAAGACCATTCTGGTGGCTACTGGTTTATTTACCGGTTTTATTCAAGGGTTCAGACGATCGTTACCCTATAGCTACAACTTGTAAAGTGATGTGCCTGCCGGAATATTGCACTTGACAACACCCATGGTCACACGGAGAATCAAGAACACATAAGGCCAAGTTCTTTCAGCAAAGGGTCCAGGCAAAGAGAACTATAATGAAAAAGCAAGATTGGCCATACAGATATTGTAATGGTTGCAAGAGCAACATGGTACAAATACTCCGGACAGTCTGGCTCGGTACCAGTCACCATGGGTACACACCCATGGGGTTTATTCTGTTTGCAAGGACCCCATATCGAGACAACCCTCCTAGCCAACCAGATATGCTCAGAATTGTCAGAAGAGGGCAACCAAGCTGGTCAAGTCAGCCGAAAGATTAACTCGGCAGTTGGATTACAGCAACCGCATCAAAGCATTGCACGGCCTACTATGTACTTAGAGATACCGACAGACTGAGTAATCAGAAGGATGAACAACAGTCTCGAAGTCTGTGTCCTCACAGATAGGAATTAGTTAAAGACTAACCTGCCGTGAACAAGATTCTGCTGCCAGGACCACTGTCAGTCAAGTCTATGGATAATATCACAATAAGACCGTACACCTTTATGCTGGTCACGACAGGTGACAGTCAAATATTTGGTAGGAGCCTTATACCCAAGACAGTGAAGATACCCAAGATGACCCCGCAATCCGTGCGAGAAGTCAGATTCCGCTAGGAGAACGGTATGATTTACAGTACTATTTTGAACCTGAAGGACTCACAGCCATTTGAAGCCACCCAATGCAATGAGTAAAGGATTTCGTGTCCACCAAGAGAATCTGCTCACAACTCAGTAAACGGTCAATCATATTGGACCTCGTCATGACACGTCCATGAAGAACCACACTCGGATTTACGAGCAGGGCACATAGTTTGGTCCGGATAATTTATTGCCCCAGACAGGTCAGCAGACACAAAAGGATTGAAGTCAGAGTAACATATGAGGTAAGAATTACAGGAAAAGGTTCCAGTAAAGCAAACCACCCCGAAGCAAGGCAGTCAGTCATATGAAACTCAGTGGGAGCATTATACAAAGGTAAAAAGGAAACCCGAGTTGGAAACGGTTTCCTCAAGTGGAAATATTCATGTTTGATCCATGAGTAACCAAATCTCGAGGACGAGATTTCTTTACGGGGGGTAGGTTTGTAACACCCTGGATTTTGCCCATTTCCTTTTCTTTTGATTTTGGCCCGAATTCGCTTTTCTGTGGCTCGGCAGTCTTGCAACCTGGAGGGATCACCCTTGATTCCTCTTCCCAAGTGGCTTGCCAACCTCAAAACCATCCCAAGACCTTCCCATTTCCATCTTGGACCAATCCCAATATTCTTTTTCTTGGGAATATTCCTTTTTCTATTAAAGGAATAACCCTGTTGCTCTGGGTTGTGAAGCAACCCACATTTCCATCATTTCAAAGATTCCCAAATAATTCTCATAAATTGTTTGGGATATATCCTCCACAAATATGTCAAATCCTTCCTTGCCATGTTCAAAAATATTCCTTTTCTGATTCTGCCCTATCTGTCAGATTGAGAAGCAAGTACCATTTATATTTGCTTGCTTGCTCTCAAGATTTTTGTGAACTCTTTCATATCCATATCATTTCCACAGACAAAAATTCAACTTCATTTGGATAGTAAATCTCTCTTGGCTAATTTCGAAAGTTTTTGGGCAACTGGAATCTTTGTGAAGCAAGTGCTAGCTAGGAGAATCCAAATGAGTTGAAATTTTTCAAGCATCTTCATATGCTCAAATCATGGCTCTCCACCAAGTTTCAACCCTATCCAATCATCTATGTGAGCATAGCATCAAATCTTGGTTTCTGGTCAGATTTTCACATTGTGAAGCAACTATAATTTATATTGCTCCATAATTGTTGAAAATTTACCAGAACATTCTCCTACCCATATAACCAATCTCCAAAAAAATTGGGCTCATTTAATCTTCCCAATAATTCCCTAAAATTTTCCTAAGATTCTGGTCAGAGAGGATAGCTGTGAAGGAAGTACCATTTTGGCTTGTCCAAATGGCATGAAATTTTTATGGCATTCTCATATGACCAAATCATCATGTTCTACCAAATTTTAACCCAATTGGCTACTCCATGTGAGTGGCACATCAAGATCAAGCTCCTGGACCAGATTGGTCAGTTGCAAAGCAACTATATTAAATCTTGGTCCATTTCTCTCCAAATTCCACAGGACTGTGGTTCTTCCTATCCTAACACTCCAAGACATTTTCTTTGGATCTTATCACTTCTCTGCTCCCCACAGCTTCATGCCCAAGTTTGCTACAGCAAACTTCAGATGAACACTACCATCAAACCACAGTTCCTATCATCGATCCATCACCGCCCAGAGACTGTGCCTTGGAGGGACTACACATTGGACATGATGTGGCCGGTCAGGGTGCACCGCGTGCGCCAGTGCACGCGGTGACCACGTGGCTGGCATACCAGCCAGCGTGCTCTTGCGATGGAATCGCTCGGTTTCGTCGCGCTCCTCATCTCCCTCGCCACCTAACGATGTCCAGCAGCTTCCCCTTGGCCTCGTCCTTGCTCTGGAACCCTCTCCCCCTCTAGTTTCTTTCTCCTCACGCCACGGCGATCGCCGTCGCTATTCTGCCCGTGAGCGCACATGACACCATTGTCGTTTTCCTCTCCCTCGAGCCTTCCCTACTACGCCTGAGCCCTCTACACCTCTCCGCGAAGCCTCCCGACGCCAGAACCAGCCAGCCACGCCACCCCTCGAGCTCCAGTATGGCGATAAGGCCGCCATGGCGGCGTGCTCATCACATCCGCGCCGCCCGCCTATTTATAGGCTGCCCGAGCCCTCCTTAGCACACCAACCTCTCCCACTCTCCTCTCTGATCCTTCCCGCACTCGAAGTCGAGCTCCCGAGACCTTCTTCCACCTCTCTGGCTGAATCGCCGCCGCCCTCTGCCACGCTGGGCAGCCCCACCTCCAGCCCTTCCCTGCCCTGACCAAGCTCTCCTCGGGAAGCTCCACTCTCCGGCGAGCTCTCCCATGCCCTCGCCCGACCTCTCCACCCACCGGAGCATCGTGCCTCATCGTCACCCGAGCCGCCGGCCGCCAATAGCTACCGTCCGACCACCTCCGTCCATCGCCGCCTTAACCACGGATACGTGCGGATGCGGCATCGACCGGCGCATTCAACCCGCCGATCATCCGGTCCTCTCAAGAACCACGGCCGACGGAACAAGCACCGGCACGCGCCTGGCCGAGCTCCTCCTCTGTTTCGAGAGGAGGGAGATGGACCTGCAGGCGGACCCCGCCTGTAAGCGGCTGCTGGCGCGGGGCCGCTGGTTTAAGTGGAGGCGCCCGGCGCAAAGTCCGCTTCCCTGCCTTAAAAGCGTATTCTTTACAAATACGCTTTCTGTTTTTCAGTCAGGGGCCTATTGGTGAAGATTTTTCTTACAAATAGGTCCATGGCAGAAAAACTATTGTAACTTTTTGCCCGTAACTCCAATCGAGGTGAAACCAAAGCCCACTTCTTCGTCTCTTTGAGCCCGTCGTATTGGTATCATTTTCACTATGTGGTCCCACTATGAAAATGACCATTTTGCCCTTGCCCGTGAACAGCCCCCTTCGAGAGAGAACTGTTTTCGGCAATCGTTTCCGCGGACTCTCCTTCTCCCCGATGGTTCCTTCACCCCCAGGCAAGCCACAACTCTCATCTGCATCATCGCATTGCAATGTCATAGTTTAACTGTTTACTTTATCAGCAAGTATGAGTTACTTGTGTAATGAACTGGATTATGCACTGCTGGAGTTAATTCTTGGATAGGTGACTACCATGCTGAGTACCGGATTACTAGTGACTAGTAGTTTACCCACTTGTTATACTATGATGTTGAGATCACTGTCTATGATTATTTTGGAGTTCACCCGGTAGTTCGAGAAGATGAATTAGTAGCAGTGACTTAAGCATACTGGATATCGGAAGGTCAGCTATGACGGAAATATTATTCGGAGATGTGATATTTAGTCGGTTGACCTTGAGTCACCTGTCCGGACTTATCCGTGCAGCCACATTTGCCGGTATGGGACGGCCTTGACTTGGTCTGATTGCGTGCTCTTTCACCGGTACCGCCCGACAGGGAAGGTTATGCGTGCGCGCTACCCTGGCCCAGTAGGCGGCGATAGCCTTGTGAGCCCAGTTGAGTTACATGGTACCAGGTCCCCTGTTTTGGATAGTTTGTTAGCAACGACGGTGGCTGGTGTCACGCGGTGACACAGGGGCCACCCAGGGCAGGACTCCGGGGGAGGATGATTGCCGGTGGTACGGTGGAAGAGTCACGGGTCAGGCAGGTTTTGTTGGAGCAACGCTGGTCCACCCGAATGGGATCACGAGGTCAGGTGCTCCATGGTGTGGGTAAAGTGCGCAACCTCTGCAGAGTGTAAAATCTATTCGAATAGCCGTGTCCATGGTATTGGACAGTCCGTCCAGACCTCTTTAGGTGGTCAACCATAGTAGTGATAATGATGGAAGAACTCGTCGTAAGATCAGAAGTACTCGGTGGATCGTGAGTATTATGAGGGTTGTGAGACAACCCGGAAGAGAGTAAGTTCGTCAGACTTGCAGTGCAGATGGTATCAGGAATATGATATGTTAGCCAATGGGATGGCTATGAGATGAGTGGTCGGATGACCACATGATTGGTATTGGATTTGGAACAGGTTCGGATTGGGTCCTGAGATTACTTGGAGTATGGATTAAACTACTTAATATGCTTTACCTTACTGCATTTACTTCAAAAGTTATCTTGCTAGATAACCCAGCTTGTTAATCTTGGTTGCTATGATGTTGTCTTGCCTTAATGTTGATGTTTGCTGTGAGCTTGCGAGTACATTCAAAGTACTCACCTGGCATGTCATGCCAGTTTGCAGGTCATTGCATGATTGCTTGCTTGTCAAGGATCCCGAGTTTGTGACCTAGGATACGCGTTCTAGCCAGAGTCCCTGCGGAGTGGAGTCCATCACTGTTGTTGCTGTTCTGCTGCTGAGAGAGTTTCTCCGCGGTTAGCATAGAGCTACCCCGGGCAGGCGTAGTGTCGCCGTGCCGATGTAATCCTTGTACCCTTTGTAACCATATCCATCGTAATAAATACGTGATTTGTTCTATGCCAACAGTGCCGTATTCCAGAGGACTTGTCCCTGGGCTGGAATACGGGCCGTTCCGATTTACTCTGAGCCGGGGTGCCACAGTTCACCCCGACTCCGCCGGAAGGAGCAGTGCTGGGATTACCAAAGATCCCGGGCGTTGCACCCTTGGCAGGCGCCGGAAGTCCCAGGAGCCTCGTCGTCAATTTGGCGAACATCGGTGTCTTGTGGTCAGGGCAAGCACTCTCCACCAAATGGCCAGCTCATGTGGGAGAGGCGGGCGCCTCACCGTCTCGAAGGAGCATAACGACTCCCACACTGTGGACAGTTCGGCGCCCACACCCCCGACCGCTGCATCTCCTGCGTCCTCGGACCAGACTCACTCCCCCAGCGTCAATGCAAGCGTTCAGCATCATAAACCCCAAGCTAGAGCCCAGGACCCGGCCCCGGCCTCTCCCCTCAACATAACAAAGAAGAAGGCTAGAAATATAGAAAGAGAGGTGCGTTGATGGACGCCTCTGCTTCATCCTTGCCCCCTCTTTTATAGGCAAGCTGGGGCTGGGGGCTGATCCTGCACCCCCGCCCCAGAGGGGTTTCTTTCTGATCCGACCCATCCAAGCTACTGCTGACGGCCGGATCCGATCGCCGCCCCCTCACACCAACCAAGGAAGGCCGAGCTCCTGCCATGACTCTCTCTCCTGCGCCACGCGCCTCCATCACCTACCCCACTCAATGCTTGCAGCATACGTGGCAAAGGATAAGGACGTGGTGGGAAGAGTGAATTGGCAGTTACTCCCCTGTGCATTAAAGTCATTCATGGGCCATTACAAAGGTGGCCCCACTGCAATTGACATCACACGACGCACGGGAAAACCGGAAACTGACTCAAGCACAGGTTAATGGAGAAGCAAAGGAGATCTCGAAGGACGAGCTACCACGACCCGCTCGCCTATGTACTAGATAGGGCCTACCCCGACGACGCTCGGCAGTGCGTTCAGGCCAGACCCGGGGGCCCCTGTCGGTGCATGATGTTTGCTTGAACTACGTCGGTACTTCCCCAAAGAGGAAGGGATGATGCAGCACAGCAACGGTAGGTATTTCCCTCAGTGATGAGACCAAGGTTATCGAACCAGTAGGAGAACCAAGCAACACTACGTAAACAGCACCTGCACACAAAGAACAAATACTTGCAACCCAACGTGTTAAAGGGGTTGTCAATCCCTTTCGGGTAACGGCGCCAGAAATTGGCAAACGGACGTGAGATAAATTGTAGTAGGTTGGATAAATAGATCATGAATAAAATAAAGCAAAGTAAAATATTTTTGGGTTTTTAGAAATATAGATCTGAAAATAAAAGTGGCAAATAAATAAAAAGGCAAATAGCAAAATAGATCTAAAAATATATGATGAGAAAATAGACCTGGGGGCCGTAGATTTCACTAGTGGCTTCTCTTGAGAAAAATAGCATACGGTGGGTAAACAAATTACTGTTGGGCAATTGATAGAACTTCAAATAATTATGATGATATCCAGGCAATGATCATTATATAGGCATCACGTCTAAGATTAGTAGACCGACTCCTGCCTGCATCTACTACTATTACTCCACACATTGACCGCTATCCAACATGCATCCAGTGTATTAAGTTCATGGAGAAACGGAGTAATGCAATAAGAATGATGGCATGATGTAGACAAGATCTATTTATGTAGAAATAGACCCCATCTTGTTATCCTTAATAGCAATGATACATACGTGTCGATTCCCCTTCTGTCACTGGGATCAAGCACCGTAATATCGAACCCATCACAAAGCACCCCTTCCCATGGCAAGAAAAATCGATCTAGTTAGCCTAACTAAACCAAAGATTCGAAGAAGAAATACGAGGCTATAAGCAATCATGCATATAAGAGATCAAAAGACTCAAATAACTTTCATGGATAAAAACATAGATCTGATCATCAACTCAAAGTTCATCGGATCCCAACAAACACACCGCAAAAAAGAGTTACATCAAATAGATCTCCAAGAGACCATTGTATTGAGAATCAAAAGAGAGAGAGGAAGCCATCTAGCTACTGCCTACGGACCCGTAGGTCTACAATGAACTACTCACGCATCATCGGAGAGGCACCAATGAGGATGATGAACCCCTCTGAGATGGTGTCTAGATTGGATCTGTGGTTTCTGGAACTTGCAGCGGCTAGAATTGATTTTCGTCGACTCCCCTAGGGTTTCTGGAATATTGGGGTATTTATAGAGCAAAGAGGCGGTGCGGGAGGTGGCCGAGGTGGGCACAACCCACCTGGGCGTGCCTGGGCCCCCAGGCGCGCCCTGGTGGGTTGTGCTCCCCTCGGAGCCCCCCTCAGGTACTTTCTTGGCCCAACTTGTGTCTTCTGGTCTAGAAAAAATCAACAAAAAGTTTTGCTGCGTTTGGACTCCGTTTGGTATTGATTTCCTGCGAAGTAAAATACAAGCAAAAAAACAGCAACTGGCACTGGGCACTATGTCAATAGGTTAGTCCCAAAAAATGATATGAAGTTGCTATAAAATGATTGTTAAACATCCAAGAATGATAATATAACAGCATGGAACAATAAAAAATTATAGATACGTTGGAGACGTATCAGCATCCCCAAGCTTAATTCCTGCTCGTCCTCGAGTAGGTAAATGATAAAAATAGAATTTTTGACGTCGAATGCTGCCTAACATGTTCATCACATATTCTTTTCTTTGTAGCATGGACATTTGGACTTTTATATGATTCAAAGCAATAGTCTATTTTTGACATGAAGATTTCAATACTCAAGCATATCAACAAGCAACCATGTCTTTCAAAATATCAACACTAAAGCAAGTTATCCCTAGCCCATTATGCTCAATCATTGATCCATTCATGAAACACACTCGCATATTAGCTACACCCAATGCTAAAGTACGATCATAGTGCCCCTTAGTTGGTGCTTTATAAGAGAAGATGGAGACTCAAAACAAAATAAAAATTGCATAAAGTAAAAGAATGGCTCTTCGCAGAGGGAAGTAGGGTTTTGTAGAGGTGCTAGAGCTAAAACGAAAAAAGTAGTGACAAAACATTTTGGGTGGCATGCTTTTCCTATCAACGAAAATGATCACGTAGTTCCCAATACTTTCCATGCTAGATATATCATAGGCGGTTCCAAACAGAAAATAAAGTTTATTCCTTTTTCCACCATACTTTCACTTTCCATGGCTAGCCGTATCCACGGGTGCCCTCCATACCAACAATTTCCAAGGAATTTATTATTTGACAACATAAAGTAAATTCATTTTTCATTTCAAGACTGGGCATCCCTAATACCTTTGCCATACTCTTGTGCAATGACAAGTGAATAAACACTCATCTTGAGAATAACACATCTAGCATGGAAATATATCAGCCACCCCCTACCATTTCATGAGCGGTACGAGCACACAAAAGAGAAATTTATTTTGAAATTAGAGATGGCACGTACAAATTTGCTTAGAACGGCACTGAAATACGCCATATAGGTAGGTATAGTGGACTCATATGGCAAAACTAGTTTAAGGATTTTGGATGCACAAGTAGTGATCGTACTTAGTGCAAATGAACGCTAGCAAAAGATTGAGAAGCATCCAACCAAGAAACGAAAAATCTCATAAGCGAGCATTAAGCATAACTAACACCGAATAATGCACCACAAGTAGGACGTAATTTCATTGCATAACTATTGACTTTCGTGCTTGCATAGGGAATCACAAACCTTAACACCAATATTATTACTAAAGCATAATTACTCATCAACATGACTCACATATTATATGAACATCTCACAAAACTATTACAAGGAATCAAGTTTATTTTGTCCAATGATCTTCATGAAAGTTTTTATTATATCCCTCTTGAATATCTATCACTTTGGGACTAGTTTAATGTGTTGCTTTTGATAGCTCAAACAAATCTAAGTGAAGAGCATGAGCATAAAAATTTTCTTCTCTCAAAATAATTTAAGTGAAGCAAGAGAAAATTTCTAAAAAAAATTACTAACTCTCAAATAAATCTAAGTGAAGCATGAGAGCATTTCTTCAAAAATACTAAAGCACATCGTGCTAAAAAAAATATAAGTGAAGCACTAGAGCAATTCCATAGCTCATAAAGATTTAAGTGAAGCATAGAGAGCAATTCTAACAAGTCATAGCATAATTTTGGCTCCCTCAAATAAGTGTGTCCAGCAAGGATTCATGACTTAAAATAAAAAGCAAAACAAGCAAAGACTCATATCATACAAGATGCTCCAAGCAAAACTCATGATATGTGACGAATAAAAATATAGCTCCAAGTAAAATACCGATGGTCGTTAGAAAAAAGAGGGGATGCCACTCGGGCATCCCCAAGCTTAGTTGCTTGCTTCTCTTTGGATAATGGCTTGGGGTGCCATGGGGCATCCCCAAGCTTAGGCTCTTCTTACTCCTTATTCCTTCATCCATCGTAATCTCACCCAAAACTTGAAAACTTCAATCACACAAAACTTAACAAAACCTTCGTGAGATCCGTTACTATAAGAAAACCAATCTTTACTTTAAGTACTGTAGAAAACCCATTCAAATTTTGTTCTTGCATTATATCTACTGTATTCTAACTTTACCATGGCTCATACCCCCCGATAAAAACCATAGATTCATCAAAATACGCACACAATGCAAAGAAAACAGAATCTGTCAAAAACAGAACAGTCTGTAAAGATGCGAACAGTTCTCATACTTCTGTAACTCCAAAAATTCTGAGAAATTAGGACAACATAGGTCATTTGTATATCAATATTACTCTTGCCTACCTCATAGGGGTTGCTGTGCTTATATTCTTCATTGAATTATGGGGCCAATGATTCTCTGAACACAGTCATTCCCGTGTACGAGTGGCTCGCATGAACTGATTCACTGGACTGCATGCTCACAACATATGCGGGTGTAGTTGAATCCTTTTATAACCACTGAGTTCTGAGGTGGATGTGTGTCCTGACTAGTTCTTGCTTCTAACAAGCTTGTTGTAGGCACGATAGCGTGTTGAAGAAGGCTGTGTATCGTGCTTCAGAAGTTTTCCTTCATGTGACTTACTGCGGAAGGTTAGGTGCCTTATGCCAGAAGCTTTCCGTGGTAGCACACTGTGGAAGATGGAAGTGTCGCACCCCAGAAGATTTTCTCACCACGTGGCGTACCAAGGAAGATTGGCAGTCTGGCGTCGTAAGCTTCTCTCGGTAGCTTGTGGAGGAAGGCTAGGTTTCATATACCAGAAGTCTTTCACGGTGATATGTGGTCAGATCTATGGCCGATTCTGGCTTCTTTCTGAAGTATCCGGAATTTACTCCATGGCGGAGCCAAATTTGGTATAGGCCATACCTTGACTGAGGATATTCCATTGATCACACACATCGCTTGTCCTTCTGCTGGTCTGCTCATTGCCACTGTAAAGGTTGCAGAACTGATGCATACTTCACGTGGATAATTAATTCGGAATACCCTTTGCATTCAAACCAAGGGTTGCCGATAAGTAGTTGACAGATAATTCCATTTGGTTCAGCTGAACTTCCATCATGTTAGGTGCTCCTTGATTCTGGATGCTTGGAAGCTCAGTGATTCTGGACAACCGTGAGCTCATTCATATTCCTTGCAAACCTTGTCACAGTGCCCAGAAAATTTTGCATTTGAACCGGTGAATTCCAGAATATGCTTTGACCTTTGTACTAACGTACCGGAGTTTTGTTGCTGCTCTTGGCACCTTCGCATTCTTGAAATATGTCTTCAGTGGCCAGTAAATGATTCTTGAGTCCATTGGGGAAAGACTCGGTTCATTCCTGGTAGCTCATCTGACTACTTAGATGTGATCTATTCTGAGGCAAACTCTCTCTCAGGTATGCTCTAGCCTTGTCTGCTGCACACAAATTCTGCTTCTATCCCATTCTTTATTCTTGACAGATTCCGGTGTTGCTATTCTGAATACCAGGCAGTTGGCTTGACTTGACTCTTGCTGAGTTGGGATTATTGGGTATTATCCCAGTCGTATGCTGGTCTTCTTGACGGCACTTGCAGATGGATCCAGTCGAAGCGAAGAAACGGAACTGACAAAAGAAACAAAAACCGCGAGAAACCAAAAAGCAAATAAAGCTCAAATTTTTGCGGACCTTATACATGTGGCCGAAGATCCACTAGCATAACTAGTATAGCGCACTCGATGCACCTCTGAGGACTTAGAAGCGAAACCATACAGTGCTCCTAGTAGCAATGGTGCCAAGCTTCTACTACTTCTCGAGGGAACATCATACTTGATGCACAATGGCTATGGTCATGCGATTCTAGGGTTATTGGGGAGAGATGGAATTTATAAGTGTTTCCCAAAGGAAACTAGAGTTAAGGAGAGAAATGCCATGGTTAGCAAGCAGGGTAAGGATATCTGGTTTACCTAGGGGGTTCAGGGCTCACGGGTCGTTGCCGGGTGCGAATATTCCACACCGGAGGCAAGGTCACGAGAGTTGGGGTCTGAAGGAGCCAAAAACCTAGGGGGTTGCCTTATGATCAATAGTTGCCATGCCAGGTTGGCAAAGGATGGCTGAAATCCATCTGGGCATTCTACTGAGCACAAGACAATGAAGTCCAGCTAGGGGTAACCTATATTCAGCCTGGCTGCTCTGATACCATCCATTGTGGCGCCTCGCCTGATTACCACTGTAGCCAGACGGTCGCCACGCATACCAGCCCAGGAAATCACTTTGGCATGCGCTTTTACAACAAGTATCAAGAACACAGGCATTTCTATTAATGGGTATATAAGTCTTACATGGTAGTTACAAAGGGGTGGCAGCGGAAAAGCTCTATCTAAGGCAGCAGGGTCTTGGTGCGGCTCCAATCCACAGGGATCTGACTGGGTTACTCTCCTAGCCCACGAATGCTCCAGCTCCTCGTCGACGGACGACAGATCCTTATGTGAACCTGGCCACATTGAAGGCTGCTAAGTACTTTTGAATGTACTTGCAAGCAAACCAAACTAACATATACACCAAGCAATGCAATCCATGGCATTCAAGCATGTATTTGTTATTAGAGCAACATTAATTATCATGGCATAGCATAATATACCTATCTAGCAAGATTAACCATCAAGTCATAACAGGTTTATTCAGCAAGATAACTACTAAGGTAGAATACAGTAAAGTAAAGCATATCAAGTAAATAATCCATACTCCGAATAATCTCATGATCCAATCTGAATCTGATCCAAACCAATCCAAGTCTTTTGGTCATCCGACCATCTCTTCCATAGCCATCCCATGCCTAACATACCATACTCCTGACAATATCTGATGTCTGTGCAAGACGAGTTCGTCCATCATTATTACCAGTATTACAGTTGACCACCTAGTGAGGTCTGGACGGGCTGTCCAATTCCGTGGACATGGCTATTCGAATAGATTTTACACTCTGCAGAGGTTGCGCACTTTACCCACAGTATGGAGCACTGACCTCGTGATCCCGTTCGGGTGGACTAGTGTTGCTCCAACGAAACCTGCCTGACCCATCAATCTCCCATCGTACCACCGGCAATCATCCTCCCCCGGAGTCAAGCCGTGGGTGGCCCCTGTGTCACTCCGTGACACCTGCCACCGTCGTGGCCAAACTAAACTGTCCCAAATGGGGATGGGTACCCAAACAACTCAACTGGGCTCACAGGGTTATTGCCGCCTACCTGATCAGGGTAGCACGCACGCATAACCCTCCCTGCATGGAGGTACCGGTGAAAGAGCATGGAGCCTGACCAAGTCAAGGCCGTCCCATACCGGCAAATGTGGTTGCATGAATAAGCCCGGACAGGTGACTCAAGATCAACCGCTATGTTTAGTTTTTAGCAAGTACTTAACCGGCAGGGATATCCATCATGAATAACTTGACCTGGTGTTAACTATGTATGGAATAACAATTGCATAACATAACAACCTATCTCTGTATAACATCATAACGAGTCCTTAGTGCGGTAATGATAAACATGTTCAAATAATGTAAATGATGAATACAAACTAACAGGAATTTAAGTAGTTCTAGCACGGGCATCATTATTAGGTTAAACACACAAGAATAACATAGAGCAATGCTTTAGGGCATATATCAGATGGTCGGCTTGCCTAGGGTCAAAGAAATACTCCGGGAAGAAGTGCAGTGAAGCCGCGAAAGAATTCGCCGGAAAAGGTTCTCCCTTGAAGGGGGCTGATGTAGGGCAAGGGCATAATGGTCATTTTCACAGTGTGTAAACATTATGAAAATTACTTCATCTAAACGGGCTCGACGAGACGAAGACGTGGGCGTTGGATTCACCTGATTCGGAGTTACGGGCAGAAAGATATAAAGGTTTGTCTGCCAGGGACCTTTTTGTAAAGAAAGTATTTACCATCGGGTCCCTGCCAGCGCTACGGGTGGCGCCTTTACTGGAATTACGCTTTCGGTAAAAGAAAACAAGCACCACTCCAGTACGTCTCCTTTTACCGAAAACGTATTTCGCAGGACTCCGTCTCCACTTATCCAGCTGGACAGCCGTCTCTCGCCGACAGGTGGGACCGATGAGGAGGTGGGGCCCGCTGGCAGGGTTGTCTTCCTCCTCTCGCACATGCGCGCCTGGCCGAGAGAGCAAGGGAGATCGACGGCGACCCCCGGTGACTCCAGCCACCTCTCGCAAGGCCCGACCTACCGGCGAGCTCAGCGCGATGAGGCGGAGCCATTCCCGGTAGTAGAAGACGTCGGGGAGCTCGTGGTTGAGGAGGAGAAGTGCCACGGTGGAAGAGAGCTCCGGGTGGAGATGGGCATGGCACTCCGGTGGGGGAGAGGAGGGGGCGAGGCCACTGAGAGGTTCGTCGGGGCTTAGTGAACCGAGTGGTGGTGGTAGGAGGGGAAAGAGAGCTCCGGCTTGCCCAAATTTAATCGAAGCCGAGCGGCGGCCACGGCGGCAATGTGGTGGCTCCGGTGGGCAGGGAGGCTGGGCGAGGGCACATGCAGGGTGCTAGGAGGGAGAGGAAGGAACTGGGGTGATTGGGGATGCCCGGGGAGGCTCAGGGCCGTGGCTTTTTATAGCCGGCCGAGGCAAAGCGATGAGGACGGCCGCCGTGGCGCCCTTATCCCTTCACTGGCGCTTCCGGTGAGCTGGCCTTGGACGTGCACGGTGCCGACCTAACGAGGGACAGGTCGACGTGACACTACGGCGAAGAAACGGCCAGGACAGGAATAAGACGACGGAGTTCACGGGTGTGCAGTGCTGCGACGGTGATCGCTGTGGCGCGAGGAGGAAGGAAGAAGAGGGGAGAAGGTGCTGGAGAGGGATGCGTTGGTGCTACGGAGCCACTGGACATGCCAGGACGAGCTCAGGCCGCCGGAGTCATCCTGCCCGATGGGATCCGTCATGCAGAGCACGACCATTAGAAGCCAACCACGTGATCACCGCGTTGACATGACAATACCATCCCCTTCTCGATGCCACAACGTGTCTGGGACGTGTGACAAACCTCAAATAGCTGATCTGCGCGGCTAAGATCAACTGGAATGCTCTGGGGTGGAAGACACTTGCAAAACAAGTTTCTAGCAGCAACCTTAGGTGGATATTTATGGAGAAATGGATAGAGACGATGAGCTGGTACCTTGTCACAATGAAATAGGGTAGGAAGGACTAGGTGCTCGCAAAATTTGAAGCCATTTGGACCTCATTTGCATGTACTTTCTTTGTAATGCCAAATCTGGTCCAGAAACTTGACTTTGAAGCTGCCCTGATATGGCCTGATGAAATGATATGAATTTTTGTAGAGGGTGATGATTTGGAAGTATGAAGATGCTGGTAAAATTTTCAGATCATTTGGATACACCAAAATGGTACTTCCTTCACAGAGCTTTGGAATGGACAGAAACTTCAGAAAATTGCTGTGGATGAATGGATAGATGGATTGAGCTGATTTTTGGTTTCCATGAGTGATTTAGCAATGTTAACCACCATGAAATATTTCAGCTCAAAAAGATCAAGGGTTCAAGCACTTCCTTTGCAAACTAAAAATCTGAACAGAATTTGCAAATGGATGCTGTGCTCAAACTTTAATGGGTGGAACTTGGGTTCTTGATGGAAATGGTGAATATATGGATAATAGAAGCTCCACAATTTTTTTGGGATTTTTCCTGGCTACCAAAATGGTAGTTCCTTTAGAAAGTGCCCAAAATGCAATATTGGCATTAAATAGGAAAATTCAATTTCCCTTATTTAATTATGGCCAATATTTTTATGGCAGCTCAATATGATCCCAAAGAATATCTACACAATTTTTCATGAACTTTGGAGATGGATAGATATTTTCCTGGATTTAATTCCTTTAACTGGCAGAAAAAGGAATTAATTATAAATGAGAAATATTGCAAATGACTTGGCAATATTTTTGCATATCCACGGTTTACAAAGATAGGATGATTACTAGGAAAAGTTTGTGAGTCAGCAGATCAAAGGAAATTGGGGTTCCTTTGTAACTGAGAGGATCAGGGTTTCCCTTCAGGCAACTCGGAAGGTAGGGTTTCGGTGGCGAAGTCCGGAGAATGTGTCTCAGGTGGCAAGGTTGATCTGAAGAGAATCTCTGGCTGGATAGGAAAGGCAAGGCTATATGACCATCTTCATATTCCCAGGAGCAAGAGAATTCTGATATCACCGAGGAAAAAGACGGTAGTCAAATCCTGCGAAGGAAAAAAAATAGGGAGCGAAAACCAGGGTGTTCCAAAGAAAAAGACAGAAATAAATGTTATTCATTGGGTTGCCTCCCATGAAGCGCTATCGTTTTATGCCCCTAGCTAGGCATAAGATTTTATTGATGCTCACATGAAAGATAATAATGAAAACACAAATAGAGCATCATAAAACATGTGACAAACATATTTAAGTCTAACTTATTTCTGATGCATAGGAATTTTATAGGAAAACAAATTAGCAAGACAAGCAAGATCTAGCATATGCATGGAAGAAACAATAGCAATCTCAACATGAAGAGAGGAAATTTAGTAACATGAAAATTTCTACAACCATATTTCCGTCTCTCATAATAATTACATGTGGGATCATATTCAAACTCAACAATATAGCTATCACATAACATATTCTCTACATGATCCACATGCATGCAAAGTTGACACTCTTCCAAAATAGTGGGATTATCATCAAATAAAGTCATGACCTCTCCAAGCCCACTTTTATCAAAAAAATCATAAGATTGAACACTCTCCAAATATGTGGGATTATTTTTACCTAAAGTTGACACTCTTCCAAACCCACTTTCAGTATTATTGCAAACATTATTATCAATAACATAATCATCATGAGGCTTAAATAAATTTTCAAGATCATAAGAAACATTATCACCCCAATCATGATCATTGCAATAAGTAGTAGACATATCAAAACAAGCATCCCCAAGCTTGGAGATTTGCATATCACTGACATAATTGACATTAATAGAATTTATAGTAAAATCATTGCAATCATGCTTTTCATTCAAGGAGCTATCATGAATCACTTAATGAATTTCTTCGTTTAACACTTCATCACAATTTTCAGATTCATAAATCTCAAGCAAAACTTCATAAAGATAATCTAGTGAATTCAATTCACTAACAATTGGTTCATCATAATTGGATCTTTTAAAAAGATTAGCAAGTGGATGAGGATCCATATCAATAGATTTTTAGCAAGCAAAGATGCAAGCAAATAGAAGACACATGGCAACACAAGCAAACAAGAGATCTGACGAGAAAAAGGCAAACGGAAAAGAAGGCGAATAAAACGACAAATTTTTGTGAAGTGGGGCAGATGGAAACGAGAGGCAAATGGCAAATAATGTAAATTGCAAGGAGATGAGATTTGTGATTAGGAACCTGGTAGATGTTGATGTTGTCTCCCCGGCAACGGCGTCAGAAATTGGCGAGTTGACGGGAGACTATCTTGACTTGATCCTCCCCGGCAACGGCACCAAAGCTTCCTTCGGATGTTTGCTTGAACTACGTCGGTATTTCTCCAAAGAGGAAGGGATGAAGCAGCACAGCAACGATAGGTATTTCCCTCAGGGATGAGACAAAGGTTATCGAACCAGTAGGAGAACCAAGAAACACTACGTAAACAGCACCTGCACACAAAGAACAAATACTTGCAACCCGACGTGTTAAAGGGGTTGTCAATCCCTTTCGGGTAACGGCGCCAGAAATTGGCAAAAGGACGTGATATAAATTGTAGTAGGTTGGATAAATAGATCGCGAATAAAGTAAAGTGAAGAAAAATATTTTTGGGTTTTTAGAAATATAGATCTGAAAATAAAAGTGGCAAATAAATAAAAAGGCAAATAGCAAAATAGATCTGAAAATATATGATGAGAAAATAGACCCGGGGGCCGTAGATTTCACTAGTGGCTTCTCTCGAGAAATATAGCAAACAATGGGTAAACAAATTACTGTTGGGCAATTGATAGAACTTCAAATAATTATGAAAATATCCAGGCAATGATCATTATATAGGCATCACATCCAAGATTAGTAGACCGACTCCTGCCTGCATCTACTACTATTACTCCACACATCGACCGCTATCCAGCATGCATCTAGTGTATTAAGTTTATGGAGAAACGGAGTAATGCAATAAGAATGATGACATGATGTAGACAAGATCTATTTATGTAGAAATAGACCCCATCTTGTTATCCTTAATAGCAATGATACATACTTGTCGGTTCCCCTTCTGTCACTGGGATCAAGCACCGTAAGATTGAACCCATCACAAAGCACTTCTTCCCATGGCAAGAAAAATTGATCTAGTTGGCCTAACTAAACCAAAGATTCGAAGAAGAAATACGAGGCTATAAGCAATCATGCATATAAGAGATCAAAAGACTCAAATAACTTTCATGGATAAAAACATAGATCTGATCATAAACTCAAAGTTCATTGGATCCCAACAAACACACCGCAAAAAAGAGTTACATCAAATAGATCTTTGACCATTGTATTGAGAATCAAAAGAGAGAGAGGAAGCCATCTAGCTACTGCCTACCGACCTGTAAGTCTACAATGAACTACTCATGCATCATCGGAGAGGCACCAATGAGGATAATGAACCCCTCCGTGATGGTGTCTAGATTGGATCCGTGGTTTCTGGAACTTGCGGCGGCTGGAATTGATTTTCGTCGAATCCCCTAGGGTTTCTGGAATATTGGGGTATTTATAGAGCAATGTGGCGGTGTGGGAGGTGGCCGAGGTGGGCACAACCCACCTGGGCACTCCTGGGTCCCTAGGCGTGCCCTGGTGGGTTGTGCTCCCCTCGGAGCCCCCCTTAGGTACTTTCTTGGCCCAACTTGTGTCTTCTGGTCTAGAAAAAATCACCAAAAAGTTTCGTTGCGTTTGGACTCCGTTTGGTATTGATTTCCTGTGAAGTAAAAAACTAGCAAAAAACAGCAACTGCCACTGGGCACTATGTCAATAGGTTAGTCCGAAAAAATGATATGAAGTTGCTATAAAATGATTGTAAAACATCCAAGAATGATAATATAACAGCATGGAACACTCAAAAATTATAGATACATTGGAGACGTATCAACATCCCCAAGCTTAATTCCTTCTCGTCCTTGAGTAGGTAAATGATAAAAACAGAATTTTTGATGTCGAATGCTGCCTAACATGTTCATCACATATTCTTTTCTTTGTAGCATGGACATTTGGACTTTTATATGATTCAAAGCAATAGTCTAGTTTTGACATGAAGATTTCAATACTCAAGCATATCAACAAGCAACCATGTCTTTCAAAATATCAACACTAAAGCAAGTTATCCCTAGCCCATTATGCTCAATCATTGATCCATTCATGAAACACACTCGCATATTAACTACACCCAATGCTCAAGTACGATCATAGTGCACCTTAGTTGGTGCTTTATAAGAGAAGATGGAGACTCAAAACAAAATAAAAATTGCATAAAGTAAAAGAAATGCCCTTCGCAGAGGGAAGTAGGGATTTGTAGAGGTGCCAGAGCTCAAAGCGAAAAGAGTAGAGATAAAACATTTTGGGTGGCATGCTTTTCCTGTCAACGAAAATGATCGAGTAGTTCCCAATACTTTCAATGCTAGATATATCATATGCGGTTCCCAAACAGAAAATAAAATTTATTCCTTTTTCCACCATACTTTCACTTTCCATGGCTAGCCGTATCCACATGTGCCCTCCATACCAACAGTTTCCAAGGAATTTATTATTTCACAACATAAAGTAAATTCATTTTTCATTTCGGGACTGGGCATCCCTAATACCTTTGTCATACTCTCATGCAATGACAAGTGAATAAACACTCATCTTGAGAATAACACATCTAGCATGGAAATATATCAGCCACCCCCTACCGTTTCATGAACGGTACGAGCACACAAAAGAGAAATTTATTTTTAAATTAGAGATCGCACATACAAATTTTCTTAGAATGGCACGGAAATACCGCATATAGGTAGGTATAGTGGACTCATATGGCAAAACTGGTTTAAGGATTTTGGATGCACAAGTAGTGATCGTACTTAGTGCAAATGAAGGCTAGCAAAAGATTGAGAAGCATCCAACCAAGAAACAAAAAATCTCATAAGCGAGCATTAAGCATAACTAACACCGAATAATGCACCACAAGTAGGATGTAATTTCATTACATAACTATTGACTTTCGTGCTTGCATAGGCAATCACAAACCTTAACACCAATATTCTTACTAAAGCATAATTACTCATCAACATGACTCACATATTATATCAACATATCGCAAAACTATTACAAGGAATCAAGTTTATTTTGTCCAATGGTCTTCATGAAAGTTTTTATTATATCCCTCTTGAATATCTATCACTTTGGGACTAGTTTAATGTGTTGCTTTTGATAGCTCAAACAAATCTAAGTGAAGAGCATGAGCATAAAAATTTTCTTCTCTCAAAATAATTTAAGTGAAGCAAGAGAGAATTTCTAAAAAAAATTACTAACTCTCAAATAAATCTAAGTGAAGCATGAGAGCATTTCTTCAAAAATACTAAAGCACACCGTGCTCAAAAAAATATAAGTGAAGCACTAGAGCAATTCCATAGCTCATAAAGATTTAAGTGAAGCATAGAGAGCAATTCTAACAAGTCATAGCATAATTTTGGCTCCCTCAAATAAGTGTGTCCAGCAAGGATTAATGACTTAAAATAAAAAGTAAAACAAGCAAAGACTCATATCATACAAGACGCTCCAAGCAAAACTCATGATATGTGACGAATAAAAATATAGCTCCAAGTAAAATACCGATGGTCGTTAGAAGAAAGAGGGGATGCCACTCGGGCATCCCCAAGCTTAGTTGCTTGCTTCTCTTTGGATAATGGCTTGGGGTGTCATGGGGCATCCCCAAGCTTAGGCTCTTCTTACTCCTTATTCCTTCATCCATCGTAATCTCACCCAAAACTTGAAAACTTCAATAACACAAAACTTAACAAAACGTTCGTGAGATCCGTTAGTATAAGAAAACCAATATTTACTTTAAGTACTGTAGAAAACCCATTCAAATTTTGTTATTGCATTATATTTACTGTATTCTAACTTTACCATGGCTCATACCCTCCAATAAAAACCATAGATTCATCAAAATACGCACACAATGCAAAGAAAACAGAATCTGTCAAAAACAGAACAGTCTGTAAAGATGCGAACTGTTCTCATACTTCCGTAACTCCAAAAATTCTGAGAAATTAGGACAACAGTGGTCATTTGTATATCAATATTATTTAAAAAATTCAGAATTTTTCGTCCTTTCTGTAAATTTCTAAAATTATTTTACTGGATGCAAAAGTTTCTGTTTTTCAACAAGATCAAATCAACTATCACCCAACATAATCCCAAAGGCTTTGCTTGGCACTAACACTAATTAAAACATAAAAACACAATCATAACAGTAGCATAATTGTGCAAACACTCAAGAACAGAAAGAAAAAGACAGAAATAAATGTTATTTATTGGGTTGCCTCCCATGAAGCGCTATCGTTTTATGCCCCTAGCTAGGCATAAGATTTTATTGATGCTCACATGAAAGATAATAATGAAAACACAAAGAGAGCATCATAAAACATGTGACAAACATATTTAAGTTTAACATATTTCTGATGCATAGGAATTTTATAGGAAAACAAATTAGCAAGACAAGCAAGATCTAGCATATGCATGGAAGAAAACAATAGCAATCTCAACATGAAGAGAGGTAATTTAGTAACATGAAAATTTCTACAACCATATTTCCCTCTCTCATAATAATTACATGTGGGATCATATTCAAACTCAACAATATAGCTATCACATAACATATTCTCTACATGATCCACATGCATGCAAAGTTGACACTCCTCCAAAATAGTGGGATTATCATCAAATAAAGTCATGACCTCTCCAAGCCCACTTTTATCAAAAAATTCATAAGATTGAACACTCTCCAAATATGTGGGATTATTTTTACCTAAAGTAGACACTCTTCCAAACCCACTTTCCGTATTATTGCAAACATTATTATCAATAACATAATCATCATGAGGCTTAAATAAATTTTCAAGATCATAAGAAACATTATCACCCCAATCATGATCATTGCAATAAGTAGTAGACATACCAAAACAAGCATCCCCAAGCTTGGGGTTTTGCATATCACTGACATAATTGAAATTAATAGAATTTATAGTAAAATCATTGCAATCTTGCTTTTCATTCAAGGAGCTATCATGAATCACTTAATGAATTTCTTCGTTTAACACTTCATCACAATTTTCAGATTCATAAATCTCAAGCAAAACTTCATAAAGATAATCTAGTGAATTCAATTCACTAACAATTGGTTCGTCATAATTGGATCTTTTAAAAAGATTAGCAAGTGGATGAGGATCCATATCAATAGATTTTTAGCAAGCAAAGATGCAAGCAAATAGAAGACACATGGCAACACAAGCAAACAAGAGATCTGACGAGAAAAAGGCAAACGGAAAAGAAGGCGAATAAAATGGCAAATTTTTGTGAAGTGGGGGAGATGAAAATGAGAGGCAAATGGAAAATAATGTAAATTGCAAGGAGATGAGATTTGTGATTAGGAACCTGGTAGATGTTGATGATGTCTCCTCGGAACAGCGCCAGAAATTGGCGAGTTTACGGGAGACTATCTTGACTTGATCCTCCCCGGCAACGGCGCCTTAAATTCCTTTTGATGTTTGCTTGAACTACGTCAGTATTTCCCCAAAGAGGAAGGGATAATGCAGCACAGCAACGGTAGGTATTTCCCTCAGTGATGACACCAAGGTTATCGAACCAGTAGGAGAACCAAGCAACACTACGTAAATAGCACCTGCACACAAAGAACAAATACTTGCAACCCGACGTGTTAAAGGGGTTGTCAATCCCTTTCGGGTAACGGCGCCAGAAATTGGCAAACGGACATGAGATAAATTGTAGTAGGTTGGATAAATAGACCGTGAATAAAATAAAGTGAAGAAAAATATTTTTGGGTTTTTAGAAATATAGATCTGAAAATAAAAGTGGCAAATAAATAAAAAGGCAAATAGCAAAATAGATCTGAAAATATATGATGAGAAAATAGACCCGGGGGCCGTAGATTTCACTAGTGGCTTCTCTCGAGAAAAATAGCATACGCTGGGTAAACAAATTACTGTTGGGCAATTAATAGAACTTCAAATAATTATGACGATATCCAGGCAATGATCATTATATAGGCATCACGTCCAAGATTAGTAGACCGACTCCTCCCTGCATCTACTACTATTACTCCACACATCGACCGCTATCCAGCATGCATCTAGTGTATTAAGTTCATGGAGAAACGGAGGAATGCAATAAGAACGATGGCATGATGTAGACAAGATCTATTTATGTAGAAATAGACCCCATCTTGTTATCCTTAATAGCAACGATACATACATGTTGGTTCCCCTTCTGTCACTGGGATCAAGCACCGTAAGATCGAACCCATCACAAAGCACCTCTTCCCATGGCAAGAAAAATCGATCTAGTTGGCCTAACTAAACCAAAGATTCGAAGAAGAAATATGAGGCTATAAGCAATCATGCATACAAGAGATCAAGAGACTCAAATAACTTTCATGGATAAAAACATAGATCTGATCATAAACTCAAAGTTCATTGGATCCCAACAAACACACCGCAAAAAAGAGTTACATCAAATAGATCTCCAAGAGACCATTGTATTGAGAATTAAAAGAGAGAGAGGAAGCCATCTAGCTACTGCCTACGGACATGTAGGTCTACAATGAAATACTCACGCATCATCGGAGAGGCACCAATGAGGATGATGAACCCCTCCGTGATGGTGTCTAGATTGGATCTGTGGTTTCTGGAACTTGCGGCGGCTGGAATTGATTTTCGTCGACTCCCCTAGGGTTTCTGGAATATTGGGGTATTTATAGAGCAAAGAGGCGGTGCGGGAGCTGGCCGAGGTGGGCACAACCCACCTGGGCGCGCCTGGGCCCCCAGGCGCGCCCTGGTGGGTTGTGCTCCCCTCGGAGCCCCCCTCAGGTAGCCCAGGTGCGCCCTGGTGGGTTGTGCTCCCCTCGGAGCCCCCCTCAGGTACTTTCTTGGCCCAACTTGTGTCTTCTGGTCCAGAAAAAATCACAAAAAAGTTTCGCTGCGTTTGGACTCCGTTTGGTATTGATTTCCTGCGAAGTAAAAAAAAGCGAAAAACAGCAACTGGCACTGGGCACTATGTCGATAGGTTAGTCCCAAAAAATGATATAAAGTTGCTATAAAATGATTGTAAAACATCCAAGAGTGGTAATATAACAGCATGGAACAATAAAAAATTATAGATACGTTGGAGACGTATCAGTGCAACAAACCCCCAGGTGTGTTGCCCGGACTGTACACAGGCTAAAGAGCAAGGTTATGATGTCCAAGACTAGGCCAAGAAGAAGACATAGATCTTTGAGAAATCAAAGGGCGGATCAAGAAGACCAAGGCCAACCAAACAAGCAAGATATCACCAAGGAAAAACCTCCCTTGCCGGGCAGGTGAGCCTAGCGGGGTCGAGGTCACCCCAAGACAAGCCTCAAGACTCCCCCGACAGGCTCGCCGGGGATGCCAAGGGCGGATTACCCCACCAAAGCTCCACCGCTCCACCTCACAGCAACGCAAGTCACCTATCGATGCGGTGTCAAGCCCCCAAGTGACTATGTGGCTGTTATTTGGTACGTGGCAGGCCATTTCTGAGGAAGAATGCCCCCAATGACACCCGTCCAGGCAACGTGTCACGCGGACAGGCAAAAAGGTGGCTGAATGGCATGGCAGGGCTTGCCGGGCTACGCTACAATGTGACACTAAGTGGTGCATTTAATGCCCCCTGTCCTGTTTGCAGCGTTAGGTATGATAGCACTATGGCTATCTAATCATTGGATAAATGACTGTTTTGCCATTGTGGTAACCCCTTGACCTATAAAAGGAGGGTCGTGGCTACCTTAAAAAGGATTTGGAACCTTGTACGCTCACACGCGCGTAGTTGCTCTTGCCCCTAGGCAACCTTGCCGGGCTAGAGCACTGCGTCTCCACCGCGGTCCTTTCATCAATCCACCAAAGCAGGAGTAGGGTTTTATGCCTCACGGCGGCCCGAACTTGGGTAAAAATTGCCCGTGTCATCGTTGCTGTGCTGCTCTGTGCTTTCCACTCTTTGTGCAATGCGCTCTTCCCCCTTGCCGAACCACAAGGCCGATGGCCCCATAGGTGGCCATGTGATACCACGACACGGGTGTAAGCCAATTTTGCACATGCAGAATACTTGGGTTAAACTTGACGAGCCAAGCATGTACAGACATGGTCTCAAAACACTGGAGACCGAAAGGTCAAACGTGAGTCATATGGTAGATATGATCAACATAAAGATGTTCACCATTGAAGACTACCCCATCTCACGTGATGCTCGGACATAGGTTAGTTGATTTGCATCATGTATCACTTAGACAACTTGAGGGATGTTGATTTAAGTGGGAGTTCATTAGTAATTTGATTATTTGAACTAAAAGTTATCATGAACTTAGCCTTAATAGTTTTTGCATATCTATGTTGTAGATCAATGGCCCGTGCTACCGTTCCCTTGAATTTTAATGCGTTCCTAGAGAAAGCTAAGTTGAAAGATGATGCTAGCAACTACACGGACTTGGTCCATAACTTGAGGATTATCCTCAATGCTGCACAGAAGAATTATGTCCTTGATGCACCGCTAGGTGACAGACCTGCTGCAGGAGCTACTGCAGATGTTATGAATGTCTGGCAGGCTCGATCTGATGACTACTCAATAGTTCATTATGCCATGCTTTACGGCTTAGAACCGGGACTTCAAAGACGTTTTGAACGCCACGGAGCATATGAGATGTTCCAAGAGCTGAAGTTGACATTTCAAGCTAATGCCCGGGTTGAAAGATATGAAGTCTCCAACAAGTTCTATAGCTGTAAGATGGAGGAGAACAATTCTGTCAGTGAACATATACTCAAAATGTCTGGGTATCATAACCACTTGACTCAACTGGGAATTGATCTTCCAATTGAGAGTGTTATTGACAAAGTTCTTCACTGACTGCCACCAAGCTACAAAGGCTTCGTGATGAACTATAATATGCAAGGGATGACAAAAACGATTCCCGAGCTCTTCACGATGCTGAAATCGGCGGAGGTAGAAATCAAGAAGGAGCATCAAGTGTTGATGGTTAACAAGACCACTAGTTTCAAGAAAAAGGGCAAGGGAAAGAAAGGGAACTTCAAGAAGAATGGCAAACAAGTTGCCGCTACCATGAAGAAGCCCAAAGATGGACCCAAGCCTGAAACTGAGTGCTTCTACTGCAAGGGAAATGGCCACTGGAAGCGGAACTGCCCCAAATACTTGGCAGATAAGAAGGATGGCAAAGTGAACAAAGGTATATTTGATGTACATGTTATTGATGTGTACCTTACTAATGCTCGTAGTAACACCTAGGTATTTGATACTGGTTCGGTTGCTCATATTTGTAACTCAAAACAGGAGCTACGGAATAAATGAAGATTGGCTAAGGACGAGAAGACGATGCATGTCGGGAATGGTTCCAAGGTCGATGTGATCGCTGTTGGCACACTGCCTCCACATCTACCTTCGGTATTAGTTTTAGACCTCGATAATTGTTATTTGGTGCCAGCGTTGAGCATGAACATTATATCTGGATCTTGTTTATTGCGAGACGGTTATTCATTTAAGTCAGAGAATAATGGTTGTTCTATTTATATGAGTAATATCTTTTATGGTCATGCACCTTTGATGAATGGTCTATTTTTGTTGAATCTCGATCGTAGTGATTCACATATTCATAATATTGATGCCAAAATATGCAAAGTTGATAATGATAGTGCAACATACTTGTGGCACTGCCGTTTAGGTCATATTGGTGTAAAGCGCATGAAGAAGCTCCATGCGGATGGACTTTTGGAATCACTTGATTATGAATCATTTGATACTTGCGAACCATGACTCATGGGTAAGATGATTAAACCTCCGTTCTCTGGAATATTGGAGCGAGCTAATGACTTATTGGAAATAATACATACTGATGTATGCAGTCCAATGAGTGTTGAGGCACGCGGTGGGTATCTATATTCTCTAACCTTCATATATGATTTAAGTAGGTATGGGTATATCTACTTGATGAAACACAAAACTGAAACATTTTAAAAGTTCAAAGAATTTCATAGTGAAGTGGAGAATCATCATAACAAGAAAATAAAGTTTCCATGATCTGATCGCGGAGGCAAAAATTTGAGTTACGAGTTTGGCCTTCATTTAAAACAATGTGGAATTGTTTCACAACTCACGCCACCTTGAACACCATAGCGTAATGGTGTGTCCGAACATCGTAACCGTACTTTATTAGATATGGTGCGTTCTATGATGTCTCTTACCGATTTGCCTTTATCATTTTGGGGTTATGCATTAAAGACAGCCGCATTCACGTTAAATAGGGCACCATCTTAATCTGTTGAGACGACACCGTATGAACTATGGTTTGGCAAGAAACCTAAGCTGTCGTTTCTTAAAGTTTGGGGATGCGACACTTATGTCAAAAGGCTTCAGCCTGATAAGCTCGAACCCAAATCGGAGAAGTGCGTCTTCATAGGATACCCTAAAGAAACTATTAGGTACACCTTCTACCACAGATCCGAAGGCAAGATATTTGTTGCTAAGAATGCGTCATTTCTAGAGAAGGAGTTTCTCTCGAAAGAAATGAGTGGGAGGAAAGTAGAACTTGATGAGGTAATTGTACCTTCTCTCGAATTGGAAAGTAGCACATAAGAGAAAACCGTTCCCGTGATGCCTACACCAAATAGAGAGAAAGCTAATGATAATGATCATGAAACTTCAGATCAAGTTACTACTGAATCTCGTAGGTCGACTAGAGCACATACTGCACCAGAGTGGTACAGTAATCCTGTCCTAGAAGTCATGTTGTTAGACAACGGCGAACCTACGAACTATGAAGAAGCTATGATGAGCCCAGATTCCAACAAATGGCTTGAGGCCATGAAATCTGAGATAGGATCCATGTATGTGAACAAAGTATGGACTTTGGTGGACTTCCCGATGATCGACAAGCCATTGAGAATAAATGGATCTTCAAGAAGAATACAGACGTTGATGGTAATACCACTGTCTATAAAGCATGACTTGTCGCGAAAGGTTTTTGACAAGTTCAAGGGGTTGACTACGATGAGATTTTCTCACCCGTAGCGATACTTAAATCTGACCGAATCATGTTAGCAATTGCCGCATTTTATGATTATGAAATCTGGCAAATGGATGTCAAAACTGCATTCCTTAACGGGGTTCTTAAAGAAGAGTTGTATATGATGCAACCAGAAGGTTTTGTCGATCCTAAAGGTGCTAACAAAGTGTGCAAGCTCCAATGATCCATTTATGGACTGGTGCAAGCATCTCAGAGTTGGAATATACACTTTGATAATGTGATCAAAGCATATGGTTTTATACAGACTTACGGGGAAGCCTGTATTTACAAGAAAGTGAGTGGGAGCTCTGTAGCATTTCTGATATTATATGTAGATGACATATTATTGATTGGAAATGATATAGAATTTCTGGATAGCATAAAAGGATACTTGAATAAGATTTTTTCAATGAAAGACCTCGGTGAAGCTGCTTATATATTGGGCATCAAGATCTATAGGGATAGATCGAGACGCTTAATAGGACTTTCACAAAGCACATACCATGACAAAGTTCTGAAGAAGTTCAAAATGGACCAGTCAAAGAAAGGGTTCTTGCCTGTATTGCAAGGTGTGAAATTGAGTCAGACTCAAAGTCCGGCCACGGCAGAAGATAGAGAGAAAATGAAAGTCATTCCGTATGCCTCAGCCATAGGTTCTATTATGTATGCCATGCTGTGTACCAGACCTGATGTGTGCCTTGCCATAAGTTTGGCAGGGAGGTACCAAAGTAATCCAGTGGTGGATCACTGGACAGCGATCAAGAATATCCTGAAGTACCTGAAAAGGACCAAGGATATGTTTCTCGTTTATGGAGGTGACGAAAAGCTCGTCGTAAAGGGTTACGTTGATGCTAGCTTCGACACAGATCCAGATGACTCTAACTCACAAACCGCATACGTATTTATATTGAATGGTGGAGCTGTCAGTTGGTGCAGTTCCAAGCAGAGCGTCATGGCGGGATCTAAGTGTGAAGCGGAGTACATAGCTGCTTCGGAAGCAGCGCATGAAGGAGTTCATATCCGATCTAGTGTAATACCCAGTGCATCGGGTCCAATGACAATCTTTTGTGACAACACTGAAGCAATTGCCTTAGCGAAGGAATCCAGGTTTCACAAGAGAATCAAACACATCAAGAGACGCTTCAACTCCATTTGTGAAAAGGTCAAGGATGGAGACATAGAAATTTGCAAAGTACATATGGATCTGAATGTAGCAGACCCATTGACTAAACCTCTTCCGCGGGCAAAACATGATCAGCACCAAGACTCCATGAGTGTTAGATTCATTACTATGTAATCTAGATTATTGACTCTAGTGCAAGTGGGAGACTATTGGAAGTATGCCCTCGAGGCAATAATAAAGTGGTTATTATTATATTTCCTTAATCATGATAAAGGTTTAATATTCATGCTAGAATTGTATTGACCGGAAACTTAAATACATGTGTAGATACATAAACAAATACTGTGTCCCTAGTATGCCTCTACTAGACTAGCTCGCTGATCAAAAGATGGTTAAGGTTTCCTAACCATAGACATGTGTTCTCACTTGATAACGGGATCACATCATTAGGAGAATGATGTGATGGACAAGACCCATCCGTTAGCTTAGCATATGATCATTTAGTTTATTGCTACTGCTTTCTGAATGTCAAATACATATTCCTTCGACCATGAGATCATGCAACTCCTGGATACGGGAGGAATACCTTGTGTGCTATCAAATGTCACAATGTAATTGGGTGATCATAAAGATGCTCTACGGGTATCTTCGAAGGTATCTGTTGAGTTGGCATGGATCGAGATTGGGATTTGTCACTCTGTGTATCGGAGAGGTATCTCTGGGCCCTCTCGGTAATACAGCATCACAAGAAGCTTGCAAGCAAAGTGACTAAGGAGTTAGTTATGAGATGATGTATTACAAAATGAGTAAAGAGACTTGCCAGTAACGAGATTGAACTAGGTATGGAGATACCAACGATCGAATCTCGGCCAAGTAACATATTGACAGACAAAGGGAACTACGTATGTTGTCATAAAGGTTCGACCGATAAAGATCTTCGTAGAATATGTAGGAACCAACATGGGCATCCAGGTCCCACTATTGATTATTGACCGGAGAAGTGTCTCGGTCATGTCTATATCATTCTCGAACCCGTAGGGTCTGCACGCTTAACGTTCGTTGACGATATAGTATTATATGAGTTATGTGAGTTGGTGACCGAATGTTGTTCGAAGTCCCGGATGAGATCACGGACATGACGAGGAGCTCCGGAATGGTCCGGAGGTAAAGATCAATATATAGGACGATACTATTTGGTCTCCGGAAAGGTTTCGGGATGCACCGGGTATTTATCAAATCACCGGAAGGGGTTCCGGGAAGCCACGTGAAGTTACTGGGCCTAACGGGCCAAGGGAAGGGGAGCACACCAGCCCACAAGGGGCTGGTGCGCCCCGACCTGGCCGCCGGCCTTGTAAAAGGAAAGGGAGGGGTTGGCCCCCTCCTGCCTTTCTCCATGGAAGAGAGAAAGGGAAGGGAGGGCGCCCTAAGGCAGCCAGCCCCCTTTCCTTTCCCCCTTGCGCCAAAGAAGGATGGGGGGGCACAGCCAGGGGAAGCCCTAGGACAGGCCGTCGGCCCCCTTGGGGGTGCCCTAGGCTGTCTCCCCTCCTCCCCCAACCTATATATATGAGAGGAGGCAGAGGGGCAACACACACCATGTTTCCCAAGCCGTCTGCGACGCCCCGTCTCCCTCTAGTTCTAGTTCCTCCTCCGTCCACATCCGTTGTGCTTGGCGAAGCCCTGCTGATAGTTTCACCACCATCGTTACCACGCCGTCGTGCTGTCGGAACTTATCTACTACTTCGCCTCTCTTGCTGGATCGAGAAGGCGAGGACGTCATCGAGCTGAACGTGTGCTGAACGCGGAGGTGCCGTACATTCGGTAATTGATCAGGACGGATCATGAAGGTGTACGACTACATCAACCGCGTTGATAAACGCTTCCACTTAGCGATCTACAAGGGTATGTAGATGATCTTCCCCCTTTCGTAGCTATGCATCTCCATGGATAGATCTTGCGTGTGCATAGAAATTTTTTGTTTTCCATGCAACATTCCCCAACAATGATCTGATGAGAGTGTTCGTCAAAATTTTTGAAGGCACATACAAGAGAGCAGGTGATTTGGCCGAGTTGCAGCACTGTGTGCAGAAACAGAATGTGACTCTCCATGAGTATATCCAATGGTGGACCACTCTGCACAATACGGTGGAAAACATCACTGAACACCGGGCGATCTACGCCTTCAAGGCCAGAGTAAGATACCGTGAGCTGAACATGAAGTTCAGCCGAACTGAGACCCTGACTCGCAGTCGGGCTATGGAGATAGCCAATTGGTATGCTAATGGTGAAGAGGAAGACCGACTGAGAAGCGGCAAAAGCCAGACAGGCGACGCTCATCAGTCAGAAAACAAGGGCAAGAAGCACAAGCGCAAGGCTGACGCTGGAGGGACGCTGAGGCTGCGGCTCTGGCCGGCCAAGGCAAGAACAAAGGCTCCCAAAAGCACAAGATGACTAGAAGGGGAAAAACAGGTCACCCAGAAGAGTGACATACTCGACCAACCCTGCCAGATCCATACGAAAAAAGACGAGGAGGGCAACTTGATTTTGCCCAAGCATACCACTCGGGAGTGCCGGCTCCTGAAGCAAGAGATGCGGCAAGATTCCTTCGGAGACAAGGATGAAGACAAAGATGACGGCGGCAAAGGTACTTCAAAGTACCCCAACGTCGAGAACGTCTTGATGACCTTCGCCGACGTCGAGAGCAAGAGTCGCCTCAAAGTCATTAACCGAGAGGTCAACATGGTGGTTCCGACTGTCACCAAATACCTCGACTGGGCCAAGACGCCCGTGACCTTCGATCAAATGGATCCTCTGGCACACATACCGACCCCCGGGCAGCATGCTTTGGTGGTTGACCCAATCGTTGGCGGAGTCCGACTCCGCAAAGTCCTAATGGACGGCGGCAGCGGGCTTAACATCATTTACGCCAACACGCTAGAAGCAATGGGCATTCCGATGGCCCGTCTCAGCAAGAGTAACATGCAGTTCCACGGGGTAATACCCGGGAAGAAGGCCAAGTCACTCGGACAAATCTCGATTGATGTTGTATTCGGTGAAGAGAAGAACTTCGGCAAGGAACGACAGACTTTTGAGGTGGTGGACTTCCGAAGTGCTTACCATGGCATCCTGGGTAGGCCTTCCTACGCTCGTTTCATGGCCCGTCCATGTTATGTATATCTTAAGCTTAAGATGCCAGGACCGAAAGGAGTGATCACTATCACGGGCAATCAGAAGTTAGCCGAGGAGTGTCTCCAGAAGGGCTCTCATATTGCTGATGAACAGATGGCGATGGCCGAGTTGGACGAGTACAAGAAGGTTGTAGACTCAAGCGAGTTGCTGAAGTCCAAGAAGCCGACTGTGGAATCCACTTTCCAGTCGGTAGGGGAGACGAAGCCCGTGCACATCCATCCTGAGGACCCGAGTGCTACCCCGACCAACATCTCCACTACCCTAGACAGCAAATAGGAAGTCGCGCTCGTCAAGTTCCTCCGTGAGAACTGGGACATCTTTGCATGGAAGCCTTCCAACATGTCGGGTGTTCCCTGGGAACTGGCCGAGCACAAACTTCGTGTCGACTCGACAATGAGGCCTGTCAAGGAGCACCTCCGACGATCTTCTACCGAGAAGCACAAGGTGATTGGCGAGGAGATAGTGCGGCTCTTGGCCGCCGAATTCATCCGAGAGGCGTACCACTCAGAGTGGCTCGCGAATGTCGTCCTAGTGCCAAGAAGGATAAGACTCTCCGAATGTGTATAGATTTTTGGCACATCAATCGGACCTGCCCGAAAGATCATTTCCCTCTCCCTCGCATAGATCAGATAGTAGATTCTACTGCCGGATGTGAGCGGTTGTCTTTTCTGGATGCGTACTCCGGGTACCACCAGATCCGACTGTACGGCCCTGATGAAATAAAAACAACGTTCATCACCCCATTTGGGTGTTCCTGTTATATCACAATGCCATTTGGGTTGAAAAATGTTGGGGCCACATTTCAGCGTATGATCCAGAAGTGCTGACGGAAACATATCAGTCGGAACGTGGAAGCTTATAGGGATGACATCATGGTTAAGTCCAGGAAATGTTCCGACCTCCTGACCGACCTCGCTGAGACTTTTGCGAACTTACGCACTTTCGGCATCAAACTCAACCCAACCAAGTCTACATTCGGCGTACCAGCAGGCAAGTTGCTTGGTTTCCTTGTTTCCGAACAAGGGATAGATGCCAATCGCGAGAAGATAGGAGCTATCGTCCGAATGAAACAACTGGAACGTCTACACGATGTACAACGCCTCATAGGCTGCCTAGAAGCCCTGAGTAGTTTCATCTCTCGACTCGGTGAAAAGGCCCTACCACTTTACCGAGTGATGAAGAAGTCTGATAGGTTTGAGTGGACTCCTGAAGCGCAGGCTGTGTTCCAGGAACTCAAAGCCTTGCTTTCCACCCAGCCGGTGCTAGCTGCTCTGAGCAGCAAGAAGCCTTTGCTCTTATATATCGTGGCCACGATCCAAGTTGTTAGCACGGTCCTCACTGTGGAACGGGAAGAACAAGGCAAAGCCATCAAGCTCAAATGACCGGTCTACTACATCTCTAAAGTCTTGACGCCTTCCAAGCAAAGGTATCCGCATTATTAGAAGCTAGTATATGGAATCTATATAACTGCAAAGAAGGTGGCGCATTATTTTCAAGAACACTTGGTCACGATGATAAGTGACGCCCCTCTATCTGAGATCATGAACAACAGAGATGCCACTGGCCGAGTGGCTAAGTGGGCCATCGAGCACCTCCCGCTGGACATCAAATTTGAAGCCAAGAAGGCCATCAAGTCGCAAGCCCTAGTAGATTTCCTTGCCGAGTGGATTGAGTAAGAGCAACCTGTTCTAAGTGTTCCCGAACACTGGACAATGTTTTTCGACGGCTCCAAGATGCTCCATGGCTCCGGGGCCGGAGTGGTCTTGGTGTCCCCTAAAGGCGACCGACTCAGTTATGTGCTTCAGATTCACTTCGACTCCTCCAACAGCGAAGCCGAATACGAAGCTCTCCTGTATGGGCTGCGAATGGAAATTTCTCTGTGAATTCGCCGATTGATGCTGTATGGCGACTCGGACCTAGTGGTGAATCAAGTCATGAAGGAATGGGATATCCGTAGTCCGGTGATGACTGGCTACTGCAACGCCATCAGAAAACTAGAAAAACACTTTGAAGGGCTGGATCTCCATCATGTGCCGCGGCTCAAGAACCAAGCAACTGACGACCTGGCCAAGATGGGCTCCACTCAGAAGACGGTGCCCAAGAATGTGTTTCTCGAACACTTACACTCGCCCACAATCAAGGAAGATCCTTTTGTGGAGGAGCCCCCGCAACCATTTGGTCCTTCCGATCCGACTGAAGTAGACATTCCTGCAATAATTGATCTGGTTCAAGAGATCCTTGTCATCACTCCTGAGTGGACTGAGCCAAACCTGGCATACCTGCTCCGGCAGGAACTCCTAGAAGATGAGGATGAAGCTCGACAGATCGACCGTCGATCCAAGGGTTTCACCATCATGAGAGACCCACTGTACAAGAAGAGCACGACCGGAGTCACCCAGCGATGCATATCACACTACAAAAAAACACATCCGTGACATTTTGGGCCGAATGAAATTTTTTTCTGTCATGCTTATGACGCTTCTATGACGATAATTGTGACAAAAGCACGTATCATCATAGATGTGGAGGGTTCCTACTTCTATGACAAAAAATCATGACAGAAAATGGGATTTCATCCTGGGCGGGCCGGGGAAGCACCTGCATGACATTCTTTGGGCCGTCCATGACGGAAAAAAATCGTGGTAGAAGCGAGGGCGAGGAAAATATCGGGGAGTTCCCGGTTACGGTGGGTGGTCGGGGCAGAGTGATGCATGGAGGTTTGCGTGTTTCTCTCGTACATGTACGCGCGTGTGTGCGAGGTGTTGGGCTCTAACTAAACCTGAGCGAGGCGTTCGCTTAATGAACCCGAGCGATTGCACTAGATACGTTACTGAACCTGAGCGATCGATCCCTGGCTGTTAACTGAAGCCGAGCGATTCCTTCGCTACTGCTGCTAACTGAAGTCGATCGAACCTGCTGCCTCTTGATGAACAGTGACCGTTGTTGGGGGTTGGATGAACAGTTCCCGGTGGGGGTTGGATGAATAGGACCCCGTGGTAGTAGTAGTAGGCCGTTGCCGCTAGATGAACAGGACTCCGATCGAGAGGAGGCCGCCACACCTGAGCCGGTTGGGGTGGATGAACAGGATCCCATGGAGGGCTAGTTGAACAGTAGCCGGTGGAGGGTGGATGAACATGACCCCGTGGAGGGCTGGTTGAACAGTAGCCGGTGGAGGCGACCCCGTGGATGAACAGTAGCTGGTAGATGCAGGAGGAAGTAGATGGTGGATGAACAGTAGCTAGTGGAGGCTGGAGGAAGTCGACGG
This sequence comes from Thinopyrum elongatum, assembly GCA_011799875.1. NCBI lineage: Eukaryota > Viridiplantae > Streptophyta > Magnoliopsida > Poales > Poaceae > Thinopyrum > Thinopyrum elongatum. The sequence continues at coordinate 339,850,442 of CM022301.1, forward strand.
TGGATGAATAGTAGCTCGTGGAGACTGGAGCGAGGCAGTAGATGGTGAATGAACACTAGCCCGTGGAGTCCCGATTTGCGGTACGCCACACCCCTCCCGATGAACAGGACCCCGTTTCGACAGTAGGCGCTCCAACACAAGTCCGTTTCCTCCGTTTTGCGGTACGCCACACCCCTCCCGATCAACAGCACCCCATTTGGACCGTAGGAGCTCGAACACAAGTCCATTCCTCCGTACTGCGGTACGCCAGACCCTGTTTTGGCTGTACCGTCCAAGCCAGTTTGCTCCCAATGAACACGACGCATTCCGACCCAGTCTGTTGCCTCCCGATGAACAGGACACTGTTTCTCTGTTCCGACCTAGCTGGTTGGCTTCCGATGAACAGGACACCGTTGCAGCCATCCGTAGCCTATCCATGTACACGAGCCCTGGCCGTACGTATGCGTGAGTAGGCGTTCAAGACCCCACCTATATGTACGTACGTGGCCGTATTTTTTGGCATGTGGCTGTACGTACGTGTACATGGTTTAGAAGGGACTGCCTGAACTGCTACACCAGGGGCTCTACTACTACACGTGCCGCTGCTTGCTCGGCCACGGTTCATCATTGCAGAGAGACCGATCAACCAGTATGTACGTACACGTTTGCGACAACGCTACGTACGCTTCGACTGGGTGGGTCCCAGCTGTCAGGGAGGATAAGGACGCACTTCCTTGCGTGTGAAGATATAGCTGGTGGGTCCTAGCTATCATGGGGAAGAATCATTTTTTCCCGTAATATGGACGCACTTCCTTGTGTGCGAAGATATAGCTGGTGGGTCCATCTGTCAGCCTCACCGCGTAGAGTCCTCTTCCGATGGCTGTCGTTCATTGACCACGCCGCGCGGACAGCACCCAGGCGGTGGATGACGGCGAGGCCTAGGAAGGGAACGACGCGGAGCCAGGGAAGACGAGGCAGGTGGATGCCCATGCGGAGGGGAGTACGAGGGTTCACTGCTTCGGGTGCGGTGTGAGGCTGCCATCGCCGGAGAATAACAGGAGGTGTTGGTGAGTAGAGGAATGGCCTGGACAGCGATGTGAGTAGGGTGGGCCGGTGAGTCCTGTGCGGCAGCACAACCGGCCATGGGAGGCGGTAGCAGGCGGTACCGCCGGCGGTGGTTTGGGCGGCTGAAGCAAGAATACCCGAGATTGAAGAAGCACGACATCCATTGGATGGACATCCAACGGCCACTGCTGTTAGAATCGTGTGTTGACTATAAGTTCACAAAGCCTTGCGTACGCGTCAACTTACTAGGCCCACAAGTGTGTGGCAGAGAACATATAGCCCATTTGCGATTTGTAATAATGTACAGTCCATTTTTGAATTCTAATGGAATTTACTACAGCCCATTTACAGTTTGTTAAAATTACAACCCATTTTCTAGCCAGGACAATGATTAATAATTTCAACCAACCACTCAAAACAGAATTCAATAAAATTCCCCACATTTTGATGGGATCCGAAATATTTTTATCCCAAAATTTCGAGTCAGATTAAATATAATTTCAAAATAAATTTGTATTACGTAAAAATCCAACAAAATATTACGCGCGCAACAAGTAATGAAATTAAAATTTTCAAAATCCAAAAATAATTTTTTTTAACTAATTATGTGTTTCGTGCATTTTTTTATAGTTACAGCCTAGTTTTTATAATTACATCACATTTATTATTTCTTAAAGCCCATTTTCTTGTTAAGCCTAATGCATCCCTCCTAGGAAAGATTTGCAGCCCAGCGGGGCGGAAAATAACAAGTTGACCTGGGCTGGGTATTCCTCAAAAAAAAGTATAGCTGGGCTAGCCATTTTCACCTTGAAAAAAATTTATATCTGGGGTGGATATTTGGTCGACATAAAATAATAGCCTGGGCTAGACGGGCCACAGCCCGCCAAGTTGATACCCTGCTCCTCTGAACAACAACAAAAACATCGCTCAAGAAAAACTCTGCTCACACCTCAAAAACACTAATACTGCTCGAGCTACTGGGTCCCAGCTGTCGGCCGCTCCTTGTGCAATTCTCTCATTTATTTACTATATAGGTTGACAATGGTGTGGGACTGTGATATCAGGAAACCAGGAGGAAGCAACAAAATTTATAGTTGTATATAATAAGGAGGCACTTGCGTACGTGCGGCTATGGCCCTGGTGGGTCCCCACTGTCATCCTCTCCAAGTTAAGTCATCTCCTGCTTCCTCATGTTCGTTGACCATGTTGACAACGCGAGATGGCGGCGCCACGGCGAGCGCAACAACTCGAAGGACGACGGAGAGGGCCTCATGGGCCCTACGGATGGTCTGATACAACGCCCGCTGCACAATCAGGAAGCCAGGATCATAGGGCCACATGTCCACGATGGCATTGTCGTTCGCTTGTTCGCCGGCGATTCGTCCTTCCGCGAGCCAGTGCTCATTGAGGATACGGAGGTTGCAGCATAGGTCCTCCTGTGCTGGTAGCTCTTCCGCCATTAGGGCGTCAAAGTGCGGCCGTACCTGCTCTATTGTGAACATGGCATGAACCGGCTTGGGCGGTGGCGCTGGCTCCTGGTCGGTCCATCATCTGATTTTCATCGCTGAGCTCGGCGAGCTCGATGGCGAGCCAGCATGTCCGACTGCTTGACCGGACCGATACCAAGCACGAGTCTGACCGCCCTGGCCCACACAGACCCCCTCCCTCGCCCACGTGTGCTTTCCGCCCGAAACGGTCAGCGCCGCCCACGCCGCTTTCCGGTGCGGGCGATTGCTCCGCGTTCAAACGACACAAGTGCGTCCGTCCGTCCATCTACCGCCCACATTAATGATACGCGGTTGCCGAGGTGGCTACTCCGACGCCACCCGTTCATCCCTCTGCCGCCCACCATTGCTATATAAACTACTGCGCCGGCCATAGCCGCAGTCATCCGCCTCCGTTCCCTTTCTCCTGTCCACAGCACTCCCACCATGGCTTCCTCGCGCTCCAACGCTCTTCGGGACGGGCGGACGACAGACCAGAAGGAGATGGCAGCCATTGCTACCGACTAGCTGGCCGGCAGGCAGCTGGAGGATGATGACGTTCCAATGGAGAATGTGGTAGTCGATGATCCGGCGCCAGCCCCCTCCTCCGTGCCATCCTCACCGGTGCATTGCACCATGACCATCGGTGAGGCCCATGCCCAATACATGGACATGGTGAGGCAGAAGTGTGAGGAGCAGTTCCGGGAGGCGCAGGCTGACGCCACCTACAACCACCATGTCCTCAAGGAGCACCTGCAGGCGGAGGAGCAGATCGCCATGGAGCGGGCGGAGCAGGAGGCGCTGCTCGAGTCGTACCGCTCCGCCCGCGAGAGCCGCCTCACGCGCTGGTGGTACCGCATGCGGGTGGCGGAGGTTTCGTCCGCCTACAAAGAGGGCGATGAAGCGGGTGAGGCGCTATTTGGCGAGACCGACGACGAGGCGAAGGACAATGCCGGCTCTGCCGAGGCCCCGCCCCACCGACACCGAGGCGGAGGACTTCGCCAGCTTCGGCGAGGCCCTGCTCCATCGAGGCCCTGCCCCGCCAACAATGAGGCAGAGGACATCGTCGGCTCCACCGAGGCCCTGCCCTGCCGGCAATGAGGGGGAGGATTTCCCCCGCTTCGCCGAGGCGCCGCCCCACCGGCAACGAGACAGAGGATGTCGCCGGCTCCGTCGAGGCCCCGCCCCGCTGCCAAAGAGGCCGCGCCACACAGAAAACGAGGAAGAGTAGAACATGGTAGGTCGCCGCCGCTCGGGTCCAAGTAAGGCCACCGCTGCTACCCTCCGATTGAAGCCAAGCTTGGAGGGTTAAACATTGATGGCCGATTAGCTTCTTGGCGGCGACGTGGAGTCGGAGAGCTGAGCTGGAGAAGAAGCTTCTGTTCGGCTCAGCCGGACACGGGAAATGGGCGCCGGAGATCATAGATTAGGTTAATTAATTATACCTCCAGCGCACCCCTTTTTAGTTGAAGAATGTATGAAATGTAATGAAATCCGGCCATGTATGAACGAATTTAGTTCTATTAGTTCGAATTCTTGTATGACTGGCATTGGATGAACATGCAAAACAATACGTACTAGCATTATTCTCAGGACGCATGGTGATCACCTCGTTTGCAGCAGTTTCACACGTACAAAAAGTTTGAGCAGCTTTTTAGCGTGCATGTACATTGCAATCAAACTCACAGGCCTGTCAATTCATAGAAAACATTCAAAACAATCAATGATTATGCATCTCATTGATTCACACGTCCGAGCCAATATTTACTTCAAAACTAAAGAATAAAGAAAAATCGATCGATGTTGCTGACGGCAAAGGGCGTCCCATTCGAAAATATCAAATGCATGTCTTCTTGCTAACATCAATGAGCAAAATTTGGGAAGGTTGTCCATTCAAAATATCAAATGCGTGTCTTTTTGCGTACATCAATGAGCGAACTTTGACAAGGTTTTCCCATTCCAAAATATCAAATGCTTTTTGTACATCAATGAGCAAACTTTGACAAGGTTTTCCCATTCTAAAATATCAAATGCCTATGATTGTGGAATGGGCCTGGTTTGCCATCAGTTTGGACATTGACATGTCACCTCGTGCTAAATAAACCAGTTGTTCTTTTTGTGCAGTTCCACTAAAATCAACCAACTTCGCGCGTAGCTTGTATGATTTTGCCTTTATATGTTGCAAGGCCTTGAACATATCGACACCTCCTTTCTTCTTGCTAATTTTGTGGCTGGAGGTGGAAATGAATGATTCGAGAACATTCGATGTATTGTGCATGATGAAGTATAATGGAGGGCACGAACCATCAGAACATTTTGTGCAGTTCCCATTGAAATCAAGCTGAGCATCCCTGTTTGCATAAATAAAAAAAAGTGATTAGTACAAAGCAAACTGTATTATGAATTTACAGTTTAAACAGGCAACCTACATGATCCAGGCAGAGCACATATTTAAAAAAATAGAACTCACCAGAAAGAATCCTAAACCAACATTGTATTGGCCATCACAGCAACAAAGATGAAGATCTGTGAGTCCTTATGAGCCGAAGTTAGTTTGTTCTTGTGGGCAGTAATGTAACCATCCTTCAACTACTCCTTCTGATAAGAAGAGAAGGGCTTGGCTTCTTCATCCTGGCATAATCGAAACTAGGCACTTCACGTACTCCATATTCTTCTTCAGAGGAGGATGACCCTGTTGTGCAAAGACAAGAGAACAACTAAATGCTAGCATCCCTGTTTGCTCGAAAAGAAGGAAAGGAAAAATTTAAAACAGCCATTACATTAACAATGGGAGTAACTGATGAAATGTATAGTCACAAAGAGATGCATCCTCATTATCCTCATAGGAAATGATATAATACCAAACACAGCAGCTCAACTTGAACTGTGTTATTACTTAATTTTATCAGTGGCTATAACGGTGGCAAACCGGTGCCTCAATTTATTAGCAACCTTAGATGAACATGCGAAACAATACCACTTTCTCATGACAGTAGCTAAAGAGTAGCTCAACACGAATAGAGATGACAAAGCTCGATCATATGGATGAAATCCGTGGGCCGATTCCAACCTTTGTCAGGAGGCTTATTGTGTAGAGCATGCAGATGAAGCACTTCTCCGGAACCATCCGTTATTATCTACTGTGGTTGCCATGCTTACTATAAACTCCTCGATTAGTTTAATGTTTCCAACATCTTCTTGTGCAGTTCCACTAAAATATATGTTATCTTCAAACAAGATCCCTGTTTGCACAAGTAGAGATAATTACATATTACATTAAGAGTGGCATCAAATCACAGTGGCAAAACAATTGCTCGTTCCAGCCATAGCAATAAATTAAGATGCAAAACTATATCATTACTTGTGTCATCACGGTTGCAGTGCTTCATTATAGCACCGGGAGTTGATTTTTATTCTTCTTACACTTGTTCTTCCCCTTCATCACTTGGTTCAATAACAGACAAGCTTCACCTTCAATGTAACATTTGGCATGCCAATTAGGGAGCACAAGTATAGCACTAAACAACAACATTACTTTTCTGATGATAGTAGCAATATACAGGCCAAGAGTTGCGAAATATCATTATCTTACCTCAATGGGATATTATGGTGCACATACATATTGGAAGTCTAGTCTCCTTTTGTGCAGTTCACTAAAATCAAGCAACAATCATATAAGTAGTCAAACATATGAAAGCACACTGCACAATCATGTGGAAGAAGGCCAGTACTGACCTATCATGATGCGGAATTCAAACAACTCACAAGAAGAAGATCTGAAACAAATTTGCCAACACAGATAGGAGGTCAGATCTCCTCTTGTGCAGTTCCACTAAGATCAAGCAATCAAGCAACGTTGTTGGTGTGACATTTTGGTTGAACTGCACAAAACACTCTTAAAACAAAAGTGTTTTGTGCAGTGCAACAAAAGGTCGCAATAGCAACAAGGTGAAGTAGATAACCCTGTTTACACAGAGGTGCAAAGGAAACAATTCCTGGTCAATAACGGTGGATGACACAGAAGCCCCACAAAAAGAAGCATCTAACTTATCTAAATGGGAAAGAAAGTAAGACAATAGCATTTCTAAAACAGTGGCATTGATTAATATTAACAGAGAGATTATATTAACAATAAAATTCATTAAACATGTAATTTGCTTTTAACTGTGGCATTGCATCAATTTTCCAGCGGCATTATTAGATTAACAACAGCTAAAGAGTTGTACGGGACAGTGGACGCACCAGCACCATGAGCATCTACCGATGTATAAAGGGGTGATGCACAGTCTGTTGCAACAAAGAACAAACAACCAAGGAGCATATTTGTGTTGGTCCCAGTTTTGTTATCTTTAGACACCTTTCCCTATGTGAGGGAAGCAAATTTAGACCTGCTCAAACTCTACAGCCTTGTCCCCCACCCACAGAAAGATCAGTTCGTTACAGATGTGTGTACTGCGTTTGTCATTATTTTCCCTTTTCGACCAACGTAGGTGTTGGATATCCAGTTTGTACAACTTTTCCCCCTTCCTTTCCTCTTTGAACCACGTCCTAGATTCATGCTATACAACTTTCCCCACTACTTTCCTGTTTGATCAAACACCTAGATTCGAGTGCAGAAGCAAAAAAATCGACATGCAGCTAGAGCAATGCATGTGGATTAAGTAAATTATACCTTAGGGTTCTCGGTGTGTGGCTCAGTGGGTGGCCGGAGGCCGATCTGCCCACACTATGTACGGCAGCGAGGAAGAAGGGGTCGGAGGCCCTCCCGCGCCGCCACTGGGTGAAAGAGAATAGCGGTGCCAGTAGTGGATTCCCTCCCTCTCCGATGGCGACAGCGTTAAGCCTCCTCCCCTTCCCCGGTGGACGAGATGCCGCCGGCTCTTTGACCAGCAGTGAGGGGAGAGAGGCCAACACAGTCTCGTTTAGATCTGGAGAGGGTGAGAGTGTGAAGAGAGCAACTGCAAGTGCTGAGGCTCCAGCGTGTATCTCTACTCTTATAAAAGACCGAGTTGGTGATGATGGTGTGCCTGCCATCATGTAATATAGACCGTCTGATCTATATCTGACGGATAGAAAGCAAACTATGGCAATTTTGTAAAAAGATACCCGCACCTCTCTCCACACTTGCAGATAAGGACTTCCCTCCTTCATCCTTTTCTTTCAGAAGATAAACTACTCATACAAATGCATCTTGATGTTCCGTGCAACGCACGAGCATCTTTCTAGTATATATATATAGTGGAGAGAGTGTGAAGAGAGCAAACCCTAGAAAACAAGCGCTGAGGCTACAGCGTATCTCTACTCCCTATATCTATATCTCTACTCTTATAAAAAACAGAGTTGGTGATGATGGTGTGCCTGCCATCCTGCAATATAGTCCGTATGATTTATATCTGACGGATAGGAAGGAAACTATGGCAATTTTGCAAAAGATACCCACACCCTGATGTTGGCTTGAACAATGTCAGCATTTCCCCAAAGAGGAAGGGATGATGCAGCACAGCAACGGTAGGTATTTCCCTCAGTGATGAGACCAAGGTTATTGAACCAGTAGGAGAACCAAGCAACACTACATAAACAACACCTCCACACAAAGAACAAATACTTGCAACCCGACGTGTTAAAGGGGTTGTTAATCCCTTTCGGGTAACGGTGCCAGAAATTGGCAAACGGACATGACATAAATTGTAGTAGGTTGGATAAATAGATCGCGAGTAAAATAAAGTGAAGCAAAATATTTTTGGGTTTTTAGAAATATAGATCTGAAAATAAAAGTGGCAAATAAATAAAAAGACAAATAGCAAAATAGATCTGAAAATATATGATGAGAAAATAGACCCGGGGGCCGTAGATTTCACTAGTGGCTTCTCTCGAGAAAAATAGCATACGGTGGGTAAACAAATTACTGTTGGGCAATTGATAGAACTTCAAATAATTATGATGATATCCAGGCAATGATCATTATATAGGCATCACGTCCAAGATTAGTGGACCGACTCCTGCCTGCATCTACTACTATTACTCCACACATCGACCGCTATCCAGCATGCATCTAGTGTATTAAGTTCATGGAGAAATGGAGTAATGCAATAAGAACGATGACTGATGCAGACAAGATCTATTTATGTAGAAATAGACCCCATCTTGTTATCCTTAATAACAACGATACATATGTGTCGGTTCCCCTTCTGTCACTGGGATCAAGCACCGTAAGATCGAACCCATCACAAAGCACCTTTTCCCATGGCAAGAAAAATCAATCTAGTTGGCCTAACTAAACCAAAGATTAGAAGAGAAATATGAGGCCATAAGCAATCATGCATATAAGAGATCAAAAGACTTAAATAACTTTCATGGATAAAAACATAGATATGATCATAAACTCAAAGTTCATCGGATCCCAACAAACACACCAAAAAAAGAGTTACATAAAATAGATCTCCAAGAGACCATTGTATTGAGAATCAAAAGAGAGAGAGGAAGCCATCTAGCTACTGCCTACGGACCCGTAGGTCTACAATGAACTACTCATGCATCATCGGACAGGCACCAATGAGGATGATGAACCCCTCGGTGATGGTGTCTAGATTGGATTTGTGGTTTCTGGAACTTGCGGCGGCTGGAATTGATTTTCGTCAACTCCCCTAGGGTTTCTAGAATATTGGGGTATTTATAGAGCAAAGAGGCGGTGCGGGAGGTGGCCGAGGTGGGCACAACCCACCTGGGCGCGCCTGGACCCCCAGGCGCGCCTTGGAGGGTTGTGCTCCCCTCGGAGCCCCCCTCGGGTCCTTTCTTGGCCCAACTTGTGTCTTCTGGTCCAGAAAAAATCACCAAAAAGTTTTGCTGCGTTTGGACTCCGTTTGGTATTGATTTCCTGTGAAGTAAAAAACAAGCAAAAAACAGCAACTGGCACTGGGCACTATGTCAATAGGTTAGTCCCAGAAAATGATATAAAGCTGCTATAAAATGATTGTAAAACATCCAAGAATGATAATATAACAGCATGGAACAATAAAAAATTATAGATACGTTGGAGGCGTATCACACCCCTCTCCACATTTGCAAATAAGACCTTCCCTCGTTCATCCTTTTCTCCCACAAGATAAACTACTCATACAAATGCATCTTGATGTTCCGTGCAACGCACGGGCATCTTGCTAGTGTATACTCCTATATAGTTGGAGTGGTTATCTTTTTCTCTCCATAAAAATTGTTTTAAATTGTGCATGAAACGGAACTCTTTATTTACTTTCTCCCTCTGTCATAGTTTACAGGGCACGCATCAACAATCTCTCGAACCATGGTGATTAGCGATTGGACTGAAAAATAGCATCGGGAATTATACCATGGTGCCCAATTACGGAAGAAATTAATGCGTACACACATGCATGGAGTGCTTTCAGTCCACGTACACACATGCATGCATTTATTCCACCCCGCGTACACACCTGCATGGAGAGAAAATTTTGGGCTTGGTTGCGGTTACGATGCCCTAATTAATTGGGCATTAAACAAAATGTGCCTAAAATCCCTCCGGTGGTGGAAATGCATGAGAATTGAAGTGCTCCATGTAAACTGTGATGGAGGGCAATGCTAATACACGAAGAAAATTTAACGCTCGAAGGAGTCAATTCGCAATTAATGCTCCACGCCTCCCGGTCGCACTTACTATCGTTCACGTGTGGTACACGACCCTCCGAAGTGAACAACAACTAAAACTGCATGCAACGTGGAGGCATTGCCATTGTTGTGCGACCCGGTACCCGGACAATCCATGGCAAGGCGCAGTCGCAGGCGGCCGAAATGCTCCAAATCTGGCAGACGCGTGCATCAAATCCCACGGCTGCAGTTATAACGGTTGACCGCTGGCGCATGAACCTGTGTGTGTGTGTGTGTGTGTTTATTTTTAACAGCGTGTGTGTTAGAGAGAGCGACACATCGACCTACAGAGAGATTGTGTGTAGTACTACGATTTAGCCTCGAGAGTCAGTGCATCCTCTTGTTTCCGGGCGTCCGGTCAGGACAGCAGCAACGCCTGCTCCTAACCACCCTGGCCCACCCAAACCCCCTCCATCGGCCGCGCGCACTTTCCGCCCGAAACGGTCAGCGCCGCTCCAGAGAATCGGTGCCGCATTCATGCCCATGCAGAGCAGACGCGACCTCTCACTAGCGCCTGCGTTGAAGGGAGAAGCGGATTCAACAAAGAGTGATGGTTGCTTCGTTTGTCCAACTTACTGCCGGGTCTATGTGATTTGATGGCTCATTGGTCATTATTACTGAGGTGGTACAAGCGTGCTGAGTCTCAGTTGCACTGTACACTTTACTTTGGTGCATGACACGTGCACCGGATACTAGATGTCCCACGTTTCGGGGAAAGGAGGTAGAGCGTCTCCACTCTTTACAATTTTCTCAACTCTTACAGCGATGGAGTGCGAAAGCAGCGAAAACATGGCAGCTCAGTGATTACATGGCCCACCTCACACTATCACCATATTTTCTGGACACCGTGCGACACCTAACTCTTTAGTAGTACATAGTACGTACTGTAATTTCTCAGCGAGATAAATTGGTACAATGCTATGAAGCTTCCAGCTTCTGTTTCATGTATCTTGTGTCCAAGGTTGCCCCGTTGCAACATTCCATCAAATACAAAGGAGACTAACGTGCATGCTATTGCATCTCAATGATTCACATATCATAGCCAATATGTACTCCCTCCGTTTCAAAATAAGTGTCTCAGCTTTATGCCAACTTTAGTACAAAGTTGTACTACTAAATTTGACACTTATTTTGGAACAGAGACAGCTAAAGAAAAAATGATCCATGTAGTCCCTAGGACTTGAACCCTAAACCCTAACTGGGCTTTAATTTGCTGGTGACGTTGAACCTTCCAAAGAAATGAAGTATGCAACCCTTTGACCATCCGATCATTTTGTGCAGTTTCACTAAAATCGAGGTGAGCATCCCTGTGGCAAAGAAATTGAAGAAGCATGATTAGAATAAGACTAGTGGGACTAGTTGATGAGACATAAACTCATCACAAATACAATAGAAGCTAGTAGAGGTACGTGCGGGGCAAGGAAGTAGAGAAATATCCACATGGAGCGGTGTGGGCAGCTGGGGCAGTGGTGCAAGCCGGCTGTAAAGGAAGTTGTACCTAAGGGATGTCGGGATGTAGCTAGCTTAGAGGAGGGCGGCGAGAGGCGGCAACTGCCCACGTCGTGGCAGTGAGCAAGGTATGAAGGCAACCGCACCGGATTTGTGAGAGAGAACGGCGGGGACCCCTGATCGGGACGCGCTGACAGTGGGTTTTCGCCGTCGGCGACGGCGACTGCATCTACACAAAGCATCCACCCCTTCCCCCGGCTGACGTGATCCACCCGGATGTTAGAGATGTGGCCACAGTCATTTTGTGCGAGAGAGTGTGAAGAGAGCAACCCCAGCAAGCAACCGTGTAGGCTCCTAGCTATGTATATAGTGGAGCGGTTTCATTTTCTCTCCATATGAACCTATTTATATTGCGTACGTTCATGCATGGTTCCCGACCCTCCATTAAGTGAGTAACTACTACTAGACGCGTCAAATTATCACGTGGGCTGCATCATCATACAGAAATGAGCTCCACCGTGTCATGTGTGTGGCTGGGGAAGACGCAAAGAGTGCTAATAGTACTACGTGCGTGGGTGCTTGCACCTCTTCTCTTCGAGCATGGTTATTAAAAGTATAGCCCACTACTCTACCACGCGGTTATTATATGGGCAAAGAGTATAGGCAGTAATAATGACTAATAAGCCATCAAATCACAAGGCCCACCTTTCTCTATGTTTGACCAAGGAAGCAGCCATCATTTCACTCCTCGTTGAATATCCATCCGCTGCTACCTCCGCAAATAAATAAAAATCTGCTGCTACCTCCGCAGCATGGTTAATAATATAGCCATGTCAATCACGACGTAGAAATATCATTCATTGATACAATAGGGCTGGCTCTAAGGCTGATGATTTTTTTTTACTTTGTATCTTTCTCTTTTTGTCTCATTTACTCATTTTACATAGGAGCACGTGTAGAGGATGGATATTCTTTTCGATGGGACTTCTTCATGGGGTTTAAGACTAAGCAGCTCCGAATTATTCCCGCTGCCCACCACTCTGAATCGTGCCATCTATGATAGTACTCCCGTTGCAACAATGAGGTCCACTAGGTCTAGCACATCCTATAAGAAGAGACTGTCACACAAAAGATACATTCTTGTTTCCTTCTTCCTCATATAGTACGTACTACTAGTAGTAGTACTACTACTCGTTCTCCTATAAACCTTGCGCTTGGCATCTCAAAAGTATTAACCTTGCGCTTGGCTCTTCGCCTCTTCGGGAAGTCGAGCAATGATGGTACTACAGTATATGGTTCTGGCTATCTGAGACCGAATGAATTGCTGCACGTCCACCACGTGGGTGAGGGTCGAGGGACGAGGGAGAGTGCGTACTACTACGTCCGTTTCAATATGGACTACATACGGAGCAAAATGAGTGAATCTACACTCTAAAATACGTCTATATACATCAGTGTTTGGAGTATGTACTAGTAGTTCATATCAAAATCTGCTAAAATACATACTCCCTCTGTCCCATAATATAAGAGTGTTTTTGACACTACACTACTATCAAAAATGCTTTTATATTATGAGACGGAGGGAGTATATTTCAAACAATATGATAATCTCTCTAACCAAGGTAGGGACGAGGAGTATATACGTCTAACGGAGGGAGTAGTAAAATTTTCTCCTCGTCCTGCGAGCCACCGCGCGCGTGGGCGAGGGAGCGGGCGTAGGCGTAGTAAGCAAGCTTCTCCTCGTCCTGCACTCTACGAGCCACCGCGCCCGTGGGCGAGGGAGAGGGCGTACTAAGCAAGCTTCTCCTCATTTTGCGAGTTGACGGGACACATCAAAAGTAATACAGAGCATCTCCAGTGTATAGAGCCTTGCCTCTAAGGTAGGCCCCACATGGTTTGCCTCTTTTTTTAAATAACGTGTCAAGTCACAATTTGTTTGCTCACCCGTGGTACACGATCCTCCATCAAGTGGACAACCAGTACACGTGTCAAATTACCACGTGGGCTGCCTTTTCGTACATAAATGAGCTCCACCATGTACCCACGCGGGTGTGGTTGGGAAAGAGACGGGAGTACGAGTGCCATGCGTGCACCTCTTCTCTTCGTGCACGTCCCCCACCTACGTGGGTGTGTGTGAGAGAGATACAAACCTAGAGAGATGGCGTGTGCATTCGTGAGTGTTTTTTGTTATGGAGGGGTGATTTCGTGAATGTATTTGTGGGAATATGTGTCGATGATATCTCAAACAAAATTTTGACACGTGCAATGTGTGTGAAATAGAGTCCTATCTATATGATATATAGAGGGGGCGATCCACGAGAAGTGAGGGGGAGATCATAGATATCGATAGATTCGAAGAGAGGATCAAGTGTGTGGGTGCGAGATCGATGAAGAGAGCCATCAAAATTGTGTGTGTGCACGTCAAAGATATAGGGCGACTGACCTACCGGAATGTCAGAGGGCAGAGGGCAAGTTTGTGTGTGGCAGGGTGACATGACTAGAGCGCTCGATGTATTGGTGTGTGGTGGGGGGGCGGGGGGATGCAGAGACCTAACTAGAGAGGTAGATCGACTCGTATATGTGTTGAGAAGGAGAGACCTAGCTATGTCTTGAGGGATATTGGTCGACATCCATACATAAGTGAAGGACGGGAAATAGGTTGGGACACACAGAGAGAGAGTGTCGGAGGGGTGGTGGAGTTGCTTCTCGGAGATGGTGGGAGAGGCCTACTAGACAAACTGAGGGTACAACTACAATATCAAGAAGAGAGGGGGTTGTGTTTCTGTGTGTCCGTGTGCGTGATAGATGTGTCGGGAGGCATGCATGGATGATGAAGGGGATCATATGTGTTTGTAAGCAGACCTAACTAGATCGGTATATCAATTGTTGTGTGTCGAAGGAAGGGAGAGACATAACTAATGAGTTAGATCGATCGGCGCGTGGGGAAACGAGTTATAAACGACCTAGCTAGCTATATGTATAGTAGGAGATCAGTCGGTGTGCATCCATTTGTTAGAGGCAAATAAGGCCCAGAGAGACGGATATAGAGAGTGGGATGGAGCTAGGAGGTGGTGCGAGAGGCCTACTAGATAGGGGGGAGGAGTGTGCGATTGTGAGATTGATGAAAAGAGGGGCGAGGGTTTACACACGTGTGGGACCGTATGAGAGACATGAGGCATGGATAGAGAAAGGAGGAGATGAAAAGTGTGTGTGTATGTGGTAGGCAGACATCGCTAGAGAGGTTTATCGATCGGTGTGTGTCGAAAAGAAAGAGTTGTGGAGACCGTGAGAGAACGACCTAAAGAAAATAATGAATGTGCACGATGGATAGAATGCCGAGGGAGGGGGAGGGCGAGGAGGGCGTGTGCATGCACAAGAGAAAGTTAGTGCTAGCTACAAAGGTTAGAGGATATGTGTCGATGATATCTCAAACAAAAATGTGACACAATGCAATGTGTGTGAAATAGAGGCATATCTATATCATATATAGAGGGGGTGATCCACAAGAAGAGAGGGAGGGGTCATAGATATCGATAGAGTCGAAGAGAGGATCAAGTGTGTGGGTGCGAGATGGATGAAGAGAGCCATCGAAATTGTGTGTGTGCATGTCAAATATATAGGGCGACTGACCTACCGGAACGTTAGAGTGCAGAGGGCAAGTTTGTGCGTGGCAGGGAGACATGACTAGAGCGCTCGATGTATCGGTGTGTGTGGGGGGGAGGCAGAGACCGAACTAGAGAGGTAGATCGACTCGTATATGTGTTGAGAAGGAGACACCTAGCTTTGTCTTGAGGGAGACCGGTCGACATCCATACATAAGTGAAGAACGGGAAATCGGTTGGGACGTAGAGAGAGAGAGAGAGAGAGAGAGAGAGAGAGAGAGAGAGAGAGAGAGAGAGAGAGAGAGAGAGAAAGGGAGAGTGGGAGAGAGAGGGGTAGAATGCCGGAGGGGTGGTGGAGTTGCTTCTCGGAGATGGTGGGAGAGGCCTACTAGACAAACTGAGGGTACAAATCCAATATCAAGAAGACTGGGGATGTGTTTCTGTGTGTGCGTGTGCGTGACAGATGTGTCGGGAGGCATGCATGGATGATGAAGGGGGACAATGTGTTTGGTAAGCAGACCTAACTAGATCGGTAGATCAATTATTGTGTGTCGGAGGAAGGGAAAGACATAACTAATGAGGTAGATCAATCGGCGCATGGGCAAAACGAGTTATAAATGACCTAGCTAGCTATATGTATAGTGGGAGATCGGTTGGTGTACATCCATTTGTTAGAGGCAAATAAGGCCTAGAGAGACGGATAGAGAGAGATAGATGGGGCTAAGGTGGTGCGAGATGCCTACTAGCTAGATAGGGTGAGCAGTGTGCGATTGTGAGATCGATGAAAAGAGGGGCGAGAGTTTACACGTGTCTGGGACCGTATGAGAGACACAAGGCATGGACAGAGAAAGGAGGAGATGGAAAGTGTGTGTGTGTATGTGGTAGGCAGACATCGCTGGAGAGGTTTATCGATTGGTGTATGTCGGAAAGAAGGAGTTGTGGAGACCGTGGGAGAACAACATAAAGAAAAAAAATGAATGTGCGTGATGGATAGAATGCTGAGGGAGGGGGCGAGGAGGGCGTGTGCATGCACGAGAGAAAATTAGTGCTAGCTACAAAGGTTAGAGGATTGTGTAGGTGTAAGAGACTAACAAAGATCATAATTCGATATGAAAGTGGATTCATATATTTGAATAAGAGATCATAGTGTTATAAACCTATGCATGCATGAATATAGCGGTGATACGCGTGGTGTGGTTTTGGACATGTTATACTATAATGTGATAATGCATGGCGTTTGCAACTCATAGCTAAATATCGAACAATCTAAACCATACTATATATCGAACAATCTCACATTTTATTTGAATTTGTGATAATGTGTGGCGTTTGCAGCTCACAACTAAATATCGAACAATCTAAACCATACTATATATCGAACAATCTCACATTTTATTTGAATTTGTGATAAGGTGTGGTGTTTGCAACTCAGAGCTAAATACTTGTAGGCATAGGGGCGGGCACCATACATTATGTGATAAACACATTATACATATGAGACATGGTTTAGATTATAAAGATCTAGCTAGAGCTTGAAATGTACTGCGATTTCAAATCAGCATAAAGTGGAATCAAAAAATCGAGTTCGAGTTCATATAGTACACATAGTTCATATCTAACTCGACAGTAATCATGTGGTGTGATGTGAAGATAATATAGAAATGATGGTTTAGCTTGACAATAATGATTGTAGATCTTATTAAAATAGAGAAACGAATTCAAATGGTTTAACTTGACAACAATCATGATTGTAGATCTTATTCAAATAGAGAAACGAATTCAAATTTAGTTCATATTGAAGCGGTAGTATATATGTTTGGAATGCACTAAAATGTTCATTTGAGTAGCAGGTTGCATGCATTATACACGTAGTGAAATATTTTAATTGAACATAACATGGATTCAAAGTTTTGAATGGCATTTGTAGTGCGAATTGATTTGGTACAGTAAATGGGACTAGATTCTCTTGTGTGGTGTGAATTGATTTTTTTTTTGGTTTTTTCATCGAGGTAAGTGCGAATTGATTTGATATAGTATACACGTTAGGCTTGTCCGGAAATTTCAACCCGCGCCTTGTTATCCCAAAATTTTAAGATATCTCTTTGTCTCGTTGTGCTCCTAAAATTCCCTCCATCTCAACCCGCGCCTTGCTATCCCAAAATTACAACGCGCGCGAAAACTCCCACCTCCTTCGAAATCCCGACACACGAAATTCCCGTGATACCCCTGAAACAAAAGAACCACCTAGTTTAAATTGGTGGGGCTACTTTCGTAACTTACCCCACATTTCGGACAAGCGCGTCCCTAAGCCATGGTTCCCCCCTCCCATCCCCTCCGCCCCCCCCCCATTCGTACACCAAGGCAGCGAAAACCCGCGAAGCCCAACACCGCCACCCAGCCAGAGCCTCTTCCCAGACGACATCGTCCACCGCAACAGCTCGACGTCCCTCATCCACCGCACCGGATAAGGATCTGTTGTCGATCTCGTCGTCCCGCGGGTTCAACCACCCCGTCCTCCACCTCCAAGGAGCTGCCCCGACGTTCGCCTCGTCTTTCGCACCACCTCCATTCCCACAGCGCTGTCTTCACCTGCACCACCGGAAGAGCAGCACCATCACCGATTCCTCGGATGAAGCTGAGGCCTAATCTGCGCCACCAAAGAGGTTCTACACTAATCGCTGCATTTTCTTCTTGATTCGATCTCACGGTACTACCAGCGCTCGGTCCCGAGCCGCCATGGTGCGGCTCCATCTATGGCGGCGTCGCCGGCCACTTCCTCCACGGCGTCGCTCCCTTGGCGGCGACGTCCACATCAGTCGGAGCTGCTGCTACTGCTCCGGCTCTCGCTGGCCCTGCTACTGCTTCGGCTCTCGCTCGCGCTGCTGCTCTGCTCTTGCTCTCGGTCTCCTGCCTGGTTTGCTCTGGCTCCTGCTCGCGCTGCAGCTCTTGCTCTTGCTCTTGGTCCCCTGCCTGGTCTACTCTAGCTCTTGCTCTTGCTGCTGCTCTTGCTCTTGCTCTTGCTTGCGCAGCTAGTCTACTCTTGCTCACGCTGCTGCTGCATGAGCAGCAACTTCGACTCTCTCTCAAGCTCCTGCTACTGCTACCCAAGATGCTGCTACATGACCAGCTGCCCCGGCTCTCGCACGCACTGCTGCTCTGGGTGCTGCTGCTGCTCTGCCCTGGATGCTCTCTGGTAGTACGGTCCCTGCTGGAGCAGCTACCGATTTAGATCACTGTTACTCTGCCACTAGTGCTCGAGTGGCCAAAACTATTAGTGCACTGCTTTTCTGCTACTAGTGCGTTCAGTTTCGACTGTAAAATTCAGTTTCGACAGCAAAATTCAGTTTCGACAGTAAAATTCAGTTTGGACAGTTAAATACAGTTTCGACAGTTAAGTTCAGAGATGAGCGGCTGATGTATTTTACATCTAGCACTTTTTGGTTATGTATTTTACATCATCTATCGGAGATGCTATTAGAATACACTTCAGGTTAACATTGTCTCTCTTCTCCTGCTTTAGCCTCGCCGTCGTACACCTCACCGGAGCTGCTCCAACGACGAAATCCTCCATCACAGCGGAGCAGTACCGTTGGCTCCATCTCCAGGCGCCTAAGATCTTCTTCCCCTCCTCCGACTGCCACATCAGCCGCAGCATCCTCAGCGACCAACCCAGTGATGCTGAGATTGACATGGCTTCGCCAAAGAGGTTGTACACTTGCTGCATCGCTTTTTTACTTGACATGTTATATATATTGTCCACTGAGCACACGTAGTAACGTGAAATACAATTAGTTTCTCCTATATAACAAGCAGTGAGGTACCAGGCAACTTAGCTATCCATGATGGACTCTCTCAAAAGCCATCATTATTTATTTCTGCACGTTTTAGCTATGCATGTGTAGATGGGCTTGGGAGTTGAGTTAGTAGGGCAGTGGCCTGGGTCCAAAGTAGTACAAGTAGCACAAAAACATTTTTGGAGTGTAGGCGTTTGCCTGTTCAAGCCCGCCTACTAGAATTGCTAGTGGTTGAAAGGAAAAGTGAAGGAAAAACATAGGAATTGGAAAGTTTCCTATGGAACTACTATAATGCATTTGGTTCAAAGGAATGGAGCAAAGGAAACTGTAGGATTTGTTCCTTTAGTGTCTCTTTCAAAGAAAAACCATAGGAATTTTAACATCCACTTGGCCCTCCTTTTCAAATTCCTACTCATGAAGAACAAGACTAAGTGATAGTAGCATAATAGCATTATAACTATACATTTCTTGTGGTTTGACTTAATTTGACCATGCTTCTTTGCATTCATGTGACCTTCCAATTCCTGTGAACCAAACACCCAGATTGACAGAAATCCTATGATTTTAAATTCTCTGTTTTGCACATGCATTCCTATCCTATTACTGTGTATTTCCTATCCCTACGTTGTTAGAATCCTCCAATTCAAACGATCCCTTACAGAATTACTTCTCTTACAGATAGTTGTCAAAGAAAACCTTGTGTGGTTTGTCCCGCTCCTGCTGCGCTATCGTCCACCCCAGCTCAGTTGCTCCAACGACAGAAGGGTTAAACAGCAGGGATCCGCCCTCCAGACTGTCTTTCACTGCCTCAGATCTTCTTCCTTGCCACCGGCAGCCACGACAACTGCATTACCATCATCAATTGAGCAGATGACCTCGAGGACTACACGGGTCCGCAAGAGAGGTAGCACTCTTTCGTGTCTGCTTACGTTATGCATCGCTTAATATTACATGCTACTTTATCATCTTGTTCACCGATTAAATTCTAAGTCAACTCCAAACTAATGCTCAAACTTGAGTTTTTAAATGGTTGTGGGGTACATATCGGGGCCGCAATCAATAATATATGTCTACTATCTGGTTAATCCCTGGTGTCTACTATGAGTTTCATGTTGGGTGGGAGACAAACAGTAAAGAAGCCATTATATGAATTTTTTAATTGAGGCCATTATCTGCCTGCTATCATTGGTTTTGGGTCTATCCACAGGTTGCTACCATCACTCTGGATTTCTGCATGCACTCCTTACATAATCTCACTATGTTTTATTCCTGTGCATGTCAGTTATTGTACACAATGGAACTGAACATGTAGAGCAAAAGAGATGAGCCTTGCGAGGCAATAAAATTTCATGCAGACATCGCTCCATGGTGAGCGCAAAGGCAGCCCCCCTCTACCCATTTCAGATTGTAATCAAGAGGAAGATAACTGCTCTGAGGGGGATTCAGAAGGAGCAGACCACTCCTATTTACCCCCTGAGGTCTTCGCTCTAACTTGGCATGCTGATGTCGGTCATATCATGCATATGGTGCCTTGCATTGCTTACTTTATACATCAAATATGTCATCTGCTTAGTTTAGACATGCTTTGTGTGAATGCCATCTGTTTAGTTTATGTATCATATACGTGAATTATGCAACGCCATCTTGTTTAGCAATGCATAATATATGTGAATTTTGCAATGCCATCCTGCTTAGACAGTCATCTTATTTGTGAATTATATCACGTCATCCGTTTTTTCATTACGTATTACATTTGTCAATAATGTTAGTACATTCAACTACTCTTCATGTGCATCAGCCATTTGACACGGTGATGGAAAAATCTGGAGTGAAAACAAGGTCTTCAGAGCAGAGTATGCTATCTGACGAAGCGCATATCTCGCTGGTTACGGATAGCTCCTCAGAGGAGGATTCAGAGACAGATGACCAGTCCTATTCCCCCCCCCCCCAGAGGTGTATGCTCTAACTTGGTAGGGTTATGTTGCTCATATCATGCGTATGGTGTCTTGCATTGCTATGTCATTTGCTTAGTTTAGACATGCTTTGTGTGAATGCCACCTGTTTAGTGTCTAATTACCATATATGTGAATTATGCAATGCCATCTTGTTGCAAGACATTATATATGTGAATTATGCAATGCTATCTTGGTGCAAGGCATTATATATGTGAATTATGCAATACCATGCTGTTTAGCCAATCATCATATATGTGAATTATATCATGCTATCCTTTTTTTGTATTACGTATTCCACTTGTCGACAATGTTTGTATATTCAACTACTCTTCCTGTGCATCAGCCATTTGAAGCGGTGATGGAAGTATCTTGAGTGAAAACAAGGTCTTCAGAGCAGACAATGCTACCTGCTGAAGTAGACATCTTGTTGGTTACAGATAGCTCCTCAGAGGAGGATTCAGAGATAGATGACCAGTCCTATTTCCCCCCTGAGGTCTATGCTCAAACTTGGCAGGGTTATATTACACATATCATGCATATGTTGTCTTGCAATGCTTAGTTTTTACATCATATATGCGATTGCCATCTGCTTACTTGCTTGGTATATAAATCATATATTTGAATTATATCATGCAATCATGTTTACATAGACAACATCTATCTGAATTATTGCATGCCAACCCATTTAATAAAGACATCATATAGTTATATCATCTCATCCTATTTAGTGTTTACAGTCATCATATTTTGAATTATGTCATTCTATTAGTGAATTATATCATGCTATCATGTTTCCATAGGCGGCATGTATGTGAATTATGGCATGCCAACCTATTTAATAAACACATCATATAGTTATATCATGTCATCCTGTTTACATAGTCATCATATTTTGAATTATGTCTTTCTATCCTGTTTAGTTAGCCATCATATATGTGAAATTGTGTCATGCTATCCTGTTTAGTTAGCCATCATATATGTGAAATTGTGTCATGCTATCCTGTTTGGTTAGACAACATAAATGTGAATTATTTCATGCCCTCTTTTATTCCCCACTATCCATTGCACCTGTCTATCATACAATGTTTGTACATTCAATTACTTTTCTTGTTTATCAGCCATTTGAATTGGAGGGGGTGATGGCAGTATCTAAGGGAGTAACAACACGGTCTTCAGAAAAGATAGTGCTACCAGTCAATGCAGATAGAACCACGGTTGCACTTGCCCAAGAACCAGCCCCAACACACATAACCCAGACTCTCGCAGATTGTACCCCTACCCAGTTGGATAGAGAACCAGCTACACCCCTTCTAACCCCAACCCCAGCAGATAGTAACCCAGTTCTAGTTGACACAACACTGTCTCCACCACAGAGCACCCAAACACGAGCAGTTAGTAAGGCAACTACAGTGCCCAAAGCACGAGGACAACCACTCCGAACCCCAACTCAACGCTTAAAGCAGAAGAAGAATTGTTCTCAGGTCAGGTTCTGTAGCTATGATTCATACTTCTTTGCTCTTGCATCACTGTATTTACTCATACCAACTATTTTCAAATTTGAAGGATGGAATTGAAACTCCAATGGCGCAACAGGTATGTTTTAAACCTATTTCTTTAACTGGTTTGCTGTTGTAACTTGCTCTATGTTGATTTCAGTTTCAATTGAATAACAGTTATGTTCTCATGTCATGCACATTACAAGTGTTGTTATTGCTGTGTAGTTTCCCACACTTATATTCTGTCTATGCTGCTTTGTCTTAAACATATATTATTTGAACTGTGTCTCTATCTTGATTTGGCAACAAAAACTAGAATGATATAGACCATACAGTGACCATGGTACATAGATATATGTTTGTTTCATGCTGTTATCCTGTCCACTTTACTACTGAACTGATTTACCAAAATGAGTTTCATATACAACATGGTAAACCTGTGATGTGTCTGCTTGTTTCTCTTTTAGAATGCGGACAAAATATTGGAGAAGAGTACCCTGTTATGCAATGGTAAAGGAAGTAATGCAGATAAGGTTCACGATAGTGAGACATCCCTGTTGGTCTCCAAGAAAGCTGATAAAAACTATCTTGATGACAGTGAGACAACCCCAAAGTCCTATCTTGATGTAGTATTCGAGTTACTGGCCACTACTGCTGGCACAAGCTATTCGAACTCGCTACCTAAATCAGTTCGTATTCTTGAGTCTCAACTTCAAGTTGAAAGACATCGATCAGATGTGTTGCGACATGAAGCCGAAGGACTGAGGAAGTCCCTGCAGAATTCAGATGCATACTTTCTGGTGCAACAGCCAGCGCTGGAGGATTTAAGCGCCAAACAAGAGAAAGTTAATAAGCTTGCTAAGCATCTTGCCAGCATGCTGGGTACCCAGGATATTGTTTCTTGAGCTCTTCTGAAGTGGTTTCAGTTCTAGACTTGTTTTGCTACGGCGTTTATTTGCACTGGTCGCCAACTTTGACAACCAGTGTATGTGATATGCTTCTTTGTTCCCTATATTTGCACTGGTGGCGAACTTTGATGCCCAGTGGATGTAATATGTGTAATTGCCGTAATAGCCTAGCATTAGTTGCTTGCTTATTTATTTCCTTATTGTCCTGTTTAGTTGTTTGCTTGTAGTTACTGCAGATCTTTTTCCGCGTTTTTCTAGTGGCCACAATAACCTATTTCTTATAACTAGGCCACAATAACAATGGGCAACATACGAACCGTTGTAACCATGGTCCAGCTACCTGCTGTAGTGACCATGCGCCTCCTACAAGCCGTAGGATCCATGGGCCCTCGATGGGTCATATAATCAATAATGGTCCGCAAAATAGGCCGTAAACGGGCTAGAGTGGAAATCATGTGTTTATGGTCCGACCATAACGGGCCGTTAATAGGCCGAAACGTATAACGTGCTTAATTCTATCGACATGCATCACGGGTCATTAATGGGCCGTATTTGATGATGCTATGAAAACAGCCCAACGTGTTAACGGGCCACAAATGGGCCGACTGTAATCATGGGCTGAATTTGGCCGACAAGCGGAACAGGCCAGTAACGGATCGTAAGTAACCGAATGCTGGAAATGAGCCCAAGAATAAATGGGCCCTTAGAAGGCCGAAAGGTAACACGTGCTAGAAACAGCCCAACGGAATAATAGGCCGTTAATGGGTGTAAAGCAATACACTGTTCATCGTGGGCCAGTTTCACCACGGGCCTTTAATGGGCCTAGAGTTACGAAGGGCCTCGTATGGGCCGAAAGACGTCATGGGCCATACATGGGCCGAAGGTTATAGTGGGCTGGAATCATATTGGACAGCCCAGATGATGCTACTGGGCCCAATTCGGATAGGCCATAACAGGGTATGAGTTAGCGGGCTGTAAATGGGCTATATGTGAACAGGCCATTAATAGGCTTTCCGTGGGTCGGCCCGGTACCTTTTGACCAAGTCAAATGGGCCGGCCTTTGAACCTGAATGGGCCTCTGTTGGGCCGTGCCACATGTCGACCTATCATAGGCGCCTTCCGTCCAATGAGTGGATGACATCTGTCCCAACGCTGAGCAGACACGTGGTTCCTCTGGCAATTGAGAATTTTACACATGGAAAATCCCCATTGGTCCGGGCTGTTAACGGGTTATCGGATCCAAACCGGATACCGATAGCTTAACGGCGACCCGTTATGGTGGATGCCACGTGTCGGTTACCCTTGACAAAAGCACTTCCATGACGCACCATTTATCGTCATGGAAGTGGACACTTCCGTGATGATAATTTTGGTATTGTCATGGAACACTTCTACGACAGCACATGTATGACTATCTTGATTCTGTCATAAAATCGTCATGGATGTACATGCATGATAGAAAACGGGACCTACTATGACAAACACGTATCATGACAGAAGTGTTTCTTTTTTGTAGTGTCACCGGAGGAAGGGCAACGAATTCTGCAAGAGATTCACTCGGGAACCTGTGGTCACCATGCATCCTCTCAGACCCTGGTCGCCAAAGCATTCAGGGCCGGGTTCTATTGGCCCCAGGCCAATGAGGCTGCTCAGGATATAGTGGATCAATGCATCGGGTGCCAGTTTTAGGTGAACCAGTCGCACAAGCCAGCGTCCGCTCTAACGACTATTCCTCTCACTTGGCCATTCACCGTCTGGGGACTCGACATGATTGGCCCTCTTCGGACCGGGGCGAGCGGCTTTACACACTTATTGGTGGCAGTTGACAAGTTAACCAAGTGGATCGAAGCCAAGCCAATAAAGAAGTTGGACTCAGCCACCACCATTCAGTTCATCAAGGAGATAATTTTCAGGTTCGGAGTCCCGCACAGCATCATCACCGATAACGGGTCAAACTTCGACTCGGACGAGTTCTGTGAGTTTTGCTACACCCAAGGCACTTGGGTTTATTACGCCTCCATGGCACACCCACAGTTGAATGGGCAAGCCAAGCAAGCAAATTGGCTCATACTCCAAGGATTGAAACCTCGCCTCATGCGCGACCTAACTCATGCAGCAGGAGCCTGGGTGACCGAATTACCGTCAGTCCTCTGGGGATTGCGGACGACCCCGAATCGATCCACCAACCGCACCCCATTCTTTACGGTGTA
The DNA here is from genome assembly GCA_011799875.1 of Thinopyrum elongatum. Taxonomy (NCBI): domain Eukaryota; kingdom Viridiplantae; phylum Streptophyta; class Magnoliopsida; order Poales; family Poaceae; genus Thinopyrum; species Thinopyrum elongatum. The sequence continues at coordinate 339,876,043 of CM022301.1, forward strand.
CGGGTCAGAAGTGGTCTTGCCGAATGATCTGCTCCACAACTCTCCCTGAGTGGATCTTTACTCAGAGGCCGAGGTCAAGGAGGCAAGGCAGGATGGCTTAGACCTTTTGGAGGAGGAACGTGAGTTAGCACTTATAAGATCAACGTTGTACCAACAAGATTTGCGTCGCTACCACGAGAGACATGTCAGAGGACGTGCCTTCCAGGAAGGAGACCTGGTCCTCCGAGTAGGTCAAAAGAAACCTCACAAACTGGCGCCCCCCTGGGAGGGGCCATTTGCCATATCGAAGGTCTCACACAATGGAGCATACAGACTATACAACTTCGACGAACACTACAAAAATACACTTCCGTGATGATATGTGTTTGTCATAGTAGGTCACATTTTCTGTCATGCATGTACATCCATGACGATTTTATGACAGAATCAAGATAGTCATACATGTGCTATCGTAGAAGTGTTCCATGACAATACTGAAATTATCATCACGGAAGTGTCCACTTCCATGACGATAAATACCGCGTCATGGAAGTGTTTTCGTCAAGGGCAACCAACACGTGGCTTCCACCGTAACGGGTCGCCGTTAAGCTATCGGGTTCCGGTTAGCATCCGATAACCCGCTAACAGCCCAGACCAATGGGGATTTTCCACGTGTAAAATTCTCATTGGCCACAGGAACCACGTGTCAGCTCGTCATTGGGTCAGAGAGGCGCCTATGATATGTCGACACGTGTGACAGCCCAACACTGGCCCATTTAGCTTACAAAGGCCAGCCCATTTCACTTGGTCAAAAGCTAGCGGGCTAGCCCATGAAAAGCCTGTTAATGGTATGTTCGCATATAGCCCATTTTATGGCCCAGTAACTCACGGCCCGTTATGGCGTTCCCGAAATCGGCCCAACAGCGTCATGTGGGCCGTCCGGTATAATACCAGCCCATTTCATTTTTGGCCCATGTATGGCCCACGACGTCTTTCGGCCCATATGAGGCCTTTCGTAACTTCGGGCCCTTTAGTGGCCCGCAGTGACTCTGGCCCATAATAAACAGTAAATTTCTTTAAATCCATTAATGGCCCATGATTCACATGGGCCGTTTCCAGCACGTGTTAGCTTTCGGCCTACTAATAGCCCATACATTCTTGGGCTCCTTTCTGGCCCTCGATTACTTGCCGCCCGTTACTGGCCTGTTCCCCTAATGGGCCAACTTCAGCCCGTGGTTAGAATCGGCCCGTTTGTGGCTTGTTAACCCGTTGCATCGTTTCCAGCCCGTCATGTATTCTGGCCCATTAACGACCCGTTATGCCTGTGACAGAATTAAGCCTTTGCTGTGTTCCGGCCTGTTAACAGCCTGTTACCATGCTGGCCCGATACCAATTATGCCCGTTTATGGCCCATGTCGGCCCATTTATTCGACGCCCCATAGGAGGCCCACTGATTCTACGGCCCGTTGGAGGCCCATTTATCCGACAGCCCGTAGGAGGCCCATGGATCCTACGGCCCGTAGGAGGCCCATGGTTACCACGGTCCGTATCTAGCCCATGGTTGTTGCGGCCACTAGCAAACCAAGGGAAAAAGAAGAATAGGGAAATAAATAAGCCAGAAACTAACGTTAGGCTATTAAGGCGATTGCACAGGTTACATCCACTGGGCATCAAACTTCGCGACCAGTGCAAATATAGGGAACACCCTACACTATACCATAATGGCTTGCTGATTTCTTTAGTTGGTCGCTGCATGTTAAGAACAAATTTTGCATCGCAACAAAACAAATTACAACCATAAAACAAAAGGAAGGTTGGCATAAAAGTTAACAGTCCGGCAGATAAATGCACCACCAGAAGTTCAGAAGCTCAGTTCATTTGACCTGACTGTTACGTTTTCATGTTGTACTGTCCGATAGGTCACCATAACCTTCGCCTTCAATTCTCCTAGGCTCCTGAACAACATAGCAAATGTCTGATAGTCTGGTTTCAAAACCATGCATATCTTGACGACATCGAACAATGGTTGTCCTTGTTTCACAAAGGGTCTCTATTAGGGAATGGACTTGTGTCTGGAGCGCAGATATAACATTGTTTTGAGCTTGCATATCTTGATCATGATGTAGTTTGGACGAGATTGCCTTAACAACCAACCTAGTATTACGCAGGAACGTGCTTTTGGCACTGTTAGTGGACAGGTACTGACCCACTACAGCAAGAGGTGACATTGCAGTTATAGTTGCCTCATCACCTTCAGAAGGTGGTGGTTCCACCATTTGTTCCATAGCTTGCTGAAAAGTTAGAGTTTTTACATTAGTAGTACCAGAATAGAAGATATTAAGGAGGCGGCAAAACATAACAAAATAGCTTTGGTCTATATACAGAACTTATTCTGGTGAACCCGTGTAAAATATTAGTTGTATTTTACTGCAAAGTACATAATAAAACCAGGTTCCAAACATATGATCATGTACCATGGCTAATGTATTGTCTATTTCTTCACATTGTATTTACAGCTAAGGATAAAGAGACAAAGTTTATAATATGGTAAGCATAGTATGACATCATTCATATCACAAAACAACTGAAAACAGACAAACAGGCAATTGTAACATTGTGTAGACAAGTCTAGCACGGAACTAGATTATAGATCAAGATCAACATCACTCCTCTCTTTTAAACCTTGTAAGGTGCAATGATACGCTAAGAAAATTGTGTATAAGATTGAAAAGAGTAATAGACATTGGCTGCAAACCATGCAGTTCAATGCACAAGTCAGGGTAAGTAGTAGTTAAAAGGCATGAGGATTAAGGACTTACAACAGCGGCTTTGACTGGTGTAGTCATGCCCTTCGTCTTGCTGGTGTGATAGTCCTTGGAGATTTCCACATCATTTGGTTCAGGTACTTTTTGGTCCTTGCGGGCTATCCTCTGCATCTGGAACAAGCCAATATAGATCTGATAATATGGCACAGCGAAAAGAGTGAAACAGCAGCTAGTTACAAGAGCCTCGCAGTGTGCAATATAGCTACGAGATCCCGTCGTCTATTGGAATTTCACTTTCATACGGTTGGCCTTGTTCTTTGAATAGTTCACCTACAAGAAGAGAGATTTGTGAGGCACATGCGTAAATAGGAGTTCAACATGTGGTCTGATCACATATATATAACGTACTTGATACTTTGGATCAGACTAGTGTTTAACAAGGCCTTTCCAGTCTTCATCCGATATATTTTCCACTGGAGATATTTGGGCAAGTTCACTGTTAGCCTTGCCTTCAAAGTGAGTTTTCCTCAAGTTATACCGATACTGTCACAGAGTAGACTTGAAAACATAGGTGGATGCTTGTCTGGTTGCATCATCTTGGCTATCCAACTAGAACCTCATCTATTGAAAATTATGGGAGTCCCATTACCAGCAACCTAGAAAGTCTGGGACAGAGCAAGACGATATTACTAATTTACATACATAACCATACTTACAGATAAATGGTCGAGGAAGGTGTTAAACTGGGTTTCGTCTTTGTCATTCCTGTACTAAATCCATGTTGGGAGGATACGTGCATGACACCTAACGGCAACGGCTGCCTCTGATACTAACTTGGCTGACACTGTAGTATCATATGGCCTTTTTAAACCTGCCTCAAAACAGATCTCCATTCTTCAGCCTCTAGATTTAGTTAACCTATCAAGCATTATCCCTGATGTCTGTTTCCTCTTGCGCCTAGGTGCTAATTCAACAACGAACATGGGAAGTGTTAGTGTACATCAAACTATGAGACTACATATAAAGAAGTATGCAACTGTAACTTGACTCGAGAAACTACCTTCTTGCTGTTGAAGCTCACAAGGTTCATCTGATCTTCCCAACTCGTCTTGTGTCAAGAGTGCTTCGGAAGTAGTGTCGGGTGGCAAGGGAGCTTGGGAACTTGCCGCTAGCAGACTTACCGAACGAGTAACTCGTGTAGATGTTGGTACTATGGAAGAAGGTGTTGCAACAACTAGGGCTATCATTGCTTGTTTGGTGGCAGCTATTCATTTCTGTTTGGATTGTTTTGCAGCTGGTGTAGCAGGGGATACCGTGCTTGTACAATTTTTCGGTGGACTTTGACCTTCTATTGCACCATCAGTACCAGCAAAATCTGTATAATTCTTCCGCTTCCGTTTCCGTGCGTCCTGAGTACTAACACCATCCCCTGCCATTATGTGTTCCTTCCTCTTTCTCTTTGCCATGTCAAGTCAAGCCGACAAGAAAAAGGAATAAAAATTTAGTTCTTCAGAACAAATTGATGCGTGATACACATGAACTGAACTTTGATGTTAGACAACCGCATGATAGGTGTCGGCGTTCTGGGATCGGGGGTACCCAGACTTGCCTGCCTGTGACCCATGGCGTGGCCCCTCGACGGCCTGGTATGGCCCAGCGGCAAGGACTTCAAGACAAGACCCTCGCGAGTGCCCCCTGGCCTCGCGAGGCAGACGACACCAAGTCCTCCAGAGGAGCGGCCTTCCTAGGCTGCCTCCCGAGGAGCGGAGATTTCTATGAAGGTACCCAGCCTCCCGAGGCTGTGATGACCTGAGCCATGACGACCAAGGCCAGGCGGGCGCCAGAGGGCGCAGAGGATGCAGTTTCCCTTTCAGTGCTAAGGGAGCAAGGATAGGCGTGGGTTCCCGAGGAGCCCACCAAAGGTTTCCATTCCGGTGCAATGAGACCAAGACCATGAGCTCGGCAGGACGGATGTCATCGCCGAGCCCACCGCTGCATCACGACCAGAGGCTTTGCAGGCGAAGACCACCTTTCGTTAGGATAAGATGTACTACTTGTCCCCTTTCGAATTGGCCACTGTGGGATCCCTTCCCTCCTAAGTTTTAAGGGAAGAGGACCGAGGCCACTATAAATATAGGCTAGCCACCACCAAAGGTGGGGGTCGACCGATTCCACCCTCACCACTTGAGCCCTCGCGAGGTCGCTCAAACCACTGTACTAGTTCATCCTCAACCTCCTCGTGAGGCCAATCCAGCACAAAGTAGGAGTAGGGTTTTACACCGCAAGGTGGCCCGAACCTAGGTAAACTATCGTGTCCATCTTCTTCCCCGCTCGCATGAATCCGTCGAGGCTAGGCTGTAGGGTGACGAGCTAGAGACCGGAGAGGTTGAGATCTTCGCACACGCCCCAGAGTTCGAACCTTCTTGGGTCTACGGAGCCCCGAATCCGACATTTGGCGTGCCAGGTAGGGGCGTGTCGAAGACCCGCCTCCTCATCAGCCACGCTCAATCCTCGCCCTACCACACCCATGACAAGAGCTAGCCAAGCCCGCGCCGAGCGGTGGGTCACGTGTTCTGATCGGATAGCGCCCTTCGGCCGCGGCGTCCCTCGCCATGCCCCACCTTCCTCTGCGCACCACCGCCAGCGGCAGGATTCATCACCATCGCCCTCCGTGCGGTGCAACGGGCGTGCCGCCGCACCGTCTATCGGCATCACCACGGCATCGTCCCTCCGCGCCCGATGGGGGCTGACAAGCGCGCAAGCCGTGCTCCTCGCGGCGCGTGAATTACTATGCTACCGCCCCACCGATGGCGACCATGCCTCTTGGCTCGACCGGATCGCTGAGCTGCTCGATGTCACCTGCGAGGGTACGGAGCCCCTCTGCCCCCCTCTATTGGCATCACCACAGCATCGTCCCTCCGCGCCCGACGGGGGCTGATGAGCGCGCAAGCCGCGCTCCTCGCGGCGCGTGAATTACTACGCTACCGCCCCACCCATGGCGACCATGCCGCTTGGCTCGACCGGGTTGCTGAGCTGCTCGACGTCGCCTGCAGGGGTATGGAGCCCCTCTGCCCCTCTGCCCCCCGCCCGTGCCCCAACCCACGCCAAGGGCCCGGGCATGCCCTTGCTGCGTTTGCTCGCAATTTTGGAGAGGACTCGGTGGGTCGTGCGGCGGAAAGGAGGTGAACGGGATCTCTCCTCCGACCCAGGAAGCGCCCCCCAGGGCTTCAGACATAGTTGGTGGCCCCCCGAGGGAGGTGCCGTGGCAAGCCACCTCAAGGCCATCGTGACCCGTCGAAAGGGGTGGCGATCAGCGAGGTTGAAGAGCCAGGAGGTTGACGGAGGGCAGGCCTCCGCCGACTCGGTCCCCAAAAATTGACAAGGCCTCACGACGTCTGGGGGCCACAAGCGGGCCCATGCTAGGGCCTCGACCGCGCCGTTAAACGACCCCCTCCCACCGAAACTGGTATTTTCAGAACATGTTATGCTAACCTTGGAACGCAGGTGAACTACACCCCCGCGGCACGTCTGCGAAACGGTGGCCGGACTAAGCGCGCTGAGGCACGCCAGGCACGTATCGGTGCCCCGAGTCAGGATAGGGCCCCAGGGGCCTGGGGACTTGAGGAGCCCGCGAGCTCAGGGAGCCTCATGAGGGCCCGGGGTCCCCCGAGTCGTAACCGCTCGACGCCGAGGGCCCCGAGACCAAAGGGCTCGGGAGGAGTCCGGAGCTTGTGTTCCAGGCCGGCTGACGACTCGCGGCCAGTGTGGAGGCGCGTCGCACCGCCCGCTAGTGGTCACTAGGTCGGAGACCCCGCCCAGGGCCGCCAGCGCCTCGGGCTTGCCGGCGCGCAATCCGAAGGTAGGGGGTGGGGTCCTCACCGGGGAAGCAGGCGACAGCCCTGTGCCTCTCCAAATCTCCGCTCGTGACACTCTCACGTAATAATGAGTGGGGCTGTACACGCCCCGGAGTCTCCTGAGCGCCGCCCCTGGGCCTCACGGGGGCTCCCACCCACGCCCAAGTGGAAGCCCCATGCTCCGCGCTAGCGGACAACACGGTCAATCAGCGACTATGCCCACGCCAAGTGGAGGCCCAATGCTCCGCGCTGGTGGGAAGACTAGCCTAGGTGCCGGACGCGGCTGTTCGTTGCTTTCTCTTGTAACCAAATTTGCTATTTCTCGAAATGAAATTTGAAGTTCTCGCACCTTTATTCAAAAAAGGGGGGAATTTCCTTTTCTTGTGGTGCTTCTTCTCTTGATTTCCGTCTTGACGAAGGGTGGCGGCCACCCGCGGCTCCCTCCATCGCGCCCCACGAGCAGGGGCTGGGCACGGTGTGCACGCTTAGGCCAGCCCAACGGCGCCGAAGACGCCCTGAGGGCCCGGACCACAACAGCCGTGGACCCGCCTGCACGCACACCTCACCAAGACCTTGGCGTCCGAGTCCTCGCGCGGCACTCTCGAGCAAGCCTACGGGTGCGCGTGGCCTGAGGTCTCCGGCAAGCTCCGCCTCCTGACCTTGGCCGGGCACCACGACCCGGCGTGACAACAACGATCACCCCTGCTCAGGGGCTACGGGCGCGCGAAAAACAAAGGGAAGGCGGCATAAGGGAGTACAACACTATTCAATACATCATAAAGAAGTTCTTTCAAAAGTGCTTTCTCACCCTCGTGGGGTCACATTCAACGTCTTAACAGAGAACAGGGGAAAGATAGCCTAAGGAGACTGGCCGCCACTATCGCTGCTGCTGCCGTCGTCATCATTAGCCCTGCCATCCCCGATCACAGGCGGGCCCTCGTCACCGGCAGGGGCAAGCTCCACTCTTAGGTCGTCCACGTGATCCTCCACCCAGTCTGCCAGGGCACCTTGGATCGCGTCGGGCATGCGGGCTATCGCGACTTCGAAGTTGAAGTCAGGATCAGAGTGGAGAAGGTGGCTAAAGACGCGTGAGAGCGTGCGCACAAGAAGGTTGCGGCTCTTCTCCTCGATGAGCTGGCGCGCCTGCTCAGCCCCGCCTTCAAGGTGCTCCACGACCCTGGTGAAGAAGCCAAGGTAACCGGCATCGTCCGCAACAAGCGGGCTGGAGATGTTCTCATCGCAGATGCTGCTAAGGGCCCGGCTGGCCCTATGTTCGAGGGCTTGGAACATCTTGGAATGCGTGTGCTGCAGCCCGCGGGCTCGCTCCGCCTCGTCCGAAGCCTTCTCCACGAGGGAAGTAACATCCTCCACCTGCTTATAGAGAAAAGACAGCTCAGCCTCAGCCACGGCCCGAGCATCCATCGCGGCCTTCTCGCGCCGCTCCGCCACGGCCAGCTTCTTCTTGAGGCCATCGGCCTCGCCCTTCAGCTCACCGCGCCGCGCGCAGAAGCGAGTCTCCTGAAGCTCCAACTTCCAGCGGTAGTCCTCGGCTAGGGCCCTACGGATGTCCGCCGCCCTCCCGTCAGCCTCTTCCTGGATCGTCGCCTCCCGGGTGGCGAGGGCGTCTTTGGCGGCGGCCACTTGGCGCTCCATCACCTCCAGCCGCTCGCGCTCAAGACTCTGCTCTAGCGCCTCAAGCGTCAGCGCGTCTTCGAGTGTGTGGAGCCTCGTTTCGCCCGTAGAGGGCCTGTCCACCGAGGCAGTGAGCGCAGCTTTGCGCGCCTGGACCTGCCGTTCGAGGGTGGCATTCGAAGCTTGAAGCTCCTCCTCGCATCTCTCGGCAGCCTCGCGCCAGCAATCCACGGCTCGGGCCTCCTCGAGGGCACGGTCGCGACCCTCCCTCGCCGCGGCAAGGGACTCCTCGGCCTCTGTATGAGCGTGCTCGCGCTGCAGACGACCGAAGCTAATGGTGACCTTGAGCTGGCGTTATTTGCGCACCAGGCGTAGGCGCTCCGCCTCGAGGTGCATGTCGACATCGCCAAGTTCCACCCCAAGGCGGCCTAGCGCGCTCGCCGCCTCCTGAAGAACGCCGTGACGGACGGCGCTGCTCCCGCATGCAAGCTCCAACGCCCGGCCAGGGTTTTCCTCCGCACCCCAGTCAGCAGAGGAGGCGCGCGAAGACTCGCCCATCTCCGGCAAGGGCACGGGGGCTGGGGCTTCCTCACCCGGTCCTCCGGTTCGAGGCGGCACCCGACGCGGATTCACCCGCTGCTTGAAGACGGCGCCATCGCGCAAGCCGCCCAGCTGCCGGCAAGGTTCAGCAGGGAAGCCCTTGGCACTGCCCCCGCAATCCGAAGGCCGCCCCCGAAGAGAGATGCCGGGAATGCAGGCCCGAGGCCCCCCAGGGTTGGCCTCGGTTCAGGTGCGGGCACCTCCTTACGCACAACTGCGCGGCTCATGAGGCGCGAGGTCGCGACGGGACCAGTGCCCTCCGGAGGCGGCGCCTGGGACTCGCTCGTTCTTTTGTCAGAGGGGAACCTGAGGGACAACAGTCAGGAAGTAACATGATGTGCGAAATTCAAGGAGGAGGCAAGGCGCTTACTCGTTAGCGGCGATCCACTTCCTCCTCTTCAGGGTCCTTGCGGCAGAGCTACGGCGGGTGCCGAGCTCCTTCCTCTTTCGAGCTGCACGAGGCTCAGGGGGCAGTGCGCTGGGATCTGGTGTGCAGCCCTCCACTGTGAGGACGGCGGCCGCGCCTACAGGCGGGACGTCTCCCCTGTCGCCCGGGGGGGCTGAAGGCGAGCGCTTGAGGAACGCATGGCTCGGGGCACTCCGCCGCGGCTGCTCGGGGGGCGCACACCTCAGAACCTCCGGGCCCTGGAGTCACCAGGAGGGGGTTGTCGTGAGGTCCCATGTGGCCCTCGGGAACCAGCCCCCACTCGTCGAAGTGCAGCATCCTCTCAGCAAAGGCTCCCCCGTTTGGGTAATTGTACAAGGGGAACCCCCCTCCCCGAAGGAAGTGCGGCGGGTTCTCCACCAGTCAGGAGGCGGAGCACCCCGCGCAGCGTGCTGGAAGCAAGAGAAGGCTCCTGACGCCTTATGCTGTCTGTGGGGCCGGTGAAGGCCCACATTGGGCGAGAATGGCGCTGGAGCGGAGCGATGCGTCGCCGGACGAACTCCTTCACCACCATCGCCATCGTCACCCCCGCCTCCCTCAAGACAGTCAGCCTGGCCATGACTCGCGTGAGCTGCCAGTTGACAAGCTCTACGTGCTCCTAGCCAGAGCTTGACATGGCAGGGGCCACCAGAATCAGGAGCAAGGGGTTGTACGTGGTGGCGTCGACGTACACCCATTGCTTCCAAAATCCCTCCGTGATCGGCCGGAGCGTGGTGTCGATACCGACGCCCGCGGTCGCCGCTACCACTCGAAACAACACGCACCCCGAGCACTGCCCGCTGGTGACCATCTAAACGAAGAAGAAGTGGAGGAGCAGGGCCATGGACAGGGCGATTCACACGAAGGCCTCGCACTTGAATGCAAAAGGAGGAGAGGAGGACGATCGACCCGGGGTCAAGATGCAGCGCGTGAACCTGGTAGTGCGTCAAGACGGCGTTGAAGAAATCCAAAAATGGCGGTAGCAGGCCGGAGAAGATGGCGTGAAGATGAAGAGGGATGTTGGTGGCCTCCAGATCAGCTAGAAGCCGGGAGGCAGGCCATATCCTCGTTGCCTTCCACTCATTGGAGTCGGCGGCGATCGCTGCTGGACCTTATCCAGCCCCTTGAGGTTGATTACAGTGGACCGGCCCAGTGCAGGCTCCGGCCTCGCCTGTGGCTCGGTCACCGCCAGGGCCTTGCCCCTCTTCTCTTGGGAGCCATGGCGGCGAGGCGTGTCAAAGCAGGCGTGGTGTCCGACGGAGAAGGCGCAAGCTAGCAGAAGGAAAGAAGCGGAGGACAGGTGCGCGGTAGGGCAATGATGGCTTTACGGTGTGCCCCAGGCTTTTTGGCAGCCTGGGCGGTTGCCAAGGCGGCGTGGGGGAGTAGAGACGTCCATGTATCGATGGGGGCCACGCGTCAGCCTGGCCCACAGACGATTGAGGCCTGCAGCGCTTCGCCCTTGCCCCTTGGCTTCACCTCGAAGCTAGCCCGAGCGCGCCTTGGGCCCGGGGGCTACCGTCGGTGTTCTGGGATCAGGGGTACCCAGACTTGCCTGCCTGCGGCCCACGGCGTAGCCCCCTCGACGGCCTGGTACGGCCCAGCAGCAAGGACTTCAAGACGAGACCCTCACGAGGGCCCCCTAGCCTCACGAGGCGGACGACACCAAGACCTCCAGAGGAGCGGCCTCCCCAGGCTGCCTCCCGAGGAGCGGAGATTTCTATGCAGGTACCTAGCCTCCTGAGGCTGTGATGACGTGAGCCATGACGACCAAGGCCAGGTGGGCGCCAGCGGGCACAGAGGAGGCAGTTTTCCTTTCGGTGCTAAGGGAGCAAGGACAGGCGTGGGTTCCCGAGGAGCCCACCAAAGGTTTCCATTCCGGTGCAACGAGACCAAGACCATGAGCTCGGCAGGATGGATGTCATCGCCGAGCCCACTGCTGCATCACGACCAGAAGCTTTGCAGGCGAAGACCACCTTTCGTCAGGATAAGATGTACTACTTGTCCCCTTTCGAATTGGCCACTGTGGGATCCCTTCCCGCCTAAGTTTTGAGGGAAGAGGACCGAGGCCACTATAAATATAGGCTAGCCACCACCAAAGGCGGGGGTCGACCAATTCCACCCTCACCACTTGAGCCCTCACGAGGTCGCTCAAACCACTGTACTAGTTCATCCTCAACCTCCTCGTGAGGCCAATCCACCACAAAGCAGGAGTAGGGTTTTACACCGCAAGGTGGCCCGAACCTGGGTAAACTACCGTGTTCATCTTCTTCCCTGCTCGCACGAATCCGGCGAGGCTAGGCTGTAGTGTGACGAGCTAGAGACCGAAGAGCTTGAGATCTTCGCACATGCCCCAGAGTTTGAACCTTCTTGGGTCTGCGGAGCCCCGAATCTGACATTTGGCGCGCCAAGTAGGGGCGTGTCGAAGCCCCGCCTCCTCATCAGCCATGCTCCATCCTTGCCCTGCCACACCCATGAGACGCTCCATCCTCGCCCTCCTCCACCCACGACATTTGGCGCGCTAGGTAGCGGTGTGTCTCTTCATAACTGGAATTTAAACAAATGTGAAGTAGTACAAGAAATAAATCATATGCAAGATGTAAACAACATCACACTACCAAGTTAAAGGTCTCTCGTCATTAGTGCCATTGCATATTCACATCATTGCATATTCACAGCTATGATGTGTAAACTACTCAGAAGGCATTTCAACAAATTAGAAGCAATGAAAGCTAGACACCATATGTAAGACGCAATGAATATCACTCTACCAAGTTAAAAATGTCTCATCATTAGTGCCATTTCAACAAATTAGTAGTACAAGCTAGAAAATAATGCGAGATGTAAACTATATCAGACTCCCAAGTTAAACATGTCTTATGATAAGTGATTGTTGCAGATTACACAACAGTAGTACTTTGACATAAGAACATGGTGTGATAGACAGATATTGTATGTTCTAGAAACAAGAACACGTGTCTTATTCACAAGTATAATGTGTAAAGTAAGCAGATGGAATTCAACAAAATTAGAAGCAATACAAGCTAGACATCATACATAACATGCAACCACATATAACAGTGCCAAGTTAGAGGGAGCACCTGTGATGGTGGACTAGGGGAGACGTGCTCATCATCAACACAACTATGTTGAGTGTCTATGCATGTGTTGTCTTCCAAATCTTCTTAGGGGGATGGCGGAGTAGAATCTGTAGAGGCCCTCCATTTCAGTTGTTTGGAAGGAGCACCTTTATCCACTGCCTTGCTAATTTCCTTCCGCTATATTGATTTTGCATTGCCAAGTAAAACCGACAAGAAAAAGCAATAAAATTCACTCTTCAGAACTCATTCATGCATGATACTGGCGATCACTACTTTGATGTAAGGCAAACACATGATAAGAGGATGGAATATGTACGAAAAATAGGACGGTATGGCATATTCACAACTATTTGTGTAAACTAAGCAGAAATAATTTAATCAAATTACAAGCAATACAAGCTAGACACCGTATGCAACATGCAAGACAATATCACACTGCCAAGCTAGAGAAAGCACCAGGGATGCCGGTTTCACCGGAAGACCGCCATCAGTCCCTGCCTTAATTTTTTGCTTCCTCTTACTTAATTTTATTGCCTTGTCAAGTCAAACCCACAAGAAAAATGAATAAAAATTCAGTTTTTAGAACTCATTGATGCAGGATGCTGACGAGCACTACTTTAATGTAAGGCGACCGCATGATAGGACGATTGAATGTGTGAGAAAAAAGACAGCATTGCATATTCACACCTATGATGTGTAAACTAAGCAGAAGGCATTTTAACAAATTAGAAGCAATGAAAGCTAGACACCATATGAAAGATGCAACGAATATCTCTCTACCAAGTTAAAAATGTCTCATCTAAGTGCCATTTCAACAAATTAGAAGTAGTACAAGCTAGAAAAGAATGCGAGATGTAACCTATATCACACTCCCAAGTTAAACGTGTCTTATGATAAGTGATTGTTGCAGGTTACACAATAGTAGTACTTTGATGTAAGAACATGGTGTGATAAACAGATATTGTATGTTCTAGAAACAGGAACACGTGTCTTATTCACAAGTATAATGTGTAAAGTAAGAAGATGGAATTCAACAAAATTAGAAGCAATACAAGCTAGACATCATACATAACATGCAACCACATATAACAGTGCCCAAGTTAGAGGGAGCACCTGTGATGGTGGACTAGGGGAGACATGCTCATCATCAACACAGCTACGTTGAGTGTCTATGCATGTGTTGTCTTGCAAATCTTCTTGTGGGGATGGCGGAGTAGAATCTGTAGAGGCCCTCCATTTCAGTTGTTTGGAAGGAGCACCTTTATCCACTGCCTTGCTAATTTCCTTCCGCTTTATTGATTTTGCATTGTCAAGTAAAACCGACAAGAAAAAGCAATAAAATTCACTCTTCAGAACTCATTCATGCATGATACCGACAATCACTACTTTGATCTAAGGCAAACACATGATACGAGGATGGAATATGTACAAAAAATAGGACGGCATGGCATATTCACAACTATTTGTGTAAACTAAGCAGAAGCCATTTCAACAAATTAGAAGCAATGCAAGCTAGACACCACATGAAAGATGCAACCACTATGACTCTGCCAAGTTAAAAGCGTCCCATCATAAATGGCGTTTCAACAAATTAGAAGTAGTGCATGCTATAAATCATATGAAAGATGCAACCAATATAACACTACATATACTAAAGGTGTCTCGTCATAATTGATTGATGCGGGATACAAAAAAATAGTAGTTTTATGTAAGGACATGCTTAATAGATAGATGTACTATGTACCAACAATAGGAAGGCATGTCACATTAACAAGTATAATGTATAAACTAAGCAGAATAGCACATGCAATTTTACCAAATTGGAAGAACTACAATCTAGACACCATATGCAACATGCAACCACATATCATGCTGCCAAGTTAGAGCAAGCACCTCCGATGGTGGTGTAGGGGAAATGCGATGATCAACTACAGAGCTATGTTGACTATATTTATCTAGCCTTGCTGTTTCTTGAGAATCATGTGGAGAGGCTGACACTGCATTCTTTAAAAGAGGATCTTTTCTCACAGTAATCCACGAACCTGACTGTCTCATCATAAGTGATTGATGAGGGATACACAAGAACATTAGTTTGATGTAAGAACATGGTTAATAGATAGATGTAGTAGTATGTACCAAAAACAAGAAGCCATGTCATATTCAAAGGTATAATGTGTAAGCTAAGCAGATGCAATTTAACCAAATTGGAAGCAATACAAGCTAGACACCCGGCTGGAGTGGTGAGCATGATCATCGAGGACCTAAGAGCCTGTTGGGAGGTGGGCTGCTTCGCCACCACCGTGGCTTTTTACTTGGCTTGCAGGTGATGCCTGTCTGTGCTGGGCTTGTCACTGGCTCGGCCAGTGCCTTGACCAGCTATTTGGCTTCTGGTGCTCCCGGGATGGTGTTTCATGTAAAAAATATCTTTCCTTATCTTCATAAAGACCGACTTCGTCCTTTCGAATACAAGCTAGACACCATATGCAACATGCAACCACATATGACACCATGAAGTTAAAGCAAGCACCTGGGATGGTGGTTCATGGCAAGCGAGATCATCAACTCCAGAGCTACGTTTACCGTCTCCATCTGCTGACACTACACCCTTTAAAGTGTTGAAACGTGTCTTGCCTAACCGCGTATAAAGCTGGAGTGAATTCTCTCTTTTCTTTCATGTTTCTAGCAACAGTTTGGCAGAGGCTGAAATACCTATGCATAAAATAACAATAGTGAGAGTATGAGTGAAGTGTATGCAGAACTAGTGCACTGTAAAAGTAGCAGATAGCAGGTGGCTGAAAAATAAATGACAGGAGACATATGATAGCTCATAGCTCTACAACATTACATGGCAAATGAAATTAGATTCTATTCCATATGATTTTGTAATATATGAGCACAGGGATGGCTGGGAAATGCAGGTACTCCTCCAGCACACCACCACATGTGGTCCTATCAAAATAACAGTCGACTGAAAATAAATAGGTCAGTCAATTTTTTTTTTGAACCGTCCGATCTACAAGGAACGGGCAGATGGCCTTCGTCTACCTCCCGCCAGTCACTATTGACGATCTTTCTCGAACCGCTAGTGACCATCGGCCCAGACCCCTGCCTCCGCCGCCCCACCCTCCCCTCGGCCTCACAACACCTCCGTGCTTGGCAGTGCCCCCCGGCCATCCCTTTAAGCCCGACTGACCTCCAGATCGGGCGCCAGTAGCTCCTAGGCCCCACACACCCCTAAGATAAACACCGAGGCGCTGCTTCCCCGGCGTAACAGGCAGACTAGGGCCTGCTACGCCGGGGAATGCTTCCTTTAATTGGGAATCAACTAACCAGGAATTGAAATCCAGGGGGCGACGGACCTCCAGCTAAGGTGAAATAGTATATGAGGAGAAACCTTGTACACCGCGAGTTACTAGGAACATCTAGTATCAAGAAGAAGGTGCAGGAAGAAGCGGTCAACTAGTGTCTTCTGTGGGATGAATACCGTGCAAGCAGACACGTAAGATTTGCATGAATAAGGGAAGAGGAGTACCAGTGCCGGTTGCCAGTGCAGTGTCCTCATGATTTCGTGGTGATGTTATTCTTTTTACCGGGGGAACCGATGTTGTGGAGGAGGGTGGAGCCTTGGACGAACCCATGGCCAAATTGTTGACTGTGTTGCGCTCACCGTCTATCGGCGGAGGGGAAGTAGATCCGAGGCGGCGAAGGACGGCATAGCGGGAACAGCTCCGGTGCGGTGGACGGTGGCGACGTTGGAGCGACAACGGTGAGGCGCAAGACGGCGTGGTTGAACTGGCTCGGGTACGGCGCACGTCGGCATCCTGGAGGCAGCTCGGCCTCGGCTTCAACTACTAGCCGTGGAGGGCATTGCGGTTGTGGTTGCGGTGGATGACGACGTCGGGGTATCGGCTCCGGCGTGATGGAGGAGGGCGGCAGTTGATGGGTGGGATGGAGTGGCGGGCGGAGGACGCCGGGGTTTCGCGGCTGGTGGAGAGGTAGTTTTGGCGCCGACGGAGTATGAATGGGGAATCGGACGGGGGGGCGGGGGGAGCTAAGGGGGAACCATGTTTCGGTCTGGGACGCTCTTGTTTTTTTTAACAGATGGGACACGCTTGTTTGAAATTTGGGGAAAGTACAAACTTTGCCCCCTCTTAAATTTCGGACCTACTGCGGGTCGGGGGTAGGACGGTAATCCCAGGTGTCCCAAATAGTGGGTGGGAGCGATTTCGGCCAAGCGCATGTGTGTTTAGGCGACCATGGTGTATGAATGTTTTTCGGAGGCGGTTGCGTGGCATCTAGATGAAGTTACAAACCTACCCCGGTTTAGACCTTTGGACGTCGGGCCGGTAGGTTTCACGGGTCGGAGTTAGAAAAGTAATTTCCTTCTACCAAACATTGGTCTCACGCAGTTTCGGGTGAGTAGAGGCTCTTTTGGCGCTTCATTCAAAATTTTGAAACAGAAGCATTGACGTTTAGAGTACTCTTGAACTTTGAGGATTGACCTAAATAGACTACGTTAAATTTGACCTTGTATGTTTGAAAACCTCATTAAATTATGTGCTTCTTTTTGAAATTTTGACTCTTGAAAATCCTATAACTACGATTATTTTGGAATGGAGGAGGTAAATTTGAATCTATTTTGTACACGATTGTATATGCTATTATGTACAAAAGCAGAGCAAAGATTGGTGCCCCCATAATTTAGGTATGATTTACAAATGCCATGATCTCGAATTCAAATAATTGACTAGACTTCATGTTGAATTCGAATTTTTTAAACCACCTTGTCGGCGTGCGACACCTATGGGACCCCAAAGGACCCCTTTATGATTCGGCGGGGAGAGAGGTATGCGCAAAGAGCAGAACCAACGATCGACGCGGGGCGATTTACCCAGGTTCGGGCCGCTGTCAGCGTAAAACCCTACTCCTGCCTTGTTTTATTATGAGTGTTCTTGAGCCCAGGCTCCAGGAGTGCTCGCAATGAACAGTACGTTCAAAGAGCAGCTACGCATGCAGAATGGGCCAAAAGATCGTCCTCCCCTGTAGCAGTTGCCTTGGGCCTCCTTTTATACCACAAAGGGGTCACCACAGTGGCAAAATGTACATACATTAAGGTGTAAAGTAGCTACAGGGTCATCATACCTAACCCCTGACGGATTAGGACGAACGCATTTAATGCATCGTGAGGTGTCCGTTTAGGTGTCCTCACTTTCTCGGGGATGGAAAAAGAGGCCATCCCATCAGCACCGCTTAAGCTCTCCTCCATTGGCGCGTCGCCACGCATCCAAAGAAGGACCCAGAATGTCGGGTTTGTTGCTGTGCTAGAGCGGTGGCACAGCAACAAAACCTTGCCGGGTGCTGAACCTTGCCGGGCGCCGAGCCTTGCCGGGCTTCGCAGGCCATCCCGGTAAGATCTTGCTGGGGAAGCTGGCCTGCGGATTCCAGCTCTTCTTATCTGCTGATCCTCACATCTTTGAGTTGAGAATTTCCTTGGTGGCCTGAGTCAACCTCAAACTGTTCCCCGACGAGCCTTGCCGCGAGTATGGCTACAACTGCCCGTGCACAAGTACGGGGTACTAATGGCCCAATACTTAGTACACCGACAGGAGCCCCCGGGCCTAGGCCACACACGAGTGCGAGGCGTTGTTGGGCTAGGCCCAAACAATGCACAGGCACACGTGGCAGGGGATTAACTGCTCATAAATATCCCATTTACTGTGCCCCCCACTACGCGCCGAATGCGCGACGTGGGAAGCGTGCCGCAAAAGCTGCAACTGCAACGCGCCTGCAGAGGCGCATTCACATTGGGGAGTAAAAGAGGCGGCCCCGCTCCTTCCCCATAAAAAGGAGAAACCGCAGAGGCACAAGCCTATTTACCCCCCTTTTCTTCTCAATCTGGCCGTCGCCATTGCTTTCCTTCTCTCGAGCTCAGAGCAAAGCCTTCCCTCTTCCGCTCGCCGCCTCCACGCCTGCTCCATCCCCGGCTTCCGCCCTTGCAGTCGCCATGCCGCCCAAGACCAGCAAAGGCAAGGGCAAGGAGGCGAAAGCCGATGTCCCGGAGAGCGAACTGGTGAAGATGCGGAAGAAGTACGTCGTCTTCGCCCCGTCGCTCGATGCGGAAGCTTTGAAGAGGCGGTACCAGTGTATGTGGGCGAGGGAGACGCAGGCTCACCCCGCCACTCGCGTGATTCCAGGTTCTTGCTCCAAGAGTGGGTTAGACAGATACCCCTTTTTCGTCGCATATTTCTATTGCGGGCTCTGTCCCCCCTTTTCTGACTTCTTCAACGACATCATGTACACATACGGCTTCCATCTTCTTGATTTCACGCCGAATGCGGTACTGTGCATGTCCATCTTCACTCACCTTTGTGAAAACTTTGCCGGAGTGGTTCCCAATACAGCCCTTTTCTGCCACTACTTTTTCCCTCAAATCCAAAAAGGAGAGGCCCTCTCTGGTTCTATCGCCTGGATTCCAATGGCTTGGAATAAGGAAATATGCCCAACCCAGAAGGAGTTTACCGCGAGAAGCGGGACGAATGGCGGGCTGAATGGTGCTGGATCAAGGAAGCAGATCCCCATCCGTTCTGTCTGCCCCGGCAACAGAAAGCGGTCCGCGGCAGTGGCTGGAGCAGTCTTGCCGCTGAAGATGAAAAGCTCGCAATCGCCACCACCAGGATTCTTCGCCTGAAAGCTGCCGGGCTAACAATGGAGATGATTGGCTTCGACTTTCTCTGCCGCCGCATTGCTCCCTTGCAGAATAAAGGAAGGCCAGCTTGGGAATACCGAAATGCAGCAGTCATCATGAGATTGCGCCCTGGGTTGAATAACAATCTGACTGCTATGCAACTTGGCGCTCTCCGTCAGAAGCTGTTCCAGCGCGACAACAAGCATCGGTTGCCGGCAAGGATTGTCCCTCTGTGCAACAACTCTGCCTTGGGGTCAATTATTGCCACCATGCCACTCTTCAACGCCCACAGTCTCGACGCGACATGGGTTGAGCCATCCGAGGAAGATTCACAGAAGTTCTTTGATAACTTGACGGAGAGGGCCGTCCGGGAAGAAGCAGACTTACTCCGAGCCACCACCGACGAAGAGGTGGCATACATCGCCACCAGGGCGGAGGAGGCAAATCTTGCTGCTGAGGCCGGCAGCGTCGGCTTCGCAGAATGGGAAACTAGCGATGCAGAGGTAGTGGTGGAGAAAGATCCTGCCGGGAAGGACAAAGCTGCCGGGGAACAGAGCAGCACTGCCGCTGAGAGCTCGTCCGACGAAGACACGGCTGAAGAAGAACCGCAAGAAGAGCTCCCAGCCCCGAAGAAGACAAAGCGTGTTCTTCGAAAGGCTGCGTCTGGCATCCCGGCAAGCCAACCTTCCTCGAGCAGCGAGGCTCCCGGCAAGAAAGTGGCTGGCAAGACTGCGCCGTAGCAAGGGGTTCGACAGCAACCTACGCGGCGCGCGAGACCCACACCAGCGGCAACTGCTGAGGCGGCAGGGGTGTCTCGCGCTACCGCACCGGAAGCTGAGGTGACGGAAACACGTCAACCCCCGGTGCCTGCTACAGCCAAGCGACCTAGGACCCCTCCTCCGCCTCCCTACTCAGACATTGCAACGGAGGTCGATTTCGACATCTCCGACTTTAGTCCGGAGCGAGAAGAGGAAGAGTGAGTACCTTGCCACAGCCTTTATCTTCCAATCTTGGATAAATCTTACTGACTTGCTAGTATTGTCTCTGCAGTGATGCAGAAACCTTGCTGGAGAGGATGACAAAGAGGACAAAGACTTCCATGGGCGACGAGCCCCCGGCAGGCTCCACGAGCGTGCCAGAAACTGCCATCGTCAGCCCGGAGCTCAGCCCTCAACGCAGTCCCCAGCACAGCCCCCAGCGTAAGTTCATTGCTCTTTTTCCGTTGGCGGGCGCTGAGGTTTCTATTCTTGCCGCTGATATCTCTGGGCTTGCAGGAGAAGAACAGCAACAAGGAGAGTTATTGGAAGACGCCCCCGTCGTGCCACCTCCATCGACCACGCCGCCCACAAGCGCATCCCCGGCAAGGGATCCTACCAACGAGCCCATCTTGATTGAGGAGGAGCCGGCAAGCATGGACACCGGCAACCCTCCCCCGGCAACCGAGGTTGTCGGGAGGGGCGAGGCCACCTCTCAACAGCTCGACGCAGGTAACTGATTGCCTTAGTGCGCTTGCTATTCTTTCCTTTATTTCTTTTTCTTTGGTCCCTTTGAGCTTCAATCTTGATCTTATTCTGTTTCCCTCCTTCGTCCTCCAGAGTTCCCTGTGATGGAACACATGGACGTCGATGTTGTCATCGAGGAGACCGCCAGGGACGCCGCTGCCGAAGCAGACAGGATTGCCACCAGTGAGGCCGCCAAGGATGCCACTGTCGAGGCCGCCGAGACTGTGCAGGAGGAACCCGCCAAAGAGCCTTCTGAAGATGGTGGCAAGGAGGCTGATGACCGTACTGACGGCATTCCTGCCGCAGGAGCGCCAGGCGCTGCGCCGGCCATGAAGCCCCCTGCTACTGGTGAGGCGGTTGTTGAGGATCAACCGTCAACATCTGAAGGCCCCTCATCCAGCAAATATCTCAAAGTTGGGGACGACAAGCATTGGGGCACCGACCGAAGGGGAAGTCTTCGACGAGGAAATCATTGCTGCTACCGGGCTCGAGGTTGTTGATGATCCAAGCGCTAGCAGCGGCAAGTCTGAAGAGTATCAGCTCCTTCAGGCCATGGGCGAAAATTTCCGCAAGCTCCAGGCTCTCCACCACGCCCGGAAAGAGAAAGCGGATTCCAGAATGGCAGTTGTCGAGGCGGCCGAAGCAGATTTTCAGAGGCGCATTGAACAAATGCAAGTCTGGTACGCCGAGGCCCTCCAAGAGTTGACTGCTGGCCGAGAACAAGTGAGCCAGCAGTGGACAGAAATCCTCCTAAAACAATCTGACATGGAGAAGGCGCAGGATGAAGGTACACAAAGAATTGCTGCTGAAGATGCTCTCCTAACGGGGCGTCGCGTTGCGCTTGATGCTCACGAGGAAGATCTCACCGCACGTGAGCAGGCGCTCGCCGCCAAGCTTCGCAGCAAAGATGAAGATATCGAGAAGCTTGTCGCGCGGCGGACCCAGGAGCTGGAGCAGAAGCACAAAGAGGCGCTTGAAGCTCTAACTGTAGATCACGACGGCAAGCTCAAGGAGGCCGTTGATGCTGCCGAAGCTGCAAAGGCTGCCAAGAACGAGCTGAGCGACAAAGTCAAGAAACTGGAAGCGGATCTTGAAGAACACGGCAAGGAGCTCTCAACGCTCAAAGGCGACAGGGAAAAAACCCTCCACACCTTGGCGGAGATGCAAGTTGCCATGTCTAACAAGACCAAGCAGCTCTCCTTAGCAAATGAAGCCATTGCCGTTCTGGAACTGAAGCTAACCATGTTGCAGAAGTCGCTCGAGGCCGGCAGGGCCCGCGAGAAGGCCCTACTCAAAGATCTCCAGGGAGAGAGGAACCTACTCAAGAGCACTGCCGCTGCCCAAATTGATTACGAAAAGGGGGTGGAGATCTGGACTGGATGTCTCATCGACGCTACGGAGAAGCTTACGACAGAACTGTCAATCATGGGCCTGTCAAACTTCAAGTATTCTTCCGAGGAAAGGATATCTTCGAGTGCCAGGTTGACGATGTTCTTCGAGAGCATCATTGATGCCCTGAAGTTGCTCCAGTCTAACCGGGCGACTCAATTGGCCAACGAGACCCGCCGGCTTTGCCGGGCCGTCCTCCGCAAAGTACTTATCAAGGTGGTGCACCACAATCCCGGCATCGACCTCTCTAATGCACTTGGCCATCTGCCAAAGGACGCAAATCTCGAGGCGCTCGAAGAGCTTCTCGCGCCTATCCTCGAGAAGGTGGACTCCGTCAAAAGGATCGAAGGCCAGCGCAGATATTAACTGCTCCACCTTTTCTTGCCGTCGTCATTCCATGCCAAAGACAATTAAGTCTCAAGTTAGAATTGCGGCAACTCATTAATGTAATATAACTTGCTTATGTTTGGGTACATGCTTGCTATTTTCCTTGTCTGATTCCTTTGTGTATGGAGTTCACCCTACGCTTACTGAAAAACTTGCCGGCACGCAACCTGCCGCGAGCGCTGGGTGCGGGACTTTAGCAGCCTGCTGGAGGCGCAGCGGCCGGCAAGACTCCTTGGCATTCTCAGTGTAGCCACTTAAATTGTTGAGCGGACTCGAAACAAAATAAGGGCGCAACCGATTACAACAAGGGTTCCTTCGCATGCAGATTTTCCATACAAAAGTCGGAATCGTCCAAGGAAATAACTTTGCAATAAAGGAAACTTGTTCTAAGTTTTTAGAACTTAGCTTTCTGTCACTGTCCTTCCTCCGGCAAGCGTCGATTGCGAACATCGCCAACTGGTACTCATATCTCCCTTCCCCCCCCCCCCCCCGACAAATGTGCACGCGAGGAATCCTTCTGTCTTTTAAGAAAAAGAAAGAAGAGAAAATAAAGATATGAAACCTTGGCGGTTCATTAGAACTTACCGGGAATAGGTGCCATACAACGTCTTAGACACACATGCATATATATATATATATGAACATGGAAATCAATAAGGGAATGCACAACACTTAAATTTATTCATTTGTGCTCAGGGTCTGCGCCTGGCTTTGTACAAAGGATCATATGCCGGGGGGCCCCGGCAACCGCGCCTTATGGGTAGAACTTGCGAAGATGTTCGATATTCCAGGAGTTGCTCAGTGGAACGCCATCTTCGGTCTCCAGGCGAACAGCACTGGGACTGGTGACTCATACTACCCGATAAGGGCCTTCCCACTTCGGCGTCAACTTGTTTGAATTCTTGGCGGACTGAATCCGTCGAAGAACAAGGTCGCCTTCCTCAAGGCTTCGGGCATGAACTTTGCGGCTATGGTAGCGGCGCAAAGCTTGTTGGTAGCGTGCAGCTCGCACAACAGCCTGAAGACGATTCTCCTCAAGGAGCACAGCGTCATCTTGCCGCAGTTGCTCTTGCTCAAGCTCATCATAAGCGAGCACTCGAGGTGATCCGTACGTGTGTTCCATGGGGAGAATTGCTTCCGCTCTGTAGACCAGAGCGAAGGGCGTCTGGCTGGTGGCTCGATTTGGTGTCGTTCTGATTGACCAAAGAACCGCCGGCAACTCATCAATCCAGCGTCTTCCGCACTTTTTCAGCCTGTCAAAGGTTCTGGTCCTGAGACCGCGCAGCACTTCAGCATTGGCCCTCTCCGCTTGGCCGTTGCTTCTCGGATGAGCAACGGAGGCAAAACAAATTTTGCTGCCAAGGTTTTGGACGTACTGCATGAAGGTGCGACTTGTGAATTGCGTGCCGTTGTCGGTGATGATCCTGTTGGGCACACCGAAACGGCAAACTATCCCTTTAAAGAACTTGACGGCTGATTGTGCTGTCACCTTCCTCACTGCTTCCACCTCCGGCCACTTTGTGAACTTGTCGATAGCAACGTACAAGTACTCAAAGCCCCCGGTAGCACAGGGGAAAGGGCCCAGTATGTCGAGCCCCCAGACCAAAAATGGCCAGGAGAGAGGGATTGTCTGAAGAGCTTGAGCTGGTTGATGCGATTTCTTCAAATGAAACTGGCACGCTTCACACTTGGTTACTAGTGCAGTTGCATCCTGGAGAGCGGTGGGCCAAAAGAAACCTTGCCGGAATGCTTTCCTGGCAAGTGCTCTTGATCCTATGTGAGAGCCACATATGCCTCCATGTATCTCTGCCAGCAGCTCTAGTCCATCCTCCTGAGGAATGCACTTCAATTTCACACCGTTTGGTCTCTTTCTGTACAGGACATCATCAACGAACTTGTACATAACAGACCAACGGGCTACTCTTTTCGCTTCTTCCTGTTCCTCCGGGAGTTCTCTTGTTTGGAGGAAATGGACAATGTGCTGCGCCCATGCTGGAGCCTGGGGCTTGACAGCTAGGACTAAAGGCATCTCCTCCGCCAGGGGCACGTTTGTCTCGACGGCAAGGACCTGAGCCCCCGCTGGAGCCTGTTGTTCCCCGGCAGGCATGTCATTGATCCCGGCAACTTCCTTGCCGGCAGCTCCCGGGAGCTCTGCCAGGAAGTACTGACCAGAATTCAATTTTCTTCTCTTTTCTTGCCGCATTGATGGCGCCACGGATGGTTGAGTCAAATGGAGCACAAAAGTTCCTGGTTCCACAGGCAACTTGAGGGCAGCGCGCTTTGACAGGTCGTCAGCAATACTGTTCTCGGCACGAGGTATGTGCTCCATTTGCAGACCGTCAAAGCGCTCTTCCATTTTTCTCACTTCATCTACGTAGGCTTGCATCAATGGACTCTGATAACTCTTATTAACTTGCCTGACAACAAGCTGTGAATCGCCTCTGACGACAAGCTTCTCGATACCAAGGTCTGCCGCGATCCTGAGACCGGCAAGCAAACCCTCGTACTCCGCAGTGTTGTTCGTTGAACTCTCCAGGGGAAAATGCATTTGGACTACGTACTTGAGGTGCTCTCCGGTGGGTGCGACAAGCAGCATGCCAGCACCAGCGCCTTGCAACGAAAAAGCCCCGTCAAAGTACAAAACCCATTGCTGGTCAATTTCCTTGCCAGGGAGAATTGTTTCTTGAACTTCCTCGTCTGGCGTTGGGGTCCATTCAGCAACGAACTCTGCCAAGGCCCTGCTCTAAATTGTTGAAGTGCTTTCAAACTTGAGACCAAAGCTTGACAACTCCAACGCCCACTCCACGATCCTGCCGGTTGCTTCAGGATTTCACAAAATCCGTTGCAACGGAAAGCGGGTGACGACAGTGATTTCATGTGCTTGAAAATAATGGCCCAGCTTCCTCGAGGCCATAAGGAGGCCGAAAAGCAACTTCTGCACGCCAGAATATCTTGACCTAGCTCCTTGTAAAAGAGAGCTAACAAAATAAACTAGGCGCTGCACCACCTTTTTCTTCTGCAATGGTTCTTCTGACTGCACAGACCTTGTCTTGTCGGGATCAATCCTTGCCGGGGAAGATCCTGCCGCGTCACCTAATGGTCCTGCCACTGGTGTTGCTTCCTCGTCAGCTTCTCTCTGCGCCACTAACGCAGCACTAACCACTTGATTTGTCGCTGCCAGATACAGCAGCAACGGCTCTTGTGGTTTAGGCGCGACTAGCGTCGGTGGAGAGGAAAGGTATTTCTTCAAATCTTGCAGCGCAGCCTCCGCCTCCGGAGTCCATTTCATTGGACCTGCCTTCTTCAAAATTTTGAAAAAGGGTAGGGCGCGCTCAGCAGATTTGGAAATAAACCTGCTTAGAGCAGCAACACAGCCGGCAAGACGACGCACATCCTTGACGTGTCTTGGCGCTTCAATCTGCTCAATAGCTTTGATCTTGTCAGGGTTCGCTTCGATTCCCCGGCAAGATACAAATAATCCGAGGAGCTTGCCGGAAGGAACACCGAACACGCACTTCTCAGGATTGAGCTTTAAGTTGATCTTGCGCAGATTTGCAAACGTTTCTTCTAAATCTTGTATGAGCGTCGCTTTGTCCTTGGTTTTGACCACTATGTCATCCATGTATGCCTCCATATTTCTATGGAGTTGAGGCTCAAAACCGATTTGGACCGCTCTCGCAAATGTAGAACCAGCACTTTTCAACCCGAAAGGCATTCGTATAAAACAATACGTACCACATGGGGTGATAAATGCGGTCTTCTCTTCATCTTCTTTCGCCATGAAAATCTGATGATACCCTGAGTAGGCATCAAGGAAGGACAGGAGATCACAACCAGCGGTGGAGTCCACAATCTGGTTGATGCGCGGCAAGGGAAAGGGATCTTTTGGACAGGCTTTATTGATATCTGTATAATCGATACAAAGCCTCCATTTCCCATTTGCTTTGCGCACCACAACCGGATTGGCCAACCAGGTTGGATGAAGTACTCCTCTGACCAATCCTGCCGCCTCCAGCTTTCTGATTTCCTCGGCAATGAATTCTTGCCGCTCCAAGGCTTGCTTCCTGACCCTCTGCTTGACGGGCCGCGTGTGAGGACAGACAGTAAGGTGGTGCTCAATTACCTCCCTGGGAACACCGGGGATGTCAGACGGTTGCCATGCAAACACGTCGACATTCGCCCGCAAGAAGGCAATGAGCGCGCTTTCCTATTTGTCATCTAGGGTGGAACTTATGGTGAAAGTTCCTCCCGTTCCGTCCTCCCTAATGGGCACCTTCTTGGTCTCCGGTGGAGCAGCCTTGGATCTCTTGTTCTTGTCGGTGGAACTCTCTGGTGCATCCTTGACGGAAGCGCAGCACTCCGAGGAGGCGCGCTTACCGGAGTTCGCGCCAAGATTCTCGCCGGTCTTCTTCTTCTTCCCCCCGGGAGTTCCAGCGGCAGGAGCAGATGCCATGACGGCAGGTGTTGCAACTGCTTCCCTGTAGAGTTGGTCGGCACAGATGAGCGCATCTTTCTTATCGGAATGGATAGTAATGACGCTCAACGGCCCGGGCATCTTCAAAATATTGTACGCGTAGTGTGATGCCGCCATGAACTTAGCCAGCGCTGGCCGACCAAGGATCCCATTGTATGACATGGAGATCTTGGCGACATCAAACACCACCTTCTCGGTCCTGTAGTTGAGCTCGCTACCAAATGTCACCGGCAGTGTAATCTTGCCCTTTGGCTGGGTTCTTCCCGGATTGACCCCTTGAAACGTGCCCGTTTCTTCGAGGTCTTCATCAGGAATTTGGAGCCTCTTGAGCACATCCGGTGAGATTAAGTTTAGCCCGGCCCCACCGTCAACTAGCATTTTCATCACCTTGAGGTTGCAAATTGTTGGTGAGACCAACAATGGCAAGCACCCGACCGCAGTTGTGCGATCAGGGTGATCCTCGGCGTCGAAAATGATAGGCGTGTTGGACCACTTCAAGGGCCTACATGCATCTGGCGATGGCTCCGCTGCATTGACTTCCCGCACCCACTGTTTGAGTCGACGGTCGGAAGAATGCAGCGAGGCACCCCCATCGATACACATGGCCTCTATAGCTTTCTGGAATTCTTGCTCACTGGACTCATCGTCTTCTTCGTCATCATCTTCTTCTTTGTCTCGGCCTCGAGCGGGCCTCTCCCTCTGTTGCTTGGCCTTGTCGTGGCGACCCCCTCGGCCACCGCGCTTCTTGCCGGATCCGTCAGCACCATCATGGGCCTTCTCCTTATCTCGCCTTTCATACTCGGCCCTCTATTTCTCGGCAAGCTGTTCAACTTGCCGGCAGTTTTGGAGATCATGGCCCTTGGTACGATGGATCTTGCAATACTGCTTGCCGGAGCTTTTCGACTTGTCGGCCGCCGCCAAGGCCTGACAGGAAGGGCACCCGGCAAGATCCTTGCCGGGGTCACCAACCTTGGCCTTCTTGGCGGCGCCGGGGTTGTCGGATTCCTCGATAGCGAGCACGGCCTTGCCTCCGCGTTTCCTGTTCCGCCGCCGGCCTTTCCTTGACGGGGTCGCGGCGTCTTCATCTTCGGATTCGCCCGCCGCGCCAACAGCCTCGCCAGGGAGTTTCCTCCCCTCTTTAGCTCGAGCGCATTTATCGGCCAGAGCGTAAAGCTCGGCCATACTCCTGACTTTGTTCATCGCCAGCTCTTCCCGCATTCTGCGGTTACGCATGTTCTGATGAAACGCGCTAATGACAGCAGCAGGGTGAACGTCAGGAATATTGTACTGCACCCGGCTAAACCTCTGCATAAACTTGCGTAGGGATTCGCCCTCCTTCTGAGGGATGATATGCAAATCACTCTCTTGGCCAGGAGCTTGGTGGCCTCCAACAAAGGCGCCAACAAACTGATGGCACAGATCTGACCAAGAAGAAATAGAATTCTCCGGCAGATGCATCAACCACGACCTGACGTTGGGCTTGAGCACCAACGGGAAGTAGTTGGCAAGTATCTTGTCATCTCGTCCCCCGGCAGCCTGCACCGCAATGGTGTAGATGCTCAGGAACTCTGAGGGATGAGTCTTACCATCATATTTCTCCGGGACCTCTGGCTTAAAGGTTCGGGAATTGGGCCACTGGACTTGCCGTAGCTCACGGGTAAACGCTGGAGTCCCTACCTCGTAAGGCAAGTCCCCTACGTCCCCTAGCGCAGGCTCATCGACAGCCGGCCCTGCGCGCTTATCAGACTGATAACGCGCTTCCCGTCGCCGCTCGATGGTAGTTCGAGCGTCCTCTTTGCCTCGTTCCTGGAGAACTTGATGCTGGTCGCGACGCATCCGTGGATCGGACGACGCCGTGGAAACATCATCACGGCGATCAACCTGCTCGGTTGTCGCCCGCCGCTGGTGTCGCAGAGGGGAGTGCACCGTGGTTGCACCACCTCCGGTTTTCTCCACATCGGCTAGCGCCGGATCGATGGGCCTTCGCTGTGAGGGCCCTGCCTCTTGTGGCCCATCTTTGTTGGCGAAGCCAATAAGGCTCTGGATAGTAGCTCGCCACTCCTCCATCTTCTCCGGAGCAGGAGGGAAATCGAGGAGCAGCTGCGCACGTGCCAAGGCTTCTGCTGGCGTAGGCGGCGGCGACAGGTGCGAGGTACGTGAGGTGCTCTGACTCCTAGCCATGTTAGAAGGAGCACCATCACGGTCACGTGACCACGCGCCACCTCCGCCGGCAGCTCGGTGTGCATGCTGGTCCCGCGCATCTTGGGATCGATGCACATAAATCTTTTCATGGGGACGCCCTGAACCACCAGCGCCACGACGTCACTCGTCGTGCACGACCTGAGTAGGCCGTGACGCTTGCGCCGGCGTGGGAGCTCCAGCAGGCGTCCTCCGATCTCTGGAATTCGTTGTGCCACCCGTAGGCAACACAGCTCCGTATCTGGATCCAGCGGCGTGTGGGTTGCCGCTGCCACTGCGAACGACGCCGCTCGCCTGGCTTGGATCACCGGAGCACCATGGAGGCTCTAGTCCTCTTCCTTCTACACCCACGCCATCGCCCGTACGCGAAGGCGCAGGCAAAACGGACGTGGATGGTTGCGCCGTCGCAACGCTCTTCTTCTTGGGTGGCATGATGATGGAGATGATGAAGAAACAAAGGCGCCGATCACTGGATCAGGTTCACACAACCTACAATCCCCCTACCTGGCGCGCCAAAGATGTCAGCGTGCGACACCTATGGGACCCCAAAGGACCCCTTTACGATTCAGCGGGGGGAGAGGTATGCGCAAAGAGCAGAACCAACGATCGACGCGGGGCGATTTTACCCAGGTTCGGGCCGCTGATCAGCGTAAAACCCTACTCCTGCCTTGTTTTATTATGAGTGTTCTTGAGCCCACAGGAGCGCTCGCAATGAACTGTACGTTCAAAGAGCAGCTACGCATGCAGAATGGGCCAAAAGATCATCCTCCCCTGTAGCAGTTGCCTTGGGCCTCCTTTTATACCACAAAGGGGTCACCACAGTGGCAAAATGTACATACATTGAGGTGTAAAGTAGCTACAGGGTCATCATACCTAACCCCTGACGGATTAGGACGAACACATTTAATGCACCGTGAGGTGTCCGTTTAGGTGTCCTCACTTTCTCGGGGATGGAAAAAGGGGCCATCCCATCAGCACCGCTTAAGCTCTCCTCCATTGGCGCGTCGCCATGCATCCAAAGAAGGACCCATAATGTCGGGTTTGTTGCTGTGCTAGAGCGGTGGCACAGCAACAAAACCTTGCCGGGTGCTGAACCTTGCCGGGCGCCGAGCCTTGCCGGGCTTCGCAAGCCATCCCAGCAAGATCTTGCCGGGGAAGCTGGCCTGCGGATTCCAGCTCTTCTTATCTGCTGATCCTCAGATCTTTGACTTGAGAATTTCCTTGGTGGCCTGAGTCAACCTCGAACTGTTCCCCGACGAGCCTTGCCGCGAGTATGGCTAAAACTGCCCGTGCACAAGTACGGGGTACTAATGGCCCAATACTTAGTACACCGACACACCTTAAGTTGAATTCAAATGTATGCTAGTTCCTAGCTAGCTATTTAGAATGTTCATTGTGTATCTTTTGTATTTATAATGTGCTTTACACACACAACATGAACTATACTCACGTTTATATTCGAATTACTAAAGGGATGCATTGTCTGGAGTTCAAAATACTGACTCTATGGATCAATTATGTCGAATAATAACATAGACATGCTCAAATTCAATAGAATATAGATGTCTGATGGATCAATGACCGTTTCTTATGCGAATTGCACATATCAGATTCCCATCCTAATATTTGGATACAATTTATATTTTTAATCAATGTGTACATCAGTCTTTTACGTGTAGTTTCACTCTCCATAGCCCCCTCCTCACACACACGCTAACTTTCTCTCTCACACATACGTGCACACGGTGTATATCCATCGGGGGTCTCTCACACATGCTCACACACTCTCTCCCAAGTTGTCTTTCTCGCACACATGCTCTTGATATCACCCTTACTCCCTCTCGCAACCATTTTATGACTGTTTTCACTAACCTTTATCACAAGCACTCTTCCTCTCACACGCATACGCACGCACGATCCCCATCAACCCTTTCTCTATACATAGACCTGCCTACATGTCTCCCGCACACACATTATCTTTAGGCCTATCTCGCAAGCATTGTCTCCACCTCTCTTCCTAATTGACGAATATGATTCCAGCAGAGCATTCTGTAGGATGCCCCTTAAAGTTAGGTTGGATGAATGGTAATATCAGAGACAAGGGGTTACCTTAGTCCGGGGACCTAGGGTTACAAATCCTAGCCGGCTTTGTCAATGGACACCGAGTCCTTCACGGTTGTGGTATCTTTGTCTTGTATGACTAGTCCTCCATGGGTCTCCCTGAATGCGTCACGGGCCGACAATGTGGCGCAGGACGGAACCGATCCAAGGGCCTCACCTCGGCCCACCGGACCTCACGCGGTGACACACCCTCTGCCCCTAGGTCTCATTATCTTCTCACACCCACACATACCAACACAGACACCGCCCAAACTATTTCTCCTCATGCCTCCATCCCCTCCCCCCTTGCATGTACACACTCAAGGGCATCTCTCGCCGTGACATCCTATTCGTCTCTCTCTCTAGACCTCTCTCATATTCGTGATATCTCCCCCACGTCGCCCCCCCCCCCCCCCCCCCCCCCCGCCGGCCCCTCTATCCATGCATCTCTCGAATACGTACGCATACCCTCTCTAGGCCCTGCCAAATATGTCAACTACACATTCACACATGTTACAACTTATCACGTACCCCATTGATCTAAAAAGCCATCTCTTCACGTTTACTTGGCATACAACATTCCTTTTGAATAAAACCACACAAAGTGTGGCCAAAAATTTATTTTAGAATTTCTACATATATACAACATTACAAAGTTATATGGAGTATGAAAGTTAATTTGCATTGCATGGTGCACCCAATGATATTTATTCCGCACTGTGAATTTTTATATTTTTATACTATATATAAAGTTAGTCATAATAAAGAGAAATGAAGAGCATCTCTCTCTCCATCGCACACACCCCCTCTACGCCCTTTTCACGTACGCAAACAAACTATCTCTAGGTCCTCTGAAAGTAAGCCCCCAGCACATTCACACATGTTTCATCATTCTCTCGCAATATATATAGCGACGAGCACTGTATTTGAAGCGAAAGCACAATACATACATTGGACTTCAGAATCCACTCATTACGGTCACCATTTACATTTTGTGGTTATTATACAGTCATGGGCTCACCGTACAGCTCTGTATTTGTTCAAGACACGACTAATTGACCAGTTAAATGCTCCATGTGGCACCTCTAGTGTTGCATCACATTATCTCACTACCATTGGGCCCACCTGTCGGCGTGTATAAGAATGAAAACAAACAATAAAAAAATATTGGACGGTGGGTATTCGAAGTCATGACCGCGGGCACAGCGGACAAGGTGGCCTTGTATTGGTATGCTGAGCCGTCTGTTTTAACACACAGGAGCTAGTGTGGTGATTATACACACACGCACGCATGCACACGAACTGCATGCATGCAACACTCACACGTACACACGCAGCCATGCAACACTCACACGCACACACGCACGCACGCAACACTTACACGCACACACGCACGCATGCATGCACACACCACACGACCAACACACACGCTCATGCTCAAGTGCTCAACCTACACGTGCATGCGCACACATCAGGCCCTGACCGACACATACACAACCAGGTGGTTCCCGCGCACGGGATGGAGTATTGTCGCGCCTACGTAAATTTGTGTTTATCTTACTTTTTTCCTCTGCGAACTGACAGGTGGGACCCACAAGGAACATGGTCAATTTAACCAGTCAACATAGTGCCATGTAGACTATTTAGCCGGTCAACAGAGTGCAATCCGATGCTGAACGGTGAGCAAGTGAACATATAATCACCGCAAAATGTATATAATGATCGTAATGAGCGTATTCTGAAGTCCGGTGACCGTATTCTGCTTTTCGCTTGAAATACACTGACCGCCAGTGTATTTATCTCTTCTCTCGCTCTCTCTGTGGAGCCGAGTAGGCCAACGTGCCAGTGCCTAAATTGGCACACGCCACCCCATTATTTCTATACTGGTTTCGTAAGAGCGAACAAGCATTCACGTCTACCGTACAAACTGTATATATGAGTTAAAAATGCTACGAAGACGAATACAAATATTTGAATCCACTTTATGCCCAATTTCTCTCTGTAGGCCCTCCAAAAGTACATCTCTACACGTTCTCGCATGTTACATCTAACAACTATGCAATACAACACTACTACACTCTAAGACAATAAATCATATGTGTTTTTAGTTTTACTAGATCTCATATTGTTACTTAATTATTTAGTTTGCATACATTAAAATTGCCTTTGAAATATATGGCTACTATCATCTAGTGATATGAAAGGTCAGACTACACACACACACACACAAGGGCCCATTACACATTCAAGCATTTCACGTATTTCTCTTGCTCTCTGTGTCAAACCGACTATGTCAAACTACCCTTTCTACCACGCGGGAAAAATCCCGCCCTCGCCTGTTTAATCGGGTTTGTATCGATGGATCGCGCGAAACAGCAAAACTATAGTAGTACCATAGTACAAGTAACAGTTCACTAGGTCGCCGTATCGTGTACTCCTCCATCATAAGAGTGGAGCGCTCGCTTTCATAAATGTTCTAGTCCCTTTTGCTGACATGTGAGACATCAAGCAACCGGGTCCATGTGCCATACCAAAATAACAGTGCAGAGCAGCAGGGGTGAAGCACCCCCGGTCATGGCGCCGGCGTAGTAATGAGCAATGCGGCGTCAACTCACAAAGCTGCAACTTTCCCGCAGTTAAGTTGGAGGGATGAAGTGATGCTCAAAAAAAAGTTGGAGGGACGAAGCAACCATCATTTCCCTCTTTGCTGAATCCGCTTCTCCCTCATCTTCTTCAAGTTAACTACGTGTTGCTTCTGCCGTTGTTCTACCTCATGTGGGACGCGGATCGGCTTGGTAAATCACTGACACGCGGGACCACATGTTAGCAAACCGCCAGGCCAAAGTCCTCTAAAAATAAGAAAATTCCCCTGCCTTTCGCGCGGCAAAATCACCTCCTTTTTACTAATCTTGATATAATTTTTTAGATCAATATAATCGAGATTTGTATAGATAGCACCAAGGAGAAAAACCAAGTGGTACGCTTAAGGGCATCCACAATGTGTAGCCAAATGTGAAAATAGCTTTTGGCATCGATGGAAACCATTGTGGCGGGTGCTGCCAAAGCCAAAAAGAGGGAACCGAAGCTCCCTAATTGATTGATTGAAGTAATAGAAAAATGCAACGTCTCTCCTCTTTCTCTCGTGCTTGGACGCATGTACAATATAGAGCACAGAGTCTACTCCCCTGTCCCTTCTATCACAAATCATAAAGCAGTGAGGCGTCAAATCACAAGGCACGGATGAAGCAACCATCATTTCACTCTTCGCTGACTCCGCTTCTCCATCGTCTTCTTTGAGAAACCACCTTTACCACACTAAGCTAGACGGACGATGCTATTGTGCTAGCAGTAGTACATTTAGGCCTCCTTTGGATCAATGAACTTCCTGGATGCAAAGAAGGCGGTTGTCTCGGCTTGCAGGTGGCACTTGCGAACGACTTACCATGGTTTGCCTCAATGGTGTGCTCCGTCGAACGCACTTCGCCAAAGCCACAGCGTTCGAGATATCGTCGACGTCACCGCAATGGGGAACGAAGTCAACTAGTTACTACCTCCATTTTTTGTATACAAGGCCAATATCAAAATTACAATTTGCAGAAGGCCACTAACACTAATCGAGGCAAAATTGATGGGGTTTGCCTCGTACTAGCAACCAAGGACATTAATATACCCTTGCATGCATGCAGAAGTGAGAAGGTTGGTTTGCATGGCGCTGCATTAATGAAGCAATGAGGAGTGAGATGGTTAGCTCTTTGGGCGTTGGAGAAAAATATACGCATTAATTGACACGTCAAACGAGGATTTGTATCGATCAATCCCGCGAAGGAAAACCTTGCCTTTCTTTTTTAACACAAGTACGTACTTGTATCCTGTTTGGGTCTAGGCCTTGCATTGCCATACTTTGCCACAAATTTTTGCCAAGCTTGCCTAAAGTTTTTCAAAATGAAAAGGAGGTACACTTGCGCACGCCTGTCGCGGTTGCACCGCACCCTCACACAGTCGCGCCTGCATGCCGCAAACCCAACCAAGGGAACGCACCCTCACTGACACGTGCTACCGCATGTGATCAAACCAAACTCAGCCATCCTACCGCTGACACATAATTTTTGTTCATACAGTATGTTTATCCAACCGCATGTTGGGGAAGATCCGTGCGGCCCGTGCGGTGGTTCGTTGGGGAAGAAGAAGAGGTGAGGAAGAAGAAGGGTTAGGAGACGTAGGATATTCATCCAACTTCCTGAAATGGTCGACTGACCCAAATAATGAAAGTCAGGCGACTTGCATAAATATATGTTTTTACATAGCAAAACATCCCTAAAAACAACAACATAAAGAAAAACTATCATTGCTCGTGGAACGAGCCGGCCTCGTCGTCTTTGGCTGCTGGCGTGAACCAGCCATAGTTGCCGACGTGCGTCGCCACACCGTGGTTGTCCTCGGCCTCCAGCTACTTGTTCACACAAAGCATGCGGGCGCTCTGCACGGACACGAGCACTGCCCGGTTCACCTCCACGATGTTCGGTTCCGCCTGCAGGAGGGCCTCGATGGCAGTGGCATTCGCGTGCTCCGCGTTGAGTTGAGCCTCCGCGCCCGGTTCAAGTCCAGGACGTCTGGTTCCACCTGCAAGAGGGCCTCGATGGCAGCGGCATCCGTGCGCTCCGCGTCAAGTTGAGCCTCCGCCGCCCGGTTCACGTCCACGACATCCGGTTCCGCCTGCAGGAGAGCCTCGATGGCAGCAGCATCCGTGCACTCTGCGTCGAGTTGAGCCTCCGCCTCCTGGTGCTCCTTTAGGATCGCCAGGTTGAACCGCTGGTCCGCCTACACCATGGGATCCCGGACACCGGCACGAAGTCGACGTCCATCGTCTCATACGCATCTGGGGCCTTCTGCGCCACGACCTCCGCCATGAACATTGGATCGGCTTCCTCCTCCTTGTAGCTTGGCTCCAGAGAACTCGGGGATTGGCTCATCGCAAAGCGAACTTGGGAACGAAGGTCTATGGTACCAACCACCGCCGCGATTTCTGCACGGCGCTCCGGCGTCAGCATCTTGTAGTACGTGATCTTGTGGCGCACCATGGCTTTCCGGCGAACTAGGGGACGGCTGATGCGGGCTAGGGGATCAAAAGGTGGGGGAATGGGCTAGAGAGGAGGTGTGGTTTTGGGGCAGTGCTGACCGGCAGGCAAGTAGCTGGCGTAAGCAGAGCAGCGAAGGTTCTGGTGTGAATAGTGGTTCCGGTGACGACCGGTCAATCGGTTTTGACTATGCGGAGTTTGGAAATCCGGACAGCTGAAGCCTGGAGAGTTGTGGGGTGGGATGGGACCAAAGTTTCGGAGTTTCACGTGGCAGACGTCCGGACCTCCCCACCGTTCCTGTCGACGACGAGGCGGTGACTTCCTAAATCTCAAGATGACTAGCAAGATGCTCGTGCATTGCACGGAACATCAGGATGCATTTTTTTACAAAACTCCTATTGTGATTGACCCATGCAGTAGTAATCCCATCTGTTAAAACTAATGATATCTCGAGAATTTCATCAAAAAAATGGTATCTCAAGAATTTCATCGAAAAATGATATCTCGGGAAAGATGAGAGATAAGGTGAGGAGGAGTGTGGTGCGGTGGTGATTGGTGGTCGGACTTAGCGGAGGCATGGGGATGGACGACGCCGGCAGCGGCTACCATGCCAGATTGTTCGAGAGGCTTCCTTTTTTAATTACTCAACAATAAAGTTGTGGGAGATAAAGATGAATGAGAGAGGTGCGGGTATCCTTTTGCGAAATTGCCATAGTTTGCTTTATATCCATCAGATATAGATCAGACGGTCTATATTGCAAGATGGCAGACACACCATCATCACCGAGAGTAGAGATAAGAGTAGAGATAGAGATATGACGGCTCAGTCTCTCGAAGGTGCTCATAGGGGTAGGGTGTGCGTGTGTGCGTTCATAGGGGTGAGTGTATGCGCGCATGTATGAGCGCTTGCGTCTGTATTGTGTTCAAAAAAAGGAGTAGTCGAAGTATGCAAGTTCATAAGGAACGGATGGTGTACATCACTCTTGTTGCGTTCGCGTTGCACCCCGGCATGTTGGACCCTGCACGTCGCTCACCGAATGGAACGCGCTTCATCTTGCGTTTTTGCTCGCTTGTGGGACCGCAGTTGAGAGCAAACCGACGTCCCTCCCCCTTCCCCGCCCACGTCATTTACTACTAGAATAGAAGAGAGAGAGGTCGGCCAAGTGTTACTGACGCTCCAATTTGGCCGGGAAAACAGGGAAACTGACATGTGGGGCACACCTATCGGGATGATGTGGCACAGACTAGTCCAATGGAGGAGCTGGCCCACGACCTCCTCGTCACCGGCAACCGTTCATGGGGGTCGTGGGGGCCAGCAACGTGGCACAGCTCCCGCACCGACTCTGGACACGGCTACCGCGGTGAGCAACACGCTCATCGTCGCTGCACACGCTCGGATTCAGGGTGCCGAGGGTGGCGCTACCGCTGTGGCACGACCAGCAGATCAACACCCGGCTCGTCGAGGATGCACGGGGCGCCGAAGTGCGTGCACACCGCGACGCGTCCGTAGAGTGTTCTAACGCGGCCAACTACATCCCCAGGACATAAGACCATGTCGGGTCATCTTTCAATGACATGTGGGATCACATGTGAGCAAAGGGCATCTCCAACGTTGCCACGCCCGCAGCTGACTACCCTGGCACACAAAAAACCCTCGTCCCTTGCGTCGTCATGCGCGTGCGTTCCCAGTCGACGCCAGCTGCCTGCATTCATGTCGTCCGTCCTTATGTCGTCATTAAGCAAGCTCGCTGCCCGAGGAACCAACTCCGGCGACTTATTGATGCACCCAGACGCTTGGCCTCACCGGAATGCGCTACTTAAAGCAGCAACGCCCAGCTAAACTCCACACCATAGCGCATCCTCCTACCTGGCACCACACCCACCATGACCGCGAGCGGGAACACTCTGCGGGAGAGCTTGTCTTCGGGGATGAAGCTCGAGGTCGCCGCCCTCACTCAACTCGCCGCTCGCAATGCAATACCATTGTAGTCGGACGCGGATGCGACTGCACAAGCGGTGGCCATGGTGGTGGCCGATGATGGGAGCACCGCCAGCCACACGTCCTACTTGCCGCCGTCCAACGTTTGGTG
Organism: Thinopyrum elongatum; assembly: GCA_011799875.1. Lineage (NCBI taxonomy): Eukaryota > Viridiplantae > Streptophyta > Magnoliopsida > Poales > Poaceae > Thinopyrum > Thinopyrum elongatum. Next base: position 339,914,296 of record CM022301.1, read on the forward strand.
GCGCATGCGGCAGGTGAAGCGATGGACCGTCCACGTCCATCATCATCGACCTCACATCCACCGGCACCGCCGAGGTCGGGGATTCCTCCGAGGATGAGTATGGCATTGGAGGCGGCAGGGCATGGTGTGCCAACTGGGCGGTCTGTCTCCCATGTTCTACTCTTCCTCGCCGGAGACTGCACCTTCACTTCACGGGTCTTGAACCCCACCGCCGTTCATGGAGATGGCAGATGGAGGACATCATCGCCGATGCGGAAGTACAAAGGAAAGTGGACGTCGGTCGCCGCCGTAGAATTGGTTTAGGATCGGGTTTGTTTTCTTTTTCTGTCCTATAAAAGTTCGAAATGTAATGAAAATATGTCGTGTTTGCATGAATCTCGTCCGGTGTATATGAACTTTCACAATAATAGTGAGATATATTGTATGAAAATATATTGAATGATGATTCATTTTTGTGTGTATAAACTTGGTCTAAGTTTAGAAGGTTTGACCCGAGACAAAGCTAACATGCGAAGTAAATCAACACATAGGTATACATACACAATTTATCTTAGGCACTCCAATAGTACGTCCACTACATATTCACGCATTTCACACCTTTTTCTCGCTCTGTCTGTCAAACCAACTAAGCCTTGTCCTAAAAAATAAAGTCCTAAAAAAACCAACTAAGCCAACCTCCCAGCATATCGCGCGGGAAAAGACCCGGCCGTGCCATTTTGGTCGAGATGACTGGATTACTAGTAGTATTGATGGATCACGTGAAGCACCAAGTTTCAAAGGAAAAAGGCGGTACACTCACAGGACGCTTGTCGCGGTCACATTGCACCCATCACACGGTCGGTCCTACACATGGCTCACACAAACAGAACGCGCTTCGGCTTGCCTCTTCACTGACACGTGGACCGCATTTGGAGAAACCGACCATGCGCCAAACTCCCCCGCCCACCGCGCGAAAATTCCCCCCAAATCCCAAATTCAACTGCCCTTCGGCCAACTAGCCAATAATATTCCCCAAACCCCCCCCTCCCCCTGGCCCCCTCCACTCCATTCGCTCTGCCAAAGCCGCCCTCCCCGCCGTGCCGATATGTCGGCGCCGCGGTTCGTCGAGGGGATGCACGGTGATCCTCTCGCTCCCACAGTACGCTCTCGTAGACTGCCGTCCTCCAGCCGCGCCGCCACCACTGCTGACATTCTTGTGGAGACGCACGGCGGTCAGCTTCTCCCATGGTACGCGCATTCTAGACTGAGGCCCATGCATGTCGGAGTAGCACTGAATGTTAGCTGATAGACATTGTTAATCTCACTGTTTGCTGAAATAGTTTACAGTCAATATGCTCTACTTAAGAAGCTTCCTTGCCCTGTTCTGCACTCAATCTACTTTGCTGAGATGGCATGCCATGCCCGATTAGCTGCTAAAATATCCTGCCACATATTTATTGTGAAGTAGATTGCCATGGTCTAGTAGCCAATCTGTTAGGTGAAATAGCTCGACACCGTTTTACACTCGATCTTTGTTGCTGAGATGGCCTTTGATGGCAGTGTGCTCGGCCTCATTGACTGCTGAAATAGCCTACCATAATTTAGCACTCAAATATGTTTGCTGAATTAGTTTTACATATATTTCGTTACTTAGATCTGCTTGTCCAAATATCTTGCCATAGCTTTAGACATCGACCTAGGTATTTTTTTTCTGGACTTTATAAAAAAGCATATATGTTTTTCCTGTAATATCTAGTAGAAGAACTAATTTTTATGTCTAATAGATGGACAGGACTTGGATAACTTCTGCTCGAAGATTCTCCGCTGCATATGTCGAGGGGGTTGAAAACTTCATGAACTTTATCAGAGTTGAGTACGGTGGTCCAAAATCAGATCTGCTCTGCCCATGTAGCAGTTGTATGAATTCAATTACAAGACCCCCGCCAACTGTGCAAAATCATCTACACTTGCATGGGATGTCGGTCACATATACTAGGTGGGTTCATCATGGTGAAGCTGTGAACGTCAATGTTACTGACTATGTGGAAGCAGCAGATCACCATCTTGATCAACCTGATGCTTAGGTGGAAGAGGAGGAGGAGGAGGTGGTGGGGGCAGAGCCAGTGAGTTTGACCAACATTGAAACAATGCTACGAAATGCTCGCGCATTTTGTGAAATTTCACCTGCAGAAGAAAAACGGTGGCCCGCATGTTGGAACAATGCAATGTGGCAGTCACCCCAGGAAACAAGCTGTCAGTATTCTCAGCTATGGTCACCTTTCTTCAGGTGAAGACATCTGAGCGGATGACCAACAAATCATTCGATGCGATGTTGGCTGCTTTCCACAAATCTTTCCTAGATGCGTCTGAGCTGCCACACACCTACAGTAAAATGACGAATTTCCTTCGTGCAATTGGAATTGGATATGATATGATCCATGTTTGTAAGAATAATTGTGTTCTGTTCCGGAAGGATTATGCCAACTTAAGTGAACGCCCAAAATGCAAATCATCAAGATGGAAAGATGGCGATGCTGTGAAGAGGATTCCTCATAATGTTCTGAGACATTTTCCAATTATACCAAGATTGCAGAGGTTGTTTCATGATGCTGAAACAAGAGGGGATGTACTGTGGCATTCTAGGAACCAGGTGTACAGAGATCAGAATGTAATGAGCCATCCATCTCATGGTAGTGACTAGAAAAGCTTCAATCAGAAACACAAAAAGTTTGCTGTTGAGCCGAGAAACATTAGACTTGGCTTAGCTACAGATGGATTCAACCCATTTGGACACCAGAGCACCACATATAGCATGTGGCCAGTGCTTGTTATCCCTTACAACATGCCACCAAATGTCTGCACCAAAGAATCAAACTACATGATGGCCTTGCTCATCCCAGGTCCAAAAAGTCCTGGAAAGGATTTTGATTTATTCATGGAGCCTCTTGTGGATGAACTTCAATAGCTATGGAGGGGTGTTCTCACTCAAGACCTATATAGCAGCCCACCAGCTGATTTCTTTCTGCGTGCTGTTATAATTTGGTGCATCCATGATTATCAGGCTTTGGGCACTATGTCAAGGAGAACGACACATGGTTACAATGCATGTGTTTGCTGTGACAAGAATCCGCTGTCATACGCAATACTTAGCAAGATCTGTTACATTGGACACCGTCGTTTCCTTGCCAAGGACAAGTCGTGTCCTACAAAATACCGAAGACATGTGTTCAATGCAAAGCATGACAACCGTGATGCGCCAAAGAGGCTCACGGGTGATGAGTTGCAAGAGGAATTAGAGAAGGTCAGGCATATTACACCAAGCAACCATCCTGATAATGGTAGCGGGAAAAGGAAGCATGGCAGGGCAGAAGAGAGATTATTGTTTACCCGCAGGTCCACTTTGTGGGACTTGGATTATTGGAAAGATTTGGATCTGCGGCATAATCTTGATGTGATGCACATCGAGAAAAATATATGTGATATCATTATCGGCACACTTCTTAATATTGAAGGCAAGACGAAAGATACCTTAAAATCTAGGATTTGTTTGACACACCTGGGTATCAGATCTGATTTGCAGGTGAATGCTGATGGTGCATCACGGGATATGGCACCAGCTGTGTACGTCTTGAACAAGGTAAAAAGAAAAGAATTCTGAAAGATCCTATCACGTGTGAGATTCCCACATGGATTTGCTTCCAACCCTGAAAGGAGAGTCATATGGAAACAAGGTACAAGGGTTGAAAACTCATGACTGTCACGTCCTTCTTCAAAGGGTTTTACCTGTTATCCTTAGAGGATTGGGCCGCCCTGACTTATACAGAGCAGTTGCAGACTTGGGACAATTCTTCAGGGAACTCTGTAGTAGAAATATCAGGATAGATGCTTTGGAGCGTCTTAGAGACAAGATACCAACTATCCTATGCGACCTTGAGAAGATATATCCTCCAGCCTTCTTTGATGTGATGGTGCATTTGGCTGTTCATCTACCTAATGAGGCACTACTTAGAGGTCCAGTACAGTATGGCTGGACGTACCCTATAGAAAGGTGGCTAGGCACTTTCAAGGGCTATGTTAGGAACAGAGCTAGACCTGTGGGTTCCATTGCAGAGGCCTACATTGCTACAGAAGCATTGACATTCTGCTCAAAATACATTGAAACAGTTGATCAGCTTAGCGAAAAGGTGGGTGAAGGCAATCCCGAGCTCAATGTTTTCGATTGTTCTGTTTGATTTACAGGGAAGAGTCGACAAGATGACAAACTTAAAGATTTGAACAAAATGGTTTGGTATGTGTTGAATAATTGTCCCGAGATTCTACCTTATATCGAGTAAGTGCTAAGTACTGCAGCTTATACATCGTAATCTACTAAACTTGTAGCACATTCTTATATATTTAGATCTTTGACGCGATCACTACGTTGTGCAGCATCTACAAAAAGGAGTTACTGCCGCAAAATCCAAGAAGCATTGACAAACTGGTTATGGCAGGATTTGCGAAATAGTTCAAGAGCCGTGTAAGCTTTTGAATTGCACTGCAGCTTTTTTAATATATTGAGCACATAAGATGATCAGCTTGTCTATTTTCTAACCATAGGTTAAGAAGATGCGGGAGGATGGGCAGGCAGTTAATGATGCCCTTTACGCAGTAGCAATGGGTCCTGATACTCGGGTAAGACATAATGAATCTTGCGTTGCTGGAGATGTGCGCTACAACACCCTTGCACGCGACGAAGGCAGGAAGACACAAAACAGTGACATCATGAGCAAGGATACATACGACAAAGAAACAACTGAAATGTATGCTAACATAATAGACATTGTTCAGTTGCAGTATATCTCCAGTTTCGAGGTTCATCGGTGTGTGGTTCTGTTGTGTTGTCATTGGTATAACCTATTTTCCAGGATCGCAAAACCCAGAGCTGATGATTATTTCAAATCCATCAATGTCAAGGCGGCGTACCACATCGACGAGCCTTTTGTTTGGGCAAATCAAGCAACACAGATATTTTTCTTGGAAGACATATATGCATGTAGCGATGACTGGAGAGTATTGCAAAGGTTTGAGCAAAGGAATTCGTTTAATGAAGTTGCACAACAAGATGATGCTTACACTGCTCCTGATGTAGAAGATTCCACAGATGTTCCTAGTATCTTTGAGAACCATCATGTCAATGATGCTGGCGAAAAGATTGCCTGTCGGGTTGTGGACATACGAGAGTTGATTGATAAGACGCCAACGTTCGAGGACATTGAGGATGAAGAAGAAGATGACACTGGGGGAATTATGATTCAGATTGATACACATGGCGAAGATGTTGACGTTGCTGCTGCAGATGATGATTAGATTGCTTTTGTCGTATTTGCCTGTGAGAAGACGACTTTTATCTACTATGTGAAATTGTGTTTTCTATGACAACTGAAACCTGATAAAGTTGTTGTTTAGTATTTTGCTGTGAGAACATCACTTATTATGTATGTTAATTTGTGTTTGGTGATTGTATGACGACTAAAACAGGATGACATTGTTGTTTAGTTGTACCCATATTTGGCTGTGAAACTTGTATTTGATGACATAGTTTGTTATTGGACTGCAATTTGCTCTACGTCTTCGAATGGGAACAAAGCTGGCCTGACAGGGCCTCTGCTAATTTATTTATTTATTAGCAAAAGGGCCTCTGCTATTTATTTATTTATGAGCAAAAGGGGATACCCCCCAATTTCCGTTAATAGAAATCATTAGATGTTCACAACACTACGCCCAGCCTGCTAAACATGTTTCATTCATTACTAGTTTCAGCAAAGTGCTCATGTCATAGCCACTGAATACATCACGAGTGCTACATACACTGCAAATAAAGAGACAATCATCCTACAGAGCACAATGATCTTGCCCATTATCTTCACAAGCTCTTTCATCTCCTCATTGCTGTCAAGGCCGTTCAGCAGCTATTGCTTGGCCATGATCAGATGAACTGCATCTTTAACCTTCTGCTCTGCATCTTCCTCTTCTGTCGTTCCTTCAGTTACTTGTCCAACACCCAACCTGCTGGTATTGGGATTCCTCGGCTAACCAAATAATCAGCATAGTTCCATTCCCCCACATCAGCAACTTCCCAGAAATACAAATCACATGAATCTTCCCTTTTCTGCACGAATCAAATTGGAAGATCATCAACCAAACTATTAAAAAAAATCAGCAACTGAAAGCAGGCGAACAACACTTAAACATATTATTACCCCATGATTCAGGCATTTGTAGAAGACTCGGCCAGGGTTGAGGATTGTAGTTGAGACGCGACGGATGACTCTGCGTGATTTGCAGCAATGGCACTACACCAGCGGCAGCGGGTTGCGATGAGCAACCGGCTGCGATGAGTGTGCCAGCAGGGGTGTGATGAGACCCATAGGGGATGGTACGGGTGGCGACTTGACGCAAATCTGGTTGTTGCCTGCTGAAGAGCAGGTGGACGAGCCGCCAGCGGACATGGTTGCTGCGGCCGGAGCTTTTGATGCTAGGCAGAGTAACTAGAGAAGAGGAGAAGCGAACGTTGGATATGTCAGTTTCATTACTTGCATAGCATAGCACTATGTATAATCATAATCTAGGTTTGGATTTGAACCAGCTACAGGAGCATGTCTCTCTTTTTTCTAAAACTCAGCAATGTCTCTTTACTGGTACCCTAGCTTGTTCTGTACGCCTTCACAAGTCTTTGATTTTCGGGAATGTTATGTGGCAAACGTCCCCTGGGATGAGGATGGCAAACGAACGCATTTTCCTGGTAGTTTTAGTTGCGACGCAAGATCAAACGGTGCCAGTTTTGTGAATGTTATCTGGCAAACGAGCCAATTTTTGTTTTCTTCCTATAAAAAATTATGCTACATGGTGTCGGCTTAGTCAACAAAAGATTATGCCAACCTTGACTATTGGATTGACATTCAACGTCTATTGTGTTTCTTCAGTCTCTTCTTCCTCCAGCCGCCAAAGCCAAACCAGCGCCGGCGGGGCCACCTGCTCCCGCCTCCCACAGCTGGCTGTGCTGCCGCGCATGCATCACGGCCACATCGCACCCTAAAACTCTGCGCATCTTCCCTGGCTCCTATTCGTTCTCGTCCGAGGCCTCACCATCATCCTTCGCCTTGGTTCGCTCGCCGCGGCGCCGCCCTTCAGTGTTGTCAACATGGTCAACAACCGAGAGGAATAAGGAGATGATTGTACATGGTGAGGATGATAGTAGGGACCCACCAAGATCATGGCAGTAGGCAAGCAAGTGTCTCCTTTATTACAAGAAAAAAATGGTTCCTCCTGATGGTTTCCTGACATCTGGGTCGCACGCCACTGTCAACGTAGTCAATAAGTGAGATAACTGCACAAGGAGCGGCTGACACCCGGGACCCAGCAGCTCACGCAGTATTTTTTTTTGTTTTCGGGACAGAGCAGGGTATCAACTGGGTTGTGTGGGAGCTATGGCCCATCTAGCCCAGGCTTTTATTTCATATGTTTACCACACGACCAGCCCGGTTTTGTTTTTTCTTTCTGAAAATGGCTAGCCCAGCTATTTTGTTTCTTGCAGAATAACCAACGGAGGCCTACTTGCTTTTCTACACCCTGCTGGGCCAGAAATCTTTCAAGACGAGGAGGGATGCATTCGGCTTGCCCAGAAAATGGGCTATAAGTAATAAGAAATGGGTTGTAAAATGAAAAATACAGCAAACAGGCAATTATTTCCAAATTACTTTATCCTTTCAGATTTTGATATTTTAAATTTCATTATTTTTGTGCGGGTAAAATTTCATTGGATTTTAAATTATGGTATGTTTATTTTTTAAATTAATTTGAATCTGGCTAGAAATTTTGGGCTGTATGCTGTTTGGGACAGATTTGGAGGCTGACTTGTGGATCTACTAGGTTGACGTGTACGAAAGGCTTTGTCAACTTAGTCCACAAACGATTCTAGCAGCAGTGACCGTTGGATGTTAATCCAACGGCCGTGCTGCTTCTTCAACCTCTAGTCTTCTTGCTCCAGCCACCCAAACCAGTGCCGGCCGTACTGCCTGCTCATGCTTCCCGTGGCCGGCTATGCTGCCGCGCAGGCCTAACCGCCCCACACTATTCCCATCGCTGGTTTGGCCATCCCTCTACGCACCCACAGTTCTTGTTATTATCCGGCGATGGCAGACGAACAAGTAAACCCTCGTACTCCCCTCCGTGTGGGAAACAACTGCCAAGTCTTCTCCGGCTCTGGGTCGTTCCCTTCCTACGCCTCACCATCGTCCACCGCCCTGGTGCTCTCGGGGCGGCGTGGTCAACGTGGTCAACGAACGACATCCATCAGAAGAGGACTATGCGTGGAGAGGATGACAGCTGGGTCCACGGCCGCACGCAAGGAAGTGCCTCCTTATTACACGCAAAATAATGATTCCTCCACCTGACAGTGGGGACCCACCGGAAGGGCCTCTTTATTTCGCAAAAAAAAAGTTCCTCCCGCTGACAACTCGGACCCACCAGCTATATCTTCGCACGCAAGGAAGTGCCTCCTTATTACGCATGAAAAAAAAGAATACTCCCCCTGCTAGCTGGGACCCACCATATTTGGAGGCTGACTTGTGGGCCTACTAAGTTGACGCGGACGCAGGATTTGTCAACTTAGTCAATATAAATGATTCTAGCTGCAGTGACCGTACGATGTCCATCCAACGGCCGTCGTGTTTCTTCAATCTCTAGTCTTCTTGCTCCAGCCGCCCAAACCATCGCTGGTCGTGCCGCCTGCTCCTGCGTCTCATGGCCGGCTGTGTTGCCGCGCAGGCCTCACCGCCCCACCCTACTCCCATCGCTGGCCTGGCCATCCCTGTACTCACCCAGACCTCCTGTTATTCTCCGGCGACGGCAGCCTCACACTGCAGCCGAACCAGTAAACCCTCGTACTCCCGTCCGCGTGGGAAACAACTGCCGAGTCTTCCCCGGCTCTGGGTCATTCCCTTCCTAGGCCTCGCCATCGTCCACCGCCTTGGTGCTCTCGGCACGGCATGGTCAACGTGATCAAGGAATGACTTCCATTGGAAGAGGATTGTACGTGGAGAGGCTAACAGCTGGGTCCATGGCCGCACCAAGGAAGTCCCTTCGTATTACGCGCAAAATAATGATTCCTCCACCTGACAGCAGGGACCCACCGGAAGGGCCATCGTATTTTGCGAAAAAACATTTCCCCCCTGACAGCTGGGACCCACCAGCTACATCTTCGCACACAAGGATGTGCGTCCATATTACGGGCAAAAAATGATTCTTCCCCCTGATAGCTGGGACCCACCAGCTATATCTTCGCACGCAAGGAAGTGCCTCCGTATCCTCCCTGACAGCTGGGACCCACCGGGTCAAAACGTACGTAGGGCTGTCTGTCTGGTCGCGAACGTGTACGTACATACTGGTCGATCGGTCTCTCTGCAGCGATGAACTGTGGCCGAGTAGGGAGATGCACGTGTCGTAGTAGAGGCGCGGATGTAGCATGTCATGTAGTCTCGTCTATATATATCGTGTACACGTACGTACAGCCATGCTGCAAGAAAGTAAATACGACTACATACGTACATACGGACGGGGTCTCGAATGCGTACTCGCGCATACGTACGGCCAGGGCTCATGTACATGGAGAGGCAACGGATGGCAGCAACGGCGTCCTGTTCATCGGAAGCCAACCGGCTAGGTCGGAACGGAGAAACTGCATCGACTCGTCGTGTTCATCGGGAGGCAACGGAATGCATCGTATTCATCGGGAGCCAACTAACTTGGACAGAACAGCCGAAACGGGGTGTGGCGTACCATAGAACGGAGGAAATGGCCTTCTGTTTGAGTGCCTACAGTCAAAACGGGGTCCTGTTGATTGGGAGGGGTGTGGCGTACCGCAAAACGGAGGAAACAGACTTGTGTTGGAGCACCTACGATCGAAACGGGGTCATGTTCATCAGGAGGGGTGTGGCGTACCGCAAAATGGGACTCCACGGGCTATTGTTCATCCACCGTCTACTGCCTCGCTCCAGCCTCCACGGGCTACTGTTCATCCAGCCTCCACCGGCTACTGTTCAACCAGCCCTCCACGGGGTCCTGTTCATCCACCCCCAACCGGCTCGGGTGTGGTGGCCTCCTCGATCAGGGTCATGTTCATCCAGCGACAACGGCCTACTACTACCACGGGGTCCTGTTCATCCAACCCCCACCGGGAACTGTTTATCCAACCCCCAACAACGGTCACTGTTCATCAAGAGGCAGCTGGTTCGATCGGCTTCAGTTAGCAGCAGTAGCGAAGGAATCTCTCGGGTTCAGTTAACGGCAACCAAGGGATCAATCGCTCGGGTTTAGTAACGTAGCTAGTGCAATCGCTCGGGTTCAGTAAGCGAATGCCTTGCTCGGGTTCAGTTAGAGCCCAACACCTCGCACACACATGCGTACGTGTATGAGAGAAACGCGCAAACCTCCGTGCATCGCTCGGCCCCGACCACCCACCATAACCGGGAACTACCCGAAATTTTCCTCGCCCTCGCTTCTACCACGATTTTTTCCGTCATGGACGGCCCAAAGAATGTCATGCAGGTGCGTCCCCGGCCCGCCCAGGACGAAAAGCCCATTTTCTGTCATGATTTTTTGTCATAGAAGTAGGAGCCCACCACATCTATGATGATACGTGCTTTTGTCACAATTATCATCATAGAAGTGTCATAAGCATGACAGGAAAAAAATTCGTTCGGCCCATAATGTCATGGATGTGTCTTTTTTTTGTAGTGAAAGGAATAGAAGAGCCCAGAGCTTGGAACGCAGATTTGCTCCGCAAGTTTTACAATTAGAATAATATTTCTCCCTTGTAATAGTTAGTCCAAATGAACTTAGATGAATAAAAGTCTCACTTTTCCCCATATATATCGTCTAGTTCGGCCTACGGTCGCGTTTCACTCAGGTGACTAATCGCATTTGGAAACTAACACACCTCCAGTGGGTGAAGAGAGGAGAAAGCTTAGCTGCGAACTAGTTTTCGCCTAAGTTAAAAAACAATCCGAGTGAGGATCTGCTCCACACTCGGTGGCTTAGCTGCGAACCAGTTTTCGCCTAAGTTAAAAAACAATCCGAGTGAGGATCTGCTCCATACTTGGGGGCTTAGCTGCGAACCAGTTTTCACCTAATTTAAAATTCGAGTGAGAATCTACTCCACACTCGGAGGCTTAGCTGCGAACCAGCTTTCGCCTAAGTTAAAAAGTAATCCGAGTGAGGATCTGCTCCACACTCGGGGGCTTAGCTGCTAATCAACTGTCGCCCAAGTTAAAAAACAATCCTAGTGAGGATCTGTCCCACACTCAGAGGCTTAGTTGCGAACCAGCTTTCGCCTAAGTTGAAAAACAATCCGAGTAAGGATCTGCTCCACACTCGGAGGCTTAGTTGCGAACCAGCTATCGCCTAAGTTAAAAAACAATCCGAGTGAGGATCTGCTCCACACTCGGGGGCTTAGCTGCGAACCAGTTTTCGCATAAGTTAAAAAACAATCTGAGTGAGGATCTACTCCGCACTCGGGGGCTTAGCTGCGAACAAGCTTTCGCCTAAGTCAAACAAAAGCGTAGAAAGCAAATAAAATCTCAAAGGAGCACGAATCAAGTATTCGATTCGGACGAATGTTTTCGAGCAAAAAGTAAACGAGCCCCAGGCTCAGCAAAGTATCTCATTACATCAACCACCCGGCATTCCGGGGCAAATTCAAACAAGTGTTTTAGGCCTCCGAGGAGGGCCAGCTGGGTCAAGAAAAGTCTCCAGGTCAATCCCGTCGGCGATGCGAGTGGCCGCTTCGGCAAAGGTCTCCATGAAATCCTCAAACTTGAGGTTCTTCTTGTTCATCACTCGGAGTCCCTTCAACTTCTCCTCGTCAACGTTCTTGCAATGAGCACGGACAAGTGAAAGCGCCACGTCAGCACCACTCCGAGTGGCGGACTTGAGCAGGAACTTCATTCAGCCTTGTCATAACCGACTCCAGGTCCATCTGGGTCTCCTCGCCCGGCTGCAATTCCTTGTCAATCTGGCCCATGGCACCTCGGGTCCGAGTGATATAGCCCAACATGTTCTCCAGGCGATCCTCCAACCGAAGGATGGCAAGTGCCGCTTTATCGGCGACGAGTGACTTGGAAGGGTTCAAGTCCCTCTCTATTCTCTCCAGTTCTAGCTTGTTGTTGTAGCAATGCTCTGGTTGGAAGAAGACAGTACATGAGCAAATGATTGAGAGAGATCTGGTGGCACACGGAGTTCACTCGGTCGAGGAAGAACTTACCGGAGAGTTTCTCGCTAAACTCATCGCAAACATCCTCCATGTGTTTCCAGGGCATCCTCCTTTTCAGTCAATTGTGTGACTTCTTCCTCCAGCATTTGTTTCTCCTGAGTAAAGGCACCATTGGTAGCCTTGAGGTTCTTGATATCCTCCTCTAGCCTGCTGATGTTGGCTTGAACTACGTTGATATTTCCCCAAAGAGGAAGGGATGATGCAGCACAGCAACGGTAGGTATTTCCCTCAGTGATGAGACCAAGGTTATCGAACCAGTAGGAAAACCAAGCAACACTACGTAAACAGCACCTGCACACAAAGAACAAATACTTGCAACCCGACGTGTTAAAGGGGTTGTCAATCCCTTTCGGGTAACGGCGCCAGAAATTGGCAAAAGGACGTGATATAAATTGTAGTAGGTTGGATAAATAGATCGCAAATAAAGTAAAGTGAAGAAAAATATTTTTGGGTTTTTAGAAATATAAATCTGAAAATAAAAGTGGCAAATAAATAAAAAGGCAAATAGCAAAATAGATCTGAAAATATATGATGAGAAAATAGACTCGGGGGCCGTAGATTTCACTAGTGGCTTCTCTCGAGAAAAATAGCATACGGTGGGTAAACGAATTACTGTTGGGCAATTGATAGAACTTCAAATAATTATGACGATATCCAGGCAATGATCATTATATAGGCATCATGTCCAAGATTAGTAGACCGACTCCTGCCTGCATCTACTACTATTACTCCACACATCGACCGCTATCCAGCATGCATCTAGTGTATTAAGTTCATGGAGAAACGGAGTAATGCAATAAGAACGATGACATGATCGAGACAAGATATATTTATGTAGAAATACACCCCATCTTGTTATCCTTAATAGCAACAATACATACGTGTCGGTTCCCCTTCTGTCATTGGGATCAAGCACCGTAAGATCGAACCCATCACAAAGCACCTCTTCCCATGGCAAGAAAAATCGATCTAGTTGGCCTAACTAAACCAAAGATTCAAAGAAGAAATACGAGGCTATAAGCAATCATGCATATAAGAGATCAAAAGACTCAAATAACTTTCATGGATAAAAACATAGATCTGATCATAAACTCAAAGTTCATCGGATCCCAACAAACACACCGCAAAAAAGAGTTACATCAAATAGATCTCCAAGAGACCATTGTATTGAGAATCGAAAGAGAGAGAGGAAGCCATCTAGCTACTGCCTACGGACCTGTAGGTCTACAATGAACTACTCACGCATCATCGGAGAGGCACCAATGAGGATGATGAACCCCTCCATAATGGTGTCTAGATTGGATCTGTGGTTTCTGGAACTTGCGGCGGCTGGAATTGATTTTCGTCGACTCCCCTAGGGTTTCTGGAATATTGGGGTATTTATAGAGCAAAGAGGCGGTGCGAGAGGTGGCCAAGGTGGGCACAACCCACCTGAGCGCGCCTGGGTCCCCAGGCGTGCCCTGGTGGGTTGTGCTCCCCTCGGAGCCCCCCTCAGGTACTTTCTTGGCCCAACTTGTGTCTTCTGGTCCTGAAAAAATCACCAAAAAGTTTCGCTGCATTTGGACTCCGTTTGGTATTGATTTCCTGCGAAGTAAAAAAAAGCAAAAAACAGCAACTGGCACTGGGCACTATGTCAATAGGTTAGTCCCAAAAAATGATATAAAGTTGCTATAATATGATTGTAAAACATCCAAGAATGATAATATAACAGCATGGAACAATCATAAATTATAGATATGTTGGAGACGTATCAGCATCCCCAAGCTTAATTCCTGCTCGTCCTCGAGTAGGTAAATGATAAAAACAGAATTTTTGATGTGGAATGCTGCCTAACATGTTCCTCACATATTATTTTCTTTGTAGCATGGACATTTGGACTTTTATATGATTCAAAGCAATAGTCTAGTTTTGACATGAAGATTTCAATACTCAAGCATATCAACAAGCAACCATGTCTTTCAAAATATCAACACTAAAGCAAGTTATCCCTAGCCCATTATGCTCAATCATTGATCCATTCATGAAACACACTCGCATATTAGCTACACCCATTGCTCAAGTACGATCATAGTGCCCCTTAGTTGGTGCTTTATAAGAGAAGATGGAGACTCAAAACAAAATAAAAATTGCATAAAGTAAAAGAAAGGCCCTTCGCAGAGGGAAGTGGGGATTTGTAGAGGTGCCAGAGGTCAAAGCGAAAAAAGTAGAGATAAAACATTTTGGGTGGTATGCTTTTCCTGTCAACGAAAACGATCGAGTAGTTCCCAATACTTTCCATGCTAGATATATCATAGGCGGTTCCCAAACAGAAAATAAAGTTTATTCCTTTTTCCACCATACTTTCACTTTCCATGGCTAGCCGTATCCACGGGTGCCCTCCATACCAACACTTTCCAAGGAATTTATTATTTGACAACATAAAGTAAATTCATTTTTCATTTCGGGACTGGGCATCCCTAATACCTTTGCCGTACTCTCGTGCAATGACAAGTGAATAAACACTCATCTTGAGAATAACACATCTAGCATGGAAATATATTAGCCACTCCCTACCGTTTCATGAGCGGTACGAGCACACAAAAGAGAAATTTATTTTGAAATTAGAGATGGCACATACAAATTTTCTTAGAACGGCACAAAAATACCACATATAGGTAGGTATAGTGGACTCATATGGCAAAACTGGTTTAAGGATTTTGGATGCACAAGTAGTGATCGTACTTAGTGCAAATGAAGGCTAGCAAAAGATTGAGAAGCATCCAACCAAGAAACGAAAAATCTCATAAGCGAGCATTAAGCATAACTAACACCGAATAATGCACCACAAGTAGGATGTAATTTCATTGCATAGCTATTGACTTTCATGCTTGCATAGGGAATCACAAACCTTAACACCAATATTCTTACTAAAGCATAATTACTCATCAACATGACTCACATATTATATCAACATATCACAAAACTATTACAAGGAATCAAGTTTATTTTGTCCAATGATCTTCATGAAAGTTTTTATTATATCCCTCTTGAATATCTATCACTTTGGGACCAGTTTAATGTGTTGCTTTTGATAGCTCAAATAAATCTAAGTGAAGAACATGAGCATAAAAATTTTCTTCTCTCAAAATAATTTAAGTGAAGCAAGAGAGAACTTCTAAAAAAAATTACTAACTCTCAAATAAATCTAAGTGAAGCATGACAGCATTTCTTCAAAAATACTAAAGCACACCGTGCTCAAAAAAATATAAGTGATGCACTAGAGCAATTCCATAGCTCATAAAGATTTAAGTGAAGCATAGAGAGCAATTCTAACAAGTCATAGGATAATTTTGGCTCCCTCAAATAAGTGTGTCCAGAAAGGATTCATGACTTAAAATAAAAAGCAAAACAAGCAAAGACTCATATCATACAAGATGCTCCAAGCAAAACTTATGATATGTGACGAATAAAAATATAGCTCCAAGTAAAATACTGATGGTCGTTAGAAGAAAGAGAGGATGCCACTTGGGCATCCCCAAGCTTAGTTGCTTGCTTCTCTTTGGATAATGGCTTGGGGTGCCATGGGGCATCCCCAAGCTTAGGTTCTTCTTACTCCTTATTCCTTCATCCATCGTAATCTCACCCAAAACTTGAAAACTTCAATCACACAAAACTTAACAAAACCTTCGTGAGATCCGTTAGTAAAAGAAAACCAATCTTTACTTTAAGTACTGTAGAAAACCCATTCAAATTTTGTTCTTGCATTATATATACTGTATTCTAACTTTACCATGGCTCATACCCCCCGATAAAAACCGTAGATTCATCAAAATAAGCACACAATGCAAAGAAAACAGAATCTGTCAAAAACAGAACAGTCTGTAAAGATGCGGATTGTTCTCATACTTATGTAACTCCAAAAATTCTGAAAATTTAGGACAACATAGGAAATATGTATATCAATATTGTGTAAAAACTTCAGAATTTTTTGTCGCTTCTGTGAATTTGAAAATTGTTTTACTGGACACAAAAGTTTCAGTTTTCCAACAAGATCAAATCAACTATCACAAAGCTATCCCAAAGGCTTTGCTTGGCACAAACACTAATTAAAACAAAAGAAACACAATCATAATAGTAGCATAATTGTGCAAACACTCAAGAACAGAAATAAAAATACAAAAAATAAATTTTATTCATTGGGTTGCCTCCCAACAAGCGTTATCGTTTTATGCCCTTAGCTAGGCATAATGCAAAGATCTAAGTGTTGTCATCTTTATTTCTAGATCCATAAGATGCCCTCATGATTGATTCATATGGTGGCTTAATTCTTGTTCTAGGGAAGTGTTCCATGCCCTTTCTCAAAGGAAAATGGAATTTGATGTTCCCTTCCTTCATATCAATCACGGCACCTATAGTGCGCAAAAACGGTCTACCAAGAATAATGGGACAAGATGGATTGCAATCAATATCAAGAACAATAAAATCTATGGGCACATAATTCCTATTTGCAAGAATAAGAACATCATTAATTTTTCCCATAGGCTTTTTAATAGTAGAATCCGCCAAGTGCAAATTTAAAGAACATTCTTCAATATCGGTAAGACCAAGCACATCACATAAAGATTTCGGAATTGTAGAAAAACTAGCACCCAAATCACATAAAGCAAAACAATCATAATTTTTAATCTTGACTTTGATAGTAGGTTCCCATTCATCATGTAATTTTCTAGGAATTGAAATCTCTAATTCCAACTTTTCTTCCATAGCTTTCATCATAGCATCAACAATATGCTTAGTAAAAGCTTTATTTTGTTCATAGGCATGGGGTGAATTTATCATGGATTGCAACAAAGAAATACAATCAATCAAAGAGCAATTATCATAATTGAAGTCTTTGTAATCCAAAAGAGTGGGCACATCACTAGTTAAAGTTTTGACCTCTCCAAACCCACTTTTATCAATTTTCTCAACAAGATTTTCACCCTCCAAATTATCGGGACGCCTTCTAGCTAAAGTTGACTCTTCTTCAGTCCCTTTTTCATAAATTTTAATTTTACTAAACAATGAGTCAATATAAGAAACACCAATCACTTTAACATCTTCATCATTTTTATGAAAGCAATCACAGAAAAACGCTTTTCCTAAAAATTATGTTCTAGCTCTAAGCATAGCAGTTCTTTTCTTACTTTCATCCATAGAAACATATAAAGCTTTAATTGATTCTTCAACCTTAGGCACAAAAATTTTCATCTTGAGATTTTCTACATCATGAGAAATTCTATCAACGCTTCTAGACAAATCATCAATCTTACTCAATTTTTCTTCCATCGTAGTATTAAAATTCTTTTGAGCATTGATAAATTGTTTAATATTATTATCAAAAATCAGAGGTGTTCCTATTATTATTATAAGAAGGATTACCATAGGAATTACCATAATTATTAGAGGAATTACTAGGAAAAGGCCTAGGATTAAAATTACCTCTATAAGCATTGTTATTGAAATTGTTTCGAGAGATAAAATTCACATCTACGGCATCACTATTTTGCTCAATCAAAGTAGACAAAGGCACATTATTAAAATCAATAGGAGCACTTTTATTAGCAACCAATTTCATAAGAGCATCAACTTTTTCACTCAAAGAAGAAATTTCTTCTATCGAATTAACCTTTTTACTAGTAGGAGCTCTTTCGGTATGCCATTGTGAATAATTTGCCATAATATCGTCTAGCAATTTAGTAGCTTCACCCAAATTAATTTCCATAAAAGTACCACCCGCGGCAGAATCTAAAAGATTTCTAGAAACAAAATTCAATCCTGCATAAAAAATTTGTATGATCATCCAAAGATTTAAACCATGAGTAGGACAATTTCTTAGCATCAATTTCATTCTTTCCCAAGATTGCGCAACATGTTCATGCTCAAGTTGCTTAAAATTCATGATTTGTGTCCTAAGGGAAATAATTTTCGTGAGTGGAAAATACTTAGTAATAAAAGCATCTTTGCACTTACCCAAGAATTGATACTATTGCGAGGCAAAGAAGAAAACCAAATATTTGCACGGTCTCGCAAAGAAAACGGGAATAATTTCAACTTCACAATATCATTGTCCACATCTTTTTTCTTTTGCATATAGCATAATTCCACGAATGTGTTAAGATGGGACGCGGCATCCTCACTAGGAGTACTGGAAAATTGATCTTTCATGACAAGATTCAACAAAGCGGCACCAATATCACAAGACTCCGCACTAGTGGTGGGAGAAGCAATCGGAGTGCTAATAAAATCATTGTTGTTGGTATTGGAGAAATCACACAACTTGGTGTTCTCTTGAGTCATTGTGACTACGCAACAAGATTGC
This sequence comes from Thinopyrum elongatum, assembly GCA_011799875.1. NCBI lineage: Eukaryota > Viridiplantae > Streptophyta > Magnoliopsida > Poales > Poaceae > Thinopyrum > Thinopyrum elongatum. The sequence continues at coordinate 339,932,922 of CM022301.1, forward strand.
ACTCAAAAACAGATCCGACAAGAAAATGGCGAACGAAAAAGAGGGCGAATAAAATGGCAAATTTTTGTGAAGTGGGGGAGAGGAAAATGAGAGGCAAATGGCAAATAATGTAAATTGCAAGGAGATGAGATTTGTGATTAGGAACCTGGTAGATGTTGATGATGTCTCCCCGGCAACGGCGCCAGAAATTGGCGAGTTAACGGGAGACTATCTTGACTTGATCCTCCCGGGCAACGGCGCCAGAAATTCCTTTTGATGTTGGCTTGAACTATGTCGGTATTTCCCCAAAGAGGAAGGGATGATGCAACACAGCAACGGTAGGTATTTCCCTCAGTGATGAGACCAAGGTTATCGAACCAGTAGGAGAACCAAGCAACACTACGTAAACAACACCTGCAATCAAAGAACAAATACTTGCAACCCGACGTGTTAAAGGGGTTGTCAATCCCTTTCGGGTAACGGCGCCAGAAATTGGCCAAAGGACGTGAGATAAATTGTAGTAGGTTGGATAAATAGATCACAAATAAAATAAAATGAAGCAAAATATTTTTGGGTTTTTAGAAATATAGATCTTAAAATAAAAGTGGCAAATAAATAAAAAGGCAAATAGCAAAATAGATCTGAAAATATATGATGAGAAAATAGACCCGGGGGCCGTAGATTTCACTAGTGTCTTCTCTCGAGAAAAATAGCATACGGTGGGTGAACGAATTACTGTTGGGCAATTGATAGAACTTCAAATAATTATGACGATATCCAGGCAATGATCATTATATAGGCATCACGTCCAAGATTGGTAGACCGACTCCTGCCTGCATCTACTACTATTACTCCACACATCGACCGCTATCCAGCATGCATCTAGTGTATTAAGTTCATGGAGAAACGGAGTAATGCAATAAGAACGATGACATGATGTAGACAAGATCTATTTATGTAGAAATAGACCCCATCTTGTTATACTTAATAGCAACGATACATACGTGTCGGTTCCCCTTCTGTCACTGGGATCAACCACCGTAAGATCGAACCCATCACAAAGCACCTCTTCCCATGGCAAGAAAAATCGATCTAGTTGGCCTAACTAAACCAAAGATTCGAAGAAGAAATACGAGGCTATAAGCAATCATGCATATAAGAGATCAAAAGACTCAAATAACTTTCATGGATAAAAACATAGATCTGATCATAAACTCAAAGTTCATTGGATCCCAACAAACACACCGCAAAAAAGAGTTACATCAAATAGATCTCCAAGAGACCATTGTATTGAGAATCAAAAGAGAGAGAGGAAGCCATCTAGCTACTGCCTACGGACCCGTAGGTCTACAATGAACTACTCACGCATCATCGGAGAGGCACCAATGAGGATGATGAACCCCTCCATGATGGTGTCTAGATTGGATCTGTGGTTTCTGGAACTTGCGGCGGCTGGAATTGATTTTCGTCGACTCCCCTAGGGTTTCTGGAATATTGGGGTATTTATAGAGCAAAGAGGCGGTGCGGGAGGTGGCCGAGGTGGGCACAAGGCGCGCCCAGGTGGGTTGTGCTCCCCTCGGAGCCCCCCTCAAGTACTTTCTTGGCCCAACTTGTGTCTTATGGTCCAGAAAAAATCACCAAAAAGTTTCGCTGCGTTTGGACTCCGTTTGGTATTGATTTCCTGCGAAGCAAAAAACAGGAACTGGCACTGGGCACTATGTCAATAGGTTAGTCCCAAAAAATGATATAAAGTTGCTATAAAATGATTGTAAAACATCCAAGAATGATAATATAATAGCATGGAACAATCAAAAATTATAGATACGTTGGAGACGTAACACCTGCCGACTGAAGCCAGCTTCTCGCCGGCAAGTTTGTCCCTGGTCCTTGCCTCCTTCTGGGCCAGCGCCGGTTCCTTATGCTTGTTCTCCAGAGCCTGCTTCATGGTTTCTAAAGAAATAGAAGTCCTGAGCCTCATTACGTGTTGGGCATTCTCACTACGAACATCTGTCGAGGCGGAGCGACTCAGATCAAAGATGAAAACAGATTACAATTACCGACTGAAGGAAATGACTCACCTCCCAGTGTGGTTTTCTCCTTCTCCAGTCGGGCACTCTTGAGCTTCTCAGCATCCAGATCCTGTCTGAGGGATATCACCTCCTTTTCCAGTGCAGCGTAATGGGATCCCAACTCACAGGTTCTCTGCAGCATACAATAAGTAATCAGTCGCCACCCCGAAGGAAAAATCAAAGCACTAACATACAGACACCTTGTGGATCACAACCGAGAGGAACAAGCTGGATCAGTACCAGATCCTAAAGTACCCTCGATACTGAGTGGAACAAGCTTGACCAGTACCAAATCCTCAAGTACCTACTGACCACCGAGTCGATCGCGCACTACCGAGTGGAACAAGCTCGACCAATACCAGATCTTGAAAGTACCCTCTGATCTATCCTCACTCGGTTAGCCATTTAGTCGGTGATGAAGAAGATTGAGGACAACAACACAAGACAATCTACTTCATTCGGCTAACTTCTGAGTCAGCAATGAAGAAAATCTTACCTATCAACTTATCAGTGAATGGGTGTCACCGAGCGTCCTGAATGCCTAAGCGACAATTCTAAAGACTACCACCAATTGCCCGCAATCGACGGTAGTATCAGGGACTACACCCAGTGGGTGCACTCAGCGTGCCCCCAGTGGAAAGTGACTCGTTGATGAGCTAAAAAGAGAGGGATAAACCATAAACAGCCTCAGGGCGAAGCAACCATAAGTTCTAAGACTATCGCCGACTGTCCCAGTCAACGGTAGCCTCGGGGACTGCACCCAGTGGGTGCACTCAGCGTGCCCCCACTGGATCATGTCCACTCGGCTACGCTCTGGCTAGACTCCGAGTGAACACAAAAAGAAGGTAACACACAAAAAAGTTCAAAGACTCCTGCCGACTGACTCCAGTCGACAGGAGCCTCGGGGACTACACCCAGTGTGTGCACTCAGCGTGCCCCCACTAGATCATGAACACCCAGTGGGTGTGCCCTGCACAAACCCACTGACGGAAATCCTACCAAGAGAGAAGAAAAAAGAAAAACTTCGACTGGAAATTGTACTCACAATGGTACTTACTCAGACATTGGTCTCCGGCCCGTGCTGGCGTCATAGACCTCCTTCAGTTGACTGCACATCAACCCCACCTGGATCAGAGCTTCCTTGCTTGCCCCCACATGGTCTTCAGGGACATGGTAAAGGGGGAAAGAAGTGACCGGAACTGATGGAGACGCAGAGACAGGCCTCGGAGCTAGGACCGTTGCCGATCCACTCGGAGGAACTAGCGAGCCCCCTACAACCGGGATCACCGTAGTCGCGGACGCCAAGCCACTCGAAGCAAGAGAACATGGCCCCGTAGTTCTTGTGGCGGCCTTCACCGGGGAAATGCGGGTCACTTGGCGAGGGGAAGCGTCCGGCATTGGCACATCCGCACTCGGCGCCTTCTCCTTGGTGGCATCTGGGTTGGGCGGAGCATTCTTTTCGTCATCATCCAGCTGAATGATTTCTGGTGGAGCTACACGAGTACGCGAACCAGAAGAGTCAATGAAGACCAGTCGGAAAATAGTCAAGCACCATGAGCAGTCGGCATAAAGTTACCTTTGGAGTTGGTGGCATCCACCGCGTCAGTGTCATTCGGGCCTGGCTTCCGAGTGTGTGGGTCCATCGAAGTGGTCGAGGTGTCATTGCTACAAGAGCCAAACAACTCTCGGTCAGCAACCGAATCAATGCAAAAATAAACAAGGAATTGATGAGAGCACTCACGTCGAGGTCACAGGCACTGCCACCTTGATCCGAGGCACAGCGACCTTTCAGGGCTTGGAGGAGATCTGCTTGGGCAGCTTGGGCTGCTGCTCTGTTGAGCTCTCAGCTTCAGCACGAGCACGCTTCGAGCTCTGAGTCGCCCGACCAGAAACAGTCGGCTGTTGAGCCCCACTCGCCTTGTCCTTTGGATCATGCAGCGCCTTGGAGCGGGGTTCCTTGGGAGCTTCATAAGATGGGGAGGACTCTGCCTCCTCCCCCTCCTCAAAGCTCTCCTCCTCGTCGTCATCGCTCTTCTCCTCATCATCACTCTCGTTGTCATCGGACTCCCCCGAGTACCGTTGCTCGGTGTCACTCGTCAGGTCTTCGGGGGACCGGTCCACCACCGGGATCTTGGAGATCATCTTCGGGAAATCCTGAAGGGCAAATTCATCACAACAACTAAAGTCAAATACACATGAAACGATGCACGCATGGACCGACTGAGTGTCACATACATACCTCTAGGGGCTGCAAGTCTTTGGAATATGGAGGCACCCTCCTAGTCCCCCTCGGGTTGTCTTGGGCACAGGTGTTGGCCTTGATATTGGCCCCCACGTCAGTCTCGGCAAGCTCCTCAGGATGCACTCGGGTGGGGTCACTCGGCCCCTCATACATCCACATCGGATGGACCCTGGCCTGCAGCGGCTGGATCCGCCGTGTGAGAAACGCCTCCAGCAAGTCCATCCCATTGATGCCAGCGTTCACGACGCTAATGAGGGCAGTGGACACGATGTCGACCTTCGCCTTCTCCTCCTTCGCCACAGAGAGCGATGGAGGAGTCCTCACTCTCTCCAAGGAGTACGGTGGGAGGCCTGAATGAGTGCTGGCGCTGGGGACATCCCTGCAGTAGAACCAGGTGCCCTGCCACCCCTTGACAGAGTCAGGGAAGCTCATCTTTGGGAAAGATCTTCCTCCGCGAACCTGGATGCCCAGACCCCCGCACAGCTGGGTGACGTTGATCTTCTCACCAGTCGGCGAGTCTTTCTTTATGGTCATCGACCGACAAGTAAAGATATACTTGAAGAGGCCCCAATGGGGCAGGCAACCCAAGAAGTTCTCGTAGAGAGAGACAAAGGCCGAGAGGTAGATAATGGCGTTGGGAGGAAGATGATGAAATTGCGTGCCAAAATAATCAAGAAATGCCTGAAAGAAAGGGTGGGGAGGCATGGAAAAACCCCGCTCGACGTGGGTGACGAGCAGGACACGCTCGTCTTCTTAAGGCGCCGGCTCGACCTCCCCCGCGCCCGGGCGAGGCCACCCTTCATGCGGAATCAGACCCTCCTCTGCATGCTCCTCCAGTCGCCGAGGCGAGACGCACGATGGGATCCAGTCCTCCGCCGCGCCGCCAGCCGCCGCACCGGAGCCGAAAGAGGAAGCCTTCCCCGCATTCTTCGCTTTCTCCGCCTTGGCCGTGGAATCCCTCGCCATCGTTGCGCACTCGAGAGGAGGAAAGAGGCGGAGGAGTCGGAGCAAGGAGAAGGGGATCTGAGGGCCGGACCTCCGTCTCCGGATCTTTTATATCACCGGACAAAATCTCCAGCCGGATCTCTCATCATGAATCCCTGGATCGATGGCCCATGCGAAGGGGCTTTGCACAGGGCAGGCGCAACATGTGGTGGGGATCATGCGTGCAAATCGAGGAGCCACCCCCCACTTTACCACTAACGCATGACGTTACCGCTTCCGCGCGCGAACACGCGAATTCAAATCCTGAGATTTCCGGGACAAATCAATCCGATTGATTACCTACAGTTCCTTTCCTAAGGGACACACGTCAGTCCGACTGATCACCCTCCGCGGGGACCCATGCACTCGGTCATGTTAAACACCCGACTAAAGTCTTCTTCAGGATCGTTATGTGACGAGCTTGACGCCCCTCTGCAGGTTCACTTGGCCCTCTCAGTAGGCTCCAAGACGCATGACTCATAAACCTAGACTCGTAGTAGGCCTACGCTGGCGTTCCCCTGGGGTATGGAGTGGCATCTCTCCGGAGAGTCAGACCACGCGCTGGCGTCGCCACTCAGGTTATAATGGCATGCCCGCACTCGGGCCTCTAGTCTATCTCCTCCAAGAGACAAAATGAATGATGCCGGGTTTTTCTCGACGATCAACAATACCCGGTCATCTGGGTAAACCTAAAGTCCAGAATCCGTTGTGTTTTCGCCCAAGGAACAGCAAACCACGATTCGGAAACATATTCCGAGTGCCCCAGTAGCACTCAGACTCAACCGAGGGATCGGTTTATTTGTCCTACGAAATCCCAACCGATTCGGGGGCTAATGATGTGGTCACCTACTTCGGGTAGGGTCAAGGATCCATCATTCGGGACCCACATGGGGCCCATCACCATCATAGGTAGGTCACTGGACCATGCCAACATTCGGATGCATACATCAAGAAGTCCACTCAGACAGCTCGACGGCACTCGGACGACCACACGTCACTCGGCTGATGGACCACCACTCGGACATAGAAGGCGGGAGGACGTCGTGGGAGCTACAACGGTCGAGGGATCCTAAGTCATCCATTAAGTAGAGTCATAGCTACCGTTACCTGTAACTGCTGTAGTAGAGGCTCATTATACTAGTAACTGACTCATTCGATGCCATTAATTGCCTCGGCGGCGTGGGAGATATGGGTTGCAGCGCACTCTATATAAGCCGCACCCTTCTCCATAGCTGGGCAGCGAGCAACCTTTGTAACCATACACTATAACACTATACTCCCTAGTTTTAAAGAGCCAACATTCAGTTGAGGTCTCTAATTGGAATTGGGTCATCCAATTTTGACCGATTCAACAATTTCTCAACACCCTCTCATTCAATTCTTTTATATCTTCTATAACACTATACTCCCTAGTTTTAAGGAGTCAACATTCAGTTGAGGTCTCCAATTAGAATTGAGTCACTCGATTTTGACCAGGTCAAGAATTTCTCAACACTCTATCATTCAATTCTTTTATACTATACACTATGCTTCCTAATTTTGAAGGCCACACAATTAATTGAGGTCTTCAATTTAGAATTGGATAACTCGATTTTTATCGTGTCAACAATGTCTCAAGGAGCTCTTCCATTCGATTCTTTTAATTCACTATGTTCCCTAATTTTGAACCTCTTTCATTCAATTGAGGTATTCAATTTTGAATTTGGTTTATGAATTTGACCGTGCCAACAATTTTCCAAATCAATAAGTAGCAATATCCGTACAAAAACATATCAATCCCGCGCACCCTCCCACCACCTTAAAAAGTGCCATCATATGATACTGTAGCATCAATATAGTACATGCAGCCATCGATGCAGAAATTTTTCTACATTAATATATGTTAGTTAGCGAATAACACATAATCACACCACGAAAAGCCCACCAAATCACCATATTATAAATAAAAATAAAAACACACTACATCAACCAAATATTTCATCAGTTCCAAAATATAAGGGGTATTAGTTTTTTGAAAAGCCAAATTCTAAAGAATTTACCAAGTGCAGAGCAAAAAATATCGACTTCCACAATATTAAACAAAAAAAGTACGGAAATTCATTTCATGATGAATCTAATCATATCAATTTGATATTATGAATTTTGATAAATTTTTCTATAAATTTGATCAAACTTAAAAGGTTTGACTTTTAAAAAAGTAATACACCTTATATTTTGAAATAGAGTGGGTATTTTTTTTAAGAAATCTAAAAACACCAACGGTGCAGCAAAGCACGTCCAACTCTTCTAGTACCTATCATATCAAAGCAAAACTTACGGCACGAGACGTAGGGCTTTTATCTCCACCGAGTGAGGGGCCTGAACTCGTTAAACACCGAGTGTTACACCTGCGCCGTAGCTAGGCTCTACCCCTTATTCGTACCCCTAGTACTCATTGTCAGGATCATAACCCCGACGGTGGACGCGTCAGGACCTACCCATACCTGCCCCAGATTTGGGCTGGATATGAGGGCTGCCGGGCAGTCCAGACGTATAGGGCCAGTTTAGGGAGGCCGGTTGGGTCATGTTTTTCTAACTGAGCACTGATCGGGCCGCATGTCCGTTCAATTTGGGGAGCCCGGCTGTAGGTGCTCTAACTTTCTCCTAAGGTAAATAATTTTATCCGGTATTTGTGCCTAGTTGTTATGCTCACTAAACATAAGTTGGCTGGTTGCAATGGTGATACACATTGTAGTTTTTGTAATGAACAATAGATAATTTAGAAAAACACGCGCCATTACGGCCACTCGCGCCAGAATCAATGGAGAAATTAGCTACATATATATAACTAACACAATTCTAAAGGGTCGATAAGCACATCAGAAATACTATTACGCGACAATATGCGCTTCCAATCGTGAAATGACAAAGAAAAGGCCGCTGTCACATGCATGGGCACGGAATGCATTGAAAGCCAGCAGCATGCAACAGCCTGTTAAAGGAGAAGAGGGTACATGCATGACGATCACATGCATGCGAAACATATATGTGTTCTTTGCAGTTTACACACGCCGAAAATAATCAAGGTTGCCACACTGAAGCATGATTCGCATGGCTAGCTAGCTGGATCTCATGTTTGTACAAAGGAAAATAAACGATGTTCAGTTCAGACATCCACCGTCAAAATGTACAACTAACTTGTTAACTAGGTTTTTGGCAAAACAAAAAAATTGCTAACTAGGCGTAGGGACGTTATGGATGTACCGGAGGAACAGAGACGAACGAGACCCAACGCCGAAAATCCCGACATAGCGTACATGCAGTAATTAAAAATAAGAAAGATGAGCATCCCTGTAAATCATTAAGAATGATGCATTTTCAGTTAAAAAAGGAAACAGAAAGATGTATCGTGTTTTTTTTTGCGAGAAGCTTTCGGTCTATTCATCTTCAATCATGGCAGTACTGGGAACACCAGAAATAATAAATATTATATCCAGATTCATAGACCACCTAGCGACGACTACAAACACTGAAGCAAGCTGAAAGCGCGCCGCCGTCATTGCCCCTCCCTCGTCGGAGCCGGGCACAACTTGTCGTAGTAACAATCGTGAACTCGTCGAGTTAAGGCTCCATAGGACCAACTCACCAGAACAGCAACCGCTGTTGATGAAGAGAAACTTAGATCGAAATGATCTAACCTGAAGACACATGAACAAAGACGAACAAAGACCGGATCTGAGCAGATCCACCAAAGACAACCACCGACCGAATCCCGTGAGATATCTGCCGAAGATACACCTCCAAACGCCCTCCAACGATGCTAGACGCACCACCGGGATGGGGGCTAGGCAGGGAGAACCTTATTCCATCTTCAGGGAGCCGCTGCCATCTCATCTTGCTGAACAGGACACAAACCCTAACAAAACTTGAAGAAGCACCTAAAAACGAAGCTCTCCCGCCGGCAAGGACCGTGATCCACCGCGCACCCATGGCCATAAGGCCACAAGAGACGTAGCAGATCAGCAACACCGCAGACAGGAGGCAGAAACCGTAGCCGCCTTTCCTTAGGAGGAGAGACATAGGGAGAAAGATGCATGGTTAGCTCACGGAATGTCTGCCCGGCTTGGCCCATCTCCGATAAAGGCTCAGAATTGTTCTATGGTTGAATTTGTTGATACAATATCCCTTTTTCGGGTTGATACAATATCCTTGATAGTCCCAACTCCCTAGTTTCGTTTCGTCTTTAGTGAATTCCACTTTCTGCCGTTGGAGTTATTTTAGTTTTCACATATAAGATACCAGTTGCATAAGGGCAATACCACACGCCCCTAGTAAATGGGGTACAGGTTACCCATGGCCAAATTTACCAGTGACGGGTGCGTGACGGATAGCTCCCACTAATACTTAGTATACCCGTGGTGGAGATCTAATGGCAACAACCACTGTTAATATGGGTTTGGATGTGGCCCATATCAGCCATGGGGCAAGCCTAACTAGTGACAGTCGCTTATAGCCGCTTGTCGTATAATATTTATGTATTTTTGTTTTTAGTGGTTTTGACTATTTCTTTAGTGTTTTATTTTCCTACAATATTGTATGATAAACAATTTGAACTTTGTACATTTCATAATTTGCTATGTTTTATGTATTTTATAAATATAATTCAAATTTGAAATGCAAGTATACATTTAGAAATTGTAAAAATTCAGATAAAGATAATTACTGAGGTAGTTATCATATATTTAGGTCTTATGAAACAAATATTTGGTAATTTCAAACATGCAAATGGGAAAATTGAACACAAAATTAATTTTTTGTAAATGAATTTTTAATTTATAAAAAATTAAATGGTGTCTAAAAAGTATGAAACTTTCCATGGTCTCATTATATGACATTTAGAGTATGTGGTTAAAATTTGAAAAGGATTGGAGAAAGTTTTGATGTAGGTTGTGTAGAAAGTGAAGACAGCTTCAGGCATGCATGTTGAACTTGAAATTAATGAATTTGTAGTTTTTTCTTCCATATAAGACCTGAATACATACTCAAGAACTTGAAGGGATTGACTCTTGTTGGATGATGACCAAAGACCTTGAAGCTTGGGTCAATGGTGTTTTCCATAAGATAGCCCTTATGATTGACACTATCTCCCAGAACTCTGTGCCGATTGAATTTCTCATGATGGTGATCAACGAGCGGCAGAGAATAACTGCAGGGATAGGTGTGCACTTAAATTTCATCACCACCGCATGTGACTGGGGAGAGGACAAGGAACCCAAGGAGAATACCGGTGAGGAAGCACCCGTCGAGCCCAAACAAAACTAGGTACAAGGATCTCGTCGACTTGATTGTAAGCTTGGGAGAGATGATGTAATGCCTTGTACTTTAATGCTTTTATTTTTAAGTCAGGATTAGATCACCCCTTTTTGCTTAATAAATTGAACTGTTTGGTCCTTTTTGAATAAGGGAAAGATTCTCTTCCAGTGAGTATTGGATATCGGGATGCGTGTTACCATTGCTTGAGTTGGAAAATATATGAGATGATGATAGAATATGAGTGCTAGGACATGATCACCTGTGTGATGATTATAAGTCTTCCACACCCTTGGTGTTAATTAATTAAAGAAGGAAAACGAACAGCATGTGCTAGCTCATTTAAATTTCAATTGCTAGATAAAAGTGCTTTAATGAAAAGGTTGAGGCATGAAGTCCAATAAGTTAAGCTTATAAAAGAGCAAGTGGCAAGAGAAAGAAGACCCCCTTAAAATTAACAAATACTCCCTCTATAAACCAATATGAGAGCGTTTAGATCACTACTTTAGTGATCTGAACGCTCTTATATTTCTTTGCAGAGGGAGTATTTTTTAAAAGGGGTCTCGAATGAGAAGTATGCTTAGCCTACTTGGCACATGAAAAGAATAAGAGTGAGATGGGCGAATAAACATATTTCACTATAAAGAGTAGAAAACTTGCGTCCAATATTTTGATGAATGCGGAGGACCCCTTGCTATTTGAATGTTTAATACATGGAGTTGTGATAGATTGACTAATGAATTATGTAGCAAGGTGTGGAATCCGTCATGATAATCCTAGTGGTGGAAATGTGCTAGTACCTATCGCGATCATTTATCTTATGTGAATTTTGGTTACTCGTGGTGGACTCATGCTTCTATGTGTATCCGCACCTCAAAAACTGGATGCCCTTGTTCTTACAAGTTCCGAAGTCTGCTTGAGGTCGAGCAAGATATAAGCTTGCGGGAGTTGATGACTCCAAAATCTATGTTGTTTTTACCCTTTGTTTTGTGCCTACATAGTAGGCTTTGCCGGATTTTACGTGCACTTCATTTTGTCTGTTTTTATCAAGATGCCATTTTCGGATGTGTTTGAGAGTTTAAGGAAATAACGTCAAGAAATGGTGATGAAATCACGCCAATCAGTGTGATATTATATTACCATAAATGATTAAAGAATAAGGGAGAAGAAAGGAGCTGCGAAGTGGCAATAGAGCACTTGATGGAGCACGATACGAGCGCGCGCACTCATACCAGCGCTCGTACCATGTGCCGCTACCACTGCTCGGTCAACTACTTCGCCCATCAGACGTGCAGAGACTCTAGAAACTCATCCAAAACAAAGAACCCTATCCTCCTTAAGGCATCCGGAGGGGGAATCGGCAGGGAAGAGATCGCCACCATCACCACCTTGTGCAAGGGGACATCAGCTTCAATCATATCCGCCATTATCCATCTTCGTCTCATTTTAATAACGAACCCTTGTGGATCACAACGTCTATTACCCGATTATTACATCAATGTTTACCACCATTATTCATATGATGTTTGTCGTCTCCTTGTGGGAGTAGTTCCCTCAGTTCTCGGGGATATGGATGAACCTTGGTATATATGGAAGCTAAAACCTTAATAAGGATATGAGATTCTGTGTTGAATGTTTGGTTTAATAACCTTCGTGAATGTTGTGAAGGGTCCCCATTCATCATTTCCGCCGCAAGGCCATGAAGCATATTACTGTTGTGTAAAGGTTAGAATGTTGAGGTAATTTGACATGATAGTAAAGACTCTCTAAATTGCCTTTGCAAGTGATAGGGGATTAGTAGAGAACCCTTGGTGAGTCCACGTCCACACGGAAACCCTTAATTACCGTAGTGAGAATAGAAGTGGGGAAACTACGAAAGTGGTGTGCGTGGTACAAAGTCTACCGAGAGTAGAATGTATTTTGTATCCGGATCTGCCCAATTACAAATATCAAGAGTGACTCAAGTATCCATCTTAGAACTATGAGGTAGCATAGGTTATGCTAGACACATATCATTGGGAACTCTAGACTACCTGAGAACGTTTTAATCCTCTTTTGGTTTCATCACTTTATTCATTCCGTTGTGCTCTTTAAATTCTTTTGTGTTATTTACTTTTGCTCACACTCAACTCAAAATCATTAAAATCTTCCGCCTTCATTTTGCTTCGCGTATACAACCACTTTCATGCACATCTCTATAAGTCTCTATATGGGACAAAGTCCAATTCCTATGATCTTCTAGGATCGATACTCTTTCTTTAAAAAGGCTAAAACTAAACCTTGTGCACTTGTAGGCCATCACCATTTCATCATAGTCAATCTAATACCAGTAAATAGTGCTCCTACAGTAGAGTACAATACTATTCTAAAAAGGGGTACAGAGTGCTCCTACTTATTAACACATGACCAACCTCACATTCTCAACAAATTTTTTGGAGGTTGTGCTAAATCAGTCGACACGCAGGCGGGGGAGTTTTCCAATCGTCGGTTTTCTCAATTGCGGTCCCACATGTGAGTGAAACGCGAGACGACGTGTGTTCAATTTTGTGAGCGGCGTGCCGGACCAACCATGTGGGGTGCGACGCGAACGTGGCAGACGTGATGTAAATGTACAACCATTTCCTTTTGAACTTATTAAGTGTAACAGCTCCATGGCGCGATCCGCCGATAGAAAACTAGAATTAAAAGGCGAGGGCGGGGCTTTTCCCGTGCAATAGGCAGGACGGTTTTCGCCTAGTCGGTTTGACAGAGAAAGCGAGAGAAAGGTGTAACATGTACAAATGTGTGCTGGCCCCATTTTGATCATTTGGAGCACATGATAAGTTATAACATGGGTGAATGTGTAGTGGGCGTACTTTTGGAGGGCCTAGAAAGAGCGTGTATACGTATGTGAGAGAGGCCCTCATATAAAATTTCTTCGATGTCAAACTTCATAAAGTTTGACCAAATTATAGGAAAAATATATCAACATTCGCAATAGGAAATCAATATCACTGGATGCAACATGAAATTAACTTTCATAAGATTTAATTACACTCAAGGTACATAAACTAGCAGCGTGATAACAGAACCATACGAGAACTTAAAAATATCTAGAAAATTGGTACATCAACTATGAGCAACTCGAAGGCTCCGACAGAATTGCAAAAAGGCAACTTGCAAATAGCTCAGAGAGTGTCACCAGAAATCATCCCGAGGCTCCGACTAGGATGGTCACACCTGCACATGCTACTAGACATCATTTGGAATGTCTGACTAGGGTGATTCAAAGGTACCAACCAGTGTATACAGGCTTGCACAGGTGCTCCAGTTACTCTAAATGGATCAAAGGATCCAAATGGATATAGTTTGGTGCCTCCGAACAGTATAAATGTGAGAGATAGTCTAAATATGGTTGAGGTGTTTGGGTGTTTTTGGGTTTGATCTCCAAGCACATAGCAACAAAATTATCACTACTCATCCGAGATGGTCACATTTTGATAGTATTGACATACATATGAATTTAATTAACGTAATCTTGGATCACGAAATACTACAAACTTGTCCTTAGCTTTGCCAACAATGGTCCTTGAAGAAGTAGGGCTCCCCAACCGTGTTCCTAATTGCAGTCTTTAATTAGGGACTAAATTTGAAATATGCATGAACAAACATTAGTCCCTTTAATCAGCTCACCATTCATCATTAAACACACCAAGGTGTAAATAGATGCACTTTCAGGTATCCAGAGGGAGCAAGTATTCTAGGAAATTGGCTATTTGGTAACAAAGTGATCGTATTTTGTATTGTTTGTGAGCAAGGTGGTGCAATTGAAATAGGCATATCAGTGTTCTACATATATTGTTTCTCCCCAATATCACTCCAATACACTCTCATTACAAGGGAAGACAAGGCATTAAGTAAGTGGGACTTTACGAGATCTTATTTATATCTAGGGTGGAGCCTAATCTTAACATGTCATAAAAAAATAGACTCACACAATTCTTGTGATTGAATTCCCAGCAACCCCATTACTCCTCTACATACGGAATCCTGAGTTTGGGGAATGGTTTCTTGTCACCCTCGTCTTCCCGGTGCCTTCGACTAATGTATGCATGCACTATGAGAAAATCCACAAATGATTGCATATAAATTAACATACACATGCACAACCAAACAACATACAATTTCACCAACACCAGGACTAAAACATTGGTGCAAATATGCAATAAATCATGGAAAGTAATTCATAGCAAAAGACGTCATGTTTGCCAATGTATTACGCTTGGGGTATGCAGTGGAGGAGGAGAGGCGGCATGGCCAACAACAGTGGAGTCCGCTGACCTTGGGGGGTCCCCCTCTTTCTTTCCTTCTCCTTTGGACTTCTTCTTAGGTGGTTTTTTGGCAAACAAAAACCCTGCTTGATATTCATATCATGTGGATCAGAAGGCCCATAGGAATACAACCCTGAAGAAAATAAGTCAAAGCTATGACTCTGTCGCTGTCGGGAGGATGCCGGCTCCAAAGACCGCCCAACAAACCTTCGTGATGGAGGTTGAAGATGAAACGGGACAAACTTTTGGTGGGAGCTTTGGCTAGATCGGGTTTCCCTCTGGTGCATGAGAAATGAAAGAAAAACATCACCAGAGAGAGAACAAGGTGGCTCCAGAAGAAGAACATGAGCATATGTACCTCCCTCAAACCCACTCGCTCCGACGACCGAGGAGAAGGAGTTAAAGCACTGGTGAAAGACATCGGAGTAGGAGATTTTTGGGATATAAAACCAACGAACACGGATCAAACAAGAAGAGATTATTATTAGGGGAAATCAAGGAGAGGAAACTATAATGACGAGGGGCGCGAACCAAATCGTCAGCAAAGGGAAACTAGATTTGACAAAGGAGGCAGTCTTGGCATAGGAACTAGCTACTCCTTCCTCCCTACCCCCAAACACCATCCACGAACGGTAATCTAAGCAAGAGAAGAAGAACACAAACCAGATATGTGCCTTTTATTCACTGGCAAAACACAAAGCTCCACTAGGGAAGCAAAATAGCTACACAAATATACAACCGAGAAGGGCCAAACCCCTCTCTCCCTCACTCTAGCGGGCGAGCCGACGGAGGAGAGGGAGAGAGAGGCCGGAGGCGAGCAAGGAGGGAACAAGGATACATGAGTGAGAGAACATGAGAGAGAAAGGAAAGAAGCAAATGCCCTCTACTCTCCTCTTCTTAGGTTGTAGATGAGCTTCCTCTTTGTAAATGGTGACTATGGCGGTGGAGAATTCATGCAAAAGAGTTGATGCCACAAAAATTATGGTTTTGCCTAATTATATTGACCCCGCCATCTTCTTGACCATCCAACACATAGCTATTTTATGTAAGAGACCTTATGCATCTCTAGAGCCTTCCTAAATGCCCCTCAAGAATTTTCTCATACTTCTATCTTTTCGTACAAGTACTTGAAAAATTGCAGCTTTACAGAATGATACCATGCCTAGCATTTATTAGTAGGTTTATCTTCCGTATCATGTAGAATCACTTAATAATCATGAATACACAATGAAACTTCTAATGAAATGGATACATTTGCAGCTTATCATAGGCAGGGACACAAGAAAGCCACCTGGACATGAGGTTGACGGCAACTTGGAGGGACTCAACGATCGGAGGTTATGGTCGAGGCGGGATTGCAGTGCACGTGGGGAATGCAGCAGCTCAATAACTGTTGAAACACACAGTGGTGGGGGGGGGGGGGGGGGGGGGTTGTAGGGGTCTGAGGGGTTGGGGGCACCGGAGGTAGGCCCCATAGAGACGTGCGGCAAAGGGAGGGTTGTAATGCTAAAATTCCCCTTTTTCGTAAAGAGGGGAATGCCCTCAGCCTATGCATCGAGTAATGCACACATCCATGTCTTATTGATTATTTAATGATGTCAAACTATCATCTATGCCAAATAGACCTGCTTACAAAAATAAAGAAAATCCAAGGCCAGTCAATGTGGCTCGCGACAGGACCTTCACGAACCTACTACAAACCTTGCGACATCTTCCTCTAAAAAAAAACTTGCAACATCTTTTTTTTTAATATATAGCAAGGATGTTTTAAGGGATCTGTTGTCTGGAGATGCTCTAACCGCAACATGTCGTACACTACGTAAGGCTACTAACTGTTTCCCTTCCCTCTAGCTAGTTCGTAATGAACTTGTTGAACATATGTGGAAACTTCAAAAACAACTTATTAATTTCAACAGGTCTGTATAGCTACTCCTAGTTACGCGTAAGTCCTCCCTCAGATCGAATCAAATTATAATTAATTGACTCTCCCTGAGATCAAATCAAATGAATTAGTTGACTCACTAAGTCTCGCTCTTACGTGGAAGTGTAACAACCTCGTTTATATTTGCATTCCTTTTCAAACTAAAGGGAGTCGTTTGATTCCCGTCTCTCTCTTTCCCCCTCTCTCTACAGTATAGGTACATTCATTCACTGTGTTGACGCTTTCAAGTACAGGGTAGGCGCTCGTTTAGGCTAACAAGCTACGCGCTGTCCTCCAAGGGAAAAAGAAACCACGTACGGTCATAATATCCTGCGCCGTTCAACCACCCCTCATCCATGCCAAACCGAGCACACGCGTGGCTATCGAGCTCGATCGTGTTTCCGCCCAGGGTGGTGACGGTACGGCGCCGGCGCCGCCCGCAGCCTTGGGCATTCCACAACTCCGTGCAACCTCTAGATCCTTGGACAACCATAGGCACCACGTCGGCTCCTTTGCAAAGCTGTAAGACCCTGATAAATGTCACACGTGTGACATGAGCACATGAAAACTTTAAACGTTTTTATGACAAGTTTAATGATGTAAAGATGACAACTTTAGTCGTCAAGTATGGCAACTTTTTTTTATGACAATTTTTAATTTTTTTCTAGGTTTATTTTTTTCTTTTCAGATGACAACTTTATTTTAAAAAACGTCATGAGTGAAATGTTTCGTGCCACACATATGACATTTATCATTTGGGAAGCTATATGTTAGAAAAACGATGTCAAACAGCTCACCTCACCGACTGAAAGCGATGCTCGGGCAGGACTGCGGTGCATGTGGCGCATAAGGTGGCCCCATGACTGCCTGAACAAACAGTGGGGAGTGCAGACCTAGTATTTTTGACTAGGTGTAACAACACAAGATGGTTTTTTAACAGTACAACGCTCATATATAAGCACAAACATTCACCTCTATTGATGTACGCACGCTCATATATAAGCACATACGTTCACCTCTATTGATGTACGCACGCACACATTATCCCTATGAATATCTCCAAAAGACTGAGCAGTCACATCATCTTGAGATTGACAAAGTCGCACAGACGCCGTCGTAGTCGACGGGAATATCTTCTCCCACCGAACGCACATCATCGAAATGCCTGAAATAAATTCAGGAAAATGTGGGCACCATTGTCAAGTCTAGGACTTAAAACCTAGTCGGTTGGGATACCACTATCCTCTTAATCATCCAACCACAGATTGGTTCACACAAGGTGGTTATAGAGCGAGTCTTTATGCGGCGCTTATGACTTTGTGTTTAAATTTTGGCCCTTTTACCAGTAGCGGAGCCATGAATTTTCTAATGGATATTCATTGTACAAAAAAGTATGCAATCAATAGCAATATATAGTATATATTTACAGCAAATATGCAGCAAGCTAGCAACAACATTCAATACTAACATCATCGATGAGGCAATTACCATATATGCATAATATTAATAAAATAGCATTGTAGCATAGTTAAACATCCTTCTTCTTCTAGGATAAAATATGAGAAGAAAAATAAATCAACAATCTATCAAATTTGCAATTTAGATAAAAAATAAAAAAATTGCAATCTAGCAAACAAGCAGTACTAGCTCTCTTGCCTCTTTCATTGAGTAATCTACAATATAAGAACCTAGGCAAGTTGGTTTGTTTAAGTGAACGATGTCTAGGTTCATTTCTAATTTGGGCACCATATGCCCATAGAAACTGGGAATTAGGGAGAGAATTATGACACATCCCAGATTTTTTCCAAATCTGCTATGAATTAAAATTTTCCTAGGAAAAATGCTAGCCAGCTAAATTTGCTTGATTGTTTGATTGTTTCCCCTGTTTGATTCACCCAAAGGGTCAAGGACCCCATGGCCACATCTGAAACCCTTGTTTGAAATTTGGGAAAACCGAATGAACCCTACAAGGTTTAGGAAATAATTTTGAAATCCCAAAATAGGGTGACCAATTGAAATATTTATTGGGCATAAGGCTGTCCCTAATAAGTCCCAAAAAATGTTCAAGCCCTAATAAAATTTCCCTGGATGATTGAAATGGATTGGTTTTGGAATCAATTAAAAAAATCATCAGGGAAAATATTTAAAAAGGGATTTACATTTTTTTGGGCAAGAAAGTGAATTTTATAAGACCAACTAATGTACTTGACTTTCTGCTAGTTTTCCAAATTGGATTTGAAACATGTTTGGTTTTAAAACCAAACTCAAATTCAAAAGGAAATAAAAGTGCAAGAAATATATTTCCAAAATGCCGAAAGAAAAAGTTGGCACAATCAAAAGTATTCTTATTTGAATTTAGGGCAAGTTTGTTTTGGAAGAAAATTCAGATTCAAACTAGTTTTGGACTTAGGAAGAAAACATAAAAAGAAAAAGAAATGAAAAATGGCCCAGCAAGCTAGTGCAAGCACGGCCCAGCTCACCCCGCGCCAGCCCACTCGCTTTCTCCCTCTCTCTCTCTCTCTCTCTCTCTCTCTCACTGGCTGGTGGACCCCACCAGTCAGGGTCAACCCCAATCTCGCAACTGCCCACGCGCCCACGACCAGAGCACGCCCGTGTCCACTGATACGTCTCCAACGTATCTATAATTTATGAAGTATTCATGCCATGTTTACAACAATTTTATATGGTTTTGGTATGATTTGAATGGAACTAACCCGGACTGACGCTGTTTTGAGCAGAACTACCGTGGTGTTGTTTTTTGTGCAGAAATAAAAGTTCCCGGAATTGGATGAAACTTTTTGACGATTTTTTTCGAAGAAAATAGAAGTAATGGAACAAAGAACCACCAGAGGGGGCCCCCTGCTGCCCACAAGACACCAGGGCACGCCCTGGTGGGTGGTGGGCCCCTTGAAGCCCATCTTCGCATGAAAGCAACGCCAAAAAATCCTATAAATATAGAAACCCCCAGAAATAACCCTAGATCAGAAGTTCCGCCGCCGCAGTCCTCTGTAGCCACGAAAAACCAATCTAGACCCTGTTCCGGCACCCTGCCGAAGGGGGAAATCATCACCGGAGGCAATCTTCATCATCCCTATGGCCACCATGATGAGGAGGGAGTAGTCCACCCTCGGGGCTGAGGGTTTGTACCAGTAGCTATGTGTTTAATCTCTCTCTCTCTCTCGTGTTCTTGATTTGGCACGATCTTGATGTATCGTGAGCTTTGTTAATATAGTTGGATCAAATGGTGTTTCTCCATCTCTATCTTGTTGTGATGAATTGAGTTTTTCCTTTGAGATTTCATTTTTATCGGATTGAATACTTTTATGGATTTGAGAGCACTTGATGTATGCCTTGCTATGAATACCCGTGGTGACAATGGGGTATCATATTGATTCACTTGATATATGTTTTGGCACTCAACTAGCGGATTCCCGAGGTGACATTGGGGTAATCTATGCATAGGGGTTGATGCACGTTTTCGTCCTTGTTTCTCCGGTAGAAATCTTGGGGCACTCTTTGAGGTTCTTTGTGTTGGATTGATTATTATGAATCTGAAATTGTTTGATGCATATCATATAATCAACTCATGGATACTCGTGGTGACATTGGAGTTTCTAGATTGATCAGAAAGGATAACTTGGTGTTATTTTAGTACGAACTCTTGGAAAGATTGATCGGAAAGAATAACTTTAAGGTGGTTTCGTACCCTACAAACAATTTCTTCTTATGTTCTCCTCTAGATAGGAACTTTGGAGTGATTCTTCGTCGCACGTTGAGGGATTGTTATGTGATCCAATTATATTAGCATTGTTGAGAGATTGCACTAGCAGAAGTACGGACCCTAGGCCTCATTTTCAAGCATTGCAATATCGTGCGTGCTCACTTTTGTTACTTGCTACCTTGCTGTTTTTTTATTGTTCCTATTAAAAAATCAAGGGTCAATTCCATTTTCCCCCTAATCTTGCCCAAGTCTCATCTTTACCCCTAAAAAAAGCATGTGCTCAACTTTGCCCCTCTTCCGTATGGTGCCGTTTCAGAAATACCCCTCCGCGCCGTTTTCGTCCAGTCAAAGTGGTTTGACCGTTTTCGGGACAATTTTGGGACAAGTTTGCCCCTACTTACATGTGGGGCCGACTGAACAGTTATCTCTCTCGGTTTTCTTCTTCCTCCCGACGCTAAGAACAGAGTGTAGGAGGAGGCGGCCGCACAGGCGATTTCGACGGCTCAGTGCTGGAGAGCTAGGAAAGGAAGATGGCGTCCATGTCCTCGACGGCTTAGTGCTTGGTGACTTCAGCCGCGGACGACGAGGTTAGTAAAGTCTGCATATTTGGGGATTTGAGATCTAGGGTTTGTGTGGATTTGGGATTTTTTGTCCATGTGCATCCGATTTCATCTGTAGGTGGATGGTTGTGGCATTGTGCAGTTAGTTCAGAGCATTTCATTCCCAATCCCATCTTCTGTGGCCTTGAGGAGCGCTCGAAGCGTAGATGCCTAGGGCACGGGCTAGTTCCGGCTCGCCGTGTAGCTTGGGGAGGAGCAAGCACTGGTAGACGTTTTTTGGGTTGTCTAGTTGATGTAAGTGCTAGATTTCCCTCAATTTGATATATTTTTCTGTTGAATTGATGCTAAGGTTTCAGTTTGACATTATTTTTGAACTATGCTTTTGCAGCTTCCTGATGAATGTGATTGGGTTGTATGGATTGACCCCCCTCCTACTGACTATGTTGGGCTTGCTTTTGAGGATTTACATGCTGCCCTTGAACACAGTTGGATCAAAGCAAGCAATCTGGAGAGGAGGGTTATGGATCTTACCACTAAAAACAAGAAGCTGAAGCAAAAGTTGAAGAAAAAGAATGAGCTGATGGAAACAATGTGCTTTGTCATTGTTCTTGGCATAAGCATTGTGGCTAGTCTTGTTTCCATGTGGTCAAATTAGGCTAATTAAGTGTTTGCTGATCTAGGTTATCTAGTTATGTTCTGGAGCCTTTATATAATCGTGTGAACTATGAAATTGTAGTAGATGTAATGGTATGTTGTGACCTTTGAATGTACTGATGCTTAATGTGGTTTAAATCCTTTATGAATGCACATTGAGGTACTTTTGGCTAGTCTTGTTTCCATGTGGTAAATATGAGCATAGATATATATCAATCCAGGGGCAAATATGAGCACACAAGTGTAGCACAGGGCAAATATGAGCACATAAGTGTAGCACAAAGGCAAATATGAGCACACAAGTGTAGCACAGGGACAAATATGAGCGCACAATTGTAGCACAGGGACAAATATGAGCACACAAGTGTAGCACAGGGACAACATTGGCACATTACACAGGAGTTCACAACAGTTTGACAACATGCAAAGCAACCAACATCAGTTAACACATTACATCTAACATAGCAGTTCATCACTCTAGTTGAACAGAACCAACATAAGCTAATCACACTAGTTTGGCCCTCTTGCTCCTAGTGTTGGCAGCATGATTTGCAGCTTTGCTCCTTGTGCTGACAGCAGTTTTGCCGCCTTTCGCCTTCTTCTGTGGTGACCCCCACCTAGTTCCACTCTCAGCAGCTCTTTTAGTATATTTATTTGGACTGAGAAGCATGTAAACAATCAAGATGAGTATGAAATAATGAAGTTACACAATGAATGCATGAACATGTAGTGGAAAACATACCTGACAAGTGCTGGTGGAGAGCTTGGAGCTGGTGGAGAGCTTGGAGCAGCTGGTGGAGAGCTTGGAGCTGGTGGAGAGCTTGGAGCAGTTGGTGGAGAGCTTGGAGCAGTTGCAAGAGCATTTTCTGCACCCCAATGCTCATCTTCTCCAAACGCAGGATCAATTGACTCTTTGCAATGGGTGCCTCTATGACCAAGTCTTCCACATCTACTGCATTTCTTTTGCCTTCCTCCAAGACCTTTTCCTTCTGCTTGTGCCCTTATCCTAGTTTTCCTTGGTCTTCCAGGTGGTCTATTTTGCACTGGTGCACACAGTTTAAACCCAGTATCAACAATGTCCCACTGCTGCTTCCCCTCCATTGCAGGCAAATTCTCTGCATAAGTAAGATTGAATATTTGCACAGAGTAAAATTCATGCACATACTGATCAATCTCACTTCCTGGACCTCTGAGTGAAGTAATGAAATATAATTCATGAATGCAAGGTTGTCCAGTGATTTGCCATTTTCTGCAGCTACAAGTTTGTGCTTGCAGATCAACAGGATACCTCCACTCTCTCTTCTATTTATCAATTGCAGTCACCTCTGCCTCATGAGTACTTCTCTTAACAATGCTCATATCTAAGGTCTTTGATTTTGCCATTAACTGTTTCATCACTTTGGGGACTATGATATGCCCTCTATAAGTGCCAGCAGAAATGCTTTGCCTTAGATCAAATTTCTCCATTAAGACTTGCCTGATTTTGTCTAGCAGGTCTACAATGTGTAGTCCTTTCCATTTCCTGATTTTGGAATTGAAAGACTCTGCAAGGTTATTGTTCACATAATCTAACTTGCACTTATCATTGAATAGTGCCCTGGCCCATATCTTGCTGTGATGTTCATCCAGATAATCCTTGACATCTGGCTTGCTATACAACTGCCTGAGATGGTAATTGTGTTTCTTTAAGCTAAATGTTAGGGAACAGGGCCACAAATTCTCATCAAAAAATTTCCCTTTAAACTTCTTGGAGAAGTTTGCAGCTAAGTGCCTCATGCATTCTCTGTGCTCTACTCCAGGGAAAACATCATCTACAGCTGCCTCTAATCCTTTACAGGCATCAGTGTGTATGACCAGACCATCTGGGTGGCCTATCAGGTTTTTCAAGTGCTATGTCCAACTCTCCAGGTTCTCTACCTCTAGCACACCATATGCAACTAGAAATATCCAGTTGTTTGCATCTACAGCATAGGCACTGACTAGTTGTCCTTTGAACCTACCATTGAGTGCAGTGGCATCTACTGCCAGATATGGCCTACAACCTTCTAAAAAACCCTTCCAACATGCCTTAAATGACACAAACACTCTCCTAAAGCACTCTTTGGACCTGCTCTGACCATTCTTTTCAAACTGAACAGTGTGCCTATCAATGTGAACTACACTACCAGGTGATGCTTTCTCCACCTCAGCCTTGAATGTGTACAATAATTGAAAACTGTCAGTCCACTTACCATAGATGTTGTCAATGGCCATCTGCTTACCATAAAATACTCTCATGTATGGCAGCTGCAATCCATACTTCTTCTTCAGGTCAATTTGAAGTTGTGTGACAGTTATATTGGAGTTTTCTCTCACCCAGTTCTTAACTGCATCTGCAATCCATCTACACTTTGCTGACCTCAACCTTTGTCTTCTTGTCACACTTGGGCATGTGTGAGGATTTCTGTTTACTTTGACCTGCAATTAAACATTGTAACAAGGATCAGAATCATAAACAACATCACAATCATAAACAACTTGCACAGTTAACTGTTAATCTACCTGAAATAGTTTGGTATTTTTCAGAAAGGATGCATGCATCCTCCACTTACACCTTCTATATGCACAATGTACTGTTAGCCTACCAGGCTCACTCTTGTCAATTTTGAATTCACTTTGAGTCTTGATTGCATAAGTGGCTAATGCATTTCTACACTCCACAACATCAGAGAATATAGTTCCTTCTGCAAGAGAAGGATCATCTCTGTTAAAATGCACATCTAGCCTGGCCTCATCAGAACTCTCAGAGTAACCCATGTCATTCTCCTCCTCTCTCTCATCTGAATCTGTCTGATCAAACTCTGGAGGGGCAATGTAATCATCCTGTTGAGCTGCTTCCTTCCCCTTTGGCTTCTTCCCTATTACAAATTCAGGATGCATTAATTCATCCTCATCATCTGTGGGTACATCATCAGGTTGTTCCTCTTCTATGATTGGATCAGCATCTGCTTGTTTGCTACTGCTAGGACCTGGTTCATGCACTGCACTAGTTTCTGAATTTCTTCTTCCACCTGAACTACCTCTGCCATCTGAATTCCCTCTTGCACCTGAACTCCCTCTTGCACCTGAACTCCCTCTTGCACCTGAACTCCCTCTTCCTCTTGTTTGACTGCACCTAGCTTGACAACTGTGAGCTTGAGATCTAGTTCCTCTCCTCTCAGTCTCTCCTCTAAGCCTTTGTATCACATTAATTTCTAACTCTACTATCTTAGTTTCACCATTGGTTGCAAACATAATTCCCAATTCATCATCAGACTGCACTGGCACCCAATTAGTATTTCCCATGTCCCAATACCTAATTTCTACAGCATCATATAGGCCCCATGGATATTTATCTGAGATTGCAGCTCTAAACTTCACAAATGTTGATGTGCAGTCAACTACAAGACGAAAATTAAACCCTGTGCCGGATCCTTTTGTACCAGAACTGCCTAACACGGTGGTTTCCATCCTACAGTTGAGATAGAAAGCTCTAGCTGGATCCATCCTACGGTAAATGTTGAGAAAAAATAGAGGAAGGCAAAGACAGTGAGCATAGCAATCGCGCGAGTAAGCTAATGGTGACTGTGCAGAGACACTTACCCTATTGGAACAACCGGTGTGGTCGCCACTGTGGTCTGAGAGCTCTCAGCTCTGCCGCTGCCGGCGCCGCTTCCACGAACGGCTGCCATCCGCGAAATCCCTCGGTGAAGAGGAGCGGCGGGTTAGATTCAGCCGCCGTGCATCTCAATCCCCGTGCTATCCCTCCACGGCGACCGACGGCGAATGAAATTGCGGGCGGGCTAGGGTTAGGGTTCTAGTCGCAAGAGAGAAGAGAAGAGATGAGAGGATAGGAGATCTGCGAGTGAGTGTAACTGTCCGAAGGGCCCCACATGTAAGTACCAGGGGCAAATTATCCGAAATGTGTCTCCAACACGGTCAAAGCTCTTTGACTGGACGGGAAGGGTACAGAGGGGTATTGCTGAAACGGCACCAGACGGAAGAGGGGCAAAGTTGAGCACATGTTTCCTTTAGGGGTAAATATGAGACTAGGGCAAGATTAGGGGGAAAATGTAAATGTCCCAAAAATCAATATCTACTATCATTACTACACTTGTATCACCATCTCTTCACCGAACTACCATCGTATTTGGTGTGTTGGGGACACAAGATACTTTTTATTATTTGGTTGCAGGGTTGTTTGAGAGAGACCATCTTCATCCTACACCTCCCACGGATTGATAAACCTTAGGTCATCCACTTGAGGGAAATTTGCTACAGTCCTTCAAAACTCTACGCTTGGAGGCCCAACACGAGTCTACAAGAACAAGTTGTGTAGTAGACATCACCCTCCATCGCGTGAACCCCGCGCCACGGCCCACGCCCTATGAGCATGCCCCTTTAAATCCACTCCCCTTGTGCGTCATTTTGCCCCACGGCACACCACCGGACGTCGTCAGGGTGCCGTGCATCGAACCCCAAACCGCCGCCACTGCCGTGGCCGTTTGCCGCTCGATTCCGACGAGCTCGAGCTTGCGATCACCCGGCCGTCGCCACCTATGCACCATATGCGCTCTAGAGCATCCTTTTGACATGGTCCATGCAACCGGAGTGTCCCCCGAGCGCATCCCTGATGACACTAGAGTGACATCAACGCCGCGACAAAGATTTCGACGAGGTGAGCTCGCTATTGACTGCGCCACCATGTCCTTCATGATCCCCAAGGTCATGTGCACCACCTTGACCCTTCCTTTTGCCTTAGGGAGCACTGGAGCCTCGACTCCATCCACATTAGGAGGTCCACCATTGCGCACCATCTCCAGGAGCTTTTCCCACCCTACTCCATCGACCTCAAGGCCAACGAGGACCACCCACGACCTCCCCGTGCGCCTACGAGCCTGCCCATGCTCTACATAGTCGTCAGCAACCACCGGAGCGCCAGATCCATCCACGTCCGATCCACGTGCCGCCGTCACCTCCATCTCCAGCGAGTTCCTCCGTTGACCTAATCCATAGTGAGATCCTGATCTATTCTCCATCGTTCGATCCCGATCTAATGCACCACGTCAGCCACTTAAACTGAACCGGTACCAACCAACCATGAGCTGCCATGTGTCCACCTTATCCACAACATTATCCACATACTTTCTGTTTAATTTAAATCACTGACAGTTTTGCAAAAAAAGCTGCACATTAAAACCCTCATAACTCTTTACCTGTTAATCCAAATTGGATGATTCTTTTTGCAAAATGACCCTCATGAAATGTATTTTCACCTAGGCAAATAAAAATTAGAATTTTGATAGTTTAAAATTCAAATTCAAATAGAATGAATTTGAATTTGAATAGGGCATAACTTGCAAATTATAATCCAAATATAATGTTTCCTTTTGCAATTAAATCTAGTGATTTGTAGTTTTAACTGAGCTACTATAGTTCAATTTCAAAATAAGTAAAAAATTGAATATAGTGTAACAGAAGATCTAAATCAAACAATATTAACTAAATTTAGTTTAACCTCAGAAAAAATTTGGTTATTAGGACAAATATGGTGCAACCAAGTTAGAAACTAAATATGAACTTTAGAAAATATTTTTGAATTATTGTTTGACTTTAGGGAATTTAATTAATTTGAATTAAACCTAGGTTGGTGATTACTTGGAAACCATAGGTTTAATTTGAAATAACTTTGGCAATATGGTTTAGTGATTTAAATTAGACCTAGTAAATATTTTGGAGTGATAATTGACTTTAGGAAATTAAAACCAAATTAAATTTATTTCAAACTTAAGTAAAGTTTGAGAAGTATATGCACATAGTAAATCACTTTGGATTTATATTTGACTTTAGTTTAATTTAAATAAATAACCTTATTAATTATATTGGATTCATTTTTGACTTTAGGGAAAACCATAAATATAATTGAGTTGGATTTAAACTAACATAGTAAAATATCAAACCATTCATAATTCAAATTAATTTGGTAAAGCCAAACTTAGTATAACCAAATCAAACTGTGAACTCGATTCAATTTGAATGCAAATAAGATGAACTCTAATTCAAATCCAAATTGAATTGGAAGCCAGACCAAGTTATTATTTTCATACCTTAGTTTAATCAAACTCATGGAAGGTTAACAAGTTTGAATTGTCATTCAAACTTGGACATGAACTTGGCTATCCAAGAATCATAGACCTTGACTCTTTTGTTGAGATTATGTTCGAATGGATCTGACAACCACAACTTGACATCACATAGTCCTTATGTGATGAACCCTCTTATTTTGAAACTTTGATGTGAACCCTTATGTCACATGTATTCCAATGGACAACCACTATGTTGTTTTCCAAACTCTTGCGAGTTAACTCTAACACATGATCTCACAGCACAATGACAGTGACACCATGCACGACACTTGTTGTATGTTTGATTGTATTGTACGGTTGTTTATGATTGCTCTTTACTTATGTTAGATTGTACGAAGAGTGAAGACTAACGTGGTCAAGATTGTGAGTTTGAAGAATCATCAATACCAGGCAAGTTCCACTTTGACCATGTTACCCAGTATTTTATTTGCATTGTAGTTTTGCCATGTTAGGTGTGTGAGTTTAGGGTGCTAAATTCTGTACAACCCAGTAGTTGACAACTTAGCTCCACACTTACCCTGACCTTGTAACCATCGAGTAGATGCTTAGCTGGTATAACATGGATCGGGAAAGATCAATTTTTTTCCACCATACAACCTTATGGTTGACTACTTAAATTACAACTTAATTAAGGAATCATTCTGGCTGGACTGGCTTTGATTGGGTCATCAGAGTGTATTGGTGGGCAATGCCACCCATGTATCAAAGGGATTATACGGGTTCAAAGTTGAGTAGCTTCCATGTGTAACCGTGAGACAATATGGGCTTTGTCTGGACCAAGTAAGTTGTGGGAACCCTCCTGGGTAGACCAGTAGATGTGTAGGTTCAACTAGGTCTGCCATTTCCGAGAGGGATACTACTTCCCAAAAGTCTCGTCTTGATCTACCTGGCTACTTCACAAGTGAAGTTTAGTGGTATGAGGGTGTGATCGGGAATCAGGGTAAAGTACACAAACCTTTGCAGAGTGTAAAAACTGATCATGGTTAGCCATGTCCCCGGTTACAGACAATTTTGAGCAAATCACCTGAGAATTGTCAGTTTGATCTCATCATCTCTTCCACTAAAATCAATGGGTCGAACCAAAGGGTAGTGTGGAGCCGATCTTAGAGGACTGGGGTGTATCAGGGTCTCTAGAGAAAGGCTTGGGATAACGTGTGAGGTGGGAGTCCACATGCTCAAATGCATATTTTGGACTACGATCGGGGTGTGCCGGAAGTGTTATAATGCAATTAGAGTAGGCTATTACTAAAATAATAGGGCAAAACTATATTTTCTGCAGTGAGCCTTGAACCCTACCAGCCAAAATGCATGTAGGTGAATAGATTCCAAATGAACTTTGGACTTGCCAATACATTCAATGTATTGACCCTTGTGGCTACAACGTACCATGTTGCAGGTTTACCATAGCGAAGGGAAGTTACGAAGTAGGGTTACGACATTGTACTCAATTCTTGCCTATGAGTGGATGGACGCCACAAGACTAGAATATTATCGCCACTTCATGATTGTATTGTAAGCTAGCCCATGAGCTAAGCAGGTGTGTATTGTAAAGAACTTGATCCATGATGTAATACTATGGCATGTGATGTATTCTTGGTATTTCATCGTCGACTATGCGTGTAAGTTATTGATCCAGGGATTGACACAGAAAGCGCAGAAATTTGGGGGCCCTCTCAGGATCGGGTCATGACAAATTAGGGCGTGTTTAGTTGACGACATTAGGCCCAACCAGGCCTGCGCGGGAAGAAAATGGCATGTTTGGTTACTTGTATTCATTATTTGGCCTGCATCACACGATGTTTAAAGCACCTCACAGCTAGGCCCGCTTGGAACGTCCAAATCGGCAGTTTTTCCATAGCCAGGCCACGCTCGAGAAGTCGCGTTGTTTCCTGAAGCGCCGACAATAATTACCCTCACCGCTCTCTCTTCACTCTCCCACTCCAACACCAGCGGTGGCAAGGAGCGGATTAGAGAACAACAAGGCGATGACCTGCCTCCATCACCCACATCAGCAACATCACTCGCAGCATTTCGGCAATGGCGGTGAGCCCTATTTTCAATTCCTCACTTACTATTTCGCATTCGATCCATGTTTAGAATCGGTCCGTGTAATCCTTCATTCTAGGTAGAATGGGGAATCGGGGTAAATAGCCATAGGATTGCTCAAAACTTCTTCATGAGTACTAAGTAGCGATGGATTTTAGGGTTCCGATCCGGATTGAGTACAAAGGGAATGGGGATTGGGGGTTATTCTTACACAGTAGCTTCAAATCTTGGCCCCAGCAACCCTAGAGGTGGTTGGAGCAGCGGGGACCCTTGCCCTTCTTGTTGTCCTCCGGCTGGACCATAGCATGCACCGTCTCGTCGTCCTCGCTATTGTCCATACCGATTGACAAAGTACACTAGGACGGCTCCGGCACGCGCACTGCAGCGACGTCCCGCGTCATCATCGGTCGGAGGAGGTGGAGGAGGTGCGTCGTATCCCGCCAGCACACCATGCGACGACGGAGGTGGCAGAGGGCGGGAAGGCGTCGGGATGTCTCCGACAGCATTGAAGAGCTCGGAGATGCGCGCGAGCCAGGCGTCGTACCCGGCCTCGGTGGGACGGTAGCGTAGCAGCTAATTTGTCTCCAACGTATATATAATTTTGTATTGTTCCATGCTGTTATATTATCCATCTTGGATGTTTTATATGCATTTTGGAACTATTTTATATCATTTTTTGGGACTAACCTATTAACCTCGTACCCAGTGCCAGTTGCTATTTTTTCCTTGTTTTTGTCTTTTACAAAAAATTAATATCAAACGGAGTCCAAACGGAATAAAACTTTACAATGATTTTTCTTGGACCAGAAGAAACCCAGGAGACTTGGAGAGGAGGCCAGAGGAGCCACGAGAGGGCCACAAGCTCTGAGGGCGCGCCCCGGGGGGGGCGCCCCCAGGCTTGTAGGCCCCTTGGGACTCCCCTAACCCTAATTCTTGCTCCATAAATACCCAAATATCCCCCCTACATCAGAAGCGTCCACAAAAATACTTTTCCACCGCTGCAAGCTTCTGTTCTCATGAGATCCCATCTTGGGGCCTTTTCCGGCACTCCACCGGAAGGGGATTCGATCACGGAGGGCCTCTACACCAACCTTGTTGCCCTTCCGATGATGTGTGAGTAGTTTACCACAGACCTACGGGTCCATAGCTAGTAGCTAGATGGCTTCTTCTCTCTCTTTGATCTTCAATACAATGTTCTCCTCAATGTTCTTGGAGTTCTATTTGATGTAATCTTCTTTTGCGGTGCGTTTGTTGAGATCCGATGAATTGTGGATTTATGATCAGATTATCTATGAATATTATTTGCGTCTTCTCTGAACTCTTTCATGCATGATTAAGATATATTTGTATTTCTCTCCGATCTATTGGTTTGGTTTGGCCAACTAGATTGATCTATCTTGCCATGGGATAGGTGCTTTGTGATGGGTTCAATCTTGCGGTGTCCTCACCCAGTGACAGTAGGGGTAGCGAGGCACGTATTGTATTGTTGCCATTAAGGATAAAAAGATGGGGTTTATATCATATTGCTTGAGTTTATCCCTCTACATCATGTCATCTTGCTTAAGGCGTTACTATGTTCTTCTGAACCTAATACTCTAGATGCAGGCAGGAGTCGGTCGATGTGTGGAGTAATAGTAGTAGATGCAGGCAGGAGTCGGTCTAGTTGTCACGGACGTGATGCCTATATTCATGATCATTGCCTTGGATATCGTCATACCTATGCATGTTTCTATCAATTGCTCAACAGTAATTTGTTTACCCACCATATGTTTTCTTCCAAGAGAGAATCCTCTAGTGAAACCTATGGCCCCTGGGTCTATTTTCCATCATACATTTTCAGATCTATAAAACCAAAAACCCAACAATATCTTGCTGCAATTTATTTATATTTACTTTATTTTGCCTTTTATTTATCTTTTATATCTATCTCTATTAGATCTCACTCTTGCAAGTGACCATGAAGGGATTGACAACCCCATTTTCGCGTTGTGTGCAAGTGTTTGTTAGTTTGTGCAGGTGCATCTATTGGAGACTTGCTTGTTCCTCCTACTGGATTGATACCTTGGTTCTTAACTGAGGGAAATACTTATCTCTACTTTGCTACATCACCCTTTCCTCTTCAAGGGAAATAACAACGCAAGCTCAAGAAGTAGCAGGAAGAATTTGCCCGGGAAGTTGCCCGGGAGGATACACATCAATCCTACCAAGTACCTATCATAAACTCTCATCTCTTGCATTACATTATTTGCCATTTGCCTCTCATTTTCCTCTCCCCCACTTCTAAAACATTTTCAGAAAATCATAAAAATATTTGCCTTCTTTTCGTTCGCCTTTTTGTTTGCTGGTGTGCTAGATTGTTTGCTTTGTCATGATGTCTCAAGAAAATAGTAAGTTGTGTGACTTTTCCAACACTAATAATAATGATTTTATTAGTACTCCGATTGCTCCCACAACTAGTGCAGAATCTTATGAAATTATTGTCGCTTTGTTGAATCTTGTTATGAAAGAACAATTTTCTGGTAGTCCTAATGAAGATGTTGCATCCCATCTAAATACTTTCGTTGAGTTGTGTGATATGCAAAAGAAAAAAGATGTGGATAATGATATTGTTAAATTGAAGCTATTTCCGTTCTCACTACGAGATCGTGCTAAAACTTGGTTTTCATCTTTGCCTAAAAATAGTATTGACTCATGGAACAAGTGTAAAGATGCTTTTATTTCCAAGTATTTTCCTCCCGCTAAGATCATCTCCCTTAGGAACGATATAATGAATTTTAAGCAACTTGATCATGAACATGTTGCACAATCTTAGGAGAGGATGAAATTAATGATAAGAAATTGCCCTACTCATGGTTTAAGTTTATGGATGATCATACAATTTTTTTATGCTGGATTGAATTTTGCTTCTAGAAATCTTTTAGATTCCGCCGCGGGAGGTACTTTTATGGAAATCACATTAGGAGAAGCTACAAAACTCCTAGATAATATTATGGCAAATTACTCTTAATGGCATACCGAAAGATCTTCTACTAGTAAAAAAGTGCATGCGATTGAAGAAATTAATACTTTGAGTGGAAAGATGGATGAACCTATGAAATTGATTGCTGGTAAGAGTGCTCCTATTGACCCTAATGACATGCCTCTTTGTACTTTGATTTAGAATAACAATGAATCTATGGATGTGAATTTTGTTGGTAGGAACAATTTTGGCAATAACGCTTATAGAGGCAATTTTAACCCTAGGCCGTTTCCTAGTAATTCCTCTAATAATTATGGTAATTCCTACAACAATTTTTATGAAAATTATAATAAAATACCTTTTGATCTTGAGAATAATATTAAAGATTTCATAAATTCCCAAAAGATTTTCAATGCTATGGTAGAAGAAAATTTGCTTAAAGTTGATGATTTGGCTAGAAACGTTGATAAGATTTCTCTTGAGATTGATTCTTTGAAGATTAGATGTATGCCACCCAAGCATGATATTAATGAGTCTCTTAAAGCTATTAGAATTTCTATGAATGAAAGTAAAGAAAGAACCGCTAGGATGCGTGCTAAGAGAGATTGGTTTGTAAAAGCTTGTTCTTCTAGTTTTTGTGATAATAATGATGAAGATCTTAAAGTGATTGGTGTGACTCCTATTGAATCTTTATTTGCCAATGTAAAATTTGATAAAAGTGGGATTGGAGAGGTCAAAACTTTAGGTAGTGATGAACCCACTCTTTTGGATTTCAAGGACTTTAACTATGATAATTGTTCTTTGATTGATTGTATTTCCTTGTTGCAATCCATGCTTAATTAACCCCATGCTTATAATCAAAATAAGGCTTTTACTAAACCTATCGTTGATGCGATGATGAAATCTTTTGAAGAAAAACTTGAGTTGGAAGTTTCAATCCCTAGAAAGATTTATGATGAGTGGGAACCTACTATAAAGATTAATATTAAAAAATTGAGTGTTATGCTTTATGTGATTTGGGTGCTAGTGTTTCAACTATTCAAAAAACTTTGTGCGATGTGTTAGGTTTCGACAAATTTGATGATTGTTCTTTGAATTTCCATCTAGCGGATTCCTCTATTAAGAAACCAATTGGAAGGATTAATGATGTTCTTATTGTTGCAAATAGGAATTATGTGCCTATAGATTTTATTGTGCTTGAAATATATTGCAATCCTACATGCCCTATTATTCTTGGTAGACCTTTCCTTAGAACGATTGGTGCAATTATTGATATGAAAGAAGGAAACATTAGATTTCAATTTCCGTTAAGAAAGGGCATGGAACACTTTCCAAGAAATAAAATTAAGTTGCCATATGAATCTATTATGAGGGCTACTTATGGATTAAATACCAAAGATGACCAACACCTAGATCTATTGCAATATGCCTAGCTAGGGGCGTTAAACAATAGCGCTTGTTGGGAGGCAACCCAATTTTATTTTTCTGTTTTTTGTTTTTCTTTCTGTTTTTGAATAAATACACATTATTACTTCTATAGTAATTGTGTTTAAGTGTTTTAATTAGTGTCTGAGCCAAGTAAGACCTTTGGGATGATATATGGTGATAGTTGATTTGATTTTGCTGAAAAATAAAAACTTTTGCGTCCAGTAGCAGAATTTTTAAAATACACATAAGCAACCAAAACTTCTGACTTTTTTACACAAGATTCATATACAAATTTCTTATGTTGTCCTAATTGTTCCGAATTTTTAGGATTGCAGAATTATGAGAACAATTCAGATCTTCATAGACTGTTCTGTTTTTCATAGATTCTGTTTTTTATGTGTTGTTTGCTTATTTTGATGAATCTATGGGTAGTATCGGGGGGTATAAACCATGGAGAAGTTGAAATAAAGTAGATATAACACCAATATAAATTTAGAATGAGTTCACAACAGTACCTAAAGTGGTGATTTATTTTATTATGCTAACAGAGCTTATGAGTTTTCTGTTGAGTTTTGTGTTGTGAAGTTTTCAAGTTTTGGGTGTAGTTTTGATGGACAACGGAATAAGGAGTGGCAAGAGCCTAAGCTTGGGGATGCCTAAGGCACCCCAAGGTAAAATTCAAGGAGAACCAAGCATCTAAGCTTGGGGATGCCCCGGATGGCATCCCCTCTTTTGTCTGCAATCCATCGGTAAAATTACTTGAGGCTATATTTTTATTCACTACATGATATGTGCTTTGCTTGGAGCATCTTGTATTATATGAGTCTTTGTTTTTTTAGTTTGCCACAATCATCTTTTCTGTACACACCTTTTGATAGGGACACACATTAATCATGAATTTATTAGAATACTCTATGTGCTTCACTTATATCTTTTGAGCTAGGCAGTTGCTCTAGTACTTCACTTATATCTTTTAGAGCACGGTGGTGGTTTTATTTTATAGAAATCGATGAACTCTCATGCTTCACTTATATTATTTTGAGAGTCTTGAAAATAGTATGCCAATTGGTTTAGGTTATGAATTTAGTCCTAATATGATGGGCATTCAAGAGGGATATAATAAAAACTTTCATGAAGATCATTGAATATATGAGCAATTTGATTCCTTGCATTTGTTTTGAGATATAAAGATGGTGATATTAGAGTCATGCTAGTTGGTAATTATGGCTGAGTAATAATACTTGTGTTAAAGGTTGTGATTCCCGAAGCATGCACGTATGGTGAACCGTCATGTGATGAAGTTAGAGCATGATTTATTTTTTATTGTCTTCCTTATGAGTGGCGGTCGGGGACGAGCGATGGTCTTTTCCTACCAATCTATCCCCCTAGGAGCATGCCTGTTAGTACTTTGTTTCGATGGCTAATAAACTTTTGCAATAAGTATGTGAGTTCTTTATGACTAATGTTGAGTCCATGGATTATACGCACTCTCACCCTTCCACCATTGCTAGCCTCTCTAGTACCGTCCAACTTCCGCCGGTGCATTAAACCCACCATATACCCTTCCTCAAAACAGCCACCATACCTACCTATTATGGCATTTCCATAGCCATTCCGAGATATATTGCCATGCAACTTCCACCGTTCCGTTTATTATGACACACATCAGCATTGTCATATTGCTTTGCATGATCATATAGTTGACATAGTATTTGTGGCAAGGCCACCGTTCATATTTTTTATGCATGTCACGCTAGATCATTGCACATCCCGGTACACCGCCAGAGGCATTCATATAGAGTCATATCCTTGTTCTAGTATCGAGTTGTAATTCTTGAGTTGTAAGTAAATAAAAGTGCAATGATCATCATTATTATAGCATTGTCCCATGTGAGGAAAGGACGATGGAGACTATGATTCCCCCACAAGTCGGGATGAGGATCCGGACAAAAAATAAAAAATAAAATAAAAAAAGAGCCCAAAGAAAAAAAAGAAAAAAAGGGAAAAAAAGAAAAGAAAAAAATGAGAGAAAAAGTGAGAAGGGACAATGTTACTATCCTTTTTTCACACTTGTGCTTCAAAGTAGCACCATGTTCTTCATGATAGAGAGTCTCCTATTTTTTCACTTCAATATACTAGTGGGAATTTTTCATTATAGAACTTGGCTTGTATATTCCAATGATGGGCTTCCTCAAACTGCCCTAGGTCTTCGTGAGCAAGCAAGTTGGATGCACACCCACTTAGTTTTCTTTTGAGCTTTCATACACTTATAGCTCTAGTGCATCTATTGCATGGCAATCTCTACTCACTTGCATCGATATCAATTGATGGGCATCTCCATAGCCCATTAATTTGCCTAGTTGATATGAGACTTTCTCCTTTTTGTCTTCTCCACACAACCTCCACCATACTCTATTCCACCTATAGTGCTATATCCATGGGTCACGCTCATGTATTGCGTGAAAGTTGAAAACGCTTTAGAACATTAAAAGTATGAAACAATTGCTTGGCTTGTCATCGAGGTTGTGCATGATAAATACTTTGTGTAATGAAGATAGAGCATGACCAGACTATATGATTTTATAGGGATAACTTTCTTTGGCCATGATATTTTGAAAAACTATAATTGCTTTATTAGTATGCTTGAAGTATTATTGTTTTTAGGGATTTTTACATCTGTGCCCCTGGTTCCTTAGCCATACTGATTCATCCCCATGCTCTTAACATTTGCTCACTTTTCCCCACTCTCTTGTCTGAAACCCTCAGAAATGGTCACAAACGGTGGATGCCGTCGGTCAGTGCTTTGACCGTTAACTCTGATGAGTGGGGCCGCGCTGGACTGTGTCGCCCGTTGGAACTAACAATTGGGGCCGCGTCGGACGGTGCCGCTGTTCGCCCATTGGGCCGTGGTTAGACTGTTGGGCCATGCACGCGCCGCAACGACAGAATCCTGCTATGCATGCACGACATGTCCAGCTAGCCTGCTATGCATGCACGTAGCTAGCCTGCCTACATGCGCCGATGCCCGCCACCATGATGCGCTGACCGGCCTCTTTCTGCACGCAAGCCACCACGGACGCAGGGACGGTCACTACCGCTGGTTCATCTCATCTCGCATGCTTGCCTCCTCGATGTAGAGCATCGTTTCATACTTTTCGATCCACTTGCATCTATTCAACGTGGCAATTAAAACCTGTTGGCAATTAAAGTGGCATATCGATCGACGCGACTCATTTGAACGTAGCAATCCAAAGCGCGGCCGGTGCCACTCCCCTTCCCTTCCCCTTTCCCTATTTAAACCACGCACCCCTCCACCTATTCTCCACACATCCATTTGCGCCGCCCCCTTCTCTTCTTCACCCAAACCCAGAGCACTCTCAAAGCGAGGCGAGGATGTAGTACAATGGCCCCACCTTCGAGCTCCCACCGACCATGTCGGAGAGGCGGTATCCCGCTGGCGTCGTCGTGAAGACGACGCTCCGCGTGTGGGCATTCTCACGCTGGAGGGGTGCAAAGGAGTTTGCCCAGTGGTTCCTTGGTGCGGGCTTCGCCCACCTCCCGGCAGGCTCACCGGTGATGTTCCGACTGGAGGAAGTGCGTCCAAACTCCAGCACTCCGCCGATAGGGCTCATCGTCAACTTCACCAACAGATTTGATGCGTACTACCTCCTCGGCAACGTGTTTTGGTGTGGGTGCGAGTTCATCGCATTCACCACCTACAACATCTTCACCGACTTCAACAGCATCTTCCCCACCCACAATGGTATGCATAGACTCCCCTACTACCTCAGCGAGGACGGTATGGAGGAGGAGCAGTGAAGAGGAGGCGCAGTGAAGATGGTGGTGAAGTCCCGGTCTCGTGAAGCTTGTCTTGCCCTAGGGTGTTAGCGCTTTTATCTTTTTATCTTAATTATGTCGTTGGTTGTACCATGAACTTTTTATCTCTGTCGTGTTATATCATGTTGGGAACCCTAAGAACTATGTTATGCTTGCTACCCTTATTTGATATGTCGTTTGTTATCTGTGTTTTGCTTGCTACTCTTATATGTCATTGGTTGTACCATTATTTGACGTGAGATATCGCTAGATGGATATGGTGCCGTAGCCAACCCTTCAGCTAAATCAATCAATGAAGGGATCCCATCAATGAAAGGGTATCCCTCAATGAAAACCAACAAGTTTTGGGGTTAGCCTTGTAAAAATGGTTGGAGGGTAGCCCATTCGTCTTGTTGTATTCATGTTGTTTAATATTTGTATTTTGGCCCTTATATTTTAGGGTCAAGTTTTGGCACGCGCAGCTAATGGACTAGTTGAAGTGTCAAAAAGGAAATTAAAGCTAGAAAATGAGCCATGTTGATGTTAAAAAGAAGAAGGAGAAAAGCTAATTTTTTTGAATTGTTGGTGGCCCTATTCCGTATATTGTATGAACAAAAACAAGCTAATTTTTGAATAGTTTGTGGCCATTTTGGCATGATGAAATTAATTTTGGCCCTTATATTATAGGTTTTATTGGTTCCAAGTTTTGGCACGGGCGGCTAATGGACTAGTTGAGGTGTCAAAAAGGAAATTAAAGCTGGAAAGATGAGCCATGTTGATGTTGAAAAGAAGAAGAGAAAGAAGCTGAATTTTTTGAATTGTTGGTGCCCATATATATCGTAGGATACCTATATTGTATGAACAAAAGAAGCTAATTTTTGAATAGTTTGTGGCCATTTGCCAGGATGAAAATAATTTTTGAAGGGTAGCCCATTGTTTACTTGTTGGTGGCCATATTGCATGAAACAAAACGGTAATTGTTGACTTCTTGGTGGCAATATCAATTGTTGTGTAATTTCAAATGATGTAACATATTCTTGTAATGTAACCAACGTGCACTCAATCTCTGTAGGTGCAATCAAAACAATTAAGCAAAAAAACAGCGGAAAACAGAGCCAGCGCATGCACTATTTTTCTAGGCCTCTTTAATCTTTGTGGGCCTTCGACAGTCAACGCAATGCGACGGCCCAACCAGAGCTTGGCTTCATTTTGGGCCCAATAACTACATTTTTTTTTCTCTTGCCCTCGGTGTTGTCTGACGAAACTAAAAGTGTCAAAAACTAACACCTACAGAGATTCAGAGATGGAGATAGAGACATAGTTTAAGCAACACAGAGAGCACATGATCCACAAACCATTAAGCATATCGTAGAGCACATGACACGACACAAATAACATCTCTAATGAGTGTTGACCAACAAGTAAGCAAATCCTAGAGCAACTATACAAAAATAAAATCCTAAAGCTATCAGATTCGCCTGCTTGTTCAACTGAATCATCTGCCTCAAGTTCTTGTTCATCTTCTTTAATTCCCCCTTCAGATCCGCATCCCCAACTGTCGGAGCAGCACTTTCAGAGACCAAATTCCGAGTGGCTGATGGCAGATTGACCTCCCGGGTTGCGGCCCCATTGAATTGAAGCAAGCCCTCCCCTTGAAGCCTCCGAACGTAGTCATCCATCCATTCAAAATGTGTGCAATTCTTCATGATCTGAAACGAAATCATGAACCCTAAATCTCAGATCCAACCAAAAAGAATTAGAAGCAAAGAGAAAAAGAAAGGGTCCGAGAAAAATCATGAGATCTAACCTGCCCCTCTGGCTTGCTCTCGCATTTCACGAACTCGCACCCAAAGTTGCCATTCTTGTCCTCCCTCGAAGTCAACCTTTTTAGTGGCGCGGTGCGTGGGCAGTCAGGGCATCGCTCCATGGGCACTGGACCATACTGGGGTCACGAGGGGCGCGAGGCTGAAGTGGAGCTCGACATATCTAGTCGCCGAAGAAGAAGAAGCAGACGGGTGGCTCCTCTGGTCACCGCAGAAGAAGAAGACAGGGGAGGCAACGGTGGACGAGCACAACCAACGTCTTGCGGATCGCCTCTCGTGGATCGCCCAGGGATCCAACGATGCGGAGCCGTCCTTGTGATCCAACGGCGCAGAGCCTGCACGTAGCCTGGCCTCAGAATTCCTTCTAGAAGACCATATCTGAGGGCTGTCGCTTGGCGCTAGGGTATGATCGGACGTCTGATGTTCGGAGCTAGGGTTAGGCGAAACCCCGCGGGGTTTAGAGGGGTTTTCAACGGGGTTATCTAGTGTTTGACCAATATTCAACTGAGCATAACTAATTTAAAAAAAATCCAAAAAATATGAAACCTTCGCGAATCATTGTTTTATAAGACACACTAACGAGGAAAAATACTAAACTTGGTCTACGGTCATTTGCAAAAAAAACCTAGCTGGCACGACCGTGGTTAAATGAGCACCATTAATTCAAAAAAATCAAAAAAAATATAAAACCTAGGCACAATGTTGTCTTATGTGACATGTTACCAACAAAAAATCATAAACTTGTTCTATGGACATTTTCATGAAAAAAAACCTTCACACATATGAGCTATCACGTATAACGTTGCAGAGAGTTCAAGGAAAGGAGGTAGGTTTTTTGAAAAGAAAAATCAAAAAAATCACCAAAGCTTCATTTCAAAGTGAATAAGAAGGATCT
This sequence comes from Thinopyrum elongatum, assembly GCA_011799875.1. NCBI lineage: Eukaryota > Viridiplantae > Streptophyta > Magnoliopsida > Poales > Poaceae > Thinopyrum > Thinopyrum elongatum. The sequence goes on from CM022301.1 coordinate 339,973,782, forward strand.
GAACTTAGTTTTCCTTTTTCATATTTTAAACGTGTTTTTAATGGTTTTCTATTAAATCATATTATTTTCAAAAAAATTGTAAAAATAGGAAGATTAATTCAATAAATAGTGAGACTTCGAATCTACACTATATAGATTGAATAGGTGTTAATAAAAAATATTTGGCTCATTTAGAGTAGGTCAGAAAAATACTTGATTACAAATGGGGCAGTTTACCCTAGCTTCGGAGCACATTTCCCATGACTATAAGTTTTACCACGCAAAAGAGATCGGATTGATCACCTAACGTTTATAATAGTTCACAAACATTGCAACATCACACCACAGATCAGAGTTCAAGTGTTGGTTCAAATTCAAATTTTGCCTAAACTTCAAATTCAAATTCTGCCTGAAATTCAAATTTTGCCTAAAATTTCACATCAAAGTACGAATAGCATTATTAAACCTTACAAGTTTTCACAGTTGTTCAAATTGACGACAGAAACCTTAGTACAAATCCTTAAAGTTCAAAGTTTACAACTTGGATTCAACGTTCGAAGTTCACATCTTTGCCTTACTCCTTGTGTTCCGAGACGGATTAACAACCTTGCTCCTGGTTTCCCTAGGTGGGATATCCACCTTTTTCTTCTTCCTTCTGATCTTCACTTCGGGTGGTGGCTATCGAGGTGCTGACGGAGAACTTGCACTGGCTAGTTGATGGGGTTCAAAACCTTCATAAGCCATGGCTTCATATTCTAATTCTTTCTCTCTTGGCCTTTTCTCTCCTTTCCCTCTAATTTTCCTAGAGCTAGGTCAAACAGAAAAAAGATTATAAGCGATTGATAAAAAGAGAAGAAATGCACCAAAAAGGGAAGGTTGTTGCACACATACCAAGCTGCTGGCAGTGCTAATTCAGTTGCTTCATTCTCCTCTGAATTAACTGCAATCTGCTTTGCTGCTTCATTCTCCTCTGTATTAGCTTCAATCTGCTCTAATGCTGCATTCTCCTCTGCATTTGTTGCTGCCCATTGTTCCTCTTCTCCAAATGAAGCATCCACTGGATTGGTACATAGCCTAGGAATGTGCCCTAGGGTTCCACATTTTTTGCACTTATGCTGTCTTTTTACACGACCCTCTTCACCTCTTCTGATCATGTTCTTCCTTGGTCTTCCTGGTGGTCTAGTCAGTACAGGAGAATGTAGTTTGAACCCTGGATCTACTATGTTCCATTGGTCTTTTCCCAAGAGTGCAGGCACATTGGAAGCATAAGCAGCACTGAATTTGGCAACAGAAAAATATTCAGAGATGTATTGATCAACTTCACCATCTTCACCACCTATAACAGTCATCAGATGTAGGGCATGTATGCATGGCTTCCCACGGAGCTGCCATTGCCTACAACTGCATTCCCTAGTTGCTAGGTTAACTGGATATCTCCATTCCCTGTTTTTACTGTCAGTATATGTTACCTCAGCCTCGTGTGTCGCTGCTCGAATGCAATTCATGTTCAGTCCTCTTGCCTTGGCATGCAATGACTTAATAATAGATGGGAGCATAAGATGGCCAACATATTCTGTTTCTGTAATTCTTTTGCGAAGAGCCATCTTTATCATGATCATCTGCCGAATGTTATCAAATATTTGCCATATCAGAAGCCCTTTCAATGACTTGATATTTGCATTGAAACACTCTGCCAGGTTACTGGTCACATAGTCTACTTTGCAGATTTCATTGAATTTGCTTCTTGACCACAACTTTCCATGATGTGCATCTAGGTACTCCTTCACCAGAGGATTGTGAGCATACAACACTCTCAAATGATGCTCATGCTTCCTCTCACTGCATTAAGTTCTCATCATAAACTTTACCTTTGAATTTGTTTCTGAAATTCTGCGCTAGGTGTCGCATACATTCCCAATGCTCCACTCCAGGGAATACAATTTCCACTACAGTCTCCAAACCCTTGCAAGCATCTTTGTGTATAGAAAAACCTGGGGGTGTACCTATAAGGTTGCGCAACTGCTGCAGAAACCAGACCCAGCTTTCCTCAGACTCTGCTTCCACCACACCAAATACAACTGGGAATAGCCAGTTGTGTCCATCAACTGCAGAAGCTGCAACTAGTTTTCCTCTCCACCTTCCATTCAAAGCAGTTGCATCAATAGCCAAATAGGGCCTGCAACCATCAAGAAACCCCTGCCAACAAGCCTTGAAACAAACAAAAGCCCTCCTAAAGCACTCCTTCTGAAATGACTTCCCTTTTATTTTGTATGTAACTGTATGCTTGTCAATCTCTACAACACTCCCTGGACTAGCATCTTCCACTTTAGATTTAAATATGTAGAGTAACTAAAAGCTCTCATTCCAAGGACCATTAATCATGTCAAGAGCCATTTCCTTAGCATAGAAAATCCTCATGTAAGGTATATCAATCTTGTACTTCTCAAATAGCTTCCCATGGAGTGCTGTTGGACCAAGTGTTGGTGTTTCTCTCAACCAATCCAAAATTGCATCTGCCACCCACCTAGTCTTTGCTGGCTTTGTTTTAGCCTTCCCTCCTCCCCCTCCAGGTGGACAAGTGTGCTGGTGTGGGTTCTTTTTTATTTGAAACAAAATGGGACCCAAACAAAATAGGGATATTGTTAGAAAACATTACACAATGATCTGAAAATAAAATGAATCAGTATAAACTGAAATACACAAACCTGAATGAACTTGCTCGTCAACATATGTGATGCATGCAACCTCCATCTACACCTATCATATGGGCAATGAACAGTAAACCTTGTTGGCTCACTCCTATCAATCACATATGTATTTTCAATGAGAATGCAATATGTAGTCACTGCATTACGATAGTCCATCACCGACTGGAATATGGTGCCGACAGCTAGCTGAGGATCTTCCCTGTTCCACTCAATTGTTGGCATGTGCTCACCATCATATTCATCTAAAACTAGGTTGTTGATGTTCTCCTGCCTCTCTTCATCATCAGTGTCATCAAATCTAGGATGGCTGATAGGTTCCTCCAGATATTCATCTTCCATTGCTTGTTTACTGACAGTATCTACAAGATCAGGGAACATATTCTCATCCACATCATCATTTCGAGGCACCTCTTCGTCTGGCTCTACATCTTGGTCTACATCGGCTGCAGTGGCGATAGGAGAAGCGGCACAAGAAGCGGCAGCAGACATATTGTGACTTTCAGAACCACTAGCTTTGCTTGCTTTTGACTTACAATGAGTGCCGGGGCACTCGCTATTAGCAGAGACAGAAGATTTATGAACAACCTTCCCCTTGTCACGTTCATTGCGTGGCTGAAGCACCTCGATAAGGATTTTACCGAAGTGGCTTTCAGCATTCAAAGTAAAGAGCAATCCAAGATGCTCATCGCAAGTTAGTGGGACGAATTTTTGCTTGGTACTGCTGAAAAATTTTAGTTCAAAAGCATCGGCAGGGCTCCACCCATATGAAGAATTTTGGAGCGCCGTGAGCAAATCTTTGAACGACATACTTGTTTCTATCACCTTTGGATAGAAAAATCCAGTAATCATATGCGATTTTCCATCGCACAACACACTAACTTCCATCCTAACCGCCAGCCAGAAAGCAAGCGCAGGATCAATCCTATTCGATTCAGATAAATTACAGTTAGGCCGGGAACAATTCAGCAAAATTTGATCGATTCACGTGACTAGCTGTCAAATTGGGCCAAATTTATGAATAAGCAAATCAGTTAGAGGGAAAACGACGCTTACCCAGGTGTAATCCATGAATTATCCGCCGCCGATTTGACCCAATGCTCTCCACGGTCGATGGGCTTGAGAACCTGCTCCCTCGACATCGCTGCTTAATCTTGAGGGGGATGTGGGGGTAGATCTTGCAGAGGGCACGACGGCGGCGGAGGCGAAATGGGGTTAGTGGTTGGAGGGCATGACGGCGGCGGAGGCTGCACGACGGCGGCGGAGGGGGCAGATCGGCGTGGTGCTGTAGTGGCTCGTCAAGTCCAACGGGCGATAGAGTCCAACGCGGCCCCGCTCGTCAGAGTTAACGGTCAATGGTTTGACCCGACGGCATCCTCCGTTGTGACCATTTATGAGGGTTTCGGACAAGGAAGTGGGGAAAAGTGAGCAAATGTTAAGAGCGTGGGGATGAATGAGTAGAGCTAAGGAACCAGGGGCACAGAACTAAAAATCCCTTGTTTTTATGTCAATATTAAACTTTTGTTTTGAATCTTATGGATATGAATATTCATGCCACAATAAGAAGAAATACATTGATAAACATGTTAGGTAGCATTCCACATCAAAAATTCTGTTTTTATCATTTACCTACTCGAGGACAAGCAGGAATTAAGCTTGGGGATGCTTGATACGTCTCCAACGTATCTATAATTTTTTATTGTTCCATGCTATTATATTATCCATCTTGGATTTTTTATATGCATTTTGGTACTATTTTATATAATTTTTTGGGACTAACCTATTAACATAGTGCCCAGTGCCAGTTGCTGTTTTTTTCTTGTTTTGTCTTTTATAGAAAATCAATATCAAACGGAGTCCAAACAGAATACAACTTTATGATGATTTTTTTGGACCAGAAGAAACCCAGGAGACTTGGAGAGGAGGCCAGAGGAGCCACGAGAGGGCCACAAGCCCTGAGGGCGCGCCCCCAAGCTTGTGGGCCCCTCAGGACTCCCCTAACCCTAATTCTTGCTCCATAAATACCCAAATATTCCCCCTACATCAGAAGCATCCACAAAAATACTTTTCCGCCGCCACAAGCTTCTGTTCTCATGAGATCCCATCTTGGGGCCTTTTTCGGCACTCTGTCGGAGGGGGATTCGGTCACGAAGGGCCTCTACACAAATCTTGCTGCCCATCCGATGATGTGTGAGTAGTTTATCATAAACCTACGGGTCCATAGCTAGTAGCTAGATGGCTTCTTCTCTCTCTTTGATCTTCAATACAATGTTCTCATCGATGTTCTTGGAGTTCTATTCGATGTAATCTTCTTTTGCAGTGCGTTTGTTGAGATCCGATGAATTGTGGATTTATGACCAGATTATCCATGAATATTATTTGAGTGTTTTCTGAACTCTTTTATCCATGATTAAGATAGGTTTGTATTTCTCTTCGATCTATTGATTTGGTTTGGCCAACTAGATTGATCTATCTTGCAATGGGAGAGGTGCTTTGTGATGGGTTCAATCTTGCGGTGTCCTTACCCAGTGATAGAAAGGGTAGCGAGGCACGTATTGTATTGTTGCCATTAGGGATAAAAAGATGGGGTTTATATCATATTGCTTGAGTTTATCCCTCTACCTCATGTCATCTTGCTTAAGGCGTTACTCTATTCTTCTAAACTTAATACTCTAGATGCAGGCAGGAGTCGGTCGATGTGTGGAGTAATAGTAGTAGATGCACGTAGGAGTCGGTCTACTTGTCACGGGCGTGATGCCTATATTCATGATCATTGCCTTGGATATCGTCATAACTATGCGCTTTTCTATCAATTGCTCAACAGTAATTTGTTTACCCACCGTATATTTTCTTCCAAGAGAGAAGCCTCTAGTGAAACCTATGGCCCCCGGGTCTATTTTCCATCATACATTTTCAGATCTATAAAACCAAAAACCCAAAAATACCTTGCTGCAATTTACTTATATTTACTTTATTTTGCCTTTTATTTATCTTTTATATCTATCTCTATTAGATATCACTCTTGCAAGTGACCATGAAGGGATTGACAACCCCTTTTTCCCGTTGTGTGCAAGTGTTTGTTAGTTTGTGCAGGTGCATCTATTGGAGACTTGCTTGTTCCTACTACTGGATTGATACCTTGGTTCTTAATTGAGGGAAATACTTATCTCTACTTTGCTGCATCACCCTTTCCTCTTCAAGGGAAATAACAACGCAAGCTCAAGAAGCAGTTGTTCACGTGCCATGAGCAACGCGGCCTGCAGAGCCGGTGGGTCGGGGCGAGCGAGCGAGGACGCGGTGGCAGTGTGGGCATGCGACTGCACATGCGCCGAGGGCTAGAGGGAAGAAGCTTGCTCTTCCCCCGTGGGCTCAGTAGCTACGGCGGTTGTCGTTGGCGTGGGCTCCGTGCAGACCCTGCCGGCCATGTGCAAGGCGCGCTCGCATCGCGCGTCGGCCATGTTGGTCTTGAGATTGAAGGTGCAAAGACAGCCCCCTACCTGGCGCACCAAATGTCGAGGGATTTGATTGGGGCTAAGGGAAACCCTCCAAAACCCTAGTTCAAACATCGAGGCCCTTTTCACTACCTACCAACCGGACGAAGAGCTTGGCGAGGCTACGGCAGAGCGGAGCGCAATGGGAACACACATAAGGCACGGCAAGGACACGAGGATCTTCCCAGGTTCGGGCCATCGAGTGGTGTAAAACCCTACTCCTGCTTGTCTGGGATTACTCTGGTGATAGTGCTCTGGTGTTACAAGGTAGATGAAGGTGGAATCGATCGATCCCCCTCTAAGGTAGCAGCACTGCCCCTTTTATAGTTGCCTTGGTCCTCTTCCCCGAAAATATTGGCGGGAAGGCTTGCCACACAACGGCAGTTCAAAGGGGGACAAGCGCTCAGTCTTATCCTAACAAAAGCAGTCTTCGCCTGGAAAAGACCCCATCCATGACGCGCTGGTGGGCTCGGCGATGACAACCGTCCTAGCACACCGTGTCATCGTGGTCTTCTTGCACCGAAGTGGTAAGCTTTGGAACTTGCTTTGGGAGAGCCAGACGCTGCTGCTTCTTCACTGAAGGGGAAATCTTCCCCGACAGCGCCTACTAGCACGGCCTCTGCTGTTGTCATCTTGTGCAGACGTGTCACTCACGTGGTGGGCACGAAGGTACGCAACCAGTGTTGCGCAGCTCCCCCATGCAGAGGGCCTCGCGAGAGGCCGCCTCATGAGGGAGGCCTCGCGAGGCTGCCTGCCGCAGGAGACGGTCTTCAGTAGAGCCTCCCCTTGCGGAGACGGTCCTCGTGAGGCCTAGCCCTCGCGAGGTGTCTTGCGTCGCGGCTTTCACGGCTCAACCGCCTCTTGATCTCTTCACCAGGTGTTGCTTCCTGGGTCGCAGGCAGACGGCCCATGGTACTCTGGTTTCCACTGGGCCGACAGTAGCCCCGGGGCCCGCGGCGCACACATGTCTGCCCGTTGGGAACAAAACGGTGTGGGGCCTAAGTAGACTGCCAGGCCCAAGTAGGGACGCGTGGTAGCATGACAGGGCGGCGGCGCCCCCACTTCCTCCACGACGCCTCGGTAATCGTCTGGTCTACCATAAAACTGACTGGTGCGGGCACCATCATTGCCTTCTACTGCACGATTCGCTTCCCTTGCGCGCTACTCCCTGCAATCTCCTCCTCTCGCTCCCAAGCTTCCTCTGCAACCATGGCTCCCGCCGCTAGGAAGGACGAGGATCCGATGGCGGCAGATCTGGAACCGGCCCTGCTGAGGTCCAACGTCCTCAACGAGGAGGCACTGGACAAGATGCATCCTATGGTGGCCTGCGACCACAACGAGTGGAATGCCACGCGGATGTGGCCGGCCTCGCACCGGGCCCATGATCTAGGGGCCACATCCTTCCCTTTCTTCGTCCACACCATCTTCGCCAGCCTGGTGTCGCCTTTCTTCAATTTCTTCTGTGTCATCCTTGCCCATTACTAAATCCACGCGCTCCACCTCCAACCCAACTCCATCTTTCTCCTCGCCGTCTATGCCTACCTCTATGAGGGCTTCTTGGGCATGATGACATCGGTGGCTCTCTTCTGGACCTTCTACAGCCTGCGGCTGACCGCGGCGAACCAGCGCTCGGGGTGCCCCTCATTTCGCATCGTCGACGGGATGGCACCCCACATTATCACCATGAAACTGACGAAGAAGGTGGAGGGCTTCAGGCAAGCACCAAAATTATGGCCACTACCATGAGGAGTCTGGGGCAACTCACTTCTGCAAGGTTATCCTTGCCCCAAAGCTCGAGTGCATACTAATGCCCTGGACTTCACGACGCATTTCCCAGCCGTGTCAATAGAGTTCAAGCTGAAGATGAAACTTGGCTGCTCATGGAGGGTCACTGTGAAGCTGATGAATGGCAGGGTCACCCTCGATCAGGGTTGGGCCACCTTCACCGTCGTCCATCAGATCAAGATTGGGTACATGGTGACCTTCAAGTTGCTAACTTCGGACATACTCAAGGTCATCCTCTTCAACGACGACGGCATTGAAGTGGTGAACAAGTGCAGGAGGCGCGATGATGCCTTCATCGTGAACGTCTAGGAGAGCTCTGCTTTGGTTATTAGTTTAACGTCGTACTGGTTTGGTTCAAAACTGTTTGGTTTAAGATATGTACATGAAGGAAATATGCCCTAGAGGCAATAATAAAGTTGTTATTTTATATTTCCTTATTCATGATAAAGGTTTATTATTCATGCTAGAATTGTATTGATCGGAAACTTAAATACATGTGTGAATACATAAACAAATACCGTGTCCCTAGTAAGCATCTACTAGACTAGCTCATTGATCAAAGATGGTTAAGGTTTCCTAACCATAGACATGTGTTCTCATTTGGTAATAGGATCACATCATTAGGAGAATGATGTGATGGACAAGACCCATCCGTTAGCTTTGCATAATGATCATTCAGTTTAATGCTATTGCTTTCTTCATGTCAAATACATATTCCTTCGACTATGAGATTATGCAACTCCCGGATACCGAAGGAATACCTTGTGTGCTATCAAATGTCACAACATAAGTGGGTGATCACAAAGATGCTCTACAGGTATCTCCGAAGGTGTTTGTTGAGTTGGCATAGATCGAGATTAGGATTTGTCACTCCGAGTATCGGAGAGGTATCTCTGGGCCCTCTCGGTAATACACATCATAAGCTTGCTAGCAAATGACTAAGGAGTTAGTTGCGAGATGATGTATTACAAAACGAGTAAAGAGACTTGCCGGTAATGAGATTAAACTAGGTATAGAGATATCGACGATCGAATCTCGGGCAAGTAACATACCGATGGACAAAGGGAATTACGTATGTTGTCATAACGGTTCGACCGATAAAGATCTTCGTAGAATATGTAGGAGCCAATATGGGCATCTAGGTTCCGCTATTGGTTATTGACCGGAGAGGTGTCTCGGTCATGTCTACATAGTTCTCGAACCCGTAGGGTCCGCACGCTTAACATTCGTTGACGATATAGTGTTATATGAGTTATATGATTTGGTGACCGAATGTTGTTCGGAGTCCCGGATGAGATCACGGACATGACGAGGAGTCTCGAAAGGGCCGAGGGGTAAAGATTGATATATAGGACGATTATATTCGGACACCGGAATAGTTTCGGAGTGCACCGGGTAGTCATCGGATCACCGGAAGGGGTTCCGGGAGGCCCCGAGAGGTCTATGGGCCTAATGGGCCAAGGGGAGCACACACCAGCCCACAGAGGGGCTAGCACGCCCTCTCCCTGGCCGCAGGCCCTAGAAGAAGGAAAGTGGGGGGCGCCACCTCCTCCTGCCTTTCACCCTTGTGGGAGAAAGGAAAGGGGGGGCGCCACCTCCCCCTTCCTTCCCCTTGGCGCCAAAAGAAGGAAAGGGGGGCCGGCCTAGGGCAAGCCCAAGTAGGATTCAGACCTACTTGAGGCGCCCCTTGGCCTCTCCCCTCTCCCTCCCACCTATATATATGTGGGAGGGGGCGCCTAGCACAAACCAGACAATTGCCTAGCCGTGTGCGGCGTCCCCCTCCACCATTTACACCCCCGGTTATATTTTCGTAGTGCTTAGGCGAAGCCCTACGAAGATCACTTCACCATCACCGTCACCACATGGTCGTGCTGTCGAAACTCATCCACTACCTCGCCGTTTTGCTGGATCAAGAAGGCGCGGACGTCACCGAGCTGAATGTGTGCTGAACGTGGAGGTGTCGTACGTTCGGTACTCGATCGGTTGGATCACGAAGAAAGTTCGACTACATCAACCGTGTTGTGAAACGCTTCCGCTTACGGTCTACGAGGGTAGTAGACACACTCTCCTCTCATTGCTATGCATCTCCTTGATAGATCTTGCGTGTGCGTAGAAAAAAATTGTTTTCCATGCAACGTTTCCCATCAGTGGCATCAAGAGCCAGGTCTATGCGTAGATGATATGTAGGAGTAGAACACAAAGAAGTTGTGGGTGGTGATGTTCATACTGCTTACCACCAACGTCTTATTTTGATTCGGCGGCATTGTGGGATGAAGCGGCCTGGACCAACCTTACATATCCACGCACATGAGGCTGGTTCCACCGACTGACATGCAACTTGTTTTGCATAAAGGTGGCTGGCGGGTGTCTGTTTCTCCTACTTTAGTTGAATCGAATTTGACTACGGCCGGTCCTTGAAGAAGGTTAAAACAGCAAACTTGATAATCACCGTTGTGGTTTTGCGTAGGTAAGAACGGTTCTTGCTAGTTGCCCATAGCAGCCACGTAAAACTTGCAACAACAAAGTAGAGGACGTCTAACTTGTTTTTGCAGGGTATGTTGTGATGTGATATGGTCAAGACGTGATGTGATATATGTTGTTGTATGAGATGATCATGTTTTGTAATATCGACAACCGGCAGGAGCCTTAGGGTTGTCTTTTAATTATTGTATGAAATGCAAGCGCCATGTCATTGGTTTACTTTATCGTTATGCGTTAGCAATAGTTGGCGAGACGACCCCGACGCAGCGATGGAGATCAAGGTGTCGAGCCGGTGACGATGGAGATCATGATGATGCTTTGGAGATGGAGATCAAAAGCACGAGATGATGATGGCCATATCATGTCACATATTTTGATTGCATGTGATGTTTATCTTTTATGCATCTTATTTTGCTTAGAATGACGGTAGCATTATAAGATGATCCCTTCACTAAATTTCAAGATATAAGTGTTCTCCCTGAGTATGCACCGTTGCGTAAGTTCATCGTTTCGAAGCACCACATGATGATCGGGTGTGATAGACTCTACGTTCACATACAACGGGTGTAAGACAGTTTTGCACATGCAGAATACTTGGGTTAAACTTGACGAGCCTAGCATGTACAGACATGGTCTCGGAACACTAGAGACTGAAAGGTCGAACGTGAGTCATATAGAAGATATGATCAACATAGAGATGTTCACCATTAATGACTACCCCATCTCACGTGATGATCAGACATGGGTTAGTTGATTTGGATCACGTATCACTTAGATAACTTGAGGGATGTTTATTTAAGTGGGAGTTCATTAGTAATTTGATTAATTGAACTTAGTCTTATAGTTTTGCATATCCATGTTGTAGATCAATGGCCCGAGCTACCGTTCCCCTGAATTTTAATGCGTTCCTAGAGAAAGCTAAGTTGAAACATGATGGTAGCAACTACACGGACTGGGTCCGTAACTTGAGGATTATCCTCATTGCTGCACAGATGAATTATGTCCTTGATACACCGCTAGGTGACAGACCTATTGTAGGAGCAGATGCAGACGTTATGAATGTTTGGCAAGTTAGATATGATGACTACTTAATAGTTTAGTGCGCCATACTTTACGGCTTAGAAGCGGGACTTCAAAAATGTTTTGAATGCCACGGAGCATATGAGATGTTCCAAGAGCTAAAATTGGTATTTCAGACTCATGCCCGTGTCGAGAGGTATGAAACCTCTGACAAGTACTTTGCCTACAAGATGGAGGAGAATAGCTCAGCTAGTGAGCATGTGCTCAGAACGTCTGGGTACTACAATCGCCTGAATCAAGTGGGAGTTAATATCCTAGATAAGATAGTGATTGACAGAGTTCCCTAGTCACTATCACCAAGCTACTAGAACTTCGTGATGAACTATAATATGCAAGGGATGGCGAAAATGATTCCCGAGCTTTTCGCGATGCTGAAATCAGCGAAGATAGAAATCAAGAAACAGCAACAAGTGTTGATGGTTAACAAGACCACTAGTTTCAAGAAAAGGGCAAGGGAAAGAAAGGGAACTTCAAGAAGAATGTCAAGCAAGTTGCCGCTCCCATGAAGAAGCCGAAAGGTGGACCCAAGCCTGAAACTGAGTGCCTCTACTGCAAAGGAAATGGTCACTGGAAGCGAAACTGCCCCAAATACTTGGCGGATAAGAAGGATGGCAAAGTAAACAAAGGTATATTTGATATACATGTTATTGATGTGTACCTTACTAGTGTTCGTAGTAGCCCATGGGTATTTGATACCAGTTCAGTTGCTAAGATTAGTAACTCGAAACAGGAGTTTCAGAATAAACAGGGACTAGTTAAGGGCGAGGTGACGATGTGTGTTGGAAGTGATTCCAAGATTGATATGATCACCATCGCACACTCCCTCTACCTTCAGGATTAGTGTTGAGCCTCAATAAATGTTATTTGGTGTTTGCATTGAGCATGAACATGATTAGATCATGTTTATTGCAATATGGTTATTCATTTAAGTCAGAGAATAATTGTTGTTCTGTTTACGTGAATAAAACGTTCTACGGTCACACACCCATTGTAAATGGTTTATTGAATCTCGATCGTAGTGATACACATATTCATAATATTGATGCCAAAAGATACAAAGTTGATAATGATAGTGGAACATACTTGTGGCACTGCCGTTTAGGTCATATTGGTGTAAAGCTCATTTAGAAACTCCATGCGGATGGACTTTTGGAATCACTTGATTATGAATCATTTGATACTTGCAAACCATGCTTCATGGGCAAGATGACTAAAACTCCGTTCTCCGGAACAATGGAGCGAGCTAATGACTTATGGAAATAATACATACCGATGTATGCGGTCCGATGAGTGTTGAAGCATGCGGTAGGAATCGTTATTTTCTCACCTTCACAGATGATTTGAGTAGGTATGGGTATATCTAGTTGATAAAACACAAGTCTGAAACGTTTGAAAAGTTCAAAGAATTTCAGAGTGAAGTGGAGAATCATCGTAACAAGAAAATAAAGTTTCTACGATCTAATCATGGAGGCGAATATTTGAGTTACGAGTTTGGCCTTCATTTAAAACAATGTGAGATAGTTTCACAACTCATGCCACCTGGAACACCACAGCGTAATGGTGTATCCGAACGTCGTAACCGTACTTTATGAGATATGGTGCGTTCTATGATGTCTCTTATCGATGCCACTATCGTTTTGGGGTTGTGCATTAGAGATAGCCGCATTCACGTTAAATAGGGCACCATCTAAATCTGTTGAGATGACACCGTATGAACTGTGGTTTGGCAAGAAACCTAAGCTGTCGTTTCTTAAAAGTTTGGGGATGCGATGCTTATGTCAAAAGGCTTCAGCCTGATAAGCTCAAACCCAAAGCGAAGAAGTGCATCTTCATAGGATACCCGAAAGAAACTATTGGGTATACCTCCTACCACAGATCCGAAGGAAAAATCTTTGTTGCTAAGTTTTGGTCCTTTCTAGAGAAGGAGTTTCTCTCAAAAGAAGTGAGTGGGAGGAAAGTAGAACTTGATGAGGTAATTGTACCTTCTCTTGAATTGGAGAGTAGCACATCAGAGAAATCCGTTCCCGTGATGCCTACACCAACTAGAGAGGAAGCTAATGATGATGATCATGAAACTTCAGATCAAGTTACTACTGGACTTCGTAGGTCGAACAGAGCATGATCCGCACCAGAGTGGTACGGTAATCCTGTTCTGGAAGTCATGTTACTAGACCAAGGCGAACCTACGAACTATGAAGAAGCTATGATGAGCCCAGATTCTGAAAGATGGCTTGAGGCCATGAAATCTGAGATAAGATCCATGTATGAGAACAAAGTGTGGACTTTGGTGGACTTGTCCGATGATCGGCAAGCCATAGAAAATAAATGGATCTTCAAGAAGAAGACTGACGCTGATGGTAATGTTACTAACTACAAAGCTCGACTTGTTGCGAAAGGTTTTTAACAAGTTCAAGGAGTTGACTACGATGAGACTTTCTCACCCGTAGCAATGCTTAAGTCTGTCCGAATCATGTTAGCAATTGCCGCATTTTATGATTATGAAATCTGGCAAATGGACGTCAAAACTGCATTCCTTAATGGATTTCTTAAAGAAGAGTATATGATGCAACCAGAAGGTTTTGTTGATCCTAAAGGTGCTGACAAAGTATGCAAGCTCCAGCGATCCATCTATGGACTGGTGCAAGCATCTCGGAGTTCGAATATACGCTTTGATGAGGTGATCAAAGCATATGGTTTTATACAGACTAACGATGAAGTCTGTACTTACAAGAAAGTGAGTGGGAGCTCTGTAGCATTTCTAATATTATATGTGGATGACATATTGTTGATTGGAAATGATATAGAATTTCTGGATAGCATAAAAGGATACTTGAATAAGAATTTTTCAATAAAAGACCTCGGTGAAGCTGCTTATATATTAGGTATCAAGATCTATAGGGATAGATCGAGACGCTTAATAGGACTTTCACAAAGCACATACATTGACAAGATTTTGAAGAAGTTCAAAATGGATCAGTCAAAGAAAGGGTTCTTGCCTGTGTTACAAGGTGTGAAGTTGAGTAAGACTCAAAGCCCGACCACGGTAGAAGATAGAGAGAGAATGAAAGTCATTCCCTATGCCTCAGCCATAGGTTCTATAAAATATGCCATGCTATGTACCAGACCTATTGTGTACCTTGCCATGAGTTTGGCAAGGGGGTACAATAGTGATCCAGGAGTAGATCACTGAACAGCGGTCATAATTATCCTTAGTTACCTAAGAGGACTAAGGAAATATTTCTCGGTTATGGAGGTGATAAAGAGTTCGTCGTAAAGGGTTACGTAGATGCAAGCTTTAACACTGATCCAGATGACTCTGAGTCTCAGTCTGGATACATATTGAAAGTGGGAGCAATTAGCTAGAGTAGCTCCATGCAGAGCATTGTAGACATAGAAATTTGCAAAATACATACGGATCTGAATGTGGCAGACCCGTTGACTAAACTTCTCTCACAAGCAAAACATGATCACACCTTAGTACTCTTTGGGTGTTAATCACATGGCGATGTGAACTAGATTATTGACTCTAGTAAACTCTTTGGGTGTTGGTCACATGGCGATGTGAACTATGGGTGTTAATCACATGGTGATGTGAACTAGATTATTGACTCTAGTGCAAGTGGGAGACTGAAGGAAATATGCCCTAGAGGCAATAGTAAAGTTGTTATTTTATATTTCCTTATTCATGATAAAGGTTTATTATTCATGCTAGAATTGTATTGATCGGAAACTTAAATACATGTGTGAATACATAAACAAATACCGTGTCCCTAGTAAGCCTCTACTAGACTAGCTCGTTGATCAAAGATGGTTAAGGTTTCCTAACCATAGACATGTGTTCTCATTTTATAACGGGATCACATCATTAGGAGAATGATGTGATGGATAAGAGCCATCCGTTAGCTTAGCATATTGATCGTTCAGTTTATTGCTATTGCTTTCTTCATGACAAATACATATTCCTTAGACTATGAGATTATGCAACTCCCGGATACCGGAGGAATACATTGTGTGCTATCAAACGTCACAACGTAACTAGGTGATCATAAAGATGCTCTATAGGTATCTTCAAAGGTGTTTGTTGAGTTGGCATAGATCGAGATTAGGATTTGTCACTCCGAGTATCGGAGATGTATCTCTGGGCCCTCTCGATAATACACATCATAAGAAGCCTTGCAAGCAAAGTGACTAATGAGTTAATTGCCGGATGATGTATTACGGAACGAGTAAAGAGACTTGCCGGTAACGAGATTGAACTAGGTATAGAGATACCGACGATCGAATCTCGGGCAAGTAACATACCGATGGACAAAGGGAATTACGTATGTTGTCATAACGGTTTGACCGATAAAGATCTTCATAGAATATGTAGGAGCCAATATGGGCATCCAGGTTCCGCTATTGGTTATTGACCGGAGAGGTGTCTGGGTCATGTCTACATAGTTCTCGAACCCGTAGGGTCCGCACGCTTAACGTTCGTTGACGATATAGTGTTATATGAGTTATATGATTTGGTGACCGAATGTTGTTCGGAGTCCCGGATGAGATCACGGACATGACGAGGAGTCTCGAAATGGTTGTGAGTTAAAGATTGATATATAGGACGATGATATTCGGACACCGGAATAGTTTCGGAGTGCACCGGGTAGTCATCGGATCACCGGAAGGGGTTCCGGGAGGCCCCGGGAGGTCTATGGGCCTAATGGGCCAAGGGGGGGCACACACCAGCCCACAGAGGGGCTAGCGCGCCCTCTCCCTGGCCGCCGGCCCTAGAAGAAGGAAAGGGGCGCCACCTCCTCCTGCCTTTCCCTCTTGTGGGAGAAAGGAAAGTGGGGGGCACCACCTCCCCCTTCCTTCCCCTTGGCCCCAAAAGAAGGAAAGAGGGGGCGGCCTAGGGCAAGCCCAAGTAGGATTCGGACCTACTTGGGGCGCCCCATGGCCTCTCCCCTCTCCCTCCCACCTATATATATGTGGGAGGGGGCGCCTAGCAAAAACCAGACAATTTCCTAGCCGTGTGCGGCGTCCCCCTCCACCGTTTACACCCCCGGTCATATTTTCGTAGTGCTTAGGCGAAGCCCTGCGGAGATCACTTCACCATCACCGTCACCACACCGTCGTGCTGTCGGAACTCATCCACTACCTCGTCTTCTTACTGGATCAAGAAAGCGCGGACGTCACCGAGCTGAACGTGTGCTGAACACGGAGGTGCCGTACATTCGGTATCGATTGGTTGGATCACGAAGAAAGTTCGACTACATCAACCGCGTTGTGAAACGCTTCCGCTTACGGTCTATGAGGGTACGTAGACACACTCTCCTCTCATTGCTATGCATCTCCTTGATAGATCTTACGTGTGCGTAGAAAAATAAAATTGTTTTCCATGCAATGTTTCCCAACAGTACTATCATCAAAACTGCTAGGTTTGGTTTAAAACTATGTTTATATGCTATCTATTTGTGTGTCTTTGCTTTTTTCTGCCCACCTAGTGTGCTAGTAATCTCACCATCTCGACGAGGAGATTACCAAACAAGATGTGTTGCATGTAACCAAATGTCATGGCTTATGTGATGTAGGGTGAAACCCTAGTTCATGATCTTTTCACACTTGGAGGTGGGGAAAGGAGCAAATCAAGAGAAGAACACAAGAAGAACTCTCAAATAGACAAGATCCAATCACACATATGCTAAATCTACATACGCAAAGAGGAGATACAAGGATCCAAATCCAACACAAGAGGGTACAAAGGGTAGCTAGTTCATCGCAATCCTTGAAGGAGAGAGGTCTTGAATCCTTGGAGGGTCTTCCCTAAGAAGGGGTCTTGGATCCACTAAGGGATCTTCTCACATGGAGGTCTTGATCTCCATGGGAGAGGTAGTGGATGAGCAAAGCTCTATCTCAAATGAGCTCTAACTTTTTTCACCTTAAAAGACACAAGGGGTCGTCTATATATAGTATTAGTACAAGTGGGGGCGAATGGGTACATGGGCCTCGGCCCGGGACGTGCACGCAGGGAAAGGGCGATTGATCCGGGTGGGCACCCAGATAATCTAGTATGGTCACAGCCGCAGGGAGCAGCCGGACGTCCAAGACGCCGTCCGGACGATCCGGGTGGGGTCCCGGACGATCCGACTTCGTGGAGAGCCTTCGGGAGTTCTTCGAAATGCATAGCCGGATCATCCGAATGGGCATCCAGATCCTCCGGGCTTCGGCCAGATCATCCGGGAGGGGATCCGGATGATCCGGGGAAGTGCAAACTTGTCCGTTTACTCTTCTTCCTTCTCCTCTTCCATGCTTGGCCTTGGTCCTTGGATTCTCCATGGTCATCTCGGTTGTACCTGAGTATATACAAGGTCCATGCATGAGGTAGTATCCATGTCTCATGTGATTCGAAAGGGAGTTCCATATGGAAAGAGGTCACCTCGGTTCCATTGGCTTGTCTATGCGCTCTTGTTATCGGTACACTTGATGGTTGAGGTGATGGGGACATGTCCATCGGGATGACCGTAGGATGCTCTGCATCATTATGTTTACTCTTAAACAATCGGGCAACCAAGCAGACTACCTTTCATTTCTCCTCAGGCTGGCTAGAGGGTATGCAGGCAACCAAACAACATGCGGATGTTGATTTTTTGCTTGTTTTTCCTTAGCCAGGCTCAACTGGGTCAAGCATGCAATGCAGGCAAAAGTTGCTACAGGAACCAAACACACCCTTAAAGAAGGAACATGGTCCTGGTCGCCGACTCGCCGGCTCCGCTAGCCGCTGCTTGTCTACTTGGCGCCACGTCAACACCGCTACATTTTGGTTGGGGACCAATTAGGGAATGGATTGGCACTGGGATAAATCGATGAAAAGAGCTTTTCTTATGGGAATCAATAAAAGGAGGTTGGCTTGGCTTGTGTTGTTGGACCACCTGCCTGTAAGTTGTGTGGGCCCATGGTTTTGTGGGCTGTTGAATTCACACACACACACACTAAATTTGTTGGCCAAACCTTTAATATTCGTACGAATGTAGGTGAATGTTTCTCAAAAAAAATATTGGTGAATACCTCTAATACCGCCCCTGCTTCTTACAATCGTGGCACCTGTTATGTAGGCATTGGGAGGGAGAGGATTTTGGGGCACGCAAGTGCGGGGGCACCTAGTTCCCTGCACGTGCTTTTATTTTGGCCTTCCGATTTTCAAACATTTATATCTTTTGAACGAACATCAAATTAAGTTCTGTTTTCATATTCATGTTTCTCGTGACGCTGATTTTCAAATAAGATTCATTTTAAATATGTTTTGATGAATTTTGTAAATAAATGTTAAGCTTCAGCTCTTGAAACTTAGTACGATCGATCGATAAAATCACGATTTTTGTGCCTACAAACACAAAAAAAATATGTTTGAAATTTATCTATGAAACTTGGTAAAAGCGAGCGAGAAAATCACGTGTTTCAAGTGAAAAGTCATAAGTTTGAACGACTGGAACTTAAAACTCATTGTGCCCTTGTGCGGGATTCAACTACTTCGCGAATCGTGAGGCAATTGAGCGGCTGGGCTGGGCTTGGCAAGTGTGTGCCCCTGCACCTGCATGCCCCTGGGAATTTCTGGGCATCGGGACAAGGATCGACTACGTGGCATGATTGATGATCTTCTAATGACCGGCCACCGACTCGCTTCGCTCCTTAGTCGTTGATCCTTTGGCTCGAAGAAGTCTTGTATCTCATTTTAATTTTGTTTCCAGGCATGTTTGTGGTGTTCCTTCCAGAGACACATTTTTCTCTTTTCAGGCATTTATATACTTATTATATGTATGTGATGGTTGCTTTATTTATAAAGCTGAACGAAAGTCTGTTTCAAGAGTTGTGCCATATAGATTTTGGGCAATTTGGAAGATGAAAGTAAAAGAGAACGGCTATTGTACCAGATGCTAGTGACAAGCAACCCATGGTGCTAAAAGGCACGTTTTGTGTGATATACCCACACAACTACACATGTCTTTTTTGAGTTTTAGTAACCAGTTATAGTAGAGCTCGTTACTATCAATGTGGTTGTACATACTTGTACCTCGTCATTGTAGGGACACATACAATTAGGTGATCCCAGTCTTCTCTTAATGGTATCAGAGAGAAATAAATAAAGTGTACGTACTAAAGAGATTATCTCCTACCAGGCGGACTCAATCAACCAAGGTACGCGAGATGAATGGTAAAATCCAGAAAAATAGCGTTTTTAAGAAAATCTGGTTTTTGACAAACAACCCTCGTGTGAAATTTTGTGAAGAAAAGACGTTCGTGGTGTTCTACGGGAAAAACACAAAATCGATGTCATTTTGCCATGAAATTTTACATGTCTGTAGAACACTAGACCATGTATGTTACAAACAATTTCCTCTCTCTCTCTCTCTCTCTCTCTCTCTCTCTCTCTCTTTCTCTCTCTCATACGTTCATTCACTGTGAAGACTCTTTCAAGTATAGGGTAGTTGTCCGTTAAAGAGAGAGCATTTGTGGCACGCAATTGCGGGGACACCAAGCCCCACGTGCTAAAATTCGCATAAAGTTTCAGCTCTGAAACTTGATGCGAGCGATTGAACATATTCTAAGTATCAGATGCAAAGTCGTAGTGTGGAATACAACTATTTTGCAGATTGGGAAGCAATCCGGCAGCCAAGTAGGGCTAGGCAGGTGCGTGCTCCCGCACCTGCGTGCCCCTGCAAATTTCCGCCTTCTTCTCTCTAAGGTGTAAGCGTGCACACGAAAAGGTCAGTACTTGGTGGAAAATATTGGCTACTCCCTCTGAACTGGATTGTAAGTCGGCCTATCAATCCGAGATATTTCGAATGGAATAGCAAGTTGGAAACTATATCGTTGACAAATCAACTTATGAATTAAATAGAAGACCAGAAATCGCTTAACAACAATTTCTAATTCTAGAACATTTGTGTGGGGAGCATTCTTTTTTATTTTTATTTTTTGATTTTGAGGTGCGCAGCATTTTTTATTCTTCTTTTTTCTTTGATGGAGGGGATGGGGTTCATCACTGATCAGCAATCAGTATTGACTGACGTGCCTTTTTCTTAGAACGGATTGAGAACGTCATTAACAAACTACTTTACAAAATTAATGGGCCAAGTGAAGGCCCGTTGGCCCACCCGTACACATGGTAACAAGCTGTATACAGTGGGGGCTACTTTTTTATCGCCTTTGTCTCAGGAAAACCATCATCTGCTTTCTTTCGGAAACAAATTTCTACATCACCTGCTGGGCAATGTGCGCGTCATAGACAGTGGCATACTTAGCGACTGGTAAAGTGGCAACATTTATTTAATTTATTACTTATCTCCTTTTGTGAAATCATGTGCAATCGTACTCTTTTTTTGGTTTGATTGGCGATCGAATTACAGTCATCCCATTTCTGATGCATTAATGGTGTTCTAGAATATGCACTATACCATCACCTTTGGTTCCAAAAATAGGTCATGAAGCACATGCTTCTGAGATTGAACAGTAAACTTGTTTGAAGTTTTAAAATACCAACAAAACGGGACTGGCGTTTTGGCTCCGGGAGCATTTACTCCCGGATGAACAGTAAAATGAACAATAATATTAAATGTTATCGAAAAATTCTGAATTTTTTGTAGATGATTGTATTAGTGTCGCAAATATGCATGACAAATTTCATGCGGAACGGAGTTGCGGTGTTTCGTCGGCAAAAAAAACAAATTTGGGATGACATTTTGGGGTAACTTTTGGTGTTCGATTTGTTTTTTTTTACAAGCCAAAATGTTTAATCTTTTTGCCTCAAAATTTGCAGCTGACATTTGGATGTGACTAAGTACACAAAAAAAATTTGTTTTGCTTTTTTTTTCATTTCAAAAATTTATTTTTCGCCCCGGGAGCCAAATTGACTTTCCGCAACAAAATATCTAATTTTCATATATATATGTTTGTGTTTGTTTTTGCTGTAAAAAAAGTTTTCTTGTCCTGGAAAAAGTTAGTGCTCTGAAAGAAAGTATGTTTAAGCATAACTTGTTTATAAACAGATTGACGAAGTCGTGACAGGCACCTTGTAGTCGATGGCACTCCATAGCACTGAAAGAATAGCACCGAAAAGCCAGGAATAAATTCAGAAAATATGCTAGCACCCATGTCAAGTCTAGGACATGAACTTAGGGGAGCGGTTCCACCACAAGGAACCTAACCATCTAAGCTAGGCTTAGATCGCATTCAGGCTAAACTTGTTTTTAACACATAACACCAATCTTTTATTTTGCCATAAACTTTATATGTACACAGAGACATAATGTTTACATGTGTAAAACTTATCAAGCTTTTACTGTTGGGAAACGTTGCATGGAAAACAAAAAAAATTCTACGCACACGCAAGATCTATCAAGGAGATGCATAGCAACAAGAGGGGAGAGTGTGTCTACGTACCCTCGTAGACTGTAAGCGGAAGCGTTTAGTAACGCGGTTGATGTAGTCGAACTTCTTCGCGATCCAACCGATCGAGTACCGAACGTACGACACATCCGCGTTCAGCACACGTTCAGCTCGGTGACGTCCACGCCTTCTTGATCCAGCAAGACGGTGAGGTAGTGGATGAGTTCCGGCAGCACGACGGTGTGGTGACGGTGATGGCGATGCTATCTCCGCAGGGCATCGCCTAAGCACTACGAAAATATGACCGAGGGTGTAAACGGTGGAGGAGGGCGCCGCACACGGCTAAGACAATGTTGTCCTTTGTGTGGCGCCCCCTCCCACATATATATAGGTGGGGGGAGAGAGGAGGCAGCCAGGCGCACCACATAGGTGGCCGGCCAGCCCTAGGGCTACTCCCCTGGCCTGCGCCCCCCTGCCATAATTCCCCTAAGGGGGAAGGAAAGAGTAGGAGAGGGAAGGAAGGAGGAGGCCTACTCCCCTCTTTCCTTCTCTCCCCTAGGGCCGGCTGCCATAGAGGGGCGCACCAGCCCCTAGTGGGCTGGTGTGCTCCCTTCTCTTGGCCCATATGGCCCATAGACCTCCCGGGGCTTGTCGGAACCCCTTCCGGTGACCCGATGACTACCCGGTACGCCCCGAAACTCTTCCGGTGTCCAAATAGTATCATCCTATATATCAATCTTTACCTCTCGACCATTTCGAGACTCCTCGTCATTTCCGTGATCTCATCCGGGACTCCGAACAACATTCGGTCACCAAATCATATAACTCATATACCACTATATCGTCAACGAACGTTAAGCATGCGGAACCTACGGGTTCGAGAACTATGTAGACATGACCAAGAAACCTCTCCGGTCAATAACCAATAGTGGAACCTGGATGCTCATATTGGCTCCTGCATATTCTACGCAGATCTTTATCGGTTGAACCATTATGACAACATACGTAATTCCCTTTGTCCATCGGTATGTTACTTGCCCGAGATTCGATCGTCGGTATCTTCATACCTAGTTCAATCTCGTTACCGAAATGTCTCTGTACTCATTATGTAATACATCATCTCGTTACTAACTCCTTAGTCATTTGCTTGCAAGCTTATGATGTGTATTACCGAGAGGGCCCAGAGATACCTCTCCGATACTCGGAGTGACAAATCCTAATCTCGATCTATGCCAACTCAACAAACACCTTCGGAGATACCTATAGAGCATCTTTATGATCACCTAGTTACATTGTGACGTTTGATAGCACACAATTGATTCCTCCGGTATCCGGGAGTTGGATAATCTCATAGTCTAAGGAATATGTATTTGTCATGAAGAAAGCAATAGCAATAAACTGAACGATCAATATGCTAAGCTAATGGATGGGTCTTGTCCATCACATCATTCTCCTAATGATGTGATCCCGTTATCAAATGACAACACATGTCTATGGTTAGGAAACCTTAACCATCTTTGATCAACGAGCTAGTCTAGTAGAGGCTTACTAGGGACACGGTATTTGTTTATGTATTCACACATGTATTTAAGTTTCCGATCAATACAATTCTAGCATGAATAATAAACCTTTATCATGAATAAGGAAATATAAAATAACAACTTTATTATTGCCTCTAGGGCATATTTCCTTCAGTCTCCCACTTGCACTAGAGTCAATAATCTAGTTCACATCGCCATGTGATTAACACCCATAGTTCACATCGCCATGTGACCAACACCCAAAGAGTTTACTAGAGTCAATAATCTAGTTCACATCGCCATGTGATTAACACCTATAGTTCACATTGCCATGTGACCAACACCCAAAGAGTTTACTAGAGTCAATAATCTAATTCACATCGCCATGTGATTAACACCCAAAGAGTACTAAGGTGTGATCATGTTTTGCTTGGAGAGAAGTTTAGTCAACGGGTCTGTCACATTCAGATCCGTATGTATTTTGCAAATTTCTATGTCTACAAAGCTCTGCATGGAGCTACTTTAGCTAATTGCTCCCACTTTCAATATGTATCCAGATTGAGACTCAGAGTCATCTGAATTAGCGTCAAAGCTTGCATCGACGTAACCCTTTACGACGAACTCTTTATCACCTCCATAACCGAGAAATATCTCCTTAGTCCTCTGATATGTCTCCAACGTATCTATAATTTATGAAGTATTCATGCTGCTATATTATCATTCTTGGATGTTTTACAATCATTTTATAGAAACTTTATATCATTTTTTGGGACTAACCTATTGACATAGTGCCCAGTGCCAGTTGCTGTTTTTGCTTGTTTTTTACATCGCAGAAAATCAATATCAAATGGAGTCCAAATGCAGTGAAACTTTTTGTGGATTTTTTATGGACCAGAAGACATCCAATGGGCCAGAGCAGCACCTGGGGGGTGCCCCGAGGGGGGCACAACCCACCAGGGTGCGCCTGGGCCCCCAGGCGTGCCCCGGTGGGTTGTGCCCACCTCGGTGGCCTCCCGCACCGCCTCTTCGCCCTATAAATCATCAAATATTCCAAAAACCCTCGGGGTAACCATAGATCCGAAGTTCCGCCGCCGCAAGGCTCTGTAGCCATGCAAAACCAATCTAGACCCAATTCCGGCACTCCGTCGGAGGGGGAAATCATCACCGGTGGCCATCTTCATCATCCCGGCGGCCACCGCGATGAGGAGGGAGTAGTCCACCCTCAGGGCTGAGGGTTTGTACCAGTAGCTATGTGTTTAATCTCTCTCTCTCTCGTGTTCTTGAGATGTCACGATCTTGATGTATCGCGGGCTTTGTTAATATAGTCGGATCATATGGTGTTTTCCCCTCTCTATCATGTTATGATGAATTGAGTTTTCCCTTTGAGATTTTGTTTTATCGGATTGAATACTTTTATGGATTTGAGAGCACTTGATATATGTCTTGCATACGAATACCCGTGGTGACAATGGGGTATTATATTGATTCACTTGATATATGTTTTGGCACTCAACTCGCGGATTCCTGAGGTGGCATTGGGGTAATCTATGCATAGGGGTTGATGCATGTTCTTGTCTTTGTTTCTCCGATAGAAATCTTGGGGCACTCTTTGAGGTTCTTTGTGTTGGATTGAGCATTACGAATCTGAATTTGCTTTGGTGTTATTTTAGTACGAACTCTTGGATAGATCGATCGGAAAGAATAGATTTGAGATGGTTTCATACCCTACAAACAATTTATTCTTATGTTCTCCGCTAGATAGGAACTTTGGAGTGATTCTTCATCGCACGTTGAGGGATGGTTATATGATCCAATTATATTAGCATTGTTGAGAGATTGCACTAGCGAAAGTACGGACCCTAGGCCTTGTTTTCAAGCATTGCAATACCGTTTGTGCTCACTTTTGTCACTTGCTACCTTGCTGTTTTTATTTATTCAGATTATAAAAATATATTTCTACCATCCATATTACACTTTTATCACCATCTCTTCGCCGACCTAGTGCACCTATACAATTTGCCATTGTATTGGGTGTGTTGGGGACACAAGAGATTTCTTGTATTTGGTCGCAGGGTTGTTTGAGAGAGACCATCTTCATCCTACGCCTCCCACGGATTGATAAACCTTAGGTCATCCACTTGAGGGAAAATTGCTACTGTCCTACAAAACTCTGCGCTTGGAGGCCCAACACGAGTCTACAAGAATAAAGTTGCGTAGTAGACATCAAGCTCTTTTCTGGCGCCGTTGCCGGGGAGGTGAGTGCTTGAAGGTATACCTTTAGATCTTGCAATTGAATCTTTTAGTTTCTTGTTTTATCACTAGTTTGGTTTATAAAAATAAAACTACAAAAAAATGGAATTGAGGTTGCATCATATTATTCATCTCTATAATGTCTTTCGTGAAAATGATGGAAAGGAAAATTGTGCTCAATTGATAGAAGAAGAATTCTATAAAATATTTGACAAAAAATCTTTGAATGATGAGCATGATTGCAATATTGTTGGTATGAATTCTTTGAATATCCATGATGCTAATGATATGCAAAGCTACAAGCTTGGGGATGCTATGTTTTATGAAGATGATACTTTTAGTCCCCCAAGTTTTGATGTGCAAATTTGTTATAATGGTAACATGCCTCCTATTTATGATGATTATATTGATGAAAGTGGGTTTGGAAGAGTGTCAACTCTAGGTACTAATGATACCACTATTTTGGAGGGTGTTGAATCTTATTGTGATAATTATGAAAGTGGATTTGGAGAGGTCGTGACTTTATTTAGTGATGAATCCACTATTTCGGAAGAGGTTTCAATTGATTATGAAAACAAAGTTGCTATCTATGATGATTATGGTGATGACATGTATGCTATAAAGAATAATTATAACCATGAAACTTGTCATCATGATTTTAATTTTCAATCCCATGATAGTTATTTTGTTGAGTTTGCTCCCACTACTATTCATGAGAATAAATTTGCTTATGTGGAGAGTAATAAAATTTCTATGCTGGTGGATCATGAAAAGAATGATTTATGTGATAGTTATATTGTTGAATTAATTCATGATGCTACTGAAAATTATCATGAGAGAGGGACATATGCTTTTACATATTGCAATAATATCAAGTTTTCTCTCTATGTGTTAAAAATCTTAAAGTTTTGCTTGTTTTGCCTTCCTATGCTAGTTGATTCTTGTTCCCATAAGTTATTTGCTCACAAAATTCCTATGCATAGGAAATGGGTTAGACTTAAATGTGCTAGTCATATGCTTCATGATGCTCTCTTTGTGTTTCAATTCTTATCTTTTATGCGAGCATCATTGAAATCATCATGCCTAGCTAAAAGGCATTAAAGAAAAGCGCTTATTGGGAGACAACCCAACATTTACCCCTACTGTTTTTATGTGTTCACATGATTATTATACTGTAGTAATCATGTTTTATTGCTTTTTTTCAATAAAGTGCCAAGTAAAGCCTTTGGGATAGTGTGGATGATAGTTGACTTGAATCTGTGCAAAAACAGAAACTTTTGCGCTCAGTCCAGGAATTTTGAAAATTCACTGGAACGTAATTTTGATCTGAATTTTTTACAGGTGATATATATACAAATTATCTACGTTGTCCTAATTTTTTAGAATTTTTGTAGTATAATAAGTATGATTGGAGTACAGATTACTACATACTGTTCTGTTTTTGACAGCTTCTGTTTTCAATGCATAGTTTGCTTGTTTTCTAGTTTCTATGGCTTATATTGCTCAATATAAATTGTGGAAATGATATTATACAGTAGGCATTGTGTGAGAACAATTATGAATCTTATCTTGACAGTACCAAAGTGAATGATTTGTCTTTATCATACTAACCCATCTCACGAAGTTCCGTTAAGTTTTGTGTGATTGAAGTTTTCAAGTTTTGGGTGAGATATCGATATGAGGAGAATGAGGAGTGACAAGACCCTAAGATTGGGGATTCCCAAGGCACCCCCAAGGTAATATTGAAGGAA
The DNA here is from genome assembly GCA_011799875.1 of Thinopyrum elongatum. NCBI lineage: Eukaryota > Viridiplantae > Streptophyta > Magnoliopsida > Poales > Poaceae > Thinopyrum > Thinopyrum elongatum. The sequence goes on from CM022301.1 coordinate 340,001,189, forward strand.
GATCCAAGCAAATAAGCTTGGGGATGCCCCGGAAGGCATCCCCTCTTTCGTCTTCAACATTATCGGTAACCTCATTTGGAGCTATGTTTTCATTCGTCACATGATATGTGTTTTGCTTGGAGCATCATTTTATTTTATTTGTATTTTCTTGCTGTAATTTAGAGTATTGTTTTGTATATTTTACTTCAATAAAAATGTCAAGTATAGCCTTTGCTATCCTTATTTTGCAAGTCTATGAGTTGCTGTTTCAAAACAGAAAGATTGTCGCTGTTGCAAAAATTCTCTAGAAAAGTCAGAATGTGATAAAAGGTTGAAATGTTTTGCATAGTAAGATATAATAAATTTTCTACAGTTTGGTAAGTTTTCATAATTTTTGGAGTTATGTAAGTATGATTAATATTACACTCTTTACAGACTGTTCTGTTTAGACAGATTGCGGTTATGTTTACATTGTTTGCATATGTTTGCTTGTTTAATGATTCTATTTGAGGATAGGAGTATTAAATATGCAGAGGCATTTAGTATGCAATGTTAAATAATAATTTTAGTGATTTTCTACAGTAGAGAATGATAAGGTGTTGCATTGATTTATACTCCTATCCTCTGCGACCCGACCCGAATGGATCGAAGTCTATGTGCATAAGTGTCATCCCTGGATCGGTAATGCTGACACGCACAGTACTTGAAGGATTTATAATAGAGTGCAATCACACACTTATTACATCGAATGTCTCAAAAGAGAACTTAATACAATAATATGGCTTAAGGCCATCTAAATAAGATAACTGCGGAAGCATCGAGGGTAAGTGAGTCCATCAACTCCAACGGCATAGCTGAGTGCACGACAACGACCTAGCGCACCTTACTCTTCGTCTGAAAAGTCTGCAACATGATATGTTGCAGCTCGAAACGGGTCAGCACATGGAATATGCTGGCAAGGTAACACTATAGAGCAATGAACAAAATAAATGCTATCACTATATGCATATGTGGCTGGTGGAGGCTCTATGGTTATCATGATTTTGCGAAAAGCTAATTTTCCCTACAACAAAGGAATATATTTTATTTACTACTGAGTTTGTTGAAAACATTGAGAAGGTAACCCCAACTCAATCCCAATTAAAAGTTAATTAGCAACCCAGCAACATTAATTAAGAGTGATGAGATCAACATGATAATCCAAGAACCAGATACTCAAGATGTCCATAACCGGGGACACGGCTAATCATGATTAGTTTGTACACTCTGCAGAGGTTTGCGCGCTTTTCCCCACAAGACTCGATCTCCTCCGTTGGATTTCTCGCACTACATGGTGTTTGAGAAACGGATGACCAAGACACAGTCTTTCAGAAGCATTAACTCTAACCCTGGGTAGACAGTACCAACCTACATCCCCTACATCTGCTAGCCTACCACTGGAAGAGGTCATGCAACATACTCAACTATGCTAGAGCCCATAATAGCTTGTGGCTGCACACGGAAGTTTCTAGCATGAATAATCTTATGATCCCTTTGAGCCTGAGTGGCGAACCAAATGGACAGCACTGGTATATCCCCAGGTGCCCGCAACCAATCCACCCAGATGTGTGTTTAAGTAGCCACCTTAAAGTTAACCATTAATTAACAATCTCACATCTGTCATGGATACACTCAAACCCAATCCACGTCTACGAGCATAGCATGGCAATATAAGCATAGCGTAGAAGTAACTCCCAAGGTTTGATAATAAAAGGGCAATACGTTCTACATCATCATCTACTTCCCAATACCCACAAGTTAATCACATCCTAATCATGCAGTGTTTGAGGATTGTAACTAATGCATAAAAACTGGGTAATGAAGGGATATGATCAAAGTGTTACTTGCCTTGCTGACGATCTGCAAACCCTAGAGACTCGTAGTAGCACGCTTCGCACTCCGGGAAATCTATCACAAACAAACAATAGCATACATAAGCACTCAAGCATAGATGCAAGGGTAAAACTCGAATGAGAAAGATCAAATCTGAAAGTACAACTGAAAAGTTTCGATTTGCAAAAAGAATCAAACGAATCGGAGCTACGGAACTGAAACTACGGTCAAAAGAACTTCAAATTCAAAACTGCTTGAAACCAAATTTTAAATTGTCAAAATCATGTTTAAGTTGATTAAACAGAAAGAGGGGCTCGAGACGAAGATTTTGGCGTTGGTTTCGCTGGATTTGGACAAACGGTTTAGAAACGGCGAGGGTTTGAAGATCAGGGGCTAATCTACGATAAAAATAATCGCGGATAGATCCCTGGCCGAAAAAAGAAAATAAAAAGGAAAATCTATCGGACGAACGTCCGCTAACAGAGACGAATGGACGAACGCGTTCGTTTAAAACGAACTAATGAGCGGGCGCTTGCTAAATAACGAAACCGAAGAAAAACCGAACCGATCTAATAAAATAAAAAAAACCGAACTAGGGTTTTGAAAGAAAAAAAACCGGCGGTTTTTACCTAAAACCGAAAAAAAAACGGGACGGCGAGATCCGACTGCGGCGGCTCAGATTCCGGCTAGGCGGGGCGTGCGGCGGCGAGACGGCGGGCTCCGCGGGCGGCGGCGCGGCTGCGCGGGGCGGCGGGCAGGCGGCGCGCGGCGCGGGGCGGCGAGCGGCGAGGCTGGGTGGAGGAGAGGGGGGCGGCTCCGGCTTTATAGGCCCGGGGGGGCGGTGTGGCTTGCCGGAGGGGGCGGCTCCAGCGGCTCGGGGTCGGACTCCCCGAGTCCGTCGCGAGCACGACGACGGGAGGCGGCGCGGCCTGGCTCGGCTGGGCCTTCGGCCCGGTCGGGCGATTTTTTTTTAAATAAAATTCCATCAAAAGAAAAACCTAAATAAAATAAAAAAATTCTAAAAAATGCGAAAAACAATTTTCACCGTCTAAATAAAATATTTAGAACAAAGTGAACATTTTTCTGGCCTAAAATGCAATTTTCAAAAATGCATTTTTTTTCTAATTCAAATAAAATAGCAATAAAAATCAAATAAAATTATTTATTTGATTTTAACATTTTTCCTCCAATATTTCTTTTATTTTGGAGAAGTCATTTTATCTCCTCTCTTTTATTTTTGATATTGGAAATATTTTGGAGAGAAAAATTATTAAAACCAGTATGAAAATAAATGAAATCCCCAACTCTCTCCGTGGGTCCTTGAGTTCCTTAAGATTTCAAGGATCACAAACGAAATGCAAACAAAATATGATATGCATATGATGACCTATGTATAACATTCCAAATTGAAATTTTGGGATGTTACAAACCTACCCCCCCTTAAGATGAATCTCGTCCTGGAGATTCGGGTTGGCTAGAAAATAGGTGTGGGTGGTGTTTCCGTAGGTCTTCCTCTCGCTCCCAGGTGGCTTCATCCTCGGTATGGTGGCTCCACTAAACTTTGCAAAACTTGATAACCTTGCTGCGTGTGACTCGGCTGGCAAACTCGAGGATCTTGACAGGTTTCTCCTCGTAAGTCAAATCACTATCCAACTGAATTGCTTCCAGTGGCACTGTATCTCTCAGAGGGATATCGGCCATCTCAGCATGACACTTCTTCAACTGGGAAACGTGGAACACATCATGAACTCCTGACAAACCTTCGGGTAACTCCAACTTGTAGGCTACCTCTCCCATACATTCCAAAACTTGGTATGGTCCTACAAATCTCGGGGCTAACTTTCCTTTAACACCAAATCTTTTAACTCCTCGCAGAGGTGACACACGAAGATATGCTCTGTCTCCGATTTCGTAGACTACCTCCTTGCGTTTTGTGTCGGCATAACTCTTCTGCCTGGACTGAGCTACCTTCAGTTTATCTCGAATCAACTTAACCTTCTCTTCGGACTCTTTGATCAAATCCGGTCCAAACAACTGACGGTCTCCAACTTCATCCCACATTAACGGTGTCCTGCACCTCCTTCCATACAAAGCTTTGAAAGGTGCCATCTTCAAACTGGCCTGGTAGCTATTATTGTATGAGAACTTCGCATAGGGCAAATTGTCATCCCAACTAGATCCATAATCTAGCGCACAAGCTCTCAACATGTCCTCCAGAATCTGGTTGACTCTCTCGGTCTGTCCATCGGTCTGCGGATGAAAGGCTGTACTGAACTCTAGCCTGGTTCCCAAAGTCTGGTGCAGCTGGTGCCAAAACTTTAAAGTGAACTGTGTTCCTCTATCTGATACGATGGTCCTCGGAACTCCATGCAGACATACGATCCTGGTCATATATATCTTGGCCAACTTCGCACTCGTATAGGTGGTTTTCACTGGGATAAAGTGAGCCACTTTGGTCAAACGATCCACTACTACCCAGATAGAATCATATCCCGATCGGGTCCTGGGCAATCCGGTGATAAAATCCATGCCAAGCTTGTCCCACTTCCATTCGGGTATCGGCATAGGCTGCAGTAATCCTGCTGGCTTCTGATGTTCTGCCTTCACTCTCTGACATACATCACATACTGCTACATACTCGGCAATATCCTTCTTCATTCCTGTCCACCAGAAACGCTCCTTTAAATCCAAATACATCTTGGTGTTTCTGGGGTGTATCGAGTATGGCGAGTCATGGGCCTCCTGAAGTATTAACTTCCTGATCTCTGCATTATTGGGTACATAAACACGGTCCTCAAACCACAAGGTATCGTGCTCATCCTCACGAAAACCTTTGGCTTTTCCTTTACTCATCCTCTCCTTTATCTCGGCAATTTCTTTGTCATCCTTCTGAGCTTCTCGAATCTTCCCCAATAATGTTGACTGAACTTCTAATGCTGCAACAAAACCTCTAGGGACTATCTCCAAACGAAGCTCCATGAGATTCTTCGGCAATCCTCCGCTTACGAGGGTATTGACATAACTCTTACGGCTCAAAGCGTCTGCTACGACATTGGCCTTTCCTGGATGATAATGCAGCTTCATGTCATAATCTTTTATGAGCTCCAACCATCTCCTCTGCCTGAGGTTTAACTCCTTTTGCGTGAAGATGTACTTCAAGCTCTTGTGGTCCGTGTACACATCACAACGGTTTCCAATAAGAAAGTGTCTCCAAGTCTTGAGTGCATGCACTACAGCTGCTAACTCCAAATCATGTGTGGCATAATTCAACTCATGCGGTCGAAGCTGACGTGAGGCATACGAAACAACTCTTCCGTCTTGCATAAGTACTCCTCCAAGTCCTAAGCGAGAAGCGTTGCAATACACTTGGAAATCCTTGCGTACATCCGGTAGAATTAGCACTGGGGATGTAACCAAACGTTTCTTCAGCTCCTGAAAACTTGCCTCACATTCCTCTGTCCATTTGAACTTGGTGTCCTTCTTCAACAACTCCGTCATAGGCTTCGCAATCTTGGAGAAATTCTCAATGAATCTTCGGTAATATCCCGCGAGTCCAAGAAAACTGCGGATCTCTCCAACTGAGGTGGGTGTCAACCACTCAGTGACAGACTGAACCTTAGTAGGGTCTACTGCTATACCTTCTCCTGATATAACATGTCCAAGGAATCCAACTTCCTTCAACCAAAACTCGCATTTGCTGAACTTGGCATATAGTTGATGTTCCCTGAGCTTCTCGAGGACTAGACGCAAATGCTCCTTGTGTTCTTCTTCATTATTCGAATATACCAAGATATCATCAATGAACACCACAACAAACTTATCCAAGAACTCCATGAACACCTTATTCATCATGCTCATGAAATAGGCAGGAGCGTTAGTCAATCCAAATGACATAACCGTGTACTCATATAGCCCATACCTTGTGGTGAAGGCTATCTTAGGTATATCCTGTTCTCGGATCTTCAGCTGGTGGTATCTTGATCGCAGATCGATCTTGGAGAATACTTTAGCTCCTTGCAGCTGGTCAAACAAATCGTTGATCATTGTTAGTGGGTACTTGTTCTTGATCGTCACTTCATTCAATGCCCGATAATCAACAACCATTCTCAAAGATCCATCCTTCTTCTCAACCAAGAGCACTGGGGCTCCCCATGGTGACGAACTTTGTCGAATGTAACCTTTCTCCAATAACTCCTTAATCTGCTTCTTAATTTCCTCCAGATCATTTGCGGGCATCCAGTATGGTCTTTTCGATATCGGCCCGGTGCCTGGCAACAGCTCTATCAAAAATTCAATGTCTCGATCCGGCGGCATACCTGGTAGTTCCTCTAGAAATAAATCCGGGTAATCCTTCACTACAGGCACTTCCTCCTGAACAACTCCTGAGAGGGAATTTACTTGTGTCTTCTTTGGCGCATGCCTGGATACATACTTGATCCTTTTTCCCTCCGGGGTGGTGAGCAGAATTGACCTACTCGCACAGTCAATGTTTCCTCCATACTTCGATAGCCAATCCATGCCTAGTATCACATCCAATCCTTGTGACTCCAAAATTATTAGGTTTGAGGGGAAAACATGGCTACCAATGGTTAAGGGTATCCGGTCGCACCATCGGCTGGCCATATACTCTGCTCCTGGTGAGCTTACTAGCATGGGTGACCTAAGGGCTAAGGTGGGTAACTTAAACTTGTCCACAAATCCCTTTGAAATGTATGAATGCGATGCACCAGTATCAAAAAGAACGAGAGCGGTAAATGACTTAACCAAAAACTTACCGATAACTGCATCTGGCTGCTCTTCAACCTCCTCCACGTTCACGTGGTTCACTTGTCCCCTGTTGAAAGGGTTGGGCTTCTTCCCAGAGCTTCCATTGCCATTACCATTCTTTGGCTCGGGGCACTCATTGGCGTAGTGTCCAGTCTTCCCGCACTTGAAACAAGTAATGTGACTTTGGTCCTTCTTGGCGGGTGTGGCTGGGTTAGAGCGGTTCTGATTGCTGCCTGCTCCATTCCCGTTTCCATTCTTGGGGCCACTGTGGTTATGCGAGCTTCCTCCATTGTGGGTATGGCCTCCATGGTTATGGGTATAACCTCCCGAGTTCGGGGTAAAACGAGGCTTCTGCTGAGCTCCTGAATTGTACTTCCCTCGTCCATACTTCCTTTTGCGGCTCTCAATTTGCTGTTGCTTCCCTTCAATCATAAGGGCCCTGTCTACCAACTCCTGGTAGTTAGCAAATGTTGCCACCATCAACTGCATACTCAACTCATCATTCAGTCCTTCAAGAAATTTCTCCTGCTTCGCGGCATCTGTGGCCACATCATCTGGGGCATAGCGAGACAACTTGCTGAACTCCTCCACGTACTGCCCCACAGTACGATTTCCCTGGCATAAGTTGCGAAACTCACGCTTCTTCATGCTCATCGCTCCTGCCGAGACATGTGCAGTGCAGAATGCTTGCTGAAACTGCTCCCAAGTGACATTGGCTATGGGGAAAGTGGCTGTGTAATTCTCCCACCATGAGGCTGCGGGTCCATCCAATTGATGTGCGGCAAAACGCACCTTCTCAGCATCTGTGCAACCTGCAGTGGTCAACTCCCTTCCAATCCAGCGTAGCCACTCATCAGCAACAATCGGCTCGGTGCTACTGGAAAACACCGGCGGATTCAACCTTAGGAAACGGGCTAGGTTGTCGACTGGAGGGGGTGGCAGTGGGTTGTTGTTGTTACCTTGGTTCTGAACTAGTAGCTGCATCAGGGCATTCTGCTGTTGGATCAACTGAGTGAGCTCCGGTGGGAAGACAAAACCGGGGTCACGTCTCGGAGGCATCTGATTGGTTTAGAGGGAAGAGATTAGAATAGAGTGAGGTCTAGTGAGAAAGCACTACCCATATGCACATGAGGCAAACACATTCATATCACACCAATCAATCCAAACAAGGGCATACAAATGATCTAACTACCGTTACAAAAGTGCTTGGACTATTACTATATACATGGGGAAAATACTACTGATAATATGGTGGTCATCTAGAAGTTTTGATCGGTGGAAGACTCCATGATATCCGCTCCAGCTTCGTCTTCATAATCATCATCACTACTGTCGGGGTCGGAGTCGGTGTCGTCGATGATGATGTAGTCTTCAGAACGAATGTCATCGAGATGGTCGTCATCTCCTCCTGGCGCGGGGTCTCCCATGAATACTCCTAGCTTCCTCTTCAGGTCGTCATTCTTCTCCACTAGTGTTGAGATTTCCTCCTCGTATCCATCGCATGTAGACTTGAGTTCCTCTTCTAGCTCCATGTTCCTGGTCATCACCTTCTTCAAATCTATCATGCTTGCGCACATTTGGTTCTCCTGGCGACGAATGTGCTGGTTTAACTCCTGGATGAAAGCTGCAATGGACCTGTCCCTCATGGTGCTGATCATCTCCCATTGCTCATCTCGGCGCCCACATATCTGGTAGATGGTGTCCTTAAGATCCTCGTGATAAACTTCGCCGATGCGTCCCATGGTGATGTGGGCTGCCATGCTCTTTCCTAGACTCCAGGTTGGCGCATCAAAGGAAAACTCTATGGACTCAGTAATTGGCGTGAATGTCCTTCCTGGAACTTGAACTCGAATCATCCAACGCTCCTCTTCTGGTAAGGTGGCGGTGTAGGTCCTGGTGAAGCTTGGTATTCCGATGTTCAGGTACCTAGTAACTTCCTTCAAGTGCCGTCCAAAAGGTGTGTCTTCATCCGGTTGTGCAAACTTGTTCCTTGAGTCCGTCATCTATAGAGTAGAAGATGGAGAGAGTCAGAAATGAGTAGAGAAGAGTAACCTATGGCTTTTCTTAGTGGTCGTGTCTTACAGTCAGCGTGTGCTCTGATACCATCTTTGTAGCGACCCGACCCAACCCGAATGGATCGAAGTCTCTGTGCATAAGTGTCATCCCTGGATCGGTAATGCTGACACGCACAGTACTTGAAGGATTTATAACAGAGTGCAATCACACACTTATTACATCGAATGTCTCAAAATAGAACTTAATACAATAATATGGCTTAAGGCCATCTAAATAAGATAAGTGCGGAAGCATCAAGGGTAAGTGAGTCCATCAACTCCAATGGCATAGCTGAGTGCACGACAATGACCTAGCGCACCTTACTCCTCGTCTGAAAAGTCTGCAACATGATATGTTGCAGCCCGAAACGGGTCAGCACATGGAATATGCTGGCAAGGTAACACTATAGAGCAATGAACAAAATAAATGCTATCACTATATGCATATGTGGCTGGTGGAGGCTCTATGGTTATCATGATTTTGCGAAAAGCTAATTTTTCCCTACAACAAAGGAATATATTTTATTTACTACTGAGTTTGTTGAAAACATTGAGAAGGTAACCCCAACTCAATCCCAATTAAAAGTTAATTAGAAACCCAGCAACATTAATTAAGAGTGATGAGATCAACATGATAATCCAAGAACCAGACACTCAAGATGTCCATAACCGGGGACACGGCTAATCATGATTAGTTTGTACACTCTGCAGAGGTTTGCGCACTTTTCCCCACAAGACTCGATCTCCTCCGTTGGATTTCTCGCACTACATGGTGTTTGAGAAACGGATGACCGAGACACAGTCTTTCAGAAGCATTAACTCTAACCCTGGGTAGACAGTACCAACCTACATCCCCTACATCTGCTAGCCTACCACTGGAAGAGGTCATGCAACATACTCAACTATGCTAGAGCCCATAATAGCTTGTGGCTACACACGAAAGTTTCTATCATGAATAATCTTATGATCCCTTTGAGCCTGGGTGGCGAACCAAATGGACAGCACTGGTATATCCCCAGGTGCCCGCAACCAATCCACCCAGATGTGTGTTTAAGTAGCCACCTTAAGTTAACCATTAATTAACAATCTCACATCTGTCATGGATACACTCAAACCCAATTCACGTCTACAAGCATAGCATGGCAATATAAGCATAGCGTAGAAGTAACTCCCAAGGTTTGATAATAAAAGGGCAATAGGTTCTACCTCATCATCTACTTCCCAATACCCACAAGTTAATCACATCCTAATCATGCAGTGTTTGAGGATTGTAACTAATGCATAAAAACTGGGTAATGAAGGGATATGATCAAAGTGTTACTTGCCTTGCTGACGATCTGCAAACCCTAGAGACTCGTAGTAGCACGCTTCGCACTCCGGGAATTCTATCGCAAACAAACAATAGCATACATAAGCACTCAAGCATAGATGCAAGGGTAAAACTCGAATGAGAAAGATCAAATCTGAAAGTACAACTGAAAAGTTTCGATTTGCAAAAAGAATCAAACGAATCGGAGCTACGGAACTGAAACTACGGTCAAAAGAACTTCGAATTCAAAACTGCTTGAAACCAAATTTTAAATTGTCAAAATCATGTTTGAGTTGATTAAACAGAAAGAGGGGCTCGAGACGAAGATTTTGGCGTTGGTTTCGCTGGATTTGGACAAACGGTTTAGAAACGGCGAGGGTTTGAAGATCAGGGGCTAATTTGCGATAAAAATAATCGCGGATAGATCCCTGGCCGAAAAAAGAAAATAAAAAGGAAAATCTATAGTGACTACAGAACTCTGTCAATCACTATCTTATCTGGAAGATTAACTCCCACTTGATTCAAGCGATTGTAGTACCCAGACATTCTGAACACATGCTCACTGGCTGAGCTATTCTCCTCCATCTAGTAGGCAAAGTACTTGTCAGAGGTCTCATACCTCTCGACACGGGCATGAGTCTGAAATAGCAATTTCAGCTCTTGGAACATCTCATATGCTCCATGGCGTTCAAAACATTTTCGAAATCCTGCTTCTAAGCCGTAAAGTATGGCGCACAAAACTATTAAGTAGTCATCATATCGAGCTCACCAAACGTTCATAACGTCTGCATCTGCTCCTGCAATAGGTCTGTCACCTAGCGGTTCATCAAGGACATAATTCTTCTGTGCAACAATGAGGATAATCCTCAGATCACGGACCCAGACTGCATCATTGCTACTATCATCTTTCAACTTATTTTTCTCTAGGAACATATCAAAAAATTAGGGAGCTATATCGCGAGCTATTGATCTACAACATAGATATGCAAAAACTATTAAGTCTAAGTTCATGATAAATTATGTTCAATTAATAAAATTACTAATGAATTCCCACTTAAATTAACATCCCTCACGTTATTTAAGTGATACATGATCCAAATCAACTAACCCATGTCCGATCATCATGTGAGATGGGGTAGTCATCAATGGTGAACATCTCTATGTTGATCATATCTACTATATGACTCATGTTTGACCTTTCGGTCTCCAGTGTTTCGAGACCATGTCTGGACATGCTAGGCTCGTCAAGTTTAACCCAAGTATTATGCATGTGCAAAACTGTCTTACACCCGTTGTATGTGAACGTAGAGTCTATGACACCCGATCATCACGTGGTGCTTCGAAACGACGAACTTTCTCAACGGTGCATACTTGGGGAGAACACTTATATCTTGAAATTTAGTGAAGGGATCATCTTATAATGCTATAGTCGTTCTAAGCAAAATAAGATGTATAGAAGATAAACATCACTTGCAATCAAAATATGTGACATGATATGGCCATCATCATCTCGTGCTTTTGATCTCCATCTCCAAAGCATCGTCATGATCTCCATCGTCACCGGCTCGACACCTTGATCTCCATCGTTGCGCCGGGGTCGTCTCGCCAACTATTGCTTCTACAACTATTGCTAACGCATAGCAATAAAGTAAAGCAATGACATGGCGCTTGCATTTCATACAATAATTAAAAGACAACCCTAAGGCTCCTGCCGGTTGTCGATATTACAAAACATGATCATCTCATACAACAACATATATCACATCATGTCTTGACCATATCACATCACAACATACCCTACAAAAACAAGTTAGACGTCCTCTACCTTGTTGTTGCAAGTTTTACGTGGCTGCTACGGGCTTCTAGCAAGAACCGTTCTTACCTACGCAAAACCACAACGTTGATTACCAAGTTTGCTGTTTTAACCTTCTTCAAGGACCAGCCATAGTCAAATTCGATTCAACTAAAGTAGGAGAAATAGACACCCGCCGGCCACCTTTATGCAAAACAAGTTGCATGTCACTCGGTGGAACCAGTCTCATGTGCGTGGACACGTAAGGTTGGTCCGGGCCGCTTCATCCCACAATGCCGCCGAATCAAAATAAGACGTTGGTGGTAAGCAGTATGAACATCACCGCCCACAACTTCTTTGTGTTCTACTCATGCATATCATCTACGCATAGACCTGACTCTTGATGCCACTGTTGGGAAACGTTGCATGGAAAACCAAAAAATTCTATGCACACGCAAGATCTATCAAGGAGATGCATAGCAACGAGAGGACAGTGTGTCTACGTACCCTCGTAGACCATAAGCGGAAGCGTTTCACAACACGGTTTATATAGTCGATCTTTCTTCGCGATCCAACCGATCAAGTACCGAACATACAGCACGTCCACGTTCAGCACACGTTCAACTCGGTGACATCTGCACCTTATTGATCCAGCAAGACGGCGAGGTAGTGGATGAGTTCCGACAGCACCACGGTGTGGTGATGGTGATGGTGAAGTGATCTCCGCAGGTCTTCGCCTAAGCACTACGAAAATATGACCGGGGGTGTAAACGGTGGAGGGGGACGCCGCACATGGCTAGGCAATTGTCTGGTTTGTGCTAGGCGCCCCCCTCCCACATATATATAGGTGGGAGGGAGAGGGGAGAGGCCAAGGGGCGCCTCAAGTAGGTCTGAATCCTACTTGGGCTTGCCCTAGCCCCCCCCCCCCCCTTTCCTTCTTTTGGTGCCAAGGGGGAGTGGCCCTCCCCCCCCCCCTTTCCTTTCTCCCACAAGGGGGAAAGGCAGGAGGAGGTGGCTCCCCCCCCCCCCCCCCCTTTCCTTCTTCTAGGGCCGGCAGCCAGGGAGAGGGCGCGCCTGAAAAAAATATGCCCTACAGGCAATAATAAAGTTGTTATTTTATATTTCTTTATTCATGATAAAGGTTTATTATTCATGCTAGAATTGTATTGATCGGAAACTTAAATACATGTGTGAATACATAAACAAATACAGTGTCCCCAGTATGCCTCTACTAGACTAGCTCGTTGATAAAAGATGGTTAAGGTTTCCTAACCATAGACATGTGTTGTCATTTTATAATGGGATCACATCATTAGGAGAATGATGTGATGGACAAGACCCACCCGTTAGCTTAGCATAATGATCGTTCAGTTTATTGCTATTGCTTTCTTCATGTCAAATACATAGTCCTTCGACTTTGAGATTATGCAACCCCCGGATACCGGAGGAATACCTTGTGTGCTATCAAACGTCACAACATAACTGGGTGATCATAAAGATGCTCTACAGGTATCTCTGAAGGTGTTTGTTGAGTTGGCATAGATCAAGATTAGGATTTGTCACTGCGAGTTTCGGAGCGGTATCTCTGGGCCCTCTCGGTAATACATATCATAAGCTTGCAAGAAAATGACTAAGGAGTTAGTTACGAGGTGATGTATTATGGAATGAGTAAAGATACTTGTCGTTAACGAGATTGAACTAGGTATAGAGATACCGACGATCGAATCTCGGGCAAGTAACATACCGATGGACAAAGGGAATTACGTATGTTGTCATAACGGTTCGATCGATAAACATCTTCGTAGAATATGTAGAAGCCAATATGGGCATCCAGGTTCCGCTATTGGTTATTGACCGGAGAGGTGCTTCGGTCATGTCTACATAGTTCTCGAACACGTCGGGTCCGCACGCTTAAAGTTCGATGACGATATAATATTATATGAGTTATGTGATTTGGTGACCGAATGTTGTTCGGAGTACCAGATGAGATCATGGACATGACAAGGAGTCTCTAAATGGTCGAGAGGTAAAGATTGTTATATAGGACGACGGTATTCGGACACCGGAAGTGTTTCGGGGGGTACCGGGTACTTATCGGGACACCGGAACGGGTTCCGGGCACCCCCGGCAAAGTTATGGGCCTTATGGGCCAAGAGAGGGAAAACACCGGCCCACAAGGGGCTGGTGCGCCCCCATAGCAGGCCGGCCTATGAGGAGGAGAAGGAAAGAGGGGAGGGAAAGGAAAGTGTGGAGCAGGACTCCCCCTTCCTTCCCTCTCCCCCCCTCTTTCCTTCCCCCTTCTTCATACAAGGAAAGGGGGCGCAAGAGGGCAGGAGCCCTAGGGCCGGCGGCCAGCCCCTTGGGGTGCAACCTGGCTGCCCTAGGCTGCGTCCTCTCCCCTCCCACCTATATATACATGGGGATGGGGCACCACACAAGGACAGAACATTGTCTTAGCCGAGTGCGGCACCCCCGTCCACAGTTTTCTCCCTCGGTCATATTTTCGTAGTGCTTAGGCAAAGCCCTGCGGAGATCACATCACCATCACCATCACCACACCGTTGTGCTACCGGAACTCATCTAGTACTTCACCCGTCTTGCTGTATCAAGAAGGCGAGGACGTCACCGAGCTGAACGTGTGCAGAACGCGGAGGTGCCGTGCGTTCGGTACTAGATCGGTTGGAGCGCGAAGAAAGTTCGACTACATCAACAGCATTGTGAAACGCTTCCTCTTACGGTCTACAAGGGTACGTAGACACACACTCCCCCTTGTTGCTATGCATCTCCATGGATAGATCATTACGTGTGTGTAGAATTATTTTTGTTTTCATGCAACGTTTCCCAACAGTGGCATCCTGAGTCAGGTCTATGCGTAGATGATATGCACGAGTAGAACACAAAGAGTTGTGAGCGGTGATAGTCATACTTCTTACCACCAACGTCTTATTTTGATTCGGCGGTATTGTGGGATGAAGCGGCCCGGACCAACCTTACATGTCCACGCACATGAGACCGGTTCCACCGACTGACATGCAACTAGTTTTGCACAAAGGTGGCTGGCAGGTGTGTGTTTCTCCTACTTTAGTTGAATCGAATTTGACTGTGGCCGGTCCTTGAAGAAGGTTAAAACAGCAAACTTGATGAATCACCATTGTGGTTTTTGCGTAGGTAAGAACGGTTCTTGCTAGAAGCCCGTAGCAGCCACGTAAAACTTGCAACAACAAAGTAGAGGACGTCTAACTTGTTTTTGCAAGGCATGTTGTGATGTGATATGGTCAAGACGTGATGTGATATACATTATTGTATGAGATGATCATGTTTTGTAATATCGACAACCGGCAGGAGCCTTTGGGTTGTCTCTTTATTGTATGAAGTGCAAACACCATGTAATTGCTTTACTTTATCGCTATGCGTTAGCAATAGTTGTAGAAGCAATAGTTGGCGAGACGACCCCGATGCAACGATGGAGATCAAGGTGTCGAGCCGGTGACGATGGAGATCATGACGATGCTTTGGAGATGGAGATCAAAAGCACAAGATGATGGCCATATCATGTCACATATTTTGTTTGCATGTGATGTTTATCTTTTATGCATCTTATTTTGCTTAGTACGGCGGTAGCATTATAAGAGGATCCCTTTACTAAATTTCAAGGTAAAAGTGTTCTCCCTGAGTATGCACCATTGCTACAGTTCGTCGTTTCGAGACACCACGTGATGATCGGGTGTGATAGACTCTACGTTCACATACAACGGGTGTAAGACAGTTTTGCACATGCAGAATACTTGGGTTAAACTTGACGAGCCTAGCATGTACAGGCATGGTCTTGGAACACTGGAGACCGAAAGATCGAACGTGAGTCATATAGTAGATATGATCAACATAGAGATGTTCACCATTGATGACTACCCCATCTCACGTGATCATCGGACATGGGTTAGTTGATTTGGATCACGTATCACTTAGATAACTTGAGGGATGTTTATTTAAGTGAGAGTTCATTAGTAATTTGATTAATTGAACTTAATTTATCGTGAACTTAGTCCTGATAGTATTTGCAAATCTATGTTGTAGATCAATAGCTCATGATGTAGTTCCCCTATTTTTTGATATGCTCCTAGAGAAAACTAAGTTGAAAGATGATAGTAGCAATGATGCCGATTGGGTCCGTGATCTGAGGATTATCCTCATTGTTGCACAGAAGAATTATGTCCTTGATGCACCGCTAGGTGACAGACCTACTGCAGGAACAGATGCAGACGTTATGAACGTTTGGCAAGCTCGATATGATGACTACTTAATAGTTTAGTTCACCATGCTTTATGGCTTAGAACCGGGACTTCAAAAACGTTTTGAATGCCACGGAGCATATGAGATGTTCCAAGAGCTGAAATTGGTATTTCAGACTCATGCCCGTGTCGAGAGGTATGAGACCTCTGACAAATACTTTGCCTACAAGATGGAGGAGAATAGCTCAGCCAGTGAGCATGTGCTAAGAATGTCTGGGTACTACAATCGCTTGAATCAAGTGGGAGTTAATCTTCCAGATAAGATAGTGATTGACAAGAGTTCTCTAGTCACTATCACAAAGCTACTAGAACTTCGTGATGAACTATAATGTGCAAGGGATGACGAAAACGATTCCCAAGCTCTTCGCGATGCTGAATTCGACGAAGGTAGAAATCAAGAAAGTGCATCAAATGTTGATGGTTAACAAAACCACTAGTTTCAAGAAAAAGGGCAAGGGATAGAAAGGGAACTTCAAGAAGAACAGCAAACAAGTTGCCGATCCCATAAAGAAGCCCAAAGCTAGACCCAAACCTGAAACTGAGTGCTTCTACTGCAAAGGAAATGGTCACTGGAAGCGGAACTGCCCAAAAAACTTGGCGGATAAGAAGGATGGCAAAGTGAACAAAGGTCTATTTGATATACATGTTATTGATGTGTACTTTACTAGTGTTCATAGTAGCCCCTGGGTATTTGATACCGGTTCAGTTGCTAAGATTAGTAACTCGAAACAGGAGTTGCAAAATGAACAGAGACTAGTTAAGGGCGAGGTGACGATGTGTGTTGGAAGTGATTCCAAGGTTGATAAGATCACCATCGCACACTCCCTTTACCTTCGGGATTAGTGTTGAACCTAAATAAATGTTATTTGGTGTTTGCGTTGAGCATGAATATGATTGGATCATGTTTATTGCAATACGGTTATTCATTTAAGTCAAAGAATAATTGTTCTTCTGTTTACTTGAATAAAACCTTCTATGGTCATACACTCAATATAAATGGTTTATCGAATCTCGATTGTAGTGATACACATATTCATAATATTGATGCCAAAAGATGCAAAGTTGATAATGATAGTGCAACATACTAGTGGCACTGCCGTTTAGGTCATATTGGTGTAAAGCGCATAAAGAAACTCCATGCAGATGGGTTTTGGAATCACTTGATTATGAATCATTTGATACTTGCGAACAATGCCTCATGGGCAAGATGACTAAAACTCCGTTCTCTGGAACAATGGAGCGACCTGATGACTTATTGGATATAATACATATCGATATATGCGGTTCGATGAGTGTTGAAACACGCGGCAGGTATCGTTATTTTCTGACCTTCACAGATGATTTGAGTAGGTATGGGTATATCTACTTGATGAAACACAAGTCTGAAACATTTGAAAAGTTCAAAGAATTTCAGAGTGAAGTAGAGAATCATCGTAACAAGAAAATAAAGTTTCTACGATCTGATCGTGGAGGCGAATATTTGAGTTACAAGTTTGGCCTTCATTTAAAACAATGTGGAATAGTTTCACAACTTGCGCCACCTGGAACACCACAGCGTAATAATGTGTCCGAACGTCGTAACCGTACTTTATTAGATATGGTGCGATCTATGATGTCTCTTATCGATTTACCACTATCGTTTTGGGGTTATGCATTAGAGACAGTTGCATTCACATTAAATAGGGCACCGTCTAAATCCATTGAGACGACACCGTATGAACTGTAGTTTGGCAAGAAACCTAAGCTGTCGTTTCTTAAGGTTTGGGGATGTGATGCTTATGTCAAAAGGCTTCAGCCAGATAAGCTCAAACCCAAATCGGAGAAGTGCGTCTTCATAGGATACCCTAAAGAAACTATTGGGTACACCTTCTACCACAGATCCGAAGGCAAGGTCTTTGTTGCTAAGTTTGGGTCCTTTCTAGAGAAGGAGTTTCTCTCGAAAGAAGTGAGTGGGAGGAAAGTAGAACTTGATGAGGTAATTGTACCTTCTCTCGAATTGGAGAGTAGCACATCATAGAAAACAGTTCCCGTGATGCCTACACCAACCAGAGAGCAAGCTAATGATGATGATCATGAAACTTCAGATCAAGTTACTACAGAACTTCGTAGGTCGACCAGAACACGTTCCGCACCAGAGTGGTACGGTAATCCTGTCCTGGAAGTCATGTTATAAGACCATGGCGAACCTACAAACTATGAAGAAGCTATGATGAGCCCAGATTCCGACAGATGGCTTGAGGCCATGAAATCTAAGATAGGATCCATGTATGAGAACAAAGTGTGGACTTTGGTGGACTTGCCCGATGATCGGCAAACCATTGAGAATAAATAGATCTTCAAGAAGAAGACTGACGCTGATAGTAATGTCACTATCTACAAAGCTCGACTTGTCACAAAAGGTTTTTGACAAGTTCAAGGGGTTGACTATGATGGGACTTTCTCACCCGTAGCGATGCTTAAGTCCGTCCGAATCATGTTAGCAATTGCCGCATTTTATGATTATAAAATCTGGCAAATGGATGTCAAAACTGCATTCCTTAATGGATTTCTTAAAGAAGAGTTGTATATGATGCAACCAGAAGGTTTTGTCGATCCTAAAGGTGCTGACAAAGTGTGCAAGTTCCAGCAATCCATCTATGGACTGGTGCAAGCATCTCGGAGTTGGAATATATGCTTTGATGAGGTGATCAAAGCATATGGTTTGATACAGACTTACGGTGAAGCCTGTATTTACAAGAAAGTGAGTGGGAGCTCTGTTGCACTTCTGATATTATATGTGGATGACATATTATTGATTGGAAATGATATAGATTTTCTGGATAGCATAAAAAGGATACTTGAATAAGAATTTTTCAATGAAAGACCTCGGTAAAGCTACTTATATATTGGGCATCAAGATCTATAGGGATAGATCGAGACGCTTAATAGGACTTTCACAAAGCACATACCTTGACAAGATTTTGAAGAAGTTCAAAATGGATCAGTCAAAGAAAGGGTTCTTGCCTGTGTTGCAAGGTGTGAAGTCGAGTAAGACTCAAAACCCGACCACGGCAGAAGATAGAGAGAGAATGAAAGTCATTCCCTATGCCTCAGCCATAGGTTCTATAAAGTATGCCATGATGTGTACCAAACCTGTTGTGTACCTTGCCATGAGTTTGGCAAGGGAGTACAATAGTGATCCAGGAGTAGATCACTAGACAACAGTCAAAATTATCCTTAGTTACCTAAGAGGACTAAGGAGATATTTCTCGGTTATGGAGGTGATAAAGAGTTCGTCGTAAAGGGTTACGTCGATGCAAGCTTTGACACCAATCCGGATGACTCTGAGTCTCGATCTGGATACATATTGAAAATGGGAGCAATTAGCTAGAGTAGCTCCATGCAGAGCTTTGTAGACATAGAAATTTGCAAAATACAAACGGATCTTTATGTGACAGACCCGTTGACTAAACTTCTCTCACAAGCAAAACATGATCACTCCTTAGTACTCTTTGGGTGTTAATCACATGGTGATGTGAACTAGATTATTGACTCTAGTAAACTCTTTGGGTGTTGGTCACATGGCGATGTGAACTATGGGTGTTAAATCACATGGTGATGTGAACTAGATTATTGACTCTAGTGCAAGTGGGAGACTGAAGGAAATATGCCCTAGAGGCAATAATAAAGTTGTTATTTTATATTTCTTTATTCATGATAAAGGTTTATTATTCATGCTAGAATTGTATTGATCGGAAACTTAAATACATGTGTGAATACATAAACAAATACCGTGTCCATAGTATGCCTCTACTAGACTTGCTCGTTGATCAAAGATGGTTAAGGTTTCCTAACCATAGACATGTGTTGTCATTTGATAACGGGATCACATCATTAGGAGAATGATGTGATGGACAATAACCACCCGTTATCTTAGCATAATGATCGTTCAGTTTATTGCTATTGCTTTCTTCATGTCAAATACATATTCCTTCGACTATGAGATTATGCAACTCCCGGATACCGGAGGAATACCTTGTGTGCTATCAAACGCCACAACATAACTGGGTGATCATAAAGATGCTCTACAGGTATCTCCGAAGGTGTTTGTTGAGTTGGCATAGATCAAGATTAGGATTTGTCACTCCGAGTTTCGGCGAGGTATCTCTGGGCCCTCTCGGTAATACACATCATAAGTTTGCAAGCAAATGACTAAGGAGTTAGTTACGAGGTGATGTATTACGGAACGAGTAAAGAGACTTGCCGGTAACGAGATTGAACTAGGTATAGAGATACCGACGATCAAATTTTGGGCAAGTAACATACCGATTGACAAAGGGAATTACGTATGTTGTCATAACGGTTCGACCGATAAAGATCTTCGTAGAATATGTAGGAGCCAATATGGGCATCCAGGTTCCGCTATTGGTTATTGACCGGAGAGGTGTCTGGGTCATGTCTACATAGTTCTCGAACCCATAGGGTCCGCACGCTTAACGTTCGATGACGATATAGTATTATATGAGTTATGTGATTTGGTGACCGAATGTTGTTCGGAGTCCCGGATGAGATCACAGACATGACGAGGAGTCTCGAAATGGTCGAGAGGTAAAGATTGATATATAGGATGATGATATTCGGACTCCGGAAGTGTTTCGGGGGGTACCGGGTACTTATCGGGTCACCGGAAGGGGTTCCGGGCACCCCCGGCAAAGTTATGAGCCTTATGGGCCAAGAGAGGGAACACACCAGCCCACAAGGGGCTGGTGCGCCCCCATAGCATGCCGGCCTATGAGGAGGAGAAGGAAAGAGGGGAGGGAAAGGAAAGTGTGGAGTAGGACTCCCACTTCCTTCCCTCCCCCCCCCCCCCTCTTTCCTTCCCCCTTCTTCATACAAGGAAAGGGGGGCGCAGGAGGGCAGGAGCCCTAGGGTCGGCGGCCAGCCCCTTGGGGCGCACCCTGGCTGCCCTAGGCTGCCTCCTCTCCCCTCCCACCTATATATACATGGGGAGGGGGCGCCACACAAGGACACAACATTGTCTTAGCCGTGTGCGGCACCCCCGTCCACAATTTTCTCCCTCAGTCATATTTTCGTAGTGCTTAGGCGAAGCCCTGCAGAGATCACATCACCATCACCGTCACCACACCATCGTGCTGCTGGAACTCATCTACTACTTCACCCATCTTGCTGGATCAAGAAGGCGAGGACGTCGCTGAGCTGAACGTGTGCAGAACGCGGAGGTGCCGTGCGTTCGGTACTAGATCGGTTGGAGCGCGAAGAAAGTTCGACTACATCAACCGCGTTGTGAAACGCTTACGCTTAAAGTCTATGAGGGTATGTAGACACACTATCCCCCTCGTTGCTATGCATCTCCATGGATAGATCATTGCGTGTGCGTAGAATTTTTTTTGTTTTCATGCAACGTTTCCCAACAGCGCCAGCCCCTCTGTGGACTAGTGTGTGCCCCCCCCCCCCCCCCCCCCCCCCCCCCGTGGCCCATTAGGCCCATAGACCTCCCGGGGCCTCCCGAAACCCCTTCCAGTGATCCAATGACTACCCGGTGCACTCTGAAACTATTCCGGTGTCCGAATATCATCGTCCTATATATCAATCTTTACCTCTCGACTATTTTGAGACTCCTCGTCATGTCTGTGATCTCATCCGGGACTCCAAACAACATTCGGTCACCAAATCATATAACTCATATAACACTATATCGTCAATGAATGTTAAGCGTGCGGACCCTACGGGTTCGAGAACTATGTATACATGACCGAGACACCTCTCCAGTCAATAACCAATAGCGGAACCTGGATGCCCATATTGGCTCCTACATATTCTACAAAGATCTTTATCGGTCGAACCGTTATGACAACATACGTAATTCCCTTTGTCCATCGGTATGTTACTTGCCCGAGAATTCGATCGTCGGTATCTCTATACCTAGTTTAATCTCGTTACCGGCAAGTCTCTTTACTTGTTCTGTAATACATCATCTCGTAACTAACTCCTTCGTCATTTGCTTGCAAGCTTATGATGTGTATTACCGAGAGGGCCTAGAGATACCTCTCCGATACTCGGAGTGACAAATCCTAATCTCGATCTATGCCAACTTAACAAACACCTTCGGAGATACCTGTAGAGCATCTTTATGATCACCCAGTTATGTTGTGACGTTTGATACCACACAAGGTATTCCTCCGGTATCCGGGAGTTGCATAATCTCATAGTCGAAGGAATATGTATTTGACATGAAGAAAGCAATAGCAATAAACTGAATGATCATTATGCTAAGCTAACGGATGGGTCTTGTCCATCACATCATTCTCCTAATGATGAGATCCCGTTATCAAATGACAACACATGTCTATGGTTAGGAAACCTTAACCATCTTTGATCAACGAGCTAGTCTAGTAGAGGCTTACTAGGGACACGGTATTTGTTTATGTATTCACACATGTATTTAAGTTTCCGATCAATACAATTCTAGCATGAATAATAAACCTTTATAATGAATAAGGAAATATAAAATAACAACTTTATTATTGCCTCTAGGGCATATTTCCTTCAACAGCTACCTCATCAAGTTCTACTTTCCTCCTACTCACTTCTTTCGAGAGAAACTCCTTCTCTAGAAAGGACCCATTCTTAGCAACAAAGATTTTGCCTTCGGATCTGTGGTAGAAGGTATACCCAATAGTTTCTTTCGGGTATCCTATGAAGACGCACTTCTCCGCTTTGGGTTCGAGCTTATCAGGATGAAGCCTTTTGACATAAGCGTCGCATCCCCAAACTTTAAGAAACGGCAGCTTAGGTTTCTTGCCAAACCACAGTTCATACGGTGTCGTCTCAACGGATTTAGACGGTGCCCTATTTAACGTGAATGTGGCTGTCTCCAATGCATAACCAGAAAACGATAGTGGTAAATCGGTAACAGACATCATAGAATGCATCATATCTAATAAAGTACGGTTACGATGTTCGGACACCCCATTACGCTATGGTGTTCCAGGTGGCGTGAGTTGTGAAACTATTCCACATTTTTTTAAATGAAGGCCAAACTCGTAACTCAAATATTCGCCTCCGTGATCAGATCGTAGAAACTTTATTTTCTTGTTACGATGATTCTCCACTTCACTCTGAAATCCTTTGAACTTTTCAAATGTTTCAGACTTGTGTTTCATTAAATAGATATACCCATACCAACTCAAATCATCTGTGAAGGTCAGAAAATAACGATACCCACCGCGTGCTTCAACACTCATCAGACCGCATACATCGGTATGTATTATTTCCAATAAGTCATTAGCTCGCTCCATTGCTCCGGAGAACGGAATTTTAGTCATCTTGCCCATGAGGCATGGTTCGCAAGTATCAAATGATTCATAATCAAGTGACTCCAAAAGTCCATCTGCATGGAGTTTTTTCATGCGCTTTACACCAATATGACCTAAACGGCAGTGCCACAAGTATGTTGCACTATCATTATCAACTTTGCATCTTTTGGCATCAATATTATGAATACGTGTATCACTACGATCGAGATTCAATAAATCATTTACATTGGGTGTATGACCATAGAAGGTTTTATTCATGTAAACAGAACAACAATTATTCTCTGACTTAAATGAATAACCGTATTGCAATAAACACGATCTAATCTTGTTCATGCTCAACGCAAACACCAAATAACATTTATTTAGGCTCAACACTAATCCCGAAGGTAGAGGTAGTGTGTGATGGTGATCGTATCAACCTTGGAATCACTTCCAACACACATCGTCACCTCGCCCTTAACTAGTCTATGTTTATTCTGTAACTCCTGTTTTGAGTTACTAATCTTAGCAACTGAACCAGTATCAAATACCCAGGGGCTACTACGAATACTAGTAAGGTACACATCAATAACATGTATATCAAATATACCTTTGTTCACTTTGCCATCCTTCTTATCCGCCAAGTATTTGGGGCAGTTCCGCTTCTAGTGACCATTCCCTTTGCAGTAGAAGCACTCAGTTTCAGGCTTAGGTCCAGCTTTGGGCTTCTTCACGGGAGTGGCAACTTCCTTGCCATTCTTCTTGAAGTTCCCTTTCTTTCCCTTGCCCTTTTTTCTTGAAACTAGTGGTCTTGTTAACCATCAACACTTGATGCTCTTTCTTGATTTCTACCGTCGCTGATTTCAGCATCGTGAAGAGCTCGGGAATCATTTTCGTCATTCCTAGCATATTATAGTTCATCACGAAGTTCTAGTAGCTTGGTGATAGTGACTAGAGAACTCTATCAATCACTATCTTATCTAGAAGATTAACTCCCACTTGATTCAAGCGATTGTAGTACCCAGACATTCTGAGCACATGCTCACTAGCTGAGCTATTCTCCTCCATCTTGTAGGCAAAGTACTTGTCGGAGGTCTCATACCTCTCGACATGGGCATGAGTCTGAAATACCAATTTCAGCTCTTGGAACATCTCATATGCTCCGTGGCGTTCAAAACGTTTTTGAAGTCTCGGTTCTAAGCCGTAAAGCATGGCGCACTAAACTATTAAGTAGTCATCATATCGAGCTTGCTAAACGTTCATAACGTCTGCATCTGCTCCTGCAATAGATCTGTCACATAGCGGTGCATCAAGGACATAATTGTTCTGTGCAGCAATGAGGATAATCCTCAGATCATGGACCCAGTCCGTATTATTGCTACCATTATCTTTCAACTTAGTTTTCTCTAGGAACATATAAAATATAGGGGAGTTATATCGCGAGCTATTGATCTACAACATAGATATGCAAAAACTATTAAGACTAAGTTCATGATAAATTAAGTTCAATTAATCAAATTACTAATGAACTCCCACTTAAATCAACATCCCTCAAGTTGTCTAAGTGATACATGATCCAAATCAACTAAACCATGTCCTATCATCACGTGAGATGGAGTAGTCTTCAATGGTGAACATCTCCATGTTGATCATATCTACTATATGACTCATGTTCGACCTTTCGGTCTCCAGTGTTCCGAGACCATGTATGTACATGCTAGGCTCGTCAAGTTTAACCCAAGTATTCCGCATGTGTAAATCTGGCTTACACCCGTTGTATGTGAATGTAGAGTCTATCACACCCGATCATCACGTGGTGCTTTGAAACGACGAAATTTGCCAACGGTGCATACTCAGAGAGAACACTTTTATCTTGAAATTTAGTGAAGGGATCATCTTATAATGCAACCGCCGTTCTAAGCAAAATAAGATGCATAAAGGATAAACATCACATGCAATCAAAATATGTGACATGATATGGCCATCATCATCTTGTGCTTTTGATCTCCATCTCCAAAGCATCGTCATGATCTCCATCGTCACCGGCTCGACACCTTGATCTCCATCGTTGCGTCGGGGTCGTCTCGCCAACTATTGCTTCTACAACTATTGCTAACGCATAGCGATAAAGTAAAGCAATTACATGGCGTTTGCATTTTATACAATAAAGAGACAACCATAAGGCTCCTGCCGGTTGCCAATAAATTACAAAACATGATCATCTCATACAACAACGTATATCACATCACATCTTGACCATATCACATCACAACATGCCCTGCAAAAACAAGTTAGACGTCCTCTACTTTGTTGTTGAAAGTTTTACGTGGCTGCTATGGGCTTCTAGCAAGAACCGTTCTTACCTACGGCAAAAACCACAATGGTGATTTATCAAGTTTGCTGTTTTAACCTTCTTCAAGGACCGGCCGTAGTCAAATTCGATTCAACTAAAGTAGGAGAAACAGACACCCGCCAGCCACCTTTATGCAAAACAAGTTGCATGTCAGTCGGTGGAACCGGTCTCATGTGCGTGGACATGTAAGGTTGGTCCGGGCCGCTTCATCCCACAATGCCGCCGAATCAAAATAAGACGTTGGTGGTAAGCAGTATGAACATCACCGCCCACAACTTCTTTGTGTTCTACTCGTGCATATCATCGACGCATAGACCTGGCTCTTGATGCCACTGTTGGGAAACGTTGCATGGAAAACAAAAAAAAGTTCTATGCACACGCAAGATATATTAAGGAGATGCATAGCAACGAGAGGGGAGAGTGTGTCTACGTACCCTCGTAGACCGTAAGCGGAAGCGTTTAGTAACGCGGTTGATGTAGTCGAACTTCTTCGCGATCCAACCGATCGAGTACCGAACGTACGGCACCTCCGCGTTCAGCACACGTTCAGCTCGGTGACGTCCATGCCTTCTTGATCCAGCAAGACGGCGAGGTAGTGGATGAGTTCCGGTAGCACAACGGTGTGGTGACGGTGATGGTGGCGTCATCTTCGCAGGGCTTCGCCTAAGCACTACGAAAATATGACCGAGTGTGTAAACGGTGGAGGGGGCACCACACACGGCTAAGACAATGTTGTCCTTTGTGTGGCGCCCCCTCCCACATATATATAGGTGAGGGGGAGATAGAAGGCAGCCAGGCGCACCACATAGGTGGCCGGCCAGCCCTAGGGCTCCTGCCCTGGCCTGCGCCCCCCCCCCCCCCCCCTGCCATAATTCCCCTAAGGGGGAAGGAAAGAGGAGGAGAGGGAAGGAAGGAGGAGGCCTACTCCCCTCTTTCCTTCTCTCCCCTAGGGCCGGCTGCCATAGAGGGGTGCACCAGCCCCTTGTGGGCTGGTGTGCTCCCTTCTCTTGGCCCATATGGCCCATAGACCTCCCGGGGCTTGCCGGAACCCCTTCCGGTGACCCGATGACTACCCGGTACGCCCCGAAACTCTTTCGGTGTCCAAATAGTATCGTCCAATATATCAATCTTTACCTCTCGACCATTTCGAGACTCCTCGTCATGTCCGTGATCTCATCCGGGCCTCCGAACAACATTCGGTCACCAAATCATATAACTCATATACCACTATATCGTCAACGAACGTTAAGCGTGCGGACCCTACGGGTCCGAGAACTATGTATACATGACCGAGACACCTCTCCGGTCAATAACCAATAGCGGAACCTGGATGCTCATATTGGCTCCTACATATTCTACGAAGATCTTTATCGGTCGAACCGTTATGACAACATACGTAATTCCCTTTGTCCATCGGTATGTTACTTGCCCGAGATTCGATCGTCGGTATCTTCATACGTAGTTCAATCTCGTTACCGGCAAGTCTCTTTACTCATTCCGTAATACATCATCTCGTAACTAACTCCTTAGTCATTTGCTTGCAAGCTTATGATGTGTATTACCGAGAGAGCCCAGAGATACCTCTCCGATACTCGGAGTGACAAATCCTAATCTCGATCTATGCCAACTCAACAAACACCTTCGGAGATACCTGTAGAGCATCTTTATGATCACCCAGTTACGTTGTGACGTTTGATAGCACACAAGGTATTCCTCCGGTATCCGGGAGTTGCATAATCTCATAGTCGAAGGAATATGTATTTGTCATGAAGAAAGCAATAGCAGTAAACTGAACGATCAATATACTAAGCTAACGGATGGGTCTTGTCCATCAAATCATTCTCCTAATGATATGATCCCGTTATCAAATGGCAACACATGTCTATGGTTAGGAAACCTTAACCATCTTTGATCAATGAGCTAGTCTAGTAGAGGCTTACTAGGGACACGGTATTTGTTTATGTATTCACACATGTATTTAAGTTTCCGATCAATACAATTCTAGCATGAATAATAAACCTTTATCATGAATAACAAAATATAAAATAACAACTTTATTATTGCCTCTAGGGCATATTTTCTTCATTTACGACATTTGGAAAATTATCATTTCACCCGGTAGGATGTGCTTTCAGGTGAAACTTTTGTTTAACCTGACTTTGAGGGGCATGCTAGCTGCGGAGAGATATTCCCCGTGAACTAGAAAATGTTAATGGGAAATGCGTATATGTGAGATGAAGTGTCAGAAAAAGGTTAATTTTTCGCAATTATCTAATTTAGTCTAATATACAAAATTACTCTTTAGTTTTACCCCTATGTACACCATTTTTCCTTGTACTACTTTCTCCTCTATCAATGAAAATATGTAGCTCTCATGCTATGTTAAAAGAAAAACTATGTTCCACCAGCAATATTTTCTTGCACATCCATAAGTTGATTGCATTGAACATACGAAGGTTCGTAAGTCAAATCGAATGTTGGTTCAAACTTCATTTTCTTATTTTATGGTTACATCCCCATAGACCATATGTTGTATTTCCTGGGACCAGGACAAGAGCAATGAGGACACGACGACGAAGTGGTGTTGTCAGCATACAAGAAACTTGGCAACATACGTTCATACGCAGCAAACAAACAAACAACATATGCATGCATGCATGCATGTGGGTGCGGCCCTGCAAACCTATACACATACGTATAAATCGTCTCTAACCGTTCATGGATGGACAGTAGACTTTTGCGGTACAGTGAGGGATATCCCAGACTGCGCACCACCGCCGCCAGCAAAACGAAATCAGTTCTGGTTCGCACACGCGGCTAGAAGCTTGTCCGGTTGGGCTGAATGTACAGTATACATGACATGGTGTGCAATCAAGAGGGTCAGAAGGCGCCACGCCGCTACACTACATAGTAGTATGAATTTAGGGGATTGCAGTCTTATTAGAATTTTTTCATGTGGCAAGTACTTCTTTCATCTCAAAATAAGTGTCACTGATTTAGTATGAAGTTATGTGTGGCGCTTCGACGCAAAGATGTTCTTTCTGAGAACAAATTGTAAAAGGCGAAGATCGAGCTCAGGCCCCATTGATCGCCACAATCCGGCACAGAAATTCTTCATAAAATCGCTCAACCGTAACAAGGACGAAAAGTTAAGGAGGTTTGTCAACAGGATTTCAATGGGAAAAGCACCACACGACGCACGGAGGATAACAGCAAGAAAAGGACCCCGTGGATGGATGGATCAGCTGCCGGCTCGCGAAAGGCACGGCACGGGCTACGGGCAGGGGCAGGGGCTACAGCTACAAAGGCGAAGTGTGAAACGAAACGAAACTTAGACCGTGGCGTGGCCGCAGCGCCGCGCTGCACGTGTCCACGCTTTTCACTTGACTAGTAAATGCGCACGTGCAACGCACGTTAATATTTAGGCAATATATTAATTATACATAGATATTAGGTATGCTATTATTTGTGTGTTAATTCTGTGATTAGTATAATATTTGGTATGATATTAATTGCACGTTAAACACGTTGAACGCTCGCCATTGGAGCAGTCTAGGTCGTTGGATTGACTTACTTTGATGGCCGAAATCAGTTGGATTTGCCCCTTTGGGTCTTTTTATATTGGTATAGATTCAAGCCCGAAAGCGGCCGACCGATCGGTCTGCCACCGAGCGCCGCGAATGCTCCTGAGCGCGCGCGAGGGAGCCACGTCCGTCTTGCCACGGACCCGCACGGTCGCTTCTCTCGAACGATCAGGTTATGTGAGTGCGTGCGTGGTCGTGGAGTCAGTAGTGACTGTGGTGCGGACGCAGCTTATCTGAGCTCCAGCTCAAATGAGCTTGGATGGACCGTACAATCCAAAAAAAATTAAGAAAAAATGAAATTATTTTTCAATAAATTGAGAAAAATTTCACATGCATACAAAATTCCGTGAAGGAATTACAATGATGGACGCATGGGAAAGAAAATTGATGCTAAAGAAAAAGACTGTTTTTGGAAACATTTTTTATTTTCTAGAACGGAGGCATCTACCCGGCCTTAAACTAAGGCACATAAAAGTTTGTGTAACACAAGTCTAAGAGGAGTACAAAACAAAGTAAAAGAAGAATTTTGGAGCATTGATTTTGGTTTTTTCTCATGCCTCCATGAATGTGATTCCACCATGAAAATTTGCACGTATGTGAAAAATTTCTCAATGTTTGTTGCACAATTTTTTTAGTATTTTTTGAATTTTCTTTCAATCATTTCAGATTTTACAATTCATTGAGCTCATTTGAGCTTGAGCTGAGAAGAGCACTTTCAGTATGATGGACCACCCACTTATTACCGGTGTCAGTGATGTCTCTGGTTCGATCAGCATGTGTCCTTATGACCTGACCACTACGATATCAGTTTGCGGTTGCTGTGTTGGGCTTAGGCGTGTTGTGAGGTCTATTTGATTAGGAGAACGGCTTACTTATTAGATTTCCATTTTATTTTATTTTTCTTTCTTGTATAGCTCTAAAAAAAGTACTCTACTAAACCCGAAGCATTTGGTCCGTAACCAGTGGTGCAGCACATGGGTGCTTCATGTGGTTGATGGTTTTAGTAACCTAAAACCAATGATTTGGATAACATAGGTGAAAGTTGTAAGTCCTATTCCAACAATACTCCACGTTTCACAATTCTCCTTGCTCTTGAGATTTTGTTTAAGGTACCTAGGCATCTCATGTAGTCCAAACCATTGTCGTTATCTGTGTGTCTAATTTCCGTCTGCCTTGGTGTGTGTATTGTGTTATGAAATGAAATGAAACGAAGTTAGTTGGGATGATGCTTCACTGATTGAAAAAAAGCTTCCTCAAGTAAATGCTAACTTTGTGGCATTGACTCATCTCGAGATTTTTGTGTATCATGGGAGTAAATTCGAGTGCTCTATTTCTTGTTGGTGTTAACATCCTAGGGCACCTACGTATATCCTCTGTTTCTTAGAGTGAGCCTTATTGATGCATTTTGATGTTACTAGGCATTCTCCAGAGTGTGCTCCACTTCTTACCAGTGCCAGCATCCTCGATCTAGACATTCATAGCATCATAATTAATCACCTTTGATTCGATCGGAATGTGTCATTCTTAACTGACCACTCCGATGCTACTTGTTGCTAGTTTCGGAGTTGCTATGTTGGGCTTAGGCATGTTGTGATCATGTGTGAAATCTAAGTGGTTAAGGGAACAACTTACTTATTAGATTTTTTTTATTTGCTTTTATTCTTCCTTTTGTAATGTAGCACTGAAAAAGGTACTGTCCCCAAAGCATTTGGTTCGTGACTAGCGATGCAACATGTGGGTGCTTCATCTAGTCGATGCTAAGTGCCTTAGTAAATCTTACTTGTGTCACCATGAGCTAGGGTACCTAGGCATCTCATGTAGTTCAAACTATTATTTTCATCCATGTGTCTAATTTCCGGGTGTCTTGGTGTGTATATTTTGTTATAAAATTAAACAAAATTAGTTGGGAAGATGGTTTAGTTATTGCATAAAAGCTTCTTTGAGTAAATGCTAACTTTATAGCATTGGTTCACCTCAAGAATCAAGATTTTTGTGCTTCATGGAGTAAATTTGACTGCTATGTTTCTTATTGTTGTTAACATCCTAGGGCACCTATTTATCACCCATGATAGGGGGACTAGTCGTTCTATGTCCATTTTGATGTTACTAGGCATCCTAAGGAGTTTGCCCACTTCTTAGTGGTGTTAACGTCCTCGTTCTAGTGGTTCATAGCACCATAACCACCTCTGATTCGACCAGAGTTTGTCGTTTTTACGTCACCACTTTGATGCTACTCGTTGCCAGTTCACGGTTGTGTAGGTGATGTCTAAAGTCCAACCGATTAGGGGAATTCCTTACTGATCAGTTCTCCTTTTCATTTTTTGATATTATTGCTCTATATAAGGTACCTTGCAGAGATTTTGGTTTGTTGCCAGCGATGCAACACGTGGGTGCTTCATGGAGCCGATGCCGAGTGACTTACATCTTGCAAGTGTCAGCATCCTAGGGTTTTTTCTTGTGAAAAAAAATATTATATTACTCATCCATCAAAATTACAATCCAAGCAACACAACTCTTATACATCATCATGCCAGATCAGAGTTGGCAACTGTGTGAGCTAACAAACATGCGTAATTCGTCATAAAGCGACTTACAGAAATTTGACAATGCCTAAAAGGAGTGATACAAAAATTGTCTACTAGTCATCTTACTTGTGTCAACATCCTACATGTGGGTGCTTCATGGAGTCTATGGTAAGTATTGAATTCATGCTCCAACCAACTCATCCAAAAGTCTGAACTAATGGAGAGAGGCGGGCAATATATTTCAACACTCCCCCTCATGTCTAGGCTTATTTAGTCCTTAGACGTGGGATCGATGTAGGTCGCATAATTCTTTTTTTAATACTGTTTTGGCAGGGTCTTGAACTCAAAACATCTTGGCTCTGATACCATATTGAATTCATGCTCCAGTCAACTCATCCAAAAGACCAAACTGATGGAGAGAGACGGTAATATATTTCAACAGTAAGTACCCTACTATATCATTTCACCTATGTCCACATCCTAGGGTTACCGATAGGCATCTCATCTAATTCAAACTATTGTTGTCACCGTCCTTTCCTGGTGTTACAGGGGCTAATTTCATTTTCTTTTCGTGTGTGTTGCGTTAGAGAATGAAATCAAGTTAGTTGGGATGATGGTTATCCGATTACAGAAAATCTTCCTCAAGTAATGCTAACTTTCTAGCGTTGGTTCACCTTAAAAAAAGTGTTTCATGGAGTAAATTCGAGTGATCTGTTTCTTTTTAGAGTTAACATCCTAGGGCACCTATGTATCACTTTTGATTAAGAGAGTGGTCCTTCTCTGTGCATCTTTGATGTTGCTAGGCATCCTAGGGTATGTGCTCCGCTTCTTACCAATGTCAACAACCTCTGTCTAGTAGTTCATAGCAGCATAACCACCTTTTCATTCGATCGGAGTGTGTCGTTCTTAAGTGACCACTTTGATGATACTCATTGACAGTTTGGGGTTTCTAACTTATTGTTGTGTAAAATCCGATTGATTAGGGGAATAGCTTATTAGATTTCCTTTTGTTTTTTTATATTGTTACACTATATAAGGTAGACGTCGTCAATTTTAGTTTGTGACCAACTATTCAAAACATGGGTGCTTTATGGAGTCGATGGCAAGTGTCTTACATCTTACATGTGTCATCATCTGGGTTAGTTAGGCATGTCCTCTAATTCAAACTATTATTGTCATCCATCCTTTCTCGTATTGCAAGCACTAATTCTCATTTGTATTATATTATGTGTATTGTTTTACGGAATGAAATAAAGTTAGTTGGGACAATGTTTTACC
Source organism: Thinopyrum elongatum (assembly GCA_011799875.1). Lineage (NCBI taxonomy): Eukaryota > Viridiplantae > Streptophyta > Magnoliopsida > Poales > Poaceae > Thinopyrum > Thinopyrum elongatum. Next base: position 340,034,286 of record CM022301.1, read on the forward strand.
GATTAGAAAAAAGCTTCCACGAGTAAATGTTAACTTTGTAGCACACTGGTTCACCACCAACTGTTATTTATTTTTTTGTCCTTGATCGAGTAAGTATGAGGGCTCTGTTTCTTATTAGTGTCCACATCCTATGGCACATCTGATTCGGAAAGTAGTGCATTTTTTTTATAAAGGGCGTTTTTATTTATTATGATTCTGAAAGTAGTGCCTACCCATGCATTTTGATATTACTAGGAATTGATTCATCTTTGTCAGGTCGTATGTATAAAATTCCGCTGTCAAATGCAGTAGTTAGGAGAATGGTGTACTGATTATAGAAAATACTCACCAATATAGCTCTGTAAAAAGTGCCCTCGAGCAAAACTTGTAACTATGTAGCATTTGGCCGCGACCAACGGTTCACGCACAGGGAAGTACGACTGCACCACTTTTGTATTGTGTTACATCCTAGGGTTCCCTCTCCTTTGATTTGTACAATTCTCATCCATGTATTTCGACATTAATCAGCATCGGTTTTTGTTTGTCATGTTGTGTATATCGTGTTCTACCGAGTGAAACATAGTTAGGACAATGGCTTCCATATATATAATTTTCTGCTATTGTAGCTTTTGGAGATGTTCTTCGATTTTTTTTATTATATTACGAAGTAGTTGGTGTGTAGCCAACAGTTCAAGATTGTTGTGCTTCAGGGAGTAAATAACGAAATAATGAAGGCAAATTTTAAAATCTCCCTTTGACGCCCTTTTTTTACATGTGAGGTAAGAAGGTAAGATCGTTAACTAGACCACTAATTAATAAGATCAATATCTTAGATCTATTAGATACTCTTACCTCTCATGTGAAAAGAGAAGGTAAGAGGGACCATGTTAACACTGCTCAATAATGAATGATGCACTTCTTAATAATGTGAATCTCTTAGGATATCCATCACCACTAATTCAGAATATCCTTATGTTCGTCCGTTTTGATATTACCTGGTGTTGATTCGAGTTTGTCGTGGTGTGCGCATTGTGTTAATGGTTCACCTGTTATAGAAAAGTTTTCTATTATCTCGGGATATGTACCCTCGATTAAGAACTTGCCCGTTATCAACAAAAAGAACAGTAACTTAGAGCATCTCCAACAGCCTTTGTATATTTGCACTCACTTGCTATTTTACAAATCTTGGCAAAAAAACCTTCTCCAGCAGCCTTTGTATAAATGGTCCCCCACCAATTTTTTTTACAAAGCTTGCTATATTTGCACCCACACTTTGCATATTTGCCAAGCCAAAAGCCACTTTGTAAATTTTTAGCAAGCCTCCTAAAGCCTCACTTTGTTTCAATGACAGGTGGGTCCATGTACTAGTGTGTGCGTGTGTGTGCACGTGTGTACGTGTACGTGTTTTTTTGTGTACGTGTACGCGTGTGTGCTGCATGTGTATGTGTGTGTGTGTGTGCGCGTGTGTACGTCTGTGTGTACGTGCGTGTGCTGCATGTGTACGTGTGTGTGTGCGTGTGTGTGCTGCATGTGTACATGTGTGTGTGCTGCATGTGTGTACAGTGTACGCGTGTGTGTGCTGCATGTGTGTAAGTGTACGGGTGTGTGCATGTGTACGTGTACGCGAGTTGTGCTAGTATACATATACATGTACGTATGTTAGTGTGCAATGTGTCTATGACAAACTGTCCCTACATGTTATTGTGTGTTTTGTGCAAATATAGCAATCCAATATACAAAGGCTACCAAAGCAAAAAACATGTTGGCTTTGTAAACCTTCTCTCTCCTTTTGCTATAACAAGTTTTTAGCAATCCAATATACAAAGGCTATTGGAGATGCTCTTACTCCTATCTATCTACCAGTTGATTTACAACAGGCGGTTCGAAGAAGATATGCTTCACAAACAGCGCTCCACTTTTTCTCGAGAACTTGTCAGAAGCGCTGGCTTTTGTCATTAGAAAGGAATGTGAATTGTTGTTAATGTTGTTATCGGCCCAGGTTACCTGTATATATATCCATTCCTTTTGGGTCAGACTACTGTTATCATCTGTCTTTCCATTTCATTTCCACTCTTGCCTCTGTGCACCGGTCTCTCGATTTGCCGTACAAATAAAAGGTGTCGCTGTTTTTCGATCGTTAGACAATTGGGATGGCTAGACATTCGAATATACGACAAGTACATAGCACCCCACAGGATTAGCGCAATATTACACTACCTTGAGAAGAATAAAATCCCGCGGCAAGGAAAGCTATCTTGAAGAGAAAACATTGCATGCCAAAGTGAAGTGAAGTCATCGGAAGTAGCTTCTTACTCAAAACCGGAGAAATCGGTTGTAGCTCTAGTCTCATGACCGATTTAGCAGGCTTAGACCACACGCTGCTTGCATCTTAAATCTGAAGCCATGAGCCGAAGAGGAAACTCGTGCCGAGAGCCCGTCCGAGACGACGGGAGCAACCAGAAAAGGTTACTGGGATCGCGAAGCAAACTTGGACTTGTTAGGAGTCGGTGCGGATCGGCATCGGCATGGATGGCACTGGCAGTTGCTTGCATGGCCCTAACAGCTGACGCTTGTCCCCATGCAGAAGAGTTAATAAACAAACTCGTTTGCTGCCTATTTTTCGCATTGTTGATCCTGTCCTGTCCCTGCTCCTAGTGGACTTTTCGTAGACGCATTGGCACCAAACAAGTGATGCTTTTTGTCACGGCTATACATGGGGTCAAGTGAACTAGTAAGCTGGAGATCGGTGACATGTGCCTGAATTTTTCCGTTCTCGTTCCGCCTGGTCCTTGTAGCCTTGCCTGAAATCCTCTTGCTCTGGTGTTTCGGTTGCGCACGAGAGAACACCGGAGTGCTATCATCCAGGCTCTAGATGCCTTGAGCCCGAACACTCCACGCAATCTTAAACAGCCACAATGGGAGGAACGCATCGCGCACACGCATACAGGCGTGTTCGTCCTACTCCTACCACCACCACAGTCCAGTACACATCCAGGCATATACCCACCGAAGACCCTACCAATCTCGCGGCATTGAAGCCCCGGACCGGACGACGCTACGACTCCACAGTGGCCAGCGCCCACACTCTTGCATTGCATGGACCGTCATCAAGCGCGGGAGGGATCATCATGCACCGGCGCACAGGGAGTCCACCTCCGGAACCGGGACACCTCACTTGCCACCCCGGCTTCCCTTTCGACCGCCTTGAATGCCCGTCCCTCTCAGGCCCCGTCGGGGCGCCACGTGGGCGCCCTCGACGGCGACGTTCGTGGACCATGCCGACACCGCCGCGTAGCTCTCAGGGTTTCACGGCGGCCGGGACCGGAGCCCGGCGAGGGCGCGCGCGGTGAGGTTGCGTGCCGGAGACCGCCGCTGGCTCCCTCGGGAGGCTTCACTAAATGCGGCATTGATGGCCGCGGCACGGCCAGCCGCTGGGATCACGCCCCAATTATTGTTGATCAAGAATCTGCCTGTACGACCACCCTCTGCAACGTGCGTGCGTACCAGACTGAGCTTCTGCTTCCAGATACGTACTACAACAGCGAGCGAGCAGAGCACCTCTCAGCTTCAAGCATTGATTCGCCGGCGGCGAAAGAGCGCTGCTCAATGACGCCGCCGCCGCCGCCGCACGCCGTGGTCGCCTAGGTGAAACGTACGGGTCGGACAAGGAAGCGCGAAGAGACGTTTACCTGTGGAGACCAGTGCCTAGCTTGCAGTGGTAGGCCATCAATGGGAAGAAAACCAGGCCAGGGTCTTCCACTTGGGAGAGAACTGCTACCTCCATGTGCAATGAATGAACGCCATCGGCTGATGATGCAAGGTTAACTGTGAACTGGAACCACGAGGATGGGCTTAACTGTGACGGACTGCAATTATTGACAGGGCAGTGAGCTTTTTTACACAAATTGAAGCTGTATGTGTGGACGTCAGCTCCATCAGAAGCAGGCTCCGTCCGGTATGTGTGGTGGCACCCGGGAACTGATGGTGCTGCTTTACTGCTTCTAAAAAGCTCGGCTACAACAACATGGCACGTCGATGGATTTACCGGCAAAAGGCGATACGAGTCGATGAACTCAGTCAGGGTCACCCCAGTGTAGTTTCCTCACACATGCTGACATGCGGCTCATCTTCCTGACGAGAGTGATCCCTGCAGGAAGTCGTAGAGCTCCTCCGCAACTGCCAAGGGGTATTCTTCCTGCGGCAGAAGCGCGCCCGGGACCTCCACGAATTTGGTCACGCCCTTGGCGCCCTTGAGAGCCTCCATCTCGGCCTTGGACCTCTTGGGGGAATTCAGCGTCGACATCACTAAAACGGGGACATCTCCATCCAACTTGGCAAACAGCTGCAGGAACTCTTCCCTCGATTGGACAGGGTCGAGGAGGCCCGTCAAGAACGCGGCAGGGACGTATCGCGCGCCTTTCCTTTTGGTCAATTCGTAGCGGCTTTCTACGATTTCCGGTGTCACATTCTCAGGGTTGGCATACACATGGGACTTGTACTGGGACTGGATGGACTTTTCGTTGCTCACCAGAACATTGTACATCATCCACCCGATGGCTGGGGCCCTGAGGGTTCCTCGTAGCAGCCCGTACCTGTTATTAACAGGGTCAAAAAATACTTTAGTTCGGTCAGCTTGAATCTAATGCACTAGCAGGCCGGGTATCTGTAGAAAGAAAAATGGCTAATAGGGATGGTCATATCACGCAGTATTATCTACATCAGTATTCATTCTGTGTGATTTCAATGCATACTGCTTTAGGTCACACCTACAATTCTCCATCACAGGCTTCACTAATCAGTTATACATATATATCAACATTAGTTAAATGCGTGAGGCTACAAAATGAAAATCAGTACCACAGCACAGAAGTGACAATCTCCTTTCTCATAAAGCCATTAGACCAATTTGGAAAACGAAGTGCCTGCAAATGGTACTGTACTTTCCATGTGCAACGACATAGACAATTCCATAATGACAGCAAAGGCCAAACATAACTAATGAAATCACTGCATAAGGCAGAGAAAACAATTTGGAAAATGAAGCCATAAAACCAATTTGGAAAATGAGTGCCTGCAAATACTACTGTACTTTCTCTGTGCAACCACATAGACAATTCCATAATGACAAACAAGGCCAAACATAACTAATGAAATCACTGCATAAGGCAGACTCGTTCGTACACAAACATTTTCTCAATTGCACCCTAGCTGTGGGGCCTACACATCACCATGTTGCAACTGCCTACGATCGAAAAGATATGTATGCAAAACAGTGCTGCAACTAAATGCAGATCTGTACTAAACCACGTAGAAGATTTTACTAACAGTGCTGCAACTGAAAGATTTGTACTGAACCAACTAGCAGATTTACTGTTTGTTGAACGAGATGCTCCAACCCACCTAAAGGCATGTGATAGTACTACTGATAGGCATGAACACTACAGAATAAAAGGCAGGATGAGGTACACTTTGATACAGTATAATGATGATCAAAAGGGAGTATTTTCTCCTATAGTCCGGTTGCATCTAAGGACTATCAAGATCACCTTAATGTTTCCACACCTTCACAAACCTCGCGATTCTGCATATGTTTCATGCCTATCACATCTGCCTAGCACATTTTGTATATTCACCCTGACAATTGCCATACACAATGAACAACAAATATTGTGAGGAAAGGGTCAGGGAATATATCCATAACCCATAGGCATGAGGCTTGTAAATGGAGTGTCTACAGATTTTGTAGTCAAGACAGCACAGAAAAATGCAAACTGTTGCTGAAAAACTGGCAATGAAGTGCATTGGTAGTGGTGATCTTGGTATTATACTATTATCTTAAAATAAACTCAACAAAATGAGTGCCCTGCCTCCACCTGATTTGAGCATAAACAAAGTTGCACAGATGACAGAACACGGGAGTGCCTATAAAAGTATTCTCTGGCAAATATATGTAATACCATAAGAACTAATAAGCGCAAGTTTACTACCTTGTTTCCATATCAGAACCTCGGCCAAATACAATGGGAAGGGGTCCAGCCCAAGTAGGTGCAACAGCAGCAACCGCAGATGGTCTGATAAGGCCCTTCCCAGCTGCACGGATAGCTATGGTTGCTGCATGACCACCTCCAACAACTACCAGTTCACCATCTGAACATAGTGTAGACAGTGCAAGTGTACACCCACATCGTTAAGTCACTACTGAGATTCAAACAGAACAAAATTTTCAAAGTGATTGCCGTTACTGAATAATTGAAAATCGTACTGACAACAGCAGTCAATCTGACAAACATCGATCAACTAGAATTTGTTTTCTGCTTTCTGGCAAATGTTCTACTTGTTAACATTGACAAGAGAATATTCCCATGGTGGCTTTGGCTGTTCTGCTGAACTCTATAAGCTTCCTTCAACTACATTGCTACTCTACCCACGAAGTACTAACATACGATAATTATGTTCAGAACTGTAACCGTAAGATGCCCAGTATAAAGTGGCCAGCCAGCTTTCATGTACTAGCCAAGAAGAATGTAACCTGGAAACACTTTCTCTAGAATATTTCAGTTGGATATGAATGAGAACGTTGGGCAGGCATAATTTTGTGCATAGCACAAACATACTACTTCCGGGCTCTGGTTGAAACACTAAACAGTCTGAACCATACATATACTTTTCATAACAATGGTTACAATAAGCATATCCAGGTAAAGTAGTAAGCTACCAATGAAGGATAGAAGAATGAGTCATATTCGTGAACCAAATAACCGCAACGAAAGCAAAGTGTGTAGAATCAAGTACTAATTCCAAGGAAAATGCTTGCAATGACAGACTACCAGTTGACTGAGAGTAAAATCTGATTTACCTGCATCCGCCACAGGACTATTTGGTGAGTTCAGTAGTTGAACCAGAAAATTCTCCATCACATCAGCATTATAGTTCAGTGATGGCCTGTCTGAATAGCCCAGACCAGGCCAATCAACAATAGTAGCACGGTAGCTGAGTTCTCCTTTCCATGTCACAATATCTTTTGCGACCACCCTCCATTCCTCCACTGTGCTAACATCAGAAATCGTAGGGATCATAAGGATGTTCTTCACATTCTCAGCAGTCCCCTGCTCATGTTCCTCATAGTAAACGCTTACTGGTTTATCCTCAAATGTCCACTGCCACTTCCCAGTCTAGAAAAGCATACCAAATAATGTTACAGACAGATAATACCACAGAGACAAAATAAAGTTGCTCGTATGACCACAGTTAGCAATCCAGTGTTGAGATTATTTCCTCTTAAGTAGTCGATATTCAAGAAGGGCCTTAACTTTAACAAATGGATGCACAAACAATTGTACTAGCGGAATCTGTTGGAGTAAACATGGTATCACGAACTTCAGTAATATTTTGTGCATATTAGTACTAAGTGCAGCACAATGTGGCCCACTGTTTGTCTGCCATTGCCTAAGAGGGACACCATTGCCTTGCCTAAGAGGGACACCTTCCGATACTTGTGATCAACGCTACAAAGTAATGGTGGTATAGATGAGGATGTTAGTCACAGAATCAAAGCAGGGTGGATGAAGTGGTGGCAAGCATCTGGCATCCTCTGTGATAAGGTCCCACAAAAGCTCAAAGGTAAGTTCTATAGGACGGCTATCTTATATGGAGCAGAGTGTTGGCCTACTAAGAGACAACACATCCAACAAATGAGTGTCACCGAGATGTGCATCCTAAGGTGGATGTGTGGCCATACAATAAAGGGCAGGATTAGGAACGAGGGAATGCGTGATAAGGCAGGGGTGGCACCAATTGAAGAGAAGATTGTCCAACAGCGACTAAGATAGTTTGGACATATCCAACGGAGACCTGCAGAAGCACCAGTGAATAGTGGTATTCTAAAGAGTCACGAAAATACTAGGAGGGGTAGGGGGCGACCAGAGTTGGCACGGGAGGAGGTGGTAAGAAGAGACTTGCAGGACTGGAATGTAACCAGAGATTTGGCCCTTTATAGGACTGCAAGGAATTCAGCAATCCATGTACCAGAACCTTAATTTACATTCCTTCATTTTGTTTACATGTACTTGATCACTTCTTTTATGGGCTCTCATAGGTTTCTATTGGGTTTCATCTCTAGCTTAACCCAACTTTCTTGAGACAAAAGGCTGTTGTCATAGTACTAAGTTCAGCGCAACGTGGTTCACAGTTCAGATCTTCAAGGTCGTCAAGAAAAAACTTAGCAATTCTGTTTTGTTTGCCTCACAATTCATATTTCCTTTTTTCCTGTAAAGTCAATTCCTCGTGTCCCAACCTCTCATCATTGTTACTATGGGAGCAATATGACATCAACTTTGCTCTATCTTAGAGGACAAGCAAGTATATGCATAAACTCAGCCATACACGCCAATTAATGAAATCGGCATAGCAAAATCACTGCACTAGCAATCAAGTAGGTAGAACCAAAGATAGGGCCATGGTATGACACTGAATGTGAATAACACTAGAAAGAAAGTAAATGTGCCAGACCATTAGGGAACACTGAAACTAAACCAATTAAACGGACCAACTACTACTGGAAAAGCAGATGAAGGGGAGATAATAGAGGAAGCATCAGTGCATCCTCCTTTTTAAAGTGTTACCTAACGTTTTCAAACAGTTTGCACACAAAAAATGGCGATGTAGAGAGCGCATGTTTTATTTACATTTAAAATTGCGAGAACCAGCTGAATTGATTTGGAAGATATGAAATTGACAACTAGAGATAACATATACTGATGGTCAGCAAAGCACTTTTTTTTCCTTTCCATCCCTTTAAGCTGAGGTCGAATTGGTGTTGAAACTTTGCATGACTTTAGACACGGGAAGCAAGGAGGTAGTACAAAAACCTCATATGCATGTGAGAGGGGAGAGAGAGGACAGAGAACAGGCTTACGGGGTCCTGGATAATGTGAGCCAAAAAGGTTAAAGAATTCTGACCATGAAACACAACACCTCATATGCATGTGGATAACACCACACTACTGAAAATACTTCTTCCATTTCATACTGTAAGTAGTATAGACTCCAATTGTTTCACGTTGTAGTGATTCCACCTTGTCAAGAAAAATCTACAACAGTGTTTTGATAATTTGACCCAACAGTCATCAATCGATAGCGTCAACTTAGATTTGAGATTTTCTAGACTCCATTTGTTTCACGTTGCAGTAATTCCACCTTGTCAAGAAAAATCTACAACAGTGTTCTGACAATTTGACCCAACAGTCATCAACCAATAGCGTCAACATAGATTTGAGATTTTCTCTAGGGCTAAACACAGTGGCTGGCCAGAAAAATAGGACAAGGGGGGCCGAGTATTGTTAAACCTTGTTGGGGCGGGCCAATCCATCAAAAAACACCATTTTAGCAGAAAAAAATCACTGTTACTATTCATATTAGGCCTAAATTAGTGATGTTAGAGGGGAGGGGGGGGGGGGGGGGGGCAGGGGCCCTAGCTGGCAACCCCCCTGTCTCTGCCACTGGCTAAACATCTCGCACAAAGTTAAACTGATCATTGAATCCAATTATTAATCTCTGTGGCACCGCAAAAAAAAAAACTATGTGATAACAGTCTTGAAATAGCAATCAATAGGATGAAGTATAATTGGTTTTACCAGGAGGAAGGATATTGTGGTACAGGATATATATTGATTCAGTCTCTTACAGATGTGAACAGGTATCTGATCAATGATCACTAGATTCTCCCTCCCTCTCTCCACTTCGTAACTGAAGGGTTCAAGATAAGCTCCACGTAAAGTAGAACAGAAGACGGATCAAAATTCGACAACCACCCACGCATGCCACATATTTTTGAACAAATTAGGTATACCGCATATGGTGGGTGCCAACAACAGTGTACCGAATTCAACCCAAAAATTTGCTACTCCGTATATAGGAGTGTATAACACGAAATTTATGACATTTAGGTGGCACGTGAATTCTGCTGGGCATTGGTTTTTCTTTTCTTTTCAAGCAATAATATATGGAAGTTTCTTGCGACTGAAAACCTAACAAACAACTCGAGATCTAAATCCGCGTGGAATAAGTTCGCCAACCTCATTCGTGCTAAGACTCGCGGCCTAATTCAACGGATTCCCCAGCCACCCGATATACAACGATTCCGATGAGCCCAACTCCGGCAGCCAGACACAGCGGCGATTTATGTCGATACTTGTACTCGGCGACCAATTGTTCGGCGAACTCACCTTGGAGGGCGAGTACGCGGGCTTGGGGGCGGGAGGGGCGGCGACGCAGCGTACAGCGAAGCGCCTCGCCCGCCGGAGCGGAACCAGGCGGCTGGAGGCCGTGACGGCGGGGGCGAGGAAGGCGGCGGCGGCCGCCGCGGAGGGGCGCATGAGGGGAGTGGGAGTGGGAGCCGGAGGCGGGCCCGACGTGGGGAGTGGAGAGGAGGCGGACGACGTGGGCTGCGGTGGACTCTGGAGCTCGACGACTGGAGACTCGCCGTCGTTTTGTTTGCGCCATGTCTTTCCTCTATAGCTCTTCTTTTTTTTTAGCTCTTCTTTTTTTAACACCACTACTTAAATTCCTTATTTCAAACAACAATTTAAATTCCTTATTTCAAACAACAGTTTAAATTTCTTAGACCACTTACAGTTTAAGCGAATATATGTGTTCCAATTGATTTTTTTTGTTAGATTTGAAATCCTACAAAAAATTGGGACCTGTGCAGATTGACGAGATTAGCAGCGTGTTACGTGTAGAGTAACGGAGCTGGTGATAGGTCGGGGTCAGATTAACAAATTCGCCTCTGTCCAAGAATTTCCATGCCTCTCGTTCAACCACGTTTGTACCTGTAAAAAATTCCTTGTTGTGGTGGAAGCCATGCATTCACGTGGGCACTTCACATCTCCACATTTCAATTTGACGATTGAGCAGCGCTCCAGAACAAAACAAGCAAAAAGATCAGTTCAAAAAAAAAAAGATGAGCGTCCTGATCAGACTATCTTTGGGCCTGGCCCGTAATTACTTACTCTCTTGCATCTGATGGGTCCGGACCCCCTCGGCGTGTTGCAGAACTTATAGAAACAACAACAGCTTTTTGGAGAGTACAGCTCGTGCGGGCTGTATTCACACCTTTTGATGCGGAGGCAATTCTACAGATACCGTTATGCACTCGTCGGGTCTCGGATTTTTGGGCATGGAGCGAGGAGCCTCGTGGTTATTTTTCTATCAGCTCAACCTATCGTATGCTAGTCCGGACGAAGCTTAACAGAGAGGCATGGCTAGAGGGCCGCAATGGTACATCAAATGTAGAAGCAGAAGGTACCGAGTGGAAGTCGTTGTGGAAGCTGCAGGTCCCATCTAAACTCAGGGTGTTCTTGTGGCGATTGGCAAAGAGCTCTATCCCATCGGGTGCGGTTTTACATCGGCGAAACATGGCCACATCATTGTCATGCAGTTTATGTGGAGTTCATGATTCGTGGAGGCATGCGTTATTGGACTGCCCTATGTCTCGCAGTACGTGGGCGTTATCAATCGAATCCATTTTGGACCAGCTGAGTATCAACCAAAATGAGTGCGCCAAGGAGTAGATTTTTTCCATGGGCAAAGCATTATCGTCACAGGAGTTCGTCAGGTTTGTGACAACCCTATCTGTAACACCCCCAGTGGTTAGCTACAGTAATCCCCTTTTGATTATGCCAAGTCATCATGATCAACAGTGCTTAATCATCATTAGTAACTTATCCCTTTTCAAATTCAAATTCAAATGGAAATTCAAACTTAAAGTGAAAATAAAAAATTTCAAATGTCCAAACTAAAATGTTCATAATGTTGCAAATAAACACCAAGTAATTTTCACGTTGGAACCAACCTCTTTTGGATTCCCAAAGTGCCCCTGAAATTTTATTTAGTGGTCCAGCAACATTTAAATTTGGCCTATTCAATTTCTAAAAATGGTTAGACAACTCCTTTTGACCCCAAACTTTTTATTCCATCTCAAGGTATTGTGTTAGATTTATGTGCCAAGTTTTGTTCAAAGCAAAACTCTTTTGGTACTAAAAGAAAATGCAAAACTGAAACAAAAATAGAAAAGGCAGAAACAAATTAAATAACGACCCCCCCCCCCCCCCCCCCCCTGGGCCCCCCCCCCCCCACTGGGCCAACCGGCCCAGCTAACAGGCCAGGCCGGCCCACCGGCCCAACCGCGCCCCTGGCCTATATGGCCTGCCGACGCCCAAACCCTAGCCTCTCTGGCCGATGCGAGCGCCGCTCACCGCCGGAACCCTGCCTCTGCCCGCCGACCACATCCCCTGCTCCGCCTCCGTCCCACCGCTCCGGCCGGCCGCGCCGCGCCCGCCTGGCCCTCGCTCGCTGGCGGCCGCGCTGGCCGTGCTCGGATGCGGCTGGCCCGAGCCAGTGCCCCGCGGGCGCCCACGCCCGCACGCCCGGCGCCCGTTAGCCGCTAACCCGGCCAGTGGCCCCCGGGCCACTTACACACGGGCCCCAGCGCCCTGGCTTATAATAAAAATAAATAAATAAAAACAATTAATTAATTAACTTAATTAACTATGTTTAATTAAACTAATTATCTAGTTAACCTAATTAAACTGTAATTAAATTAGTTAAACCCTAATTAAACTAAACAGACACTGACAGGTGGGACCCACACATCAGTTTGACTAGGTCAACGGCCCTGTTGACTGCTGACGTCATGCTGACGTCCTGATGACGTCAGCATACACTGTTTTGGATAATTCGAATTTAAATGATTAAATAAATTCCAAAAATTGCTAAAATCTTTAGAAAATCATATAAAATAATCCGTAGCTCAGATCGAAAAACTTTGTACATGGAAGTTACTCAGAACGACGAGACAAATCCGAATAGGCAGTCCGTTCGTCCGCCACACGTCCCTAGCATAGCGAACATGCAACCGTCCCCCTCCGGTCCCTCCGTCCGAAAATGCCAAACACCGGGAGTACATTCCCGGATGAATTCCCCCTTCGTCAGTATCACCCGGCACTGCGTTAGATCACCTCTGTCACCGCGTATTGCCATGTTATGCTTTGTGCTACACTTGTTTGCTTTGTATTTATTGTTTCCTCCCCCTCTTCTCTCTCGTTAGACCCCGACGTCGTCCCCGAGACCGACGCAGCTCCGGAGACCGACGACACCGTTGACGACCTTACCCTTGCCGCCGAGCAACCAGGCAAGCCACCCCCTTTTTTATCATCCCGATATCGCCCATTCTAATTTCTCATGCTTGCATTAGAATTGCTGCTGCTACTGCTTTACCTATTCTGATGCATAGCCTGTTTATTGTAACCTGCTGTTGATAATTACCTGCATATCCTAAACTGCTTAGTATAGGCTGGGTAGAGACCTATCAGTGACCCCACTTATCCCGATTGCCCCGCTGGATTATCCGAAGACCCGATCAACGGGATTGAAGACCAGGCCCCGACACCGCACATCACCACCCCTTAGTTGTAACGACACTGCAGCGTTACTATCAAGTGCCGAGGGTGAAACCTCTTGTAGCACTTCTAATGTTAACTCTGTAGAGTAGCTATTCGGTCGTGGTCATCGAGGGTGATTCCTCCTTCACCACTTCCGATAACGATGCCGTCGTACAACACCTCAAGTGTGAACCCAGCGAGGGTGATTCCTCCGAGTTCACCTTGACGGTTACATCGAGTAGGAATCCAATGAGGGTGATACCTTGGATTCCCTTGATGTTATGGACACACGGATACTTGGACCTTACACTGTTACTTGAAAAGGCGGGTCGACCCTGAGGGGTACCCGCGTGCGCCTAAGTGGCGAGTGTTGTGAAGACGGGTTGACCTGGATGGTGCCCGAGTGATGAATACGAGGCGCGGCCGGGCATTCTTGGCCCTTGCCGCAAGTCCTCGAGACGGGGCGATGGGATCACATCTTTTGTGAGTCTCTGCTCGTTACCGCAAGCCCTAGTCCACTAACGATTTGGATATTTGATCCGAGCAGGCCTCTGGCCTGATAGCACTAACCATCATGTGGGCATAGTATGGGCGTTCTGCATCGTAGCATCAGCCGAAAGCTCTGTCAGACGTCTAGTTCAGCCTTGCGGCCGGGACGGACCGGTGCCCTCCTGGTGCCTGGCTTCACCCTGCTCGCAACGACCCGGAGTGCACAGGGCGATGGCCCAAGACCCCTAAGCGCTTAGGATGTAGACCGGCGGGGACCTCTCTGCTGAGCTGTAGGTAGGGCTGCGGTGTATCGTTTGGCCGAGGCCGGGCATGACCCAGGAAAGTGTGTCCGGCTGGAGTTAATCGAGCGTGTTGGGTAAGTTGGTGCACCCCTGCAGGGAAGAAAACTTCTATCGATAGCCGGTCCTACGGTAAAGGACACTCGGAGTTGTATCCTGATTGATACAATTAGAACTGGATACTTGGATAGTATGGCTCTGGGATTGCTTCTCGCCGGGAGTCGAGAAGGGATCTCAGGACGAGGTTGATGACTGTATGGCTCTAGGATTGCTTTCTCGCAGGGAGTCGAGAAAGGATCTCTGGGTGAGGTTGATATCATTACTGCTACATTATATTGTACTGTTCTACTCTCTTCTATTGCTGCAAGACCGCTGAAGATGCTAGTCTTCGATAGGACTAGGCTCTCCTCTCTATTCTGGCATTTCTGCAGCCTAGTCCACGTATACAGCCTTCCTTTGATAATGTTGCATATGTAGTGTAGATCCTTGCTTGCTGAGTACTTCGGATGAGTACTCACGGTTGCTTTGTTTTCTTTTTCCCCCATATTCATTTGATGCGACCAGATGACGGAGCCCCGGATACAGTTGCCCCCGCCGACGATCGCTACTACTACCCCGAGGGTGGATACTACTACGAGTTGACTGATGACCAGGAGTAGGATCGGAGGGTCCTAGGCAGGAGGCCTGCGCCTTTCGATCGTAGTGTTTTCTTTTACCCCGCCTTTCGAGGGGCTTATCTGTTTCTGTTTCATATCTGTACTCAGATATCTGATGCTTCCGCTGACGCTTGTACGCAAGTTTATGTATTCGAGCCCTCGAGGCCCCTAACTTGTAATATAAAGCTTGTATGACTTTATTTATGTTTTAGAGTTGTGTTGTGATATCTTTCCGTGAGTCCTTAGGCTTGATCGTGTGCATTTGCGTGTATGATTAGTGCATGATTGAGCCAGGGGCGTCACAATATCTGGGGAGCTCCATGCTTTATCTCAGAAGAGCGAGTCCCATGGGATTGCGGTCCCTAGGCGGACGGGATGGCTAGCTCCACCTAAACATTTTATGAAGCTTAATGTGGATGCAGCTATGAGCAGAGGAGGACACCATGGAGCAGTGGGCACAATCTGTAGAAGCAATGATGGATCTTTCTTAGGCGCATCGGCCTATGTCTTCACAAATCATGGTGACCCAGCAACTCTCTTGAAACACTGGCGATCAGGGAAGGCTTGGCTCTAGCCCAAGACTTGAATTTGCACCCAATACATCTAGCATCAGATTGCCAAGTGGAAGCGGTTCAGCTTACGAAGCTATCATAGAGGAGATTAAGTTGACAGCTACTTCTTTTATTTCATGTAATATAGTTTATGAGTTTAGGAGCTCCAATGTGAAGGCTCACAATCTAGCGAAGCATGCATTAATGTTAGGGCCTGGACGCCATGTTTGGCTAGGCCAGCCCAAGGGTATTTCCTTCGTCCCTGTAAACATTGTGACGGTTTGAATAAAAGCTTCGCGAGATTGCCTAAAAAAATCTGATGGGTCGGTGAGGTAGAACTAGTTTGAAAACCGGCCGGAACGATCTCCGTGGGGCGCGTCTATACATGGCTTCAGGCGAGTCAGATCAATCTCCCGCTGAAGCGAACTCACGAGTGGGCCGACCCGCGAGGTGTTTTTACAGAGTTCGTGGAACACACCGAAAAGGTAAAAATGGAGTACCAGGGTTCTAACTTCTAACCCCCTTTTTTTGCGGTGGACCAGGGTTCTAACCCTAGTCAATTCGCTAGGAGCGGCTGCTGCTACTCATCCCAGCAAGCGCTTCGGACGTGTTGTAGTAACAAATCGAGGAAACATGAACAAACTATCAATCAAACTTAACGTAAAAATGTTTTAAAAGCATTTTAAAAATGTTAAATGTGTACAGAAAAAATATTTCCCATGTATACACAACATTTATACAGAAAAATACAAATGTGTATGCAAAAAGTTGATCATGTTTAAAAAAAGTTATTCAAGGATTTGAAAAAAATGTGTGTCTTGTATTTGAACAATGTTAATCAAGCATTTAAAAAATGATAAATATGTATTAAAAAATGTTGATCATGTATTAAAATACTGCTAATCTTGTATTTGAAAAATGTTAATGAAGCATTTAAAAATGTTAAATGTGTATAGAAAAAAAGGGCCAGGCACAAGCGTACGCTCCGGCCGTCGTATTGATCGTTTTTCTCTCCTCCTCCCTAGCGTCTGGAACCGTAGCCGCCGGCAGGAGAGGCCATCTTTCAGCGTCGTCCTCCGGTGGCTCCCCTCCGCCGGCGACCTCGGTCGTCGGTGGTGAGGGGGGTCGCCGGATCCATGTGTTTTACTCCCTTGTAGTTTAGGTTTTTAGGCTGTTCATCGTCTTGGCTTCGGTGGCAACGATGACGGTGCTGAATAAAGATTCTTCAGATCCTTCCCTGATGAGACCATCAGTCCTATGGTTGGGGATGGATTTAGAAATCAGTCTGTTCAAGCAAGGATGGCGTGGCGGCGGCGGCATCCTCGTGGTTGACCTGTGTCCTCGGGCTTCGCCGTTGCGACGACGTTTGCTCCAGCGTCAGCGTGGAGCTTGGGAGGTAGTCAAGGAGCGGATGCAGATTGTGGTCTGCATCGACGACATCTAGAAGACGGAACGTGTGCTGGGTTCGTGGTTCATGGATGGCAGGTATGGTTTCCTCCTTCGGCGTCTTAGTCGTGGTGGGGTGCCAGATCTGGAGTTCGATGGCGTGTTCGGGGTGTTGCCCCGGTCTAATTCGTTCAACGGCAATGGCTTCACTTTTGGTGAGCCACCTTGGAGGTCCACAAAATTGCATATCAGCGATGGAGCCACGTCGAGCTCGGGTGAGGAGGTGATCCGTCATTCTTTTCTTCGGTGGCTGCTGTGGTGGTGCCGAAGGCAGGTGACGGGCGTTGGTGTCAAACTCAGAGATATTCTGCTATCTTTTCAGTTTTGTCATGTCGGTCCTTACATGACTTGTACTTTATTCTTTATGATATGAATGAGACACGTATTACCATGCCAAAAAAAATGTGTATAGAAAAATGTTGCATGTACTAAAAAAGTTAATCTTGTATTTGAAAAATGTCAATCAAGCATTTAAAAATGTTACATATGTATGGAGAAAATGTTGACCATGTATTAGAAAAATATTAATCTTGTATTTGGAAAATGTTAATCAAGCATTTGCAAAATGTTAATGTGTATAAAAAAATGTTGACCATGTATTAAAAAACTATTAATCTTGTATTTAAAAATTGTTAATCAAGTATTTGAAAATTGTTAATCAAGTATTTGTAAAATATTAAATGTGTATAGAAAAATGTTGACCGTGTATTCAAAAAAATCTTAATTAAGCATTCGAATAACAAAAAAATGTGTAGAAAAAGGTTGATCATGTATTAAAAAAATGTAATTTGTATTCGAAAAATGTTAAATATGTATTAAAAAGATGTATTTATATATATACCAAAAATTTACGATTGGTATGGAAAAAAGTATGTTTAAAAAGTTTTCAAGAAATGTAAATCATGTATTTCAAAGATGTTTAACGTGTAGATCCTCTATAACACTAAGCTCCCTAGTTTTAAATAGCCCACATTCAATTGAGAACTCCAATTAGAATTAGGTCACCTGATTTTGACCGGGTCAACAATTTCTCAAAGCTCCATCATTCAATTCTTTTATAGTATACACCATGCTTCCTAATTTTTAAGGCATCACAATTAATTGAGGTATTTAATTTAGAATTGGGTCACCTGATTTTGACCGGGTCAATAATTTCTCAAGCTCTCCCATTCAATTCTATTAATTCACTATGTTCCCAAAATTTGAAATTCTATCATTCAATTGTGGTATTCAATTTTGATTTAGTTTACGATTTTGACTGGACCAACGATTTTTCAAATCAAGCAGCAATAACCAACCAATAAAAACATATCAATCCCGCGCACTCTCCCACCACCTAGAAAAAGAAGCTTCACTATGTGATATTGTAGCATCAATATAGTACACGCAACCACCGACCCAAAAATTTCCCCACATAAATATAACTTAGCGGATAACACAGAATCACACCATGAAAGGCCCACCAAATCACTGTATTTATATAAATAAAAATAAAACACACTCTATCATCTCCCCCACCCGCCAAACTAAATATTCCATCAGTCCTATAAATATAAGGGGTGTTAGCTTTTTAGAAAATCAAATTTCTTTAACTTTGACCAAGTTCAGAACAAAAATATCGACATCTACAATATTAAACAAAAAAATATGGAAATTCATTTCGTGATGAATCTAAACCGATGTGATATTATGGATTTTAATATATTTATCTACAAATTTAATCAAACTTAAAAGGTTTGACTTTTCAAAAAAGTAATACACCTTATATTTTGAAACAGAGTGATTATTTTTTTAAGAAACTCAACAACACGAACGGCGCAGCAAAGCGTGCACCACCCTTCTAGTAAAAACTATTTCTGATGTATATGAACAATGTTGGTTGTGTACTGGTAGTTTTTTAACATGTGTTGAACAAAAAAGAAAATCGAAGAAAACCAATATAAAAAGGAAAAAAGAAAAACAAATAAAAGAAAATCAAAGAAAAAGAAAATTCAAAGAAACCAATGCATAAAAATGAAAACTGTGAAAACCGAGAATAAACAAAGAAAGCCTATGAAAAACGAGAAAGAACCAAATAAAATCAAAGAAAAAATAAAGAAAAGAAAACCAATAAAAACTGATACAGAAACAAATAAAACCGAAGAAAAACAAAGGAAAAGGAAAGAAAAAAAAGTGAAAACAGAGAAAGAAAAGAAAGAAAACCGATGAAAAGAGAAAGAAAAACAAAACAAAAAAATAGTGGAAAAACCAGTGGAAAACCAGATCATTGCCCTCAAGTAGGCCACGCATTCTGTTTTAGCACGAAGCCGATTGTGCCTCAGTGGTTGGCTGCACTAGCTATAAACCAGGAGGCCTGGGTTTGAATCCTACAAACTCCCTTTTTCTATAGCCTCGTTTTTTAACGTTTTCTATTTTTGTTTGTTGATTTATTTTTTACCTTTTTATACTTTAAACACATTTAAATATATATATATATATATATATTACAAAAAACACTCCAAAACAACATTTTAAAAGTGTTGACCAAGCATTTGAAAAATGTTAAATGTGTATAGAGAAAATGTTTATCACGTGTACGAAAAATGTATAAAAAAACAATGTGTATGAGAAAAATTGATCATGTATTTAAAAAATGTAATCAAGCATTTAAAAAATGTTGAACATACTTTAAAAAAATCAAGCATTTGAAAATGTTAAATGTGTATATAAAAAATGTTGAACATGTATGAAAAATGACATAAAAATTTGATTTGTATATAAAAATGTTAATCAAGCATTTGAAAAAATGTTCAACCTGTATTTGAAAAATGTTAATCTAGCATTTGGAAAATGTTAAATGTGTGTAGATAAAATGTTGTCCATGCATTAAAAATGATGAAAAAAATTGATCGTGTATATAAAAATGTTAATCAAGCATTTGAAAAAATATTGAACAAGTATTTGAAAAATGTTAATCAGCATTTGACAAATGTTAAATGTGTATAGAAAAATATTGAGAATGTAATGAAAAAATTGTAATCTTTTATTTAAAAATATTAATCAAGCATTGAAAAAAATGTAAAGAATCTATAAAAAATAGTGACTATGTATTAAAAAAAATCTTGTTTTCAAATATGTTAATCAAGGATATAAAAATGCTAAAAATGTGTATTGAAAATATGTTGATTATATACAAAAATATTAAATTGTATTTGAAATGTTAAACGTGTATTAGAGAAATGTATTAGATATATACCAAAAATGTGTATACAAAGACAATGAAAGACCGAGGGAAACAAAAAGAAAAACAGATGAAAATAAGAAAGAAGCAAAACAAAACCAAAGAAAAATGAAGAAAAAAGGAAAGGAAAGAAAAATCTAGAAAGAAACAAAGAAAAACGAAGCGAAAAGAAGAGAAAGAAGAAAAGGAAAGAAAAAACAATGGGAACCCTGAAAATTAATAAAGAAAAAAGAAAGAATAAAAGGGTGAAAATGAAGAAAGGAACGAAGAAAAACCGGTGAAAACAAAGAAAACAAAAAAATAGAATCCGAATGGAAAACCGGCTCCTTTCCCCTTAAGTTGGTCGCGCCCTACTATTTTCCACAAACCCGAAGCTAACTCACTTGATAGGCGTTACGTCCGTGACATGTAGACCGTTAATCCAACTGCATCTACTACTATTACTCCACCTCAAGACCGCTATCCAATATGCATCTTAAAGTATTAAGTTCATGATAGACAAAGTAACGCATTAAGCAATATGACATAATGTAGAAATAGTAAGACCAATCAATATGACCGAATCCCATCGTTTTATCCTTAGTAGCAACAATATAATTATGTGCCTTTGCCCATGGTGCCACTGGGCAAGATCACCGAAAGATTAAACCTACTACAAAGCACATCTCCCTCTGAAGAGAAAGAGAACACAATCTAGCTAAATGACATTCGCTCTCTCTCTCTCTCTTTTGATCTTCAATACCATGATCTCCTTGCTACTTCTTGAGCTTGCGTTGAATTTTTCCTTGAAGAGGAAAGGGTGATACAGCAAAGTAGAGATAAGTATTTCCCTCAATTAAGAACCAAGGTATCAATCTAGTAGGAGGCACAAGCAAGTCTCCAATATATGCACATGCACAAACTAACAAACACTTGCACACAACACGAAAAAGGGGTTGTCAATCCCTTCACTGTCATGAACAAGAGTGAGATCTAATAGAGATAGGTATAATAGATAAATAGAAAGGCAAACTAAAGTAAATATAAATAAATTGCAGCAAGGTATTTTTTGGTTTATAGATCTGAAAATATATGATGGAAAATAGACCCGGGGGCCATAGGTTTCACTAGAGGCTTCTCTCTTGAAGAAACATACGGTGGGTAAACAAATTACTGTTGAGCAATTGATAGAAAAGCGCATAATTATGAAGACATCTAAGGCAATGATCATGAATATAGGCATCACGTCCGTGACAAGTAGACCGAAACGATTCTGCATCTACTACTATTACTCCACACATCGACTGACTCTTGCCTGCATCTAGAGTATTAAGTTCATAAGAACAGAGCAACGCTTTAAGTAAGATGACATGATGTAGAGGGATAAACTCAAGCAATATGACATAAACCCCATCTTTTTATCCTTGATGGCAACAATACAATACGTGCCTCGCTACCCCTTCTATCACCGGATGAGGACACCGCAAGATTGAACCCAAAACTAAGCACCTCTCCCACTGCAAGAAAAACCAATCTAGTTGGCCAAACCAAACCGATAGTTCGAAGAGAAATACAAAGATATATTAATCCACTGGTATAGCGAGGTGCTATACAAACGGTTTTTAACCCCTTTCCACGACGGCGTTCTGAACCGTCGCCAAGTGAGTGACTGCGATAGGGGGGTCCTTCCCACACGACCCAGAAACTGTCGGGGATAGGCCCTCCTGGCACACATGCTCGGCAAAATGAGGTCGTGTGCGACGGGCAAGCGATCAAATACGGTTATACGTACAGTTGTGCTAAAAAAATACAATTATACAGGCCAAATCATTTCCGGTCGTAAGTACATCCCACACAGTCAGTCCCGGTTAAACGTTTCCGTTCGTATGTACATTCTACACAGTCAATCCAAGGAATACGTTTCCGTTAGTATGTACATCCCACACAGTTAATCCAAGAAGTACGTTTTCGTTCGTATATACATCCCACACAGTCACTCAAAGGAAAACGTTTCCATTTGCAGGTACATCACACACAATTTTCCCCATTAAATCGTTTGTGATAGCGTTGCCATTACAGACGATATTAACAATTTTATCGTTTGCATTATTGAATGCATCACACGCGGTGCGTAGAAGAAACTATGTGGCAAAGGTTGTCCATCACACACACTTTTTATGTGGTAAACGTTTACGCAAGGTGGGCTAACGCAAACAGTTTTCAAGAGGATGTCGTGTGTGATTGTTCATTGATCCAACATAGTTTATTCCTAGAAACTATGTGCGTTGCGTGGGGTCATCGCCCACGGTGTTTTCTCAATAACCGTTTGCAATAGAAAAAACCCAATTAGCAGGCTAATTATCCTATTATTAATAATCCATTTATTAATCTAATTGACATTTCATATTAAGCACATAATATATTTCATTTTCAAATTAAGGAAGCAGGATTTCATAATTGAAATACATCAGAGTACAACATCATATAGCTTCAGCACTTAGCTACCCCATTACACAACTGCACCAGCACCAAGTTTCACATGCAACATCTATAACCTTTCGAAATTAGCATCATAGACGGTACATAGACAAATGAATCTCATCTAACAAACTGCTGAAGCGGAAGGCGAATATTGAGCCTTCATTGATGTTGAAGGTCTTTGCAACTTTAGGCCAGTGCCTGTGGATGATTGACCGTCCATCCTTTGTCCTCTTCAGGAACACTTCAATATTAAACCGTGGGTGTTGTATGAATACCTTCCTCGCCTCCTGACCATGCAGGTGGTTTGAGAGGTAATCATCAGTGAACTGCTTTGGAAAGGCCTGAAAACAAGGATGTGCATAAATATCTTCTCTATATTGGAAATGGGGCAAAGGAATAAAAAAGGCAAGGTATAATAGTTAGTACCATCCTGTAGTGAATTGATGTCTTCTTCATTGTGTAGACAAAGATCTTGATTTTTTTTGTCGCTAATTTTTTTATCCTAACAATCTTTCTGAGTTTCTTGACTTGACTGATATTCATGGACAACTCATTTCCCCATATGCAAAAAGGGTCGAACAGTGGGTCAAAACCTCTGACAGCAGGACCTACATGTGCAAGACCAAATTGTTAAAAACCTAAATATTAGAATGGTTCCTGCAAGTGCACAATATTGTGCTATTAGACAAAGGACCATGCATGTGCAAACCTCGATTGTAAACCTCAGTGCTTCCCATTGTTTCCATGCAACACATATAAGGTAGTTAGTGATTAGGTTAAGTGAGGGTTCGCATGCTATCAGTAAAATATATTGATGAAAAATAAGCACATTGTAGATTCATCAGATTAATTCAAGCCACATGGAAAACCCATTTATCCAAACCAAGCATGATTAAGAATTAGGAAATATAGCAATTGTATATGTTTCTCATGTATTAAGTGCAGCCAAATTCGATTTATTCCTCACATGCACAACAATACAAAATTCTACCCACGACAATTGGACATCGTATTGCAGAATTGAACCAAGCAGTTAACTAAACACCACAACAAATGAACCAAACATTAACTGAGCACCACATTGCACAATATAACATACTCCTAATAGAAGATCAGACAGTTAACCAAACCAAGCATGCTTAAAAACTTGGAAATATAGCAATTGTATTTGTTTCTCATGTATTTAGTACAGCCAAATTCAATTTATTTCTCACATGGTATACAATAACAGAATGCACCCACAACAATTGAACATCACATTGCAGAATTGAACCAAACAGTTAACTAAACACCACAACAAATAAACTAAACGTTAACT
This sequence comes from Thinopyrum elongatum, assembly GCA_011799875.1. Lineage (NCBI taxonomy): Eukaryota > Viridiplantae > Streptophyta > Magnoliopsida > Poales > Poaceae > Thinopyrum > Thinopyrum elongatum. The sequence goes on from CM022301.1 coordinate 340,058,143, forward strand.
AAGCACCACATTGCACAATGTATAACATATTAGAAGATCAGATAATTAACCAAACCAAGCATGCTTGACAACTTGGAAATATAGCAATTGTATTTGTTTCTCATGTATTTTGTAAAGATAAATTTGATTTATTTCTCACATGGAAGACAATACAAAATTGCACCCTGAAGAATTGAACATCACATTTGCAGAATTGAACCAAACAGTTAACTGAACACGACAACTAATTAACCAAACAGTCAATAAGTGAGCACCACATTGCACGACATATAGAACATATACACTAGAGCAACAGATTGCATCGTAAAAGTAGATAGGACAATTCACTGCTAGAATTTGTTAAGGAAAGGCAAGAGCAGCACATGCAACGGGTAAGCCGAGCATGCTTAACCGGCGTAGCTAGCAAACTGAACATAGGTCCTTATAGTGAGCTAATAAGACAAGCTACTCCTCATCATCGGAGATATCAATGATGATTGGCTCCTTCGACATGGAAGAGGGTGAGGCCTCCACATCGTGGGTGCCCTCGTCGTAGTGGTGAGTTGCCTGAGCCGCTCCGGGCACCAACCTGCCGGCTCTCGAGTTGAGGTGAGCACGAACACGCTGAGAAAACACCTTGTAGTCTTCGTCGAAGGCACCGACAGTGGCCTCGAGAAAACACCATGAACTGTCGTTTAAAGCAGCCAACCGCATCACGGTGTCGGCTCACGAGGCATCGATGGTGGCCTCGACGGCGAGGTGCTCCTCCAAGATCTGGGGGTCGGCACGAATGGCAGCCATCGAGACCTCATCCGTGCGTGCGGCCGCGATTTGCTTCTCCGCTGCCAAATGCTCCTTGAGCTCTTGGCTATACTGTGTGCACCATGGCTTAGGGCGGTGCTTATTTGGGGGAGGGGTCGGTGATTTGGGTGGAAGGTGTCGCGCCGGCGGTCGGGGCATGTGGGATGTGGAAGGAGGAGGAGGATGGGGGTCAAGTGTGGATTACCTGCCTGGATCAATGAGGCCGAGCAGCGTGAAGGAGGGTCGCCAGCGAGGAGGCGGCACTGCAAGCAAGGAGTGAAGGTTTCAACTTGGAAAGGAAGGCGGAAACAGGGGAAATGTGGCTTTTGGTAAGGGGGAGGGGGCGGAAAGGTAGATATTTCTGCGGAAGCCAAATTTTTTGGATCGGTGCAGCGAAAAAACTGGTGCGCAAAGTGTCATGAGACACGGTCCCTTATTCAGCACTGTGTACGATATGTGAACATCACAAACGATTCATATAGCTTAACCCAGGTGTGATGTGTTTGAACGTGAAAAAATTTGGTTTGATTTCCCTGGTTACAGTGGTCATCCACGTCATTGCATAATTTGGGTACACAAAGGAGACTACATCACACCCACACTTCTTAATCGACCAAGTTCAGCAATTAAACAGAGCTAGCTGACCTAAACATTACTCTAACAAATTAAAGACCGGCACTCTTAATTAAACAAAACAAAGAGTACTACTACGGCTGGTGCTCGTCGATCTCCGCCACCTCCTCCATGTCCAGCTCGCGCCCGACGATCTCCTGGGGAAGGGGCTCCATGGCATCCATCGCACCATACTCGGCAAGCATCTCGCCATCCGTGTCCGCCATCTCTTTGGAAAAGGCCGCCATGAGCTGGGCGTGGGCGGCCACGATCTGGGCTTGGACGGGCTCCGTCGTGGCAAGGTATGCCGCGGAGGAACGGACGGCTGCTCGAACGCTCTCGGCGATTGCCAACTCTTTGGCCGTGGGTTGCCGACTGTTGTCGGAGAAGCTTCGTTTGATTTGTGCGGTGACCGCCACGAGCTGGACATGGGCGGCCTCGACATGGTCGTGGGTGGCCTCCATCAGGGCTAAGGCCGCTGCTATGGAACGAACAACTGCTGTGCCGCTTTCGCCAGTTGTTATCCCCGAGGCAGATGTTGCTGCCGCCACTTGAGAAGCAACAGCGGCCGTTTGGGCTGCCTTGGCCGCCCGGTCGCAGATCGCGGCCACGCTCATGCAGCTTGTTAGCACGCGCATGGCGGCTGCGGCCGCGCTCTTGCTACTTCTTGAGCTTGCGTTGGTTTTTCCCTTGAAGAGAAAAGGGTGATGCAGCAAAGTAGAGATAAGTATTTCCCTCAGTTAGAGAACCAAGGTATCAATCCAGTAGGAGGTACAAGCAAGTCCCCAATCTATGCACCTGCACAAACAATCAAACACTTGCACCCAACACGATAAAGGGGTTGTCAATCCCTTCACGGTCAATTGCAAAGGTGAGATCTGATAGAGATAGTTATATAAGATTGCCAAAACGTAAAATAAAATAAAAGTAAATAAATTGCAGCAAGGTATTTTTGGTATTTTTGATATATAGGTCTGAAAATATATGATGGAAAATAGACCCGGGGGCCATAGGTTTCACTAGAGGCTTCTCTCTTGAAGGCAAATAATACGGTGGGTGAACAAATTACTGTCGAGCAATTGATATAAAAGCACAAAGTTATGACGATATCCAAGGCAATGATTATGCATATAGGCATCACGTCCGTGTCAAGTAGACCGAAACGATTCTGCATCTACTACTATTACTCCACACATCGACCGCTATCCAGCATGCATCTAGAGTATTAAGTTCATAAAGAACGGAGTAACGCCTTAAGTAAGATGACATGATGTAGAGGGATAAACTCAAGCAATATGATGAAAACCCCATCTTTTTATCCTTGATGGCAACAATACAATACGTGCCTCGCTACCCCTACTATGTCACTGGGTGAGGACACCGCAAGATTGAACCCAAAACTAAGCACCTCTCCCATTGCAAGAAATACCAATCTAGTTGGCCAAACCAAACCGATAATTCGAAGAGAAATACAAAGATATCAAATCATGCATATAAGAATTCAGAGAAGATTCAAATAATATTCATAGATAATCTGATCATAAATCCATAATTCATTGGATCTCGACAAACACACCGCAAAAGAATATTACATCGGATAGATCTCCAAGAACATCGAGGAGAACATGGTATTGAGAATCAAAGAGAGAGAAGAAGCCATCTAGCTACTAGCTATGGACCCGTAGGTCTGAGGTAAACTACTCATGCTTCATCGGAGAGGCAATAGGGTTGATGTAGATGCCCTCCGTGATCGAATCCCCCTCTGGCAGATCATCGAAAAAGGCCCCAAGATGGGATCTCACGGGAACAGAAGGTTGCGGCGGTGGAAAAGTATTTTCGTGGCTCTCTCCTAGGGTTTTGGAATATACGTGAATATATAGGACGAAGAAGTAGGTCGGTGGACTCCCGAGGGGGCCACAAGCCAGGGGGCGCCCCCCTAGGGCGCGCCCCTACGGCTTGTCGTCGCCTCGTGGTCCTTCTGACTTCGACTCCAAGTCTCGTAGGTGTCTTCTAGTCCAAGAAAAATCATCATAAAATTTTATTCCATTTGATATTCCTTTTCTGCGAAACTCAAAAACAAGGAAAAAACAGAAACTGGCACTGGGCTCTAGGTTAATAAGTTAGTCCCAAAAATAATATAAAATAGCATATTAATGCATATAAAACATCCAAAACAGATAATATAATAGCATGGAACAATAAAAAATTATAGATACATTGGAGACGTATCAGCTCTCGCCGGAGTGGGCCGCCGAAGTTGCCCGCACGACGCGGGTCCACGTCCCCATCTTTCACCGGCGACGATTGAATAGTGAAATGATATTTGGGGAGCGGGCTAGTGTGCTTGACACGCCGGCTGTGGACTGTAGCCGACGCACCTTCTCGCGTAAGCCATATGCGTACTATACTCCGACGGTGCTCCAAGATATTTTGTACTGCATCTCACACGGTTGGTGATAATAAACTGTGTGCAGTCTACTTGATTTTTCATCTTGATTTGAATTACATAATGGGGTCACAGCGGCAAAGGAGGGTGTTTGAATGGCTAGAACTTTTATCTGCAGTGAACATGCAACTATAGGTGTGTCGTCAAAAAATTGGAATTATTCAGGGTTCGTTTGGACATTTTTATACATTAACTTGGTTTTCTAGCCATTTCAGTTGCACAATTCAAAATTAAACTACATGCACATGCTTCAGTGCATCAAAATGGGTTGTAAAATCATATATGTGTCGATGGGTTTATGCTTATGTCCCATGCAAGAAATGGGGATGAATTTCGACCACCACGACGCCGTGGCTCTCTGGCAAACGTTGAGGTACTTGCTTTTGTAATTCTAGTAAATCCAAAACCCGTCTGAAATTCATGAACCTTGGCATGCTATCATGGAATGGCATCAACATGCTGGGGTAAAAAATATTGTCCCATTTGGGGCAGGTTATGGTATAAGCTTCTCACAAACCAGAGCTTCTCATAAGAAGCCTCATGGTTTCGGTAGGGAAACGTGTCACCTTTGTGGACAAAATGATATTTGTCGCCTCTTCTTGCTTTCAAATTTTTTTCTGGTGTCAACATAGAACAACAGGAGTGTCGTGTTAAATTTTGGAATTTTTCGGGGATCGTTTGGACATTTTTATACGTTAACTGAGTTTTCTAGGCATTTATGTGCATAATTCAAAATTGAACTACATGCACATGCTCCAGTGCATAAAAACGGGTTGAAAAATCAAATGTGTGTCCTTGGTTGCAAGCTTAGGTCACATGCAAGAAATGAGAATGAATGTCAAACACCTTGACACTATCGTTCGACCGCTAACATTGAGATACATGGTTTTAAAATTCTAGTAAATCGAAAACTCGTCTGAAATTCATGAAACTTGACATGATATCATGGAACGGCATCGACATGCCATGGTAAAAATATTGTCCCATTTGGGGCAGGTTTGGGTATAAGCTTCTCGCAAACCAGAGCTTCTCATAACAAGCCTGATGGTTTCGGTAGGGAACGTGCCACCTTGGGGACGAAACGATATCCGTTGCCTCTTCTTGCTATCAAATTTTTTCTCGTGTCCACATAGAACAACAGGAGTGTTGTGTCAATTTTTGGGATTTTTCGGGGTTCGCTTGGACATTTTTATACATTAACTAAGTTTTCTATGCATTTATGTGCATAATTCAAATTTGAACTACATGCACATGCTCCAGTGCATATAAATGGGTTCAAAATTGAAATGTGTGTTCTTGGTTGCATGCTTAAGTCCCATGCAAGAAATGGGAATGAATGTCAAACACCTTGCCACCGTCGCTCGACCGCTAACATTGAGATACATGGTTTTTAAATTCTAGTAAATCGAAAACGCGTCTGAAATTTATGAAACTTCACATGCTAGCATGGACGGCATCAACATGCCGTGGTAAAAATATTGTCCCATTTGGGGCAGGTTGGGGTATAAGCTTCTCACAAACTAGAGCTTCTCACAACAAGCCTCATGGTTACGGTAGGGAACGTTTCACCTTTCTGGACGAAATGATATCCGTTGCCTCTTCTTGATTTCAATTCTTTTTCTAGTGTCAACATAGAACAACAGGAGTGTTGTGTTAAATTTAGGAATTTTTCGGGGTTCGTTTGGACATTTTTATATATTAACTGAGTTTTCTATGCATTTATGTGCATAATTCAAATTTGAACTACATGCACATGCTCCAGTGCATGTAAATTGGTTGAAAAATCAAATTTGTGTCCTTGGTTGCATGCTTAGGTCCCATGCAAGAAATGGGAATGAATGTCAAACACCTTGCCACCGTCGCTCGACCGCAAACATTGAGAAACATGGTTTTTAAATTCTAGTAAATCCAAAACTCGTCTGAAATTCATGAAACTTAACATGCTATCATGCAGCGGCATCAACATGCTGTGGTAAATTTTTTGTCCCATTTGGGGCAGGTTTTGGTATAAGCTTCTCGCGAACAAGAGCTTCTCACAACTAGCCTGATGGTTTCGGTAGGGAACGTGCCACATTTGGGGATGAAACATTATCCGTTGCCTCTTCCTTCTTTCAAAATTTTTCTAGTGTCAACATAGAACAACAGGAGTGTTGTGTCAATTTTTGGGATTTTTCGGGGTTCTGTTGGACATTTTTATACATTAACTGGGTTTTCTAAGCATTTTATGTGCATAATTCAAATTTAAACTACATGCACATGCTCCAGTGCAGAAAAATGGGTTGACATATCAAATGTGTGTCCTTGGATGCATGCTTAGGTCCCATGCAAGAAATGGGAATGAATTTCAAACACCAGGGCACTGTTGATTGCCGGCAAAACGTTGAGATACTTTGTTTTTAAATTCTAGTAAATCCAAAACTCGTCTGAAATTCATGAAACTTGGCATGCTATCATGGAATGGAACCCGACATGTTGTGGTATTTTTCGTGTCCATTTTGAGAGAAGGCGCACTCGAATAACAGCCAACAAAGGCATTTTGAAACAAATGGCTGCCACTTTAACATCTCAAACATTTGTATAATTTAAATCATGTCCGTTCTATTAACCATTCACGTGACGCCATGTGTCTCTCTTTTAATGGCTAGGAGGTGCCGTGCAGATAGCTGCTTGACAGAATGGGAGGCATGCGAGCGCAGTCCGCTGCGCAGGCTAACCGAGAGGCATGCAAGCTGTCCTCCAATGCGCAGGCTCACCGGGAAGCATGCGAGCTATACGTTGCGCAGGCTCACTGGGAAGTGAGCCCTTTGACTTCCATGGCCACCCGCCTTGCTCGCATCCTCTCCATTAATGGCGCCCGAGCTGCTGTTTAGTATGGGTGGCCTTACTGTTCGCCTCTCAATCCCCTCCCTCCCGCAGACCTTCACCAATGCCATGGCGCAGAAGGATCATCTGCCACTAGTCTTCCAGTTTGGTGAAGTCGACTCCGAGCCGGAGGAGATAAAAAATAATGAGGAATGGGGCCTCATGGACATGGCCTTGAACGAGCTGGCTGCGGCGGTTGCTGCCCCCACGCCCGTCCCAGCTCCCATCCCCGCGCCCGCGCTAGCGACCATTCCCATAGCATTGACGGGCTGGTCGCCGAGCACTATCGCAGAACTAGAAGTCGCGTGCGTCAGTGAGGTCTCCGCGGACCCGCGCGAGCTCGTGTACATGCTAGCACCAGCACCCATGCCCGTGCGCGCTCTTGCACCCACCTCGGCGCCGGTCCCCGTGCGTTTGCCTGCACCCGCCACGCCCGTGCCCGTGCGCCCGCCCCCCTCAGCGGCATGGGATGCCACCATCGACCGCTACCTTGCAGCGCCGCTAGTTGCCGTCCTCCCACGCCCCGCGCGACGACATGATGTTTGATTTCCATGTGAAGAACATGTTGTGCTGCCTTGAAGACTTCAACAACGGTGTCCCGGAGGACGACAACGACAATGCCGGCGCGGCACGCCCCCTCCGCCGCCGCCAGAATTAGTTTTTTTGGGTTTAATACTGTATCTCGATCATATGAATATAAATTCACAGTGTGACTGAATGAAAGATATGGTTTGAACGAACTTGCATTTTTCTCTCTGAATGTACAAACTTATCAAACGATTTTCTTTAAAAAACGTCAATGGTTTTTAAATATAAAACACTCATTGCAAACATTTTAGTTAGAACACCCGTATGCAAACCGACAGCTTCCCCAGGAAGCCAGGGGAAAATTTGCCGAGCAGGATTTGTGCAGCTCTTGATCGCAAATGTTTTAGACAGAATACCCATATGTAAAATGACAGCTTTCCTAGTAAGCCAAGGGAAAATGTGCCGAGCAGGATTTGTGCAGCTCTTCATCGCAAACGTTTTAGATAGAATACCCGTATGCAAAGTGAGAGCTATGGTCTTCCCCAGTAAGCCAAGGGAAAATTCGCTGCGCAGGATTTGTGCATCTCTTCAACGCAAACGGTTCAGATTGAATACGGTATGCAAAGCGAGACTTCGGCGCTAAGCCAAGAGAAAATCTGGCACGCAAGATTTGTACATCCCTTCAACGCAAACGGTTGTTTTGGATGACCCGTGTGCAACCACGTACAGACAATTTGGTAAGATTTGCATATGTCATATTGGGTATATTGCCATTTGTCAAACTGGAAAAATTGACATTTATTGATCTAGTAACATTGCCATTTGTCAACCTTGTAACACTGCCATTTGTCAAAATATGCAGCTAAAAATCACTAGCACTATCTAATTTTTGCAACTAAAATTCAGTAATTAAGCATATATTTCATTCATAGATTAAGCAGTCGTTCTTTATACAAACAGTTCAACTCGACAGCTGAACCAACCAAAATTTTCCCCAATTGTTGCCAACCACGTACTGAAATAGCTAGTTCAACTATATATATTAGCTAATTTTAAGTACATTGTACAGTTCCACCACATATATAGTCAGATGAACTGAACAAAATAGCCCCTAAATACTATTACTACGGAGGGGCTTTGTACTACTTCCGGCAGCCTCTCCTCTGTTGAGCGCGCTCAATAAGAGGCAGAGGAGGAGGAGCCTACCGACGAGCTGGACAACTGCAATATGGTGCCTGCCACTGCTGCACCTTCAGCGACGCTCACCTCGAATGCCCTCTGCCGCTCCAGACGACCCCTCTCGAAGCGGCGGGACTCCTCGTAAATCTCCTGATTACTCGCCTCTATGGCGGCGTGTGCTACGGTCACGGCGGCGGTAAGGCTCTTTGCGTGCTCGATGAGGCGCTCCTCCTCCTCCCGTAGGAACTCGATGTAGTGGGCAAGGTCGCTGATGCACGTGCAGGCTTCCACCTCCGCCTCCCGCCTTCGGGCGGCGGTTGCGGAGGGGGTGATGACCCCGACGGTCGACGGTGGGCTGGCGGCCACGGCGGCCGACGATGGGGTGGCGGCCACGACCACCACCTCCCGCCTTCAGGCCGCGGTGGTGGAGCGGGTGATGGCCATGGTGGCCGGCAGTGGGGTGGCGGCCACGACGGCCACCTCCCGCCTTCGGGCCGCGGCAGCGGAGCAGGCGATGGCCCTGGCTTTCGACGGTGGTGTAGCGGCCATGGCGGCAGATGGTGCGGTGGTGGCAACGACGGCCGGCAACAGCTGCCGACAGGCAGCGGCAGCGGAGCGTGTTCCGCACACACCCAACAGGGACGCCATGCGCACTACACTACGCTGGGGACTACGCCGCCACCGTGGTGTAGCCTCCCAGCTGGAGCTGTCCTCTGATGACGGCGGAGTGGCTGAGTGACGACGACGGACCGGTGCCATTGGCGATTGTGGGAGAAGCAGACGAGATAAGCTACAGGGAGGGCGGGGAAAATGTGACGCAGGACCCGTCGGCCGTGAGGGTTTATATAGCAGGCCGGTAAGCATTGGGATTTGGGGGGATTTCACTGAGTCGGGCGGGAAGCTTGCGCAGGAACCTGCATGGTTGCGCGGGAACGGGCTCACCACCATTTGGCCAAAAGAACGCCCCCGCGCGCTGCTCAAGCTTGCGCTCTAAGCCGTATGCGGCAGCGGGGTGACAAGACGTGCGAGAGGAGGACAAAAGGATACGTACACATATGGTTAATAAAAAAACATTTGCGATTAAACTACCTACTACCCCCGGCCTGGTTTATAAGTTGTCGATGTATTTTTTGTGCCAAATTTTGACTAGAGATTTAACTAATAAAATACGAATGCATGTTGATACGTCTCCAACGTATCTATAATTTTTGCTTGTTCCATGCTGTTATATTATCATTCTTGAATGTTTTACAATCATTTTATAGCAACTTTATATCATTTTTTGGGACTAACCTATTGACATAATGCCTAGTGCCAGTTGTTGTTTTTTGCTTGTTTTTACTTCGCAGAAAATCAATACCAAACGGAGTGAAACTTTTTGGAGATTTTTTCTGGACCAGAAGACACCTGTTGGGCCAAAGAAGTACCAGAGGGGGGCTCCGAGGGGAGCACAACCCACCTGCCCATGCGCGCCCTGGTGGGTTGTGCCCACCTCGGCCACCTCCCGCACCGCCTCTTTGCTCTATAAATACCCCAAAAATCCAAAAACCCTAGGGGAGTCGACGAAACACAATTCCAGCCGCCGCAAGTTCCAGAACCACCAGATCCAATCTAGACACCATCACGGAAGGGTTCATCATCCTCATTGGTGCCTCTCCGATGATGCGTGAGTAGTTCATTGTAGACCTACGGGTTCGTAGTTAGTAGCTAGATGGCTTCCTCTCTCTCTTTTGATTCTCAATACAATGGTCTCTTGGAGATCTATTTGATGTAACTCTTTTTGCGGTGTGTTTGTTGGGATCCGATGAACTTTGAGTTTATGATCAGATCTATTTATCCATGAAAGTTATTTGAGTTTCTTTGATCTCTTATATGCATGATTACTTATAGCCTCGTATTTCTTCTTCGAATCTTTGGTTTAGTTAGGCCAACTAGATTGATTTTTCTTGCCATGGGAAGAGGTGCTTTGTGATGGGTTCGGTCGTGCGGTCTTCTTTCCCAGTGACAGAAGGGGCAGCAAGACACGTATTGATCGTTGCTATTAAGGATAACAAGATGGGGTCTATTCCTACATGAATAGATCTTGTCTACATCATGTCATCGTTCTTATTGCATTACTCCATTTTTTCATGAACTTAATACACTAGATGCATGCTGGATAGCGGTCGATGTGTGGAGTAATAGTAGTAGATGCAGGCAGGAGTCGGTCTACTAATCTTGGACGTGATGCCTATATAATGATCATTGCCTGGATATCATCATAATTATTTGAAGTTCTATCAATTGCCCAACAGTAATTTGTTTGCCCGCCGTATGCTATTTTTCTAGAGAGAAGCCACTAGTGAAATCTACGGCCCCCGGGTCTATTCTTTATCATATTTGCTTTGAGATCTGTTTTTATTTGCTTTTGTTTTTAGATCTATTATTCTAAAAACCCAAAAATACCTTGCTGCACTTTTTCTTTATTTATTTTATTTTGTTTTATTGCGAGATCTATTTATCCAAAATTATACAAACCAATCTATCTTTTACCCGAGAGGGATTGACAACCCCTCTTACGCGTCGGGTTGCAAGTATTTGTTCTTGGTGTGCAAATACCGTTTACATAGTGTTGCTTGGTTCTCCTATTGGTTCGATAATGTTGGTTTCATAACTAAGGGAAATACCTACCGAAGCTGTACTGCATCATCCCTTCCTCTTCGGGGAAATACTGACGCGGATACGAGCCATCAAGAAAGGATTTCTGGCGCCATTGCCGGGGAGACATCATCAACATCTATCAAGTTCCTAATCACAAATCTCATCTCCTTGCAATTTACATTATTTTCCATTTGCCTCTCATTTTCATCTCCCCCACTTCACCAAAATTTACCGTTTTATTCGCCTTTTCTTTTTCGTTCGCCATTTTCCCGTCAGATTTATTTTGTGTGTGTGTGATCTTGCTTGATCTACTTTGTCACTATGGCTAGCATGACTACCCCTCCTTTGTCACCAGATTTTGAAGTTTTATACTTCAAGCAGAGATAAGGAGAAAATTTGAAAGATGCTTGGTATAGGCTAATGGAATCCTATCGCATTTGCAATCTCAAAGGTGATGCAAAGATTTTGCTTCGAAAATTTTATATAGGATTAGCTTTGCATCATAGACAACTCTTGGATGTTGCCGCTAAAGGGAACTTTATTGAGCTTGATGCTAACACTGTTTATGAGATCCTAGAAGGAATTTTGGGAATTCCACGAACCAAAAAGGGGCTTCCCTTTACTCCAGAAGGAGCTCAAATTTTAGACAAGTTAAGTGATTTGCATAAACACTTGGTTGAGTTGCAAAAATATAATGAACCTCTTAAGCATATCAGTGGAAATCTCAATCGCATGAATACTTTGATTACTCTTTGCAATAAGCGTTTAGATATTTTAGATCTCAAGTTGGTCTCTTTTTCAGAAAATCTTGGGAAGCGCAAAGAGCCTCCCGGATTCGAAAAAGCCCTTACAAAAGTTGCAAAAACTAAAGATGATAATACTTGAATGTATGCTTTATGCCTAGCTAGGGGCGTAAAATGATAGCGCTTGTTGGGAGGCAACCCGATGAATAAAATTTATTCTTGCCTTTTTCATTCTGTTCTTGAGTGTTTGCACAATTATGCCTCTGTTATGATTGTGTTTTTATGTTTTAATTAGTGTTTGTGCCAAGTTAAGCCTTTGGGATAACTTTTGCGTCCAGTAAAATAATTGTCTAGATTTACAGAATCGACGAAAAATTCTGAATTTTTACACAAGATTGATATACAAATTGCCTCTGTTTTCTATTTTTTCAGAATTTTTGGAGTTACAGAAGTATGAGAACAATTCGCATCTTTATAGACTGTTCTATTTTTGACAGGTTCTGTTTTCTTTGCATTGTGCGCTTATTTTGATGAATCTATGGTTTGTATCGGGGGGGGGGGGGGGTATAAGCCATGGCAAAGTTAGAATATAGTAGATATAATGCAATAACAAAATTTGAATGGGTTTTCTACAGTACTTAAAGTAAAGATTGGTTTTCTTATACTAACGGATCTCACGAAGGTTTTGTTAAGTTTTGTGTGATTGAAGTTTTCAAGTTTTGGGTGAGATCATGATGGATGAAGGAATAAGGAGTAAGAAGATCCTAAGCTTGGGGATGCCCACGACACCCCAAGGTAATATTCAAGGAGAAACAAGCAACTAAGCTTGGGGATGTCCCGAGTGGCATCCTCTCTTTCTTCTAACGACCATCGGTATTTTACTTGGAACTATATTTTTATTCGTCACATATCATGAGTTTTGCTTGGAGCGTCTTGTATTATATGAGTCTTTGCTTGTTTTGCTTTTTAGTTTGCCACAAGTATCCTTGCTGGACACACCTATTTGAGAGAGCCAAAATTATGCTATGATTTGTTAGAATTGCTCTTTGTGCTTCACTTACATTTTTTGAGCTATGGAATTGCTCTAGTGCTTCACTTATATCTTTTTAGCACGATGTGCTTTAATATTTTTGAAGAAATGCTCTCATGCTTCACTTAGATTTGTTTGAGAGTTAGTAAATTTTTGAAGAAATTCTCTCATGCTTCACTTATATTATTTTGAGAGACGAAAAATTTTATGCTCATGTTCTTCACTTAAATTTATTTGAGCTATCAAAAGTATCATATGAAACTAGTCCCAAAGTGATAGATATTCAAGAGGGATATAATAAAAACTTTCATGAAGATCATTGGACAAAATAAACTTGATTCTTTGTAATAGTTTTGCGATATGATGATAATGATATGTGAGTCATGTTGGTAAGTAATTGTGCTTTAGTAAGAACTAGCGGGGTGACCTGCGCATTTGCGTGGCTAGATATAACACATGTGATTTATATTTGTAATTGTTCAGTATATAAGGTTTTGTTGGTTCGCAAAATATACAAATTGTACATTTAGTGGAAACATGGTGACACTTGCTAAGGTCGTTTAGCTAGGAACTGAAGAAGATTTAGGAATAGGGAAATCACGGGAATTTAAATGTCATGTAGTAACACAAAGAGATGAAACACATGAGATTATATATCATGTTTGGTTTCCGCCAATACTCCTATGGGATGTGGCATTCAATAAAAATTTCATAGTGATCAAATCTGGCTATACCTCGATTCCAAATAGTACCTTTAATTTTTTCCTATTGAAATCTTCTTAGTTGTATGCTACTTCTGCATGTAAAATAGGGAACATTAACAAATGACCAGTTTAATTAGTGTACATAGCTCAACATGCAAACAAATGATATATGTAGTGATCTCTCTCATTTTCTCTTCTATTTGTCCTCGTCCAACGTTTTCTATCTTTTAATCAATCATTTTCTGACGACATGATTAGCATCGGTTGATTATTATGTATAATTATGTTAACTCACGTCTAAACCAAGTTGCCTAGTGGCCCTCCTGTTGTTCGTATGCTCCCACACCAACACATCTTACTCTGGTTGCCTATGTATTTTATGTATCGATCTAATCGAATGCAATTGATAGTTTCTGTTACTTGAAATGCGAAGACATTGTTTCTCACTCAGAATCATCAAAGATTGTAGATTGCTATTTATGATCATGTATATGTTGTTTTTCATTGACTTATATGATTCAAAATAGTACTCATGTTACAACAATTTATATCAGACACTCACATCATATCTTGCCTTTATTTCTAGTAAAAACAATAGATTATTTCTATATGATGTGAGCGTCGGATATAAATTGTTGTATAGATTGCATCTATACGCTAAAAATGATATGTATTCGCTATCAACAAAATAGAAGTTGTATTTAAAATGAATTTTTATTTTATATTGTGTTGTTTTTCACTTGCTGAAAATAGATTGCATCATGTATCCAGATTTCCTTGTTAAAACAAATCTAAAAAAGAAAATATTAACATTCTAGTGAAATGAATCAAATTTATTAATAATTGACCACCAGGTTGGGATTGCCAAGTCAGTAAACAAAAAATTATCCATTGAAGTATATACATAGAAAAGGAGCTCGATCAATTTCATGATGTCATTAACATTGATTGATCTCTGAGATGTCCAGCTATAAACCGAAGTGTACTCGGGCTGTGTGAGCCGGTCTATGTTGTATCGGCTATTCGTCTTCGCTTCAGCTTCACTTTAATCCGAACACTTAGCATTATCACAACCGTTATTAATTTGGGACTCTGCCATATAAATAGCAGTGCAGATTATTTTGTTTACGTGTATGGATGCATGCAATTGCTAGGTTGCCTCTTCCTGGATGTCCCATTGTTCTTGTGCTCAGTTTAAAAAATAGATATTTGTATATGGATGATGTGCACATTAAATTTGAAAAGGAAAATTAAGACTTTCTCAGATGTAGAAACATAAACACATAAAGCGGATTTGTATCTTAATTACCTTTGATTGATTTGTTCGGTGCCATGATGACATGGGTGCCTACAGGATGTGCCAAGCCTTCGATCCGTCGTGCGTGTTGCTGACTTTTTTTGTGGGGGTGTTGCTGACTTGTTGTGGATGTGATGCAGTCCTGCTTTCGATCTCAGGTCTGCGGGTGATAGTTCTTTGGGATTTAGGCATATAACACTGGAATTTAATAGACAGGGCTTCCGGCCGCTCCATATATACTTACGACACCATAGGAATTGATCTTCTCATATATTGAAAGAAAAGAAACTGAGTCGAGTTGCCTTCGCTTGGTCGAACGGAACCCTGGAATCACCACTGATGTGCTCATCAGTATATTAGAAGATATACAAACATAAATATAGGCACTTTCTCTCTTGATCCCACCCAAGTGATAGAAGTTGATGGATTTGTTACTCCATGGTACTGAGATGCACATGCAAATAACCTGTGGGCTGGGACACGCTGGGTGATGAGAGAATTGAGCGCTTGAGTATACAGAAGATATGCACGAAATCCTTCCTTCCGTCCCGGCATGCATGGCCGGTAGACTCCTTGGGGTTATGCTTAGTACATCGCTTGAACGGAACCCTGGAATCACCATTGTTATTTTCGTCCAAGTATATTAAAAGTGAAAAACGCAAGTATAACCAACCTCTTGATCCCACCCAGGAATACATGGTGATGGATCTGTTCATTGTACGGTGATGCTCATGCCAAAAATCTGTTGGCTGGGTGAGGAGAGAGATGAGCCCCTGAATACGTGAGAGATATGTACAGGATTCTTGCTTCTAATTAGGCCAACATGGCCGCTAGACTCCTCCTTGCGTTATGCTTAAGTACCTGACTAGCATGAGGATGCTGGGAGATATTATATGGGGAAATTTCCATGACATCATCTTGTATTTTTCAAACACCAGTCCTTAAATCAGTTGCACCACTGCACCAATCATCATGCTGTCAAGCACAGGAGATTGATATCGTACAGAACATTATCGGTGATGAATTGATAACCTGGATGGGATAGCGTACTTCTTTCGATCGATCTAGTCAATCGATGTAGCTTGGCATAGATAGGGGATGCGCATGGTGTAACAGGGCCGGCCAGGACAGAAGTTTGCTCGATTTGTTGGTTGCCAAGATGTTCTAGGCGCCTACTGGGTAAGATTGTGTGCCAACGGACCTGAAACTCCACCGTGCACATGGAGATCCAAGACATCATCAACCTACGCGATCCCATGGTGCTGTAAGCTATGAATGACCCAATCTCGAGGATAGGATGGACACCCGGAGTCGGATGTGTCGGCGGCGTGAAAGATCAGACAGGAAGGAACTGTTTTTTCAAGAGAGTTCAGACATTAAAATCAGGCCAGATTGGATCTGATCCCATCATCGGATCATTTCATCCTTTTGCAAGGATTCCGTTTTTTTTACCAAACGGACTCTGATACTTTCAGATTGTTTTTTTCTTTTCCTTTTGTGTGTATTTCGATTGTGCTTTTCACGGAAGGATTCCTATTTTTTTACGTAACACGAAGGATTCCTATTATTTTTTAACGTGAAGGATTCCTATTGGTTTGCTATATAGGATCGGACGTGTTATTTGGGTTGAACCTGTACCTTGTACGTGTCATATGCTAAAATTTGCACCTAATATTGTTCTTCGTAACCTTTTAGATGTTTTAATCTCAACCACTATAATCTTGATCAATGGATAATATAATTTTAACATATGTGGATGAATGTGATGGCTTATTTGTCTCTTGTCTTAATTATATAATAGATGTTGGTGTTAAGGTTTGTGATTCCCTATGCAAGCACGAAAGTCAATAGTTATGCAATGAAATTACATCCTACTTGTGGTGCATTATTCGATGTTAGTTATGCTTAATGCTCGCTTATGTGATTTTTTGTTTCTTGGTTGGATGCTTCTCAATCTTTTTGCTAGCCTTCACTTGTACTAAGTAGGAATACTGCTTGTGCATCCAAAATCCTTAAACCCAGTTTTGCCACATGAGTCCACTATACCTACCTATATGCGGTATTCCCATGCCGTTCTAAGCAAATTTGTATGTGGCATCTCTAATTTTCAAAATAAATTTCCTTTTTGTGTGCTCGTACCACTCATGAAACTGTAGGGGGTGGCTGATATTTTTCCATGCTAGATGTGTTATTCTCAAGATGAGTGTTTATTCACTTGTCATTGCACGAGAGTACGACAAAGGTATTAGGGATGCCCAGTCCTGAAATGAAAAATGAATTTACTTTATGTTGTCAAATAATAAATTCCTTGGAAAGTGTTGGTATGGACGGCACCCGTGGATACGGCTAGCCGTGGAATGTGAAAGTATGGTGGAAAAAGGAATAAACTTTATTTTCTGTTTGGGAACCGCCTATGATATATCTAGCATGGAAAGTATTGGGAACTACTCAATCGTTTTCGTTGACAGGAAAAGCATGCCACCCAAAATGTTTTATCTCTATCTTTTTCGCTTTGAGCTCTGGCACCTCTACAAATCCCTACATCCCTCTGTGTGGCACCCTGGCTCATAGAACCGGAATGCCAGTGTTCCCAGCCCAGAGATCATTGTCTTCTGGAAACACTCAACATCTTGGCAACAGAAACATAGCTGACTTTTATTGATAATAAAGAGTACAAGCTTACAAGATCCTCGAGGCCAGAGCACAACAAGTGCTATACAGTATGTACATTATTTATCAAACATGATGGGCCTCAGCATAACTTAGCGATACTACAGCGGGAAGCTAAAGCGTAGCGGAATATGGCAGCAACTCCATCCACAGGGACACTGCTGTGGACACATCCTAGGCATTATAACACGAACCTCCAAGACCTGCGTCTTAGTCTTCTCCTGCATCTGGCATGATACGCCAGGTGAGTACTTTGAATGTACTCGCAAGCACATGACAACCAAATAATGCAGCAAGTAATAGCATGGCAATAAACATGTTGAGTCTTAAAGGCTGAGATCACGGTCATCAACTTACTCATATCCGGGTTGCTTTACAACCCATGGAGTACTCCACCTCACTGAGTACTTCCGCACATAAGACAAGTTCTTTCATCAGTATCATTATTACGGTTGATCTCCTACAGAGGTCTGGACAGGCTGTCCAATTCTGTGGACACGGCTATTCGAATAGATTTAACACTCTGCAGAGGTTGTACACTTTACCCACACCACGGAACTCATGGCCTCGTACTCCCATTCGGGTGGACCAACGACGTTCCGACGAAACCTGTCTGACCCGTGACTCTTCCATCGTACCACCGGCCATCACACTTCCTCTTGGAGTCAAGCCCTGGGTGGCCCCGTGTCCTCAAGACACCTGCCACCGTCGTGGCCAAACTAACTGTCCCAAACGGGGACGCCGGCAAATAACTCAACTGGGCTCACAGAGTTATCGTCGTCTACCTGATCAGGGTAGCACGCACGCATAACCCTCCCTCTTTGGAGGTACCGGTGAAAGAGCACGCAGCCAGCCCAAGTCAAGGTCGTCCCATACCGGCAAATGTGGCTGCACGTTTTAACCCGGACAGGTGACTCTCGATCAACCAACTAAGTTTCGTTAAACATTCAGCAGGTTATCAACTCATGTTAACTTAGTTGGTCATCTTAGTCATCTATTAATTTACTTGGAATTATTTGGGGTTAAATTTAATATGCAAAATGCATGTGAAAATGCAATGCTATGACATGCTTCAAAACATGGTTATCCTGGCTTGCCTTGGTCTGTTGAGTTGTTCAAAAACTCTGGTTCTTCAACTCCAAGGTTTTCACCTTCTGAAAATAATCCAAAAACAGCAAGGAAATATATCAAACAACACTGTTTAATGTTCCAGAAATTCTGCGAGTAAGATAAAAATATGAAATTTGGTGAAAAAATAGAGCATTGAGGTGTGGACCCAATGCAAAAAGAATTATTTGGATTGGACCTTTCTGTTAAAAGTTATTAATAGTCAAAGGTCTCTGTTTAAATTAATTTAACTAAAAAGCAAATTTTAAAAACAGAACAGACAGACTGGGCCGGCCCAAGTCCACAGTGCACCGGCCCAGGGCCTACTTACCCCTTCGTTTCAAACGAAACAGAGGAGGAAGAAGGGGCCGAGGGGGAGGCGGGACTCCGGCGAGCCTAGCCGGTGTTTCCGTCGATGGGAGGGGCTGGGGATGGTCGGGATGGGTCGGCCATCGAGCGGCGGTCCGCCCCGTACCCGCAGAGTCGTCGGAGGTGGACGAACGGCGAGGTTCTTCCCTTCTCTGGCGGACTGCAGTTCGGGTGGCCGACGAGCTCGATGATTCCGGCACTAATTGGCTCGGGGAAGAGGTCAGGGAGCACTACGGGAGCTCACTGAGCTTGCTGGTGTTCTTGGTTGGGGCGGAGGTGGGCTAGAACGAGGAGGAGGCAGAGAGGGGCGGGCGGTGGAGCTCGGCTCGAGCTCGGGGCCAGAGGCCTCCGTGCCTCGATTCCGGCTGTCAGGAGAGGCTTGGGTGAAGGAGGAGAGGGGTGAGGTGCTCTGGAGGGATTGGGGGGCTTTAAATAGGCGGGGGAGGAGGAGCGGGGATCGCTCCCGAAGCTCGGCGAAGCGACCATGGCGACTGCAGCTCGTACGCCGCGCTGGCATGGCTCGACACGGCGACGAGACCGGAGCGGCCAGGGGCATTAAATGCCGAAGCGACGAGGCGGGGGCTAGGCGACACGCCGCGCGGCCACTGTGCCTCCACAGGCAGAACAGGGCGGCGGAGACGCGGCGGCCGTCCAGGGCATCTCCGACGTAGGTGAGGGCTCCAGCTGGTCCACGCGTCCACGGGGAAGGTAGTCGGCACGTCTAGACAGTGCCGCGCTGCGCGAGTCGTCGTTTCGAACATGACCCGAGCCTGGGCGCGTCATAGAGCGCGGCGACAGCATGCCACACCCGTGCTCACCACGCTAGGACATGTCCCGTGGCCACGTTGGCCTGGCCAAAGTTGTCTGAGGCGTCGTCCCTCGAAGGATCATGTCACCTGTGCAATTGGTTTGGCTAGAAGTGGTCTGAGAGGAGAGGTTTCATCAACAACAGTTGCTGACAGAAATGTTGGGGAGGTTCTGGAGGAGAGGAGCGGATGAGATGAGGCCAAGAGAGATGTCTGGAGAGAGTTTGGTTGAATGAACGACAAGCTGACCAAGTTTGAGCTCATTTGGTTGAAGTTTGAGGGTAGCTCATGTGAAATGCACAAAACTGGCCTGAATCTTCAAATGGAAGTACTGATCAAAAGATAATTCTTGGAGAGCTGAAAATTTGTGGGAGTGCTCATTTGGTGTTGTCTCATTGCTGTAAAAATTTGGTAGCAATTGGACAAACCAAAAATGCACTTCCTTCACAATGGCTGGTTCTGGACAGAGAGGAAAATGGATTTTTAAGCAAAATATTTGAACATGACCAAGGAATGTTTTTGAAGATTTGGTGGAGATATGGTCCAAGGGATTTTTCGGAATTAATTGAGAAGTTTAGGAGCATCTAAACTATAGGTTGCTTCACAACCTATGCCAATGCCCTAATTTCCCAATTAACAGAAAAGAGCTTTTGAAAATGATTTGAATGGAAATTTGAGTACTTGAGGTTCCTGGCAGAACATTTGCAAGATGATGAGGCTAGGAACCACTTGGCAAAGATTCAAAAATGACCAAGTCCATGTGAAAGAATTTGAAATCCATTCAAATTCAAATAAAGTCAAGTCAAATTTTGAAAAGAAAAAGTTGGCAAAAAATCAGGGTGTCACAAACCTACCCCCCTTAGAATGAATCTCGTCCTCGAGATTCGGTTGCTTAGGGAACAAATAGGAATAGGCAGATCTTAGGAAGTCTTCTCTCTCCCAAGTAGCCTCTTCTTCCGTGTGGTGTTCCCACAGCACCTTATAGAACCTTATTGTCTTGCTTCTCGTGATTCTCTCCATCACATCCAAGATCTTAACTGGCTTTTCCTCGTAGGTCAGGTCATTTGCCAATTCTAATTCACTCATGTCTGCTTGTTTAGCTGGGGGTGCAATGCATTTTCTTAGCTGTGAGATGTGAAACACATCATGCACATCCGACAGTGCTGGTGGCAGCTCTAGCTGATAAGCAACTCTCCCTTTCCTAGCAGTCACTAGGAAAGGACCAATATATCTCGGGGCTAACTTCCCTCGGATTCCAAACCTTTTTACTCCCTTCATAGGAGTCACCCTTAGATAAGCATAATCTCCTGGTTCAAAGGTTACTTCCCGATGCTTCGGGTCGTAATAGCTCTTTTGGCGTGATTTGGCGGCTCGCAAGCGCTCTTGTATGTCCTTGACCTGTCTTTCTGCGTCGAGCATCAAGTCTATCCCAAAGATACAACTGTCTCCTGTCTGAGACCAGTTCAGTGGTGTGCGGCACTTTCATCCGTACAAAGCCTCGAAAGGCGACATCTTGAGACTGGCTTGGTAACTGTTGTTGTAGGAGAATTCTGCGTATGGCAGACTATCCTCCCACTTAGGTCCATGAGAAAGTGCACATGACCGAAGCATATCTTCCAATATTTGATTTACTCGCTCGGTCTGTCCATCTGTTTGAGGATGATACGCTGTGCTGTGCTTTAGCACAGTACCCAAAGCTTGATGTAGCCGATACCAGAATGCTGAGGTAAAGAGGGAACCTCTATCTGAAGTGATAGTCTTAGGTACCCCATGCAGACTTACGATCCGGGACATATATAGCTGTGCCAGCTGATTGGCCTTGTAAGTGGTCTTCACGGGGATGAAGTGAGCCACTTTTGTAAGTGTGTCCACTATGACCCAGATTGCGTCATTACCTTTTGTGGACTTAGGTAGTCCCACGATAAAATCCATGCATATATCATCCCATTTCCATTGGGGTACTGGTAACGGTTGCAGCAATCCGGCTGGTTTTTGGTGTTCTGCCTTTACCTTGTTGCAAACATCGCAACATGCGACATAATATGCAATGTCGTTCTTCATTCCAGGCCACCAAAATGTCTCCTTTAAGTCTTGGTACATCTTAGTACCACCTGGATGAATTGAGTAGGCAGATTCATGTGCTTCCTTAAGTATCTGCTGCCTCAAGTTATTTCGGTCGGGCACACAAATTCGATTCTTGAACCATATGGTTCCTTGTTCATCCTCCCGGAAGGACTTGTCCTTCCCTTTCCGAATCAATCCTTTAATTTCTCGGATTCCCTCATCCGTCTTTTGGGCTTCTTGGATTTCCTCCATCAAGGTTGGCTTAATCTCCAACGTGTTTGGAGTCATAGGACCACATAGTATCAAGTTAAGTTTAGCAAACTCTTCGCGTAAACTTTGGTTCATACCCTCCACTAGAGCATTTACGACAGCTTGCTTCCTGCTCAAGGCGTCTGCAACTACGTTCGCCTTGCCTGGATGATGGTTGATACCAACATCATAATCTTTGACAAGCTCAAGCCATCTGCGTTGCCTGGGGTTCAGGTCGGGTTGCGTGAAGATATACTTAAGACTCTTGTGGTCTGTATATACCTCACACCTTTGACCAATCAGATAGTGTCTCCAGATTTTCAAGGCATGCACTACTGCAGCTAGCTCCAGGTCATGAGTGGGATAATTTTCCTCATGAGGTCATAGCTGTCGTGATGCATAGGCCACAACCTTTCCTTCTTGCATAAGTACACATCCAATTCCACGTCTGGACGCATCGCAGTAAATGTCAAAACTCTTACAAATATCAGGGAGGACTAGAACAGGGGCTGTTGTCAGCCTTGTCTTCAATTCCTTGAAGCTGTTCTCACACTCAGTGGTCCAGATAAACTTCTGGTTCTTCTTTAATAGCTCCGTCATAGGTTTGGCTATTTTTGAGAAGCCTTCAATGAAGCGGCAGTAGTATCCCGCCAATCCAAGGAAACTACGGACTTCTGTCACCGTAGCTGGTGTCTTCCAATTTAAGACAGCCGTAACCTTGCCAGGGTCAACGGCTATACCATTTTCCGACAAGATGTGACCAAGAAATCCCACCTCCTTGAGCCAAAATTCGCACTTGCTGAATTTGGCGTATAATTGATGGATTCTCAATCTTTCCAGAACAGCTCGAAGGTGTTGCTTATGCTCCTCTTCATCCTTAGAGTATATGAGTATATCGTCGATGAACACTACCATGAACTTATCCAGGAAGTCCATGAAAACTTTGTTCATCATGCTCATAAAGTATGCGGGAGCATTTGTCAGCCCGAACGCCATGACTGTGAATTCATACAGTCCATAGCGAGTAGTGAATGCTGTCTTGGGGATATCTTCTTTGCGGATCTTCAATTGGTGATATCCCGTCCGAAGATCAATCTTTGAAAATACCCGGGCTCCACTTAATTGATCAAATAGATCATCAATTCGCGGCAGCGGGTACTTATTCTTGATAGTTACTTCATTGAGCTGTCGATAGTCTACGCACATCCGTAGACTCCCATCTTTCTTCTTCACAAATAGTACTGGTGCTCCCCATGGTGAAATGCTGGGACGAATGTATCCCTTCTGAAGCAACTCGTCCAGCTGCTTTTTCAACTCGGCCAGCTCCGGACCTGGCATTCGATAATACTTCTTGTATATGGGGGCTGTGCCAGGAACTATTTCAATGGCAAACTCCAGTTCTCTATCTGGCGGCATTCCTGGTAATTCCTCCGGAAACACGTCCGGAAACTCACATACCACCGGAATCAAGTTTATATCAGTGGCAGTGGTGTGATATGCTGAGCCTTTTCTAGTTATCATTCGACTGGCTAGGAATTGGATCATCTGTCCAGCGGGGTTTACCAATGTTACCGTTCTGGTGGCACAGTTAATGCACACCTGGTGCGGGGTTAACCAATCCATTCCCAGAATTATATCCAATCCCGGGAAATCGATAGCAACCAAGGTGGCTGGAAATTGTACTCCATGAATGGAGATTTCTAGGCCCCTATATACAATATTGGTTCTGAGCATGGAACCGGGGGATTGTATTACCATGATTTTGTCCAAAACCGATGGGGAAAGATTATGCGAGTTGGCAAAACTCCGAGAAATGAACGAATGGGAAGCCCCGGAATCAAACAAAATAAGTGCAGGTATGTCATTAACAGTAAACATACCAAGTACGATGTCGGGGGCTTCGCATACTTCCTCGGCTGAGATGTGATGGACGCATCCGTGATGGACATTGCGGCGTCCAAGGTGGTTGACCTGCGACTTGGGGTCTGTTGGCTGCTTTCCAGCATTGGCAGGACACTGTTTAGCATAGTGCCCGCTCTGTCCGCAGGTGAAGCAAGTATTGTTGAGGCGACAGTCTTCCGCAACAGGCTGCTTGCCGAGGGCTTTAGTCTGGGTGCCGAGCTTGTTGTTGTTACTGTTGTTGTTCCACGCAGGCTTGCTCTCTGTTGGGACAGGTTGCCAACTACGCAACTTCTGAGCATATGGTTCCTTATTATCCTTCTTTGGCTCAAATTTTCTTTTATGCTCATTGTTTACAAGCTTGTGTTCACGTTCAGCGATGTAGGCCTTGTTCACCAGTGTCTGGAAATCAGCAAAATCCAACATACATAACTGGCACCGGAGGGCATGATTCAGTCCTCCGAGGAAGCGGTCTATCTTCCTTTCCTCCGTATCCACATCGTGAGGTGAGTATCGAGCCAAGTTATTGAACTTGTTCAAGTATTCTGCCACAGTCATACTCCCTTGCGTGAGGGACAGAAATTCCTTCTGCTTGATCTTCATAATTCCCGTGGGGATATGGTATTTGCGGAACAATTCCTTGAATCGCTCCCAAGTGATTTCTTCTCCAGTTGGCCATGTCAGCTTAGTATTATCCCACCAGATTGCGGCGGGACCTTCAAGATAGTGGGTAACAAATGGAACCTTATCCGCTTCATTGCAGCGGGCAATTTCCAGTTTCTTCTCCATTGTTCTAAGCCAGTCATCTGCCTTAATAGGATCAACGGCCTGGCCAAAGCTAGGCGGTTTGGTCCGCTGAAAATCTGTCAGCTTAGAGTGCACCCCGTTACCATTGTTTTGACCAACCACTGTCTGCATAGTTCTGAGGAACTCCATAAAGTCCTGGTTCCTCTTCTCTTCAAACATCCTCATGATTTGTTCAGTTGTAGGTGCTTGTGGTGGTGGAGGCGGTAAGTCTTCGGGCTCTTGCCCGGCCTGTCTGGCTGAGCGACGGACTGGGGTTCCATCACTGCCTTGACTGCTACTGCCTCTCTTCATCTAAATTTTGTTCCCAAAGCAAATACCGAATCGATGAGCAAGATCCATAAGGGTAAATTATAATTATGTGACACCCAAAAGAAATCATTAAGCAAAGGCGAATAACAACATAATTATACAAGACATCCCAACATAATACATGGCAAGCTAGTAGTGGATAACATGATAAACTGCTCAAACGGCAGTTGACAAATGCAACGATGCATGCATAATTACTCCAACTCTAATCTAGTGGCGTCGATGGCACGGACACTGCTCTTCTGAAGAGTCATCATCAGACCCTGAGTCTGAGTCTGAGTCCGAACTGATGATGTGGGTTACTGGGTCAAAGGAAACACGACGACGCTGACGAGACGTCTCCCCTTCTGCAGAAAAGGAAGCGCGTCGCCTCAGCATCGGCGGACCAGGAGTGGCGAGGAGCGAGGCCCACTCAGCTGGGGTCTCACGTCGGCTATCAGACGATATGCCTGATGGCCCAGAGGAACTAGAAGGCACGCTAAACATATGTGAGGGTGGAACTGGTGGCGAATACACTGGTGGAACTACAGGATGGGGTGCGGGAGTCACTGCAGCAAGTGCCTCCTGCACACGATTAAGCTCCACAGCCAAGGATATGATCATGCGGTAACTGGCGTGAATATACTGGGATAACACACCAGCGGCACGATCAACCTCCGGATCGGTGGGTGAGAGAATGACTCGCCCTGTCGTTGGGGACAGGGTGGGGTAATGGAAGAAACCTGGGTGTGTCTGCATCTGGACCTCGTGATAGCGCAAGTCGGTGATGGCCTCCATGGCAGCAAACTGGATCGCCAACTCCGGAGTAGAAGCTACTCCACCCTTAGCAGAGCGAGAAGAGATTCCAATATCCGAGGTCGCGGTCAAGTAGGCCACTACATGGTACTCATCCACTGACTCCGCCAGCTGATCCCGATACACCTGGTACACCGGGTCTTCTCCGTAGGGATACAACCAAAGCCAGACACAGCGAAGCAGAGCTGAGAAAGAGTGGGGCTCTGGCTCATAGGTGAAATGGAATGGAACTGGTGCCATCTACACTCACCATGAAAAGAGTTAGTAATATAAGGATGCATGATGCATGATATGCGCAAACAAATGCAACAAGCAATATGCACACTCAAGGTCCTATACTACTCGCAGTTCTAGCGCGTGTTACCTAGGGTGTCCTACAGTCAGCACGGCTCTGATACCAAGCGCTGTGGCACCCTGGCTCATAGAACCGGAATGCCAGTGTTCCCAGCCCAGAGATCATTGTCTTCTGGAAACACTCAACATCTTGGCAACAGAAACATAGCTGACTTTTATTGATAATATAGAGTACAAGCTTACAAGATCCTCGAGGCCAGAGCACAACAAGTGCTATACAGTATGTACATTATTTATCAAACATGATGGGCCTCGGCATAACTTAGCGATACTGCAGCGGGAAGCTAAAGCGTAGCGGAATATGGCAGCAACTCCATCCACAGGGACACTGCTGTGGACACATCCTAGGCATTATAACACGAACCTCCAAGACCTGCGTCTTAGTCTTCTCCTGCATCTGGCATGATACGCCAGGTGAGTACTTTGAATGTACTCGCAAGCACATGACAACCAAATAATGCAGCAAGTAATAGCATGGCAATAAACATGTTGAGTCTTAAAGGCTGAGATCACGGTCATCAACTTACTCATATCCGGGTTGCTTTACAACCCACGGAGTACTCCACCTCACTGAGTACTTCCGCACATAAGACAAGTTCTTTCATCAGTATCATTATTACGGTTGATCTCCTACAGAGGTCTGGACAGGCTGTCCAATTCCGTGGACACGGCTATTCGAATAGATTTAACACTCTGCAGAGGTTGTACACTTTACCCACACCACGAAACTCATGGCCTCGTACTCCCATTCGGGTGGACCAACGACGTTCCGACGAAACCTGTCTGACCCGTGACTCTTCCATCGTACCACCGGCCATCACACTTCCTCTTGGAGTCAAGCCCTGGGTGGCCCCGTGTCCTCAAGACACCTGCCACCGTCGTGGCCAAACTAACTGTCCCAAACGGGGACGCCGGCAAATAACTCAACTGGGCTCACAGAGTTATCGTCGTCTACCTGATCAGGGTAGCACGCACGCATAACCCTCCCTCTTTGGAGGTACCGGTGAAAGAACATGCAGCCAGCCCAAGTCAAGGCCGTCCCATATCGGCAAATGTGGCTGCACGTTTTAACCCGGACAGGTGACTCTCGATCAACCAACTAAGTTTCGTTAAACATTCAGCAGGTTATCAACTCATGTTAACTTAGTTGGTCATCTTAGTCATCTATTAATTTACTTGGAATTATTTGGGGTTAAATTTAATATGCAAAATGCATGTGAAAATGCAATGCTATGACATGCTTCAAAACATGGTTATCCTGGCTTGCCTTGGTCTGCTGAGTTGTTCAAAAACTCTGGTTCTTCAACTCCAAGGTTTTCACCTTCTGAAAATAATCCAAAAACAACAAGGAAATATATCAAACAACACTGTTTAATGTTCCAGAAATTCTGTGAGTAAGATAAAAATATGAAATTTGGTGGAAAAATAGAGCATTGAGGTGTGGACCCAATGCAAAAAGAATTATTTGGATTGGACCTTTCTGTTAAAAGTTATTAACAGTCAAAGGTCTCTGTTTAAATTAATTTAACTAAAAAGCAAATTTTAAAAACAGAACAGACAGACTGGGCCGGCCAAGTCCACAGTGCACCGGCCCAGGGCCTACTTACCCCTTCGTTTTAAACGAAACAGATGAGGAAGAAGGGGCCGAGGGGGAGGCGGGACTCCGGCGAGCCTAGCCGGCGTTTCCGTCGACGGGAGGGGCTGGGGATGGTCGGGATGGGTCGGCCGTCGAGCGGCGGTCCGCCCCGTACCCGCAGAGTCGTCGGAGGTGGACGAACGGTGAGGTTCTTCCCTTCTCTGGCGGACTGCAGTTCGGGTGGCCGACGAGCTCGATGATTCCGGCACTAATTGGCTCGGGGAAGAGGTCAGGGAGCACTACGGGAGCTCACTGAGCTTGCTGGTGTTCTTGGTTGGGGCGGAGGTGGGCTAGAACGAGGAGGAGGCAGAGAGGGGCGGGCGGCAGAGCTCGGCTCGAGCTCGGGGCCAGAGGCCTCCGTGCCTCGATTCCGGCTCTCAGGAGAGGCTTGGGTGAAGGAGGAGAGGGGTGAGGTGCTCTGGAGGGGTTGGGGGGCTTTAAATAGGCGGGGGAGGAGGAGCGGGGATCGCTCCCGAAGCTCGGCGAAGCGACCATGGCGACTGCAGCTCGTACGCCGCGCTGGCATGGCTCGACGCGGCGACGAGACCAGAGCAGCCAGGGGCATTAAATGCCGAAGCGACGAGGCGGGGGCTAGGCGACGCGCCGCGCGGCCACTGTGCCTCCACGGGCAGAACAGGGCGGCGGAGACGCGGCGGCCGTCCAGGGCATCTCCGGCG
The DNA here is from genome assembly GCA_011799875.1 of Thinopyrum elongatum. Taxonomy (NCBI): domain Eukaryota; kingdom Viridiplantae; phylum Streptophyta; class Magnoliopsida; order Poales; family Poaceae; genus Thinopyrum; species Thinopyrum elongatum. The sequence goes on from CM022301.1 coordinate 340,086,706, forward strand.
CAGGTGAGGGCTCCAGCTGGTCCACGCGTCCACGGGGAAGGTAGTCGGCACGTCTGGACAGCGCCGCGCTGCCCGAGACATCGTTTCGAACATGACCCGAGCCTGGGCGCGTCATAGAGCGCGGCGACAGCATGCCACGCCCGTGCTCACCACGCCAGGACATGTCCCGTGGCCATGTTGGCCTGGCCAAAGTTGTCTGAGGCGTCGTCCCTCGAAGGATCATGTCACCTGTGCAATTGGTTTGGCTAGAAGTGGTCTGAGAGGAGAGGTTTCATCAACAACAGTTGCTGACAGAAATGTTGGGGAGGTTCTGGAGGAGAGGAGAGGATGAGATGAGGCCAAGAGAGATGTCTGGAGAGAGTTTGGTTGAATGAACGACAAGCTGACCAAGTTTGAGCTCATTTGGTTGAAGTTTGAGGGTAGCTCACGTGAAATGCACAAAACTGGCCTGAATCTTCAAATGGAAGTACTGATCAAAAGATAATTCTTGGAGAGCTGAAAATTTGTGGGGAGTGCTCATTTGGTGTTGTCTCATTGCTGTAAAAATTTGGTAGCAATTGGACAAACCAAAAATGCACTTCCTTCACAATGGCTGGTTCTGGACAGAGAGGAAAATGGATTTTTAAGCAAAATATTTGAACATGACCAAGGAATGTTTTTGAAGATTTGGTGGAGATATGGTCCAAGGGATTTTTCGGAATTAATTGAGAAGTTTAGGAGTATCTAAACTATAGGTTGCTTCACAACCTATGCCAATGCCCTAATTTCCCAATTAACAGAAAAGAGCTTTTGAAAATGATTTGAATGGAAATTCGAGTACTTGAGGTTCCTGGCAGAACATTTGCAAGATGATGAGGCTAGGAACCACTTGGCAAAGATTCAAAAATGACCAAGTCCATGTGAAAGAATTTGAAATCCATTCAAATTCAAATAAAGTCAAGTCAAATTTTGAAAAGAAAAAGTTGGCAAAAAATCAGGGTGTCACACTCTGCGAAGGGCCTTTCTATTTACTTTATGCAATTTTTATTTTTATTTGAGTCTCCATCTTCTATTATAAAGCACCAACTAAGGGGCACTATGATCGTACTTGAGCATTGGGTGTAGCTAATATGCGAGTGTGTTTCATGAATGGATCAATGATTGAGCATAATGGGCTAGGGATAACTTGCTTTAGTGTTGATATTTTGAAAGACATGGTTGCTTGTTGATATGCCTGAGTATTGAAATCTTCATGTCAAAACTAGTGAAAGTACGTTATATCGACTAAAGGGGGGGTGAATAGGCAATTTTTACAAATTCGTCACTGTGGAAATACTTCTTGAGGAATTTGCTAAGTGATGAACTACAAGCAGCGGAGTAAGTACTCAGGTGCATGCATAACAAGACAGTATCATAGTCATCATGATGAAATGAAACATACACAGAGCACAGGTAGTGTGAAAATAGGATAAGCAGGCAAAAGACAAGATGACCGAAGAAATAGGATTGAGGAAATTGAGAAAGTCTTCGGTCAAAGTCTTCAAACAGTAACGATCAATTTCATCAATACATGAGCGAGGAAATGAAAGGGTTGAGGAAATAGAACCAGTAGCTCGGTGAAGACAATGATTTGGTAGACCTGTTCCAACTACTGTGACAATTGTACATCTGGTTGGAGCAGCTTGGTATTTAAACCAAAGAACACACAGTCCCAGGACACACAGTCCTTACTGTATTCTCTTTGAGCTAAGGTCACATAGACCTCGCCCAATCACTCGTGGTAAGTCTTCAGGTGACTTCCAAACCTTCATAGACTTGGTCACTCGGTGATCCACAATTCCTATTGGATGCTCTAGACCATGACGCCTAACCGTTTGGAAGATGCACAGTCTTGCAAGGTAACAAGTGTCGATTCCACACAGGAACAATCTCTTCAGTGATGCTCAATCACTTTGGGTTTTAGGTGTTGGGGTTTTGGGTTTTTCCTCACTGATGATTTTCTCTCAAAGTCCTCGGAGGATGGGATGCTCTAAATGACAAGTGTCAGTTTCTCTCGGAGCAGCCAACCAGCTAGTTGTTGAAGGGGGTGGCTATTTATAGCCAGGAGCAGCCCGACATGATAAGACATAAATATCCTTCAATGATATGACCGTTAGGTGGATAAGATATTTGGGACAGCTGGCACGTAGCACAGCAACGGTCGGAAATTTGAGCTCTCAAATTCCTCAGGGCTATCATATTCCTCACTTGTAGGCAATCCGCACTAGCGAATTCCTAACTCCTCAGTCAGAAAAAATTCCTCAGAGAACAGAAGATCTTCGTCTCTGTCACTGAAGAAATTGACTGAATTGTATGAGATTTCCAAAGGCTTCACTCGAAGGATTGGGTATGTGTAGGCTTTGAGATGAGCATCACTTGGAAACTTTTCCTTAGTATTACCTCGACCCCCTTTAACAGTACGGTGTTTCCTATGACTCAAGAAAGAGAAAATGAAACTACGAAAACAAAAGTCTTCACGCTTCATAATCCCCGCATCAATATCAATGTCTTCAAGGTCACACCAATTTCCTCATTTTCAAAGTCTCCAAGAAAACCAAAGTCTTCAACTGAAGACATTCAGTTTTTGGGGTCGACTTTCTTCGGAAATATCAAACTCCTCAGAGACTTATAGAACCTGTGTACACTCACAAAGACATTAGTCCCTTAACCTATAAGTGTTCAATACACCAAAATCACTAAGGGGCAGTAGATGCACTTACAATCTCCCCCTTTTTGGTGATTGATGACAGATAGGTTAAATTTTCAACTAGGATAAACATATGAAGTGTAAATACTGATATCGAGGAGTTTGATTGCAAGATATAGAAGAACTCCCCCTGAAGATGTGCATATTTGAGGAATTTGCTTTGACTGCAAGTGCACATTGTAGAATAAAATCATGGAGATCTCCCCCTATATCTTGTAATCCATACACGCATTTAACATATAATATGAAGAATTTGAAATGCATGATGGAAAATGGTGTCTGACGAATTTCAGCATGCGTGCATTAAGGTACTTGAGGAAATAAGCATGCAAAAAGCAGTTCAAAAATATCAGACCACCATCGGACTTAAGTTTACAACTCAACCAACAAACACTTCAGAAGAGCGAGAGTTGTAACTTAACGAAAAAACAGCCCATATATAAGACCCGCTTGAAGAATAACTCAAATTTCTCCCCCTTTGTCATCGAATGACCAAAAGGGACGAAAAATGAGGACTAACGCCGCTGAAGAATATCATCATGAGGTCGATGGAGGAGCGCCAGTGTTGTCGGGGTCGTTTGTCGATGTAGGGCCTACCGCAGTGTCGTCGAGATCCTTAGCTTCATCTGTCTCACGCGATGAAGAAAATGAACTGGTGACCAGCTGAGGAACTTTGACCTTCTTGAATTTCTTCGAAGGAGGATGAGCCCAGTCAAAGTTCTGCTCAAAGTCCATCTGCTTGAGGTCTTCAGCACTGTAGAGATGAGAAAGTATGGCCCAGGTGCGATCAAAGATTTCATGCGCATAGTAGTGATTCTTCTTCACAGTATTCTGAGTGACAGCCATGTTCTGAAGAATTGAGCCAAATTGACGCTTGACCCACTTGTGATTGCGATCGACCTTCTGATGAAGACTTAGAAGAAGCTCATGATCGGTCATCACTCGTGGAGCAGTGGCTTGAGAATTTTGCTCATGGGCTCTGGCAGAATCTTGAGTAGCAGAGTCATCATTGGTGGAATAAGATGCAGCCTTACGAAACTGTCCATCCAATGGTCGAGTGCCTTCACCAATGATAACAGCTTTGCCTTTTTATCAACTGAAGAAATAGTCCTTTTGAGGACTTCGATATGAGGCAGAAAGCTGAGGTGATTCTGAAAATCAGCCTTATATGGAATTGAAGACCTGGTTCTGATGAATTTCATTATCCAGGGAGCACAGGGCTTCAATTCAAACGGTGACAGTGCAACATTTGCCAAAGTCCTCATGAAGAAATCATGGTAGTTAATGGGAATCCCATGTATAATGTTGAACAGCAGATTCTTCATGATGCCAACAACTTCTTCTTCTTTAGAGTTGTGGCCTTTGATCGGACTGAGGGTTTTGGTCAAGATGCAATATATTGTCCTTGGCACATACAACAAATCCTTCACTAGGAAGGTGGTTCTTGGAGCTTGGCCAGGCCGCAAAGGCTTCATCAACACTTGCATGAGATGATTTTGAAGTTCAGGTTCTTCATATATGAGCCTTGCGCCTGCAGCAGGAGGACTGACTGGGATGCCATGAAGCAATTCAGAGGCCGGAGCTTTATAGTGAGTATGTTCAGTCATCCAGTCTAGCACCCATGAATTGACATCAGCAACATTTCCAGTGAGGTGCAGAGTTGCATAGAACTGAAGAATTAGCTCTTCATTCCAGTCACATATATCAGCACAGAAATTTAAGAGCCCAGCTTCATGAAGAACATTGAGAACTGGTTGGAAGCACGGAATGGACTCCATATCCACATGAGGAATTTGACGATGCTGAAATACCTTATCCTTGTCAAACAGAACAGATGCATAGAAGTTCATCTCGCTTGTAGTCTAGAACCTCTTGCGCCTTAGCCTTGCTGAGTCATATGGATTTGCATTAGTGAAGAAATGATGCTCATCAAAGAAATCATCACCCTTGAATTTTGGCCTCTTTGTATGAGGACTTTGAGGCTTGGGCTGAAGATTTGCAGTAGCAGGCTGCACAACCTCTTGAGTCACAACTTCAGGAACCTCAGACTGAGGAATTGAGGCAGCAGTTCCATCAGCAGCAGTCTGGTTCTCCAATTCTTTAGCTGTTGCAGCTGGAATTTCTTCAGGTATGGACTGGAGAGAAGTTTGACGTCCTTCAAACCCTGTTAATATTTCTTTAGTCTACACAAGGGACTGAGGAATTGGATGCAGAGGTGTGGCCATTGGAGAGTTGGGGTGAAGATTTTCCCAATAGTCATCATTCAGCACAGGGGTTGTAGACCCAATGTCCACATCTTCTTCTATTTCTTCAACGCCCGCCTCTTCATCAGTGAACTGAGGCATATGCGATGATACCAATGGAGTGGAAATAACATCTTCCACTTGAATTTCTTCATCCAACTACTCTGAAGAAGCAGCAGAAGGATTTTCTTCATCACTGTCATCTGAAATGACATATTCTTCACCAAATGGAATGAGCTCTTTTGATGGCACTATTGAGATAGGAACAACATCAATTGGTTCGGTGAAAGAGCTCGTCAAAGTCCTCACTTTCTTGGGAGCTGAGGACTCTGCAGAGGTTGATGCTTTCCTCTTCTTTGCGACTTCCTTCTCCGCAGCCTTCATTTTCTTCACTTCTGATGCAGAAGGAAGTGTGGTTTTCTTCACCTTTGAAGATTTTGCTGGAGGAGTAGATGAAGTTGGTGCAATTTCTTCAGACACATCAGATTCTTCAGCTGGCCTGGGTTGGTCTTCAGGCGCAACACTGGTGGTTGCCCTGGCATTGTCTTCAGGAGCTAAAATTTCTTCACTGGTAGCTTCTTCAGCAGCCTTACTTTCATCAGCTGCGCTTGCAGTTTCTTCAGCATCCTGAGCAGATGATTTAGCCTGAGGAATTTGCTGTTGTGATGGTGCTGCAATGTCTGACTTGAGGTTCTTGGCAATCTTGACAAATCTGACTTTGGCACCGAGCCAATCTGCATGATATCTGTCAAATTCATCACTGAGGTCTCTGATCTCCTTCTGAACAGTGACAAGTTCTTCAGGACCCAGTGTAAGAATGTTGTTCCTCAGGAATCGCTCCTTCTTGTACTAAGCCTTCTTGACTTTCCTAGCCTTCTGAAATTTTCATTTTTCTTTGCCTATGAAGGCAGTCAACATATGACTTTGACTAGGAGTCAGGTTAAAGTCAGGAAGTGGAGTGTTGGGATCTTTGTGCCATATGTCAATGAAATCGAGGATCTTCTTCAGATCCAGCATAAGAGGCACATAGCTGCCTTTGACTCTTGCATCCCTTTCCAGTCTATCTTTGATGATTTCAGTCAGTTCTTGATCATCAGCTTCATCATCGTCATCAGACGGAACATGGAAGGCCACTTGCTTCTTGTGAGGACTTGGCCTCTTTCCACGTCCAGCAGTGATCTTGACATTCAGCAGAGTTGGACCACTTGAGGATTGTGGTTGTGCTGAGGAAGATGCAGATGCCCCTGAGGCAATAGAGAAGCCTGCAGTCCGCTGACACGTTGCAAGGTGCACAGGTGTTGAGGACTTTGAGGCAGCTGCTGAGGATTTTGAAGCAACTGAGGGGATTGGCACTGCCCTTAAAGAAGTTGCTTGAGGAATTTGCCCTGAGGGCTTTGCCGTTGAAGAACTTGGCCGTGAGGGCATAGAGCTTGAAGATTTCTTCACAGCAGACTTCTTCAAAATGGCCTTCTTAGGTGCAGCTTTACTAGCAGAGGCCTCAGCGGTAGCAGCTTGAGAATCCACATTAAATTTCCTCATTGCCTCTGCAGCAACTTTCTGAAGCTTGGCTTGGCGCTTGGCCCATTCTTTAGGAAATTCCTCACCACGCTTGAGGCTGGTGGGATCAGCTCGTTGTCCAGCTGCCAAATGTGGTCTTGGACATGGAGGGTTCACAGCGAATTTCTTCATGTATGTTGGAGTTACATAACGATATTCCCTCCATTCCTTCGCCCATCTCCTCTCAATCGTCTGTATGCGCACTTTGCGCTGATTCTTGTTTTCCTTCCCATGAGTTTGTTCATCGGGTGTGCAATATTCATCATATATGTCCTCAGGGATCTCAAAAGCAGTGTTTGTCTCAGGCCTCTTGCCACCCTTCTGAGGTCTCTTCCCATCTACCATTTTCCTCACTTGAGGACTTTGAACTTTGGATGTTTCTGAGGAAGTATGCAAATTTTCTTCGAGGAACGCTGCAAATGAGTTAAGTTGATGAGAACCTAGTGATTCAGCAGCAGACATTTTGTACCTGTGAATAGAGTGTAGGTGCGAATAATTTGGAGAGGTCATATGCGTTCTCAGAAATGTTTCAAAAAGTATCAAGTTTGAGGAATTTGACCATAGGTGTCTTGAGGAATTTCACTAAGCGTTCTTGACTTAGGTTCCAGAGTTGTATGGATTAAAAAATCCACACAATTGAGGAATTTCACTAAGCGTTCTTGACTTAGGTTCCAGAGTTGTATGGATTAAAAAATCCACACAATTGAGGAATCTTGAAGAAAAACATAGCTTAGAGAAACAAATCAAGGAACAGAAGCATTCCGGTGTTTAAGGAGTGGGAAGTTGAAGAATAAACACCTTTTGAGGATTTTGTGAAAAATCATAAGAATCAAAGTAGGGCAGTAAAACTAGATTTTAATTATTCTTGACGAAGAACACGACAAAATGGGAGTGGAGATGGATAAGTTCGTCAGTTCAGATCTCCCACGTCCTAACTCGGCGGAGGGAGATAGCTACGAGGATGACGGAGTGAAGATTTCCGTGCCCGGCGGGAGTACGACGGCGACGAGGTTGAGGCATTGAAGCTCTTCCTCACCGGCGATGATGAAGTGTAGCGCGGCGCTAGGTCTGAGAGCTCGAGCGAGGGGAGTTGAGGTCGAGCAGAGTAAATGAAGTATGAGGAGGGTGAGGGGTATTTATAGCCGCGGTGAAAAACTGCTCGCCTGAAGATTTTGGACGAACATGCGCCTGACCCTTGTTATCCTAACGACATGTGTCACCCACGTACAGAGAGTTGGAGATCATGGGGGATCGTGGGTGAGTAGTTTAATCCATCGTGGGAAGCGGAACGGTTTGAGCGGCAACAACCAAAAATTTAGATGTGAAATTTTTAATGATTCGTTCGCAAATTCTTCAGCTGTCAAGGACACAGTGAAGACTTTGAACGGGTTTCAAATAGAATGCACATGAAGAATTTGTGAACAGATTGGGTTGAGTTTAGCATAGAGGAGGAGCGGGTCCGATCACATTCACTTAGAGGAAAATCAACTTGAAATAGCAATAAGTGAATGCTGTTGAGGACATGAAAACTCATATATATATATATATATATATATATATATATATATAGCCAATGAAGAACATCAGTTGAAAAGTTGAAGAATTTGCAAATTTGAAGATTTTGCAAAATGAAGAAAAACTCTATTTTGAAGATTTTCAACTTTGGTTGGTGGCGTGACCCACCGTAAAAGAATGATGATTTCAGACGCCGCGTACAATTGTCATAGGGCTCTGAGAATCAAATTCTTCATTAATTTCTTCACACTTAGAGGGTTAGTCTTCATTGATTGAAGAAAAATGTTACTTTGTGTGTTGCACATCTAAGTCATCAATTTTGCATAAGTGTTAGGATTTGTGTCCTTTCAAAGAACATTCGAAGATTCTAAGATATTTAGCTCACACCGCAACTTGCTAAATCTCTTCTCATCCAAGGGCTTTGTGAAGATATCTGCCAGTTGTTCCTCAGTCTTCACATGATCGATGGAGATGTTGCCCTTCAACACATGATCTCGAAGAAAATGATGACGAATCTGGATGTGCTTACTCTTCGAGTGCTGAACTGGGTTGTAAGCAATCTTGATGGCACTCTCGTTGTCGCAGTAGAGTGGCACATTCTTCATATTGATGCCATAGTCCTTGAGGGTTTGCTTCATCCATAGCAATTGAGCACAGCAAGAACCAGCAGCAATGTACTCAGCTTCAGCAGTAGAGAGTGATACGCAGTTTTGCTTCTTCAAGGACCAACATACTAAGGATCGTCCGAGGAAATGGCATGTGCCTAATGTTGACTTGCGATCCACTCGATCATCAGCATAGTCAGAGTCAGAATATCCAATGAGATCAAAAGCCGAGTCCTTGGGATACCATAATCCAAGTGTTGGAGTGTGAGCTAGATATCGAAGAATATGTTTCATAGCCTTATGGTGTGATTCCTTCGGTGTAGCTCGAAAATGGGCACACATGCAAACACTAAGCATAATATCTGGCCTAGATGCACATAGATACAATAAAGAGCCAATCATGGAGCGGTATACCTTTTGATCGAAGTCTTTACCATTTTCATCAGTGAATAGATGGCCATTGGTGGGCATAGGGATTTTGACGCCTTTGCAATCTTGCATGCCGAATTTCCTCAGAACGTCCTTGAGGTATTTCTCTTGAGATATGAAGAGGCCGTTGCGTTGTTGATGAATTTGGAGACCTAAGAAGAATTTCAATTCACCCATCATAGACATTTGACATTCCTCACTCATCATATAGGCAAATTCATCACTGTAATGTTGGTTAGTACAGCCAAAGATAATATCATCCACATATATTTGGCACATGAATAATTCATCATCATAAGTTTTGGTGAAAAGAGTTGGGTCAAGTGAACCGGGTTTGAAGCCTTTCTTCATGAGGAATTCCTTCAGTGTATCATACCACGCCCGAGGGGCCTGCTTGGGGCCATAGAGGGCCTTGTTGAGTCTGAAGACTTTGTCAGGATGCTTAGGATCTTCAAAACCTGGGGGTTGAGCAACATATACTTCTTCCTCAAGCTTACCATTGAGGAATGCACTTTTCACATCCATTTGATATAAGATGATATTATGATGGTTAGCATAAGCAAGCTATATACGAATAGCCTCAAGTCTAGCAACAGGTGCAAAAGTTTCATCGAAATCAATTTCTTCAACCTGTGTGTGCCTTGAGCTACAAGACGAGCCTTGTTCCTCACCACTAGGCCATTTTCGTCTTGCTTGTTGCGGTAGATCCACTTGGTACCGATGATATTGTGCTTGCGAGGGTCTGGTCGCTTGACAAGTTCCCACACATTGTTGAGCTCGAATTGATGTAATTCCTCTTGCATAGCTTGAATCCACTCAGGCTCTAGAAATGCCTCATCAACTTTGGTGGGCTCTGTGATAGAGACAAAAGCAAAGTGCCCACAAAAGTTACACAAATGTGAAGCTTTTGAGCGTGTGAGAGGACCTGGTGCGTTGATGTCGTCGATGATTTTCTCAATCTGCACTTCATTTGCAACGCGAGGATGAGCAGGTTGACGACTTTATTGGGCTGAGCATTTTCTTCAGTGACATTTTCTTCAGATGCACCAGCATGATTTTCTTCATGATCTGGAATCACTTCTTCAGCAGATTCTTCATTGGGTATGACATCCTCAGTAGCCTTGAACTTGATGGATTCCTCAGGAGACATTTCATCTAGCACAGGAGGTATGTGCTCTCTTTGCGAGCCATTAGTTTCATCGAACCGCACATCTATAGTTTCAACAACCTTGTTGTGATAGGTGTTGAAGACTCTGAAGGTGTGCGAGTCCTTTCCGTAACCAAGCATAAAACCCTCGTGTGCTTTCGGTGCAAATTTAGAGTTGTGATGAGGATCTCTAATCCAGCATTTAGCACCGAAGACTTTGAAATAACTCACATTGGGTTTCTTGTCAGTGAGGAGTTCATATGAGGTCTTCTTGAAGAATTGTTGAAGATATACCCTGTTGATGATGTGGCATGCAATATCAATAGCCTCAGGCCAGAAGCGACAAGGCGTCTTGTATTCATCAAGCATAGTGCAAGCCATCTCAACAAGAGTCCTGTTCTTGCGCTCCACGACGCCATTTTGCCGAGGAGTGTATGGGGCAGATAACTCATGAGTAATACCAAGTTCATCAAGATAGTCATCAAGACCAGTGTTTTTGAACTCGGTCCCATTGTCGCTCCGGATATGCTTGATCTTCACACTGAAATTCGTCGAGGCCCTTGAGGAAAATCGTTTGAAGACTTCCTGCACTTCAGTTTTGTACATAATGATGTGCACCCAGGTGTAACGAGAATAATCATCAACAATAACAAAGCCAGATAGAGATGCTGCATTTGTTAGTGTGGCATAATGAGTAGGGCCAAAGAGGTCCATGTGAAGCAATTCAAAAGGACGAGTGGTAGTCATGATAGTCTTCGAGGGGTGCTTGGATCTGGTCATCTTTCCAGCCTCACAAGCCCTGCAAAGATGGTCTTTGAGGAATTTGACACCCTCAATGCCAATGATGTGCTTCTTCTTCACAAGCGTGTGCAAGTTTCTCATGCCAGCATGATCGAGTCGACGATGCCATAGCCAGCCTTCTGAAGTTTTTGCAAGTAGACATGTGGCAGGCTGTGGTCCTGCAAAGAAATCAACAATATACAAGTCTCCTCTCCTAAAGCCTTCGAAGACTTTGGAATTGTCAGATTCCATGAGCACTATGCAGCGGTATTTGCCAAATACAACAACCATATCATGATGACAAAGCATTGAGACAGACATGAGGTTGAATCCGAGGGACTCGACAAGCATGACTTTGTCCATGTGTCGATCCTTTGAGATTGCAACCCTACCTAGACCCAATACCTTGCTTTTGCCTTTGTCAGCGTAGGTGATATGCTTCAGATGCGATGGAGATAGAGTAGAGTCCATCAGTAAGCTCTTGTCACCGGTCATGTGATTTGTACATCCATTGTTGAGGACCCACTCAGTAGCTTTGGGTGTATCATCCTACAGATGAATTAGTGCATCTTACAAACTCATATACTTCAGAGTGGAGAATATGACATCAAATTCATCAGATAGAATTTCAACAAATAGTGCAATAGATATAGCAGTATGAGGACGTGAGAAACGAGCAAGTCATTTCTTCATGATTAGCTTGAGTCCTTTCAAGCATATTCAGGTCTCCAGCAAATTCTTCAGACGTTCAAGTTCGTCTGGAGACCTGACCCTGCATAAGAGATTAGTTATTTTTCTTCACCACCCACATCTGGAGGGGTGGCAAAGATTTCATCATTTTGCGAGCTCCATAAGCGAAAGGTGGCATTGAAGCCAGTGCACTTTGTTTCACAGAAGAGGGGTTAGAGTATGCATATGAATAAGCAGAGAAATTCTTTGAGGACTTATGAACATAATGGTTTGAAGAATAATGCACATATTCATAAGTCTTAGATTTTCCCTGCGAAATAGAAGCATTAGCACGATGATGCTCATATGAGGAATTTGATCCATATGAGGACTTGGATCCATATGAGGAATTTGATCCACGTGAGGATTTTGATCCATATGAAGACTTTGGTCCATATGAAGAATTTGATCTGGGGTTCCTGTTCTTCACAGGTGGTGTCATGAGGAAATTCACCTGAAGACTTTCAAGGCACCTTTTGGGAACCCAGATTTTCTTCATAGGAGGACCATTCCTGCAGTTAGTTCCAACAAATCTAGCAAATACTTCACCATTCTAATTTTTGAACAGCTTATAGTTGGAGTCAAATGACTCATCATATGAATATGTAGATTCACATATAAAGCCAGATAAAGTGGATGGATCTACGGGAGGTCCTTTTGTAGCAACCCATATGGTTTTGGGGTACTGCTTAGGTTTCCAGTAGGACCCATCAGCATTGAGTTTCCTCTCAAATGCAATACCCTCTTTCCTAGGGTTTCTGTTGAGGATATGCTTCTTAAGCACATCACAAAGAGCCTGATGCCCTTTGAGGCTTTTGTACATGTCTGTCACATACAATTCTTTCAACCCTGCATTTTCGTCAGTGATACATGTGGTATCCTCTGATGAGGAATTTGTGACCACAGAAATAGTTGAAGAATTTGTAGCAATAGAAGCATTTAAACTTTTAGGTGAAGAATTAGCAGATTCTCGTTCAATGCATTTCAAACATGGTGGAATGAATTCTTCCTGAGCAGAACTGATCTGTTGAGCATGCAATGAATCATTTTCCTTCTGAAGATCTTCATGACTCACCCTTAGTTTCTCAAGATCTTGCTTTCTCTGAAGAAATTCATAAGAAAGCTTCTCATGATCGGCTAAGAGTGTTTCATGACGACCTTGAAGGTTATCAAACTTAGACTGTAGTCTTTGAAGATTATCAGTCAGAGTTTGAGTTTGATCCATTTCCTCACCCAACAGGTCATCGCTTTTGTCTAGCAAATTTTGAACCTTTTCCAAAGCTTTTTGTTGTTTCATGGAAATATTAGCAAGCTTGGAATAGCTAGGTTTGAGGTTTTCATCAGATTCATCTTCATTTGATTCAGAGGAGGGATATTTGAGTACCTTGGCACCTTTTGGCATGAAGCAATAGGTGGGAGCATAGTCATCGTCGCCACCATCAGCAGTGTAGGTGTTACCATGTTCCTCAGTGTTGAAGATGGACTTGTTGACGAAAGCAGTAGCGAGAGCTAGGCTCGCCACACCAGAGTCTGACTCCTCAGATTCCTCCTCTTCCTCATTTTCCTCAGATTCAGCTTCAGAGTCCATTTCCTTGCCAATGAATGCCCGAGCCTTTCTAAAACTACTCTTCTTGTGAGATGAAGACTTTGAAGATTTTGACGATGAGGACTTCGAAGATTTCTTCTTTTTCTTCTAGTCGTCAGAACTATCATCCTTGTACTTCTTCTTCTTTGATTCCTTCGCCCACTGAGGACAATCAGTTATGTAGTGACCAGGCTTCTTGCATTTGTGGAAAGTCCTCTTCTTGTAATCGCGGGATGAAGAATCTGATCTCATGTCATCACCTCTTGAAGATTTTCCAAAGCGACCACGCCTTGAGAACTTCTGGAATTTCCTCACGAGCATTGCTAGCTCCTGGCTTAATTCTTCAGGGTCACCAAGGCTGCTATCAGAATCTTCTTCTTTAGATGAGGAAATTGCCTTGGCCTTCAGTGCGTGTGATCTTCCATAGCTTGGCCCATAGAGATCTCTCTTCTCAGCTTGTTGGAATTCATGAGTGTTCAGCCTCTCAAGGATATCAACAGGATCTAGTGACTTGTAGTCTCCACGTTCTTGAATCATCAGTGCCGGTGTATCAAATGAGGAATCAAGTGATCTCAGCAATTTCTTCACCACCTCATGGTCGGTGATGTCAGTGGCACCAAGTGCTTGAAGCTCATTTGAGATGTCAGTGAGGCGATCGAAGGTTTGCTGAACATTTTTGTTGTCGAGTCTTTTGAAGCGGTTGAAGAGATTGCGAAGAACGTCAACTCAAGAATCACGTTGGGTTGAGATTCCTTCGTTGACCTTGGACAGCCTGTCCCAGATAAGCTTTGTGTCGGGGATATCGTGCGACATATGCCAGGGGGTGGCTTATCGTGGATGGGGACAAAAGTACGTCGCTGGGCTCTAGAAGCGGGAGTGAGCGAGACCACGTACGCTTGCGGATCTTACCCAGGTTCAGGGCTCTCCTAGGAGATAACACCCCTAGTCCTGCTTTGCGGGGTCTCCGCATGATCACTACCTCAACAAGTAGCTACAAGCTTGCTCCTTGAGCTGTTTGGCTAGAGGAGGAAGAAAGGCAAGGCTAACCCTATTCCCCTCTCTCTGCGTGTGTGTATGGTGATTTTGGGTGCTCGGTCGAGGTTCCAACCCCCTGCATGGGGCGACCTGGGGGGTTTATATAGGCCTACCCCCAGGGGTGCAATGGTAATTCAACTAGATGCGGGACCCGGTTGTCGGCGTCACGGGTTGCCGGCTTCTCCGCCGACCGCAGGGGCCCGCCGCCTAATGGGCCCCGCTGACTGCCGTGACCTCAGCCGACAGGTAGGGCCCGCCGCCTGCAGGCCAGGTTGACTGCTTTATGCTGTAGCATCGCTCCTGATGACGGAGGCCTCGTCAGGGGGAGTGTGGATACAGTCCCGCCGCCTGGCGGGTGCTCACTGTAGCCACACCCCGTCACATCTGGTTAATGGCGCACAGACTTCGAGGGAGGGAAGGGCCGCCTGCTAAGAGCTGGCCTCCCCCTAAGCCGACTGGTCAAGGCTCGCCGCCCTCTGGCTTCTCATGGACAGGTAGGGCCCGCCGCCTGCAGGCCGTACTGGCCGCCCGTCGTGGGAGCATGGCTTCTTCTGCCATGGGTGATGTCATGAGCGGCATGGCAACAGTACCGCATCGGGCGGGGTGTCCGCTTGGTACGCTGTACTGCGGCCACATCCCGCCCTGGATTCGGGGGTGGCAGGCTTGTACTGTAGGCATGCCTTGTCTCGTCGTGTTTATGTCGGCGCTATCTTTGAGGGCGCGAGGGGCCGCCTGCTAGGACCCGGCTTCCCAGGAAGCCGCCCGCTAGGAGTCGGCCCACTTCATGGCCGTCTTCTAGGCTCCGCCACCTCCTGGCAACCGGCCGCTTGGACTAGCCAGCCCCAGGAAGGCGGCCCTTTGTCTTTGATGTTTGAGGGGCGCAGCCTGCCCCGATGTCTTGAAATACCAAGGGGAGCTGATGAGGCTACCCATGGTCATTTACTCCAATAGTAGTCCCCGAAGCTGGTGGGGCGCTACGGCTGAAGGGGCGAGAAGCCTCAGCAGCTTCATACTTCGGGTCGTCTGGTATTTTGTTTCGTCCATCTTCCGAAGTGCCGACTGGTAGGTGTCGGCCGCGACCAGGTAGGCCGCCTGGCGATTTTGAAGCGTCGTGGCGGGGACCAGGTGGCACGCCGGTCAGACGTCAGACTAGCCGCCCACGCCTATCGGCCACATGGCGTTAGCAGGTCAAGCCGGCCTGCCAGCCCACGCGCGCGACAGGACATCGCCGCAGGCTGGGGCCCGCCGCTATAGTGCCTCGGCACGCGCACGGATCTGCTGCGGCCGAGGTAGACGGCTGGGTTTCCGCGGCAATTAACACACGCCTTTACGGGCGCCGCGATCGTAGGATCATGGGGGAGTGGGCGCAGTTAATCCCACGATCCCCCATGCTCCCGCCCCCTCGGCTTCGCTGCCTGGGGCTATAAGTAGGGGGAAGAGGGGGGGCGGCAGACCCACGCGCGCCCTCCTCTCCCCTCGCCGCTCTTCACCTTCTTCGCTGCTGCAGTGCCCTTTCCTTCCGCCGAAGCGCTGCCGCAGTCCACCGTCGCCAGACATTTTCTCGCTGCGGCTTCCTCGCTCCATCGCAGCCTCGCCCGCTTGCCACCGCGCCATGCCTACGACGAGCTCCTTCGTCCATGGCGCGCTCACGAGCTGGCAACTGGGACGGCTCCAACGTCCATGAGTATCACCTCTTCTTCCTTCGTCAAACACGGCGGCTGCCCTGGGAGACGAACATGCAGGTACGCGTCCCTCCCGAGGCGAAAATCTCGCTGGCGCCAGAGGACGACGAACGCGTTGTCTTCCGGTCCCATTTTCTTTGCGGCTTCGGCCTCCCGACGAGCGGCTTCCTCCGCTCCTTCCTTGACTTCTATCGAGTCTAGCCGCACCACCTCACGCCAAACACGGTGGTGCTGCTGGCCGCCTTCGTCACCATGTGCGAAGGGTACCTCGGCACTCTCCCCACCCTTGAGCTCTGGGGGGAGTGCTTTTACCTCAAACTCGGCACCGCCGCCAAGGGCCAGGCAGCTCAATGTGGAGCCTGTGTGGCGGTGCGGCGCCCAGGCACTGGGAACCGCTTCCCACCCATCTCTCTGCGGGAGTCGGCGAAGCTGTGGCAGAAGTCCTACTTCTACGTCAAGAACATCCATCCGATGAGCGACTGCATCAACTTGCCGGCTTACATGGCCGGCCCGCCAGCCGAGCCACGCGCCAACTGGCAGTACAAGCCAAGCTCCCTATCGGCCGCCTCCTCCACCGCCCTCGTCCGACTTCAGGTGATGACGGAGTCGGAGGGTCTGAAGGGCTCGGACCTGCTGGCCGCCTTCGTGACGCGCCGAGTGCTTCCCCTCCAAGCCCGGCCTCACATTATCAGCTGCATGAGCGGGCGTCGGGACCCGTGCCGGATGTGCACATGGGAGCTGTCGGACGTGGAGGTGGCCCGGCTGGTCAACTACATCTCCAACTGTAAGCTATCGGAGATGGATTGGCGGTTCGGCAAGCGGCCGTATGACCGCGCACTTCCGCCGCCTGTGGTGAGTCTTATAATTCTTTCTCTTTGGCTGGTCCGAGCTCTTGTTTCTCCGTCTGACCAGTCGGCCATGGTGCAGGTCCTCCCGGCCCAGTCAGCCGCCGGCGCTCTGGATCCAGGTCAGCAGTATATGCCGGACCGAGCGAGGAGTGACGTGGAAGACCCCGACTTGGGGGCGGCCGCCATGGAAGAGGACGACGCCACAAGCGGCGGCGGTGCAGCAGGCGGCTCCGGAGGAGGAGGCGGCCTCGAGGACTGGCCGGATGATGATGATGAGGAGAATGGGCTGCGCCGCCCGCACGGCACCGACAAGGCGGGCGCGAGCTCCTTGGGCGCGCCGACTGCATCTGGCGGCGCACAAAAGCGTAGAGCCGGCTCGTTGCTATTCGGCAGCCAGCCGAAGAAGCCCAAGAACACGGCCGCCGTGACTAAGCGGCAGGAGGCAGCCGCGAGGCCTGCCCAGTTCCAAAAAACCTCGAGGCAACCCCCGATGGTGTCCGCGTAAGTGCTTGGTTGCGTTTTCTTTTCTTCTTTCTTGCAAACTCTTTCTGAGTTTCCTCTTGCCTTGCTTGAACAAGGCCCCACTCTCTCTTGAGCGATCTGCCGCTGCTTCAGTGATCCAGGCGGCGGAAGGCTCCGCCAACACCCGTCGTGTGGACCCGCTTGCCGACCTCCGGGAGGCGACGGAGAGGAACGCACGGGAAGTGCGCGAGGAGCAGGAGGCGGTGGAACGACAGAAGGCGGAAGCGGCCGAGGCGGCGCAGGCGGACTTGGACGCAGCGGCCAAGGCCCAAGCCGATGCTGCGGCTAAGGTCCAGGCGGACGCCGCAGCCAAGGCCCAGGCGGACGCGGCCGCCCAGGCGCAAGCGGAAGAGGCCGCACGTGGCCAGACTTCGTGACTCGTCGTCCCACTGCGCGTAGTGCCGCCAGCGCCAGAGAACCCGACACCGACCGGAGGGGCCGGCAACGATCAGCCGGTCGTGGAGACGAGAGGAGGCGAGGCCATCGTCCTAGGGGCGGAGGTGCTCCTGCAAGCGCCAACTGCCGAGGCCCGAGGCAGTCGGTCTGACATGCCACTGGCACCGCCGGTCAGTGGCGAGCTGGTGGTGGGGGCGACCCCTGTGGTTCGTCCTCCGAGGCGCCGTCGTGCGGCGAAGGCGGCCTCGGCGCCACGGGCGCAGGAGATCGGGGCCACAAGCTCGTCGACCCCAGATGCAGAGGCCACCAGTGCCGTCCCGCCAGAATGGATGCCTGGGGGCGGGACGGGCGTGCTGAACAAGGCCGCGCAGGACGTTCAGGCCCAGCTTCAGGCCCAAAGCGCTGCCCTTCAGCAGTATACGAAGGCGTTCTTGGCGACACGAACGGCCGTCCGGGTACGCCTCTTTGCCTTGTCTTGTTTTTTTTTCTTTTGATTCTTGCACTCTTCCATGGGGGCACGCCAGCGCACCCACTAGGTGTAGCCCCCGAGTTCCGGGCCGGCTGTTGAGCAGGCGGCTCGGAACTTTAAGATAAGTTTCGAGTGCTAACTTGTTTCTTCTTCTTTGTCTTTGTTGCAGGACTACCACAACATCCGTGTGGCCGCCTTCAACTCCCAGGCCCAGGAGCTGGCTAGGCGGACCGCCGACCTGACCGAGAGCCGAAGTAAGCATTCCGTCTTCTTCCTCGCAGGGGCGCGTCAGCGCACCCGCTGGGTGTAGCCCCCGAGATTCGGGCCGACAGCTGAGCAGTCGGGCCGGATCTTCCGGCGACCACTTTCCATTTTGGTCAACTTTGTTGATTTGTCTTCTCTTTCTCATTTTTGTAGGAGCCAACGCCACTCTGCAGTAGTGCCTGGGTGAAGTCCAGACCGAGCTGCGCGCCAAAGAGGTGGAGCGCAGCAAGGCGGCCCTGGAGCGCGACCGTCTGGCCAAGACGTTGGCGGACCAGGCGGATCAGCACAAGGCGGAGCTCCAGAAACTCAAGGAGGCAGAAGGCGCCCTTCAGGCCGAGTTTGAGACCGAATGCTCAAAGTGGGTCGAGAAGGAGGTGATCCTCACCACTGGCTACGGCGAGATTGAGGATATGATCGACGGTAAACTTCTTTCTTTGGAGTAGCTGCCGACTGCATCGAGAGTCGGCTTCCGACTTCTGATCTTTGTTTTTTCTTTGCGTAGACTTCTTTCCTGGGCACGCCGTCGCCGTTAGCCAGGCCATCGAGGCGCGGCGCGACCAGCGTAGGAGGGAAGGAGTGGAGATCCCGCTCGACGCGCCTCGAAACATGAACGAGCAGCTCCTGGCCGTCCGGACGCGCTTACAGCCGATTCATCGTCTGCTCTGCCGCCTTCAGCGCGCTGGGTCCCAGCTGGTTTCTGCCCTCTGGCCAGGCGGCCAAGCTCCACGCACCCCCAGTCGGATCGCCGACTGGTTGGAGGCGGCAATCGGCCGCTTCGAGGCTTGGAAAGGCGCCTGAAGGGCCTTGGAGTTCGTCAAGGCGTGGTATCCTGGGCTGGACCTAGCCCAGTTGGCCACGTTCCGGCAGGAGGCCATGGAAGAGTTGGTGGCAGTGGGGCCTGCGCTCACTCGTCGTGCGGCGGCGATTGCCGAGTACACCGAGACCGGTGTCTTCCTTCCCGAGCTAGACGAGGAGGGTGCCGAGGTGCCACCGGACTGGTTCGGGCTGAACCCCGATGACGGCGAGGACTCGGCAGAACAAATCGCCTCCAACGATGAAGGCGAGGACGAGGAAGGCGAGGATGATGAAGACGACGCACTGGAGGGCGGAGCGGACGGCCAGCCTCAGCTCGATCGAGCCTCGAGCAACGAGCCGCGCGCAGGTGCACCGACTGCTGCTGATGGCGACCAAGCCGAGACTCGCCCGACGGCCACTTCACCAGCCGGTGCTGCCGACTCCACAAACCTGCCGGACCCGCCTACTGCTCCTCTGGCCTAGGCTGCCAACTTATCTTATCTTTTCCTGCTTTTGTAGTCTCTAGAACAAACTTGTTTAATTCGCGCAGTTCCACCCGCTGGGGGTGTATTCAAACTTTGTTGAATACTAGCCGAGGGCCTCTTGCTATATAATTTAATTCTCGCATAGGTTGTGCTCTGCCGAGCTCCAACTTATCTTGCTTTCTGTTCTTTTGGCTTTTTCCTTTGCCGCCTTCCCTTGGCCGCCACCTTTCCGGCCAGACAGCCGCTCTTCGGTCTGTTGGCGGGGTCAGGTACTTGGCCATTTTGGGAAGGCAAGTACTTTGGCCGCTCAGAACGTAGCAAGTTAAGTGAGAAACCGGCCGGCCGGCTGCTCAGCAACCGGACGGCTAGGCGAGGAGCCGGCTTGGCCTATGTGAGTGCTTTCGTCCTTAGCCATTTTTCATGTGGGCAGCATTTCCTGCCTTTGACTCTTGCCAGCCAGACAGTCGCTCTGCGAGCTATGGCCTATGGCAAGAGAGGGCTTAGCTGCCGGCACACTACTTGTCCGACTGCAGGTAGCGCTGACATAGTACAAGGCGGCAAGCCCCCGGGCCGACTGGTCGGACCCGGTGCCGGGCGGATGAATGAAATAACTCATTCACAGGCGTGAAACTTATCACATAGATAAGAAAGGGTAGCCCCCGGGTGCTCTTCGAGGGACCCGGTGTCTTTGCGCTTAATACAAAAGGTAGCATGGTACATACTACTTTAACTGTAAAATCTTCGGAGGAGATTTGCGTTCCATGGGCGCTCTGTTTCCTTGCCGGAATCGTCCCTCTTGCGCGCCCTAGGCTTCTGCGTGTCGATCATGTAATAGGAGTCGTTGCCCAAGGTTTTGCTGATGATGAAGGGACCTTCCCAAGGGGCTGAGAGCTTGTGCTGGCCGGCTGTTCGCTGGATCAACCGGAGCACAAGGTCTCCCTCTAGGAAGGATCGTGGCTTGACCTTTCGACTGTGGTAGCGACGCAGGCTCTGCTGGTAGATGACGGACCGGCTGAGTGCTAATAGCCGGCCCTCTTCCAGCAGATCGACGCCGTCTTCTTGTGCTTCCTTCGCCTCCGCCTCCGTGTACATGGTGACGCGAGGCGAGTCGAACTCGATGTTAGTTGGGATGACGGCCTCGGCCCCGTACATGAGGAAGAAGGGAGTGAAACCGGTTGATTTGTTCGGAGTGGTGCGGAGGCTCCAGAGGATGGCCGGCAGCTCGTCGATCCAGCAGTCGGCCGAGCGCTCCAGTGGCTCGACCAATCGGTGCTTGATGCCGGATAATATGAGGCCATTTGCTCGCTCGACTTGGCCGTTTGACTGCGGATGGGCAATGGACGCTAAGTCCAGTCGGATGCCCTGTGTCGCGCAGAAACGGGCGAAGGTGCCTTTGGCGAAGTTAGTGCCATTGTCGGTGATGATACTGTGCGGTACACCGTACCGAACGGTGATATCTGCGACGAAGGTCACAGCAGTCGGGCCATTCAGTTTCTTGATTGGCTTTGCTTCAATCCACTTGGTGAATTTGTCGACGGCGACGAGCAGATGGGTCATGCCACCGCGTGCCGTCTTGAACGGGTCCACCATGTCCAGCCCCCAGACGGCAAAGGGCCAAGTAATGGGAATGGTCTTGAGTGCAGAAGCCGGCAGGTGTTGCTTGGAGCCAAATTTCTGGCACCCCTTGCATTTCTTGACCAGATCCTTGGCGTCCTCCAAAGCAGTCAGCTAGAAGAAACTGTGGCGAAAAGCTTTGGCGACAAGGGATCTGGAAGCCACGTGGTGGCCGCACTCGCCTTGGTGTATGTCTTTGAGGATTGCCTTGCCCTTCTCTGGTTCGACGCAGCGTTGGAAGACATCAGTCACGCTGCGCCTAACAAGCTCTCTGTTTACTATCATGTAGGCCCCTGCCCGGCGTTGTACCTGCCGGGCCGAGATCTCATCAGCTGGCAGCTCTCCACTCACCAGGAATTTGAGGATGGGCTGCGCCCATGATGGTGCTTCGACCTCATCCACCGTCATTACGACCACTGAGACTAGGGCGGTTGGGTTGGGAGGTGGCGGGGTGGGGTCGGCGGTGTCTCGCTGCGTCGTTGAAGTCCCCGGGCCGACTGCCGTAGCCGCCGGGCCGAGTTGTGGAGTCCCCGGGCCGGGTGCGACTGCTGCAGTCCCCGAGCCGCTTGGTGAAGTCCCCGGGACGGTTGCTGCAGCCCCCGGGCCGGGTTGCGAAGTCCCCGGGCCAGGTGCGGCTACTGCAGTCCCTGTGCCGCTTGCCGAAGTCCCCGGGCCGGCTGCTGCAGCCCCCGAGTCGGACCCAACTGCTTCAGGGGCAGCCGGCACGAAGATGGATTCTGATTCTAGGGAAGGTTTGATAGACGGTTTGCGGAGGCACTGAAGGGACACGCCGGCTGGTATGGCTTGCCGGGTGGAGCCGATCTGTGCCAGGGCATCTGCTTGCTCTTTGTCAGCCCGTGGCACGTGAAGGAACTCGCACCCATCAAAATATCCGCTGATCTGCTGGACGAGGGAGCGGTAGCTTGCCATGTTTGCATCCATGGTGTTCCAGTCGCCAGACGACTGTTGGACCACCAAGTCGGAGTCGCCGTAGCACAGAATCCGGCGGATGCCAATCTCCTTGGCCAGCCGGAGTCCGTATACTAGTGCCTCATACTCGGCCACGTTGTTGGAGGCGGCAAAATGGATTTGCAGCGTGTATCTGAGCTTGTCGCCTTTGGGATAGGTGAGGACGATGCTAGCTCCCAAACCGGTGCGCATCTTCGAGCCATCAAAGTGCATCCGCCAATGAGTGGAGTCCGGAGCTGGTGGCAGGTACTGGGTCTCGGCCCAGTCGACGAGGAAGTCGGCTAGTGCCTGGGACTTGATGGCGGTGCGGGGATGGTAGAAGATGGTGTAGGGGGCTAGCTCGATGGCCCACTTGGCCACCCGGCCCGATGCGTCTCTGCTGCCTATGATCTCCGCAAGCGGGGCGGTGCAGACAACCGTGATGGGATGCTCTTGAAAGTATGGCTTGAGCTTCTTGGCGGCAAGATGCACGCCATAACACAACTTTTGGTAGTAGGGGTAGTTCTGCTTGGAGGCTGACAGCACCTCACTCAAGTAGTACACGGGCCTCTGGACCGGCTGTGCCTTGCCGTCTTCCCCGCGCTCTACCACCATGACTGTGCTGACCACCCGGCTGGTGGCGGTGATGTAGAGAAGCATGGGCTCCTTGGCAGCCGGAGCGGCCAGGACAGGTGGCGTGGTCAACATCTTCTCAAGCTGGAGGAAAGCTTCGCCCGCCTTGTCGTTCCACTCGAAATGAATGGTTTTCTTCATCAACTGGTACAGGGGAAGAGCCTTCTCGCCCAGCCAACTGATAAAGCGGCTGATGGATGCCAAGCAGCCGGTGAACTTCTGAACGTCTCGCAGTCGGGCGGGCCTCTCCATCCTCTCGATGGCCTTGATCTTGACAGGGTTGCACTCTATGTCGCGTTCTGAGATGAGGAAACCGAGGAGCTGGCCGGCTGGTACTCCAAAGGCACATTTTTCTGGGTTGAGTTTGATTTGAAAACGGCGCAGATTATCAAAGGTTTCCTTGAGATCTTCCAGGAGGGTACCGCGCTTCTCCGTCTTCACCACAATATCGTCCACATAAACATGGGCATTTCTCCCGAGTTGCTTGAGGAGGCACTTCTGCATGCAACCCTGAAACGTGGCACCGGCATTTCTCAAGCCGAATGTCATGGTCAGGTAGCAGAAGGCTCCGAATGGTGTGATGAAGGCGGTCTTCAGGCGGTCGGCCGGGCTTAACTTGATCTGGTGGTACCCTAAGTAGGCATCCAAAAAACTCAGCAGCTCGCATCCGACCGTGGAGTCTATCACTTGGTCAATCCGAGGCAAGGCGAACATATCTTTTGGGCAAGCTTTGTTTAGGCTGGTATAGTCAATACACATGCGCCATTTGTTCTTCTTCTTCAGTACAAGGACTGGGTTGGCAAGCCACTCTGGAAAGAACACTTCCATGATGAAGCCGGCTGCTAGAAGCCGGGCTATCTCTTCACCAACAATTCCTCTCTTCTCCTCCGACAGGCGGCGGAGGGGTTGCTTGACTGGTTTTGCATCTGCTCTGACATGTAGCTTATGCTCGGCGAAATCCGTCGGAACACCCGGCATGTCCTTGGGAGACCATGCAAAGATGTCCCAATTCTCACGGAGGAAATCGACAAGCTCGCTTTCCTATTTGCTGTCAAGGCGAGCTCCTATGACGGTGAACCTCTCCGGGTGCTCCGGGTCCAAAGGTATCTTCTTGGTTTCTTTGGCCGGCTGGAAAGAGCCCTGAGCTTCTGATTCCTTAGGGTCTGGCGATAGGTCTGGCTGCTTGCCGGCCATGGCCACAACCCGGTCAAGGAGCCACTTCTCGGCAGCAATCACGAGGGACTCGGCCAGCCGGCTGCTGGCAGCGGCACATGCGGCAGACTTCTGGTAGTCGCCGGCTATAGTGATAATGCCCTTGGTACCCGGCATCTTCATCTTGAGGTAGGCGTAGTGAGGAACCGCCATGAACTTGGCCAGGGCAGGCCGGCCAAGCAACGCATGGTAGGGGCTCTCAAGGTCAACCACCTCGAACCAGATTGACTCTCGGCGGAAGTGATTCTTGTCTCCGAAGAGGACGTCTATCTTGATCTTGCCGATCGGTGAGCAGGAAAGGCTTGGCACGATGCCATGGAAGACAGTCCGGCTGGGCTGGAGCTGTTTCTCTTTGATGCACAACTTCTCCATGGTGTCGCGGTAGAGAATGTTGATGCTGCTACCGTCGTCTATCAGAATTCGGGAGAAATGAGCAGCTCGCCTCTCTGTTACAAAGGTGGCATCCAACACCAGGGCGTAGGAACCCGGAGAAGGCATCACCTCCGGGTGGTCAGCTCGGCTCCAGCTGATCGGCTTCTCCGACCAGTGCATGAACTCTGGGGCTTCAGAGGTGACAGTATTCACCTCTCAGCGCTGTTGACGCCGGCTGTGCTTGTCGTCAGCCACGCTGGTGAAGATGACGTAAGCTCCGTGCTCTTCGGGAAACTCATCTTGGATTGCACCGACCGGCTAGACCGCCGGCTGTTGGGGAGGCGGAGGTGGCGGGCCAGCAGGCGGCGGGGGCAGTCCTTCGCCTCTGGCGATGCGGGTGAGCCAGTGGCACTTCCGGGTGGTGTGGTTGGATGGCTTCGAGCCGCTGTGGAACTTGCAGGGAGCATCAAGGGTCTGCTCAAACGAGAAGGCGGGCAACCAAGCAGGCTTGCCGCCCTTCTGGCGTTTGGGGCCGGGTGGCTCCTCTGGCTGCCGATCTTCGACTGTCGCCACCTGCCGGCTGGTGGTAGCTGGCTGCTGGGCCTTGCGCTTGTTGTCGTTTGACTGTTGGCGCCGACTGGGATCACCAGCCGGTGTCTGAGGGGCCGGAGGGAGCATCTTTCCTGACGCATCCACTCGGAGCTCCGACTTCATGGAGGAGTCGGCAGTGGCGTACTTGTCCGCTATGATCAGCAACTCGTCGAGCGTGGCCGGCTTGTCGCAGAGGAGTCGATGCTTGAGTAGGGTGCCTTCTCGGCACCCGGTAGTGAAGTATTCGATTGCTTGCACCTCATGAACCCCTTCGCAGGAGTTGCATAGCTCGGCCCACCACGTTAGGTATTCGCGGGTCGACTCGATCGGGCCTTGGATGCACAGGGAGAGCTGGCGAGGCTTGGGTGGCCGCTTGTAGGTGCTGGTGAAGTTGCGGATGAAAACTTCGGTGAAGTCTAGCCAGCTGTTGACGCTAGAGGGCTTGAGGCTGTTCAGCCATGTCTGGGCTGTGAACTGGAGCATGAGCGGAAAATACTTCACGGCGACACGCTTGTTGCCGTTCGCTATGTTGATGGCAGTGGAGTAGTCAACCAGCCAATCTTTCGGCTTCACAGAACCGTTGTACTTGGGAGTGTCCTGAGGGAGCGAGAACCCTTTGGGGAAGGGCTCGTCTCGAATGCGGGGGCCGAAACAGGGCGGGCCGATTGCATCCTCTTCTTCCAACGCTAGGGATCGAGCCAAACGGTCAATCCGGTTGCGGGCGTCATTCTCTCCGACTCCTTCGTGGGGGCCCAGCCGGCGCCCGATAGTCGGATGCTCAACAGGCGACGGGGAGGCACGCCCCTCCCTGCGCGCGGGGGGGGGGGGGGGGGGGCTGACGACCGTCCTGCCGTTCTACTGCTCGTGGGCGGCCGTCCTGGTCGCGCTCGATGGAGATATGGGTGCGGCTGCGGCTAGCAACCGACTCTGGGTCTCCTCGGCCGCGGGCGCCATCTGTCAGCATCCGGGAGGTCGCGCCGTGCTCTCGGCGAGGGGGAAGGTTCTCGGCCTGTAAGCCAGGTTCCACCATGCGGCGGCCAGCTTCTTGCTGTGCGGCAGCCGCGTCGATGAGCTGCTGGACGTGCTCCGTCATGCAGCGACGCTCGTCGCCCTCCAGGCGGTCCAGCTCGTTTGCCACCGCCTGGGCAGCGCGTAAGTTCTCCATCGGCGTGGCGTAGACTGGGTGGTTGGCCCCCAACATGCTGGCGATGGCCGCGCCGCGCTGCCGGACCGTGCCCGCTCGGCTAGGTTCGCCAGCAGCCGGCGTGCGGCAGACGGCACGGTCGATCTCACGGTGGTAGGCCTCGATGAGGCGTCTCATGGCCGCCAACTTGTTGGCGCTATCGAGGAGTGCGATGCGGCATGCTTCCAGTGTTTCACCGTTCGCACCAAGCACTACAGGAGCGGACAGGTCCCGCATTGCCGCCTGCAACAGGTCCCGGCCAGCCTGGTCGGAGGTTCTGTCGTGGCTGATGACCAGCACCTCAGTGACGGTGCTGGTGCTGGTGCTGGCGCTGCTGTCTACAGTGGGGAGTGGGTTGTCGAAGATCACCACGTCAACGGGGAACGCATCAGAAAACGCGGCGTCGGCGTCGATGATCATGTCGACGAGCAGGTCGGTGGAGCCAACGGACTCTGGGTCGGAGACCAGCTCGTCGGTGATGTGAAGCTTGCCCAGAAGATCAACGAGGCAGCTCTCGGAGCTAGCTGCGCCCGCAACAAGTGCGGGCTCGTCGGGGAGGTGGATCCCGCCGATGAGATCAGCGAGGCAGCTCGTGGCGCAAGCCGCTTCCACGCCGTGCAGCATGCCGGCGCAAACGCCGTCGGGCGTACCGGGCTGGCTGCGCTCGCCAGGGAGGAAGAGGGTTCCTGTCCAGAACGTGTTTCCGGACGACAATGCTCCTAGCCTCACGGTGGGCGCCAAATGTCGGGGATATCGTGCGACATATGCCAGGGGGTGGCTTATCGTGGATGGGGACAAAAGTACGTCGCCGGGCTCTAGAAGCGGGAGTGAGCGAGACTGCGTACGCTTGCGGATCTTACCCAGGTTCGGGGCTCTCCTAGGAGATAACACCCCTAGTCCTGCTCTGCGGGGTCTCCGCATGATCACTACCTCAACAAGTAGCTACAAGCTTGCTCCTTGAGCTGTTTGGCTAGAGGAGGACGAAAGGCAAGGCTAACCCTATTCCCCTCTCTCTGCGTGTGTGTATGGTGATTTTGGGTGCTCGGTCGAGGTTCCAACCCCCTGCATGGGGCGACCTGGG
The DNA here is from genome assembly GCA_011799875.1 of Thinopyrum elongatum. NCBI lineage: Eukaryota > Viridiplantae > Streptophyta > Magnoliopsida > Poales > Poaceae > Thinopyrum > Thinopyrum elongatum. The sequence continues at coordinate 340,114,151 of CM022301.1, forward strand.
GGGTTTATATAGGCCTACCCCCGAGGGGTGCAATGGTAATTCGGCCAGATGCGGGATCCGGTTGTCGGTGTCATGGGTTGCCGGCTTCTCCGCCGACCGCAGGGGCCCGCCGCCTGATGGGCCCCGCCGACTGCCGTGACCTCAGCCGACAGGTAGGGCCCACCGCCTGCAGGCCAGGTTGACTGCTTTATGCTGTAGCATCGCTCCTGATGATGGAGGCCTCGTTAGGGGGAGCGTGGATACAGTCCCGCCGCCTGGCGGGTGCTCACTGTAGCCACACCCCGTCACATCTGGTTAATGGCGCACAAATTCGAGGGAGGGGGAGGGCCGCCTGCTAAGAGCCGGCCTCCCCCTGAGCCGACTGGTCAGGGCTCGCCGCCCTCTGGCTTCTCACGGACAGGTAGTGCCAGCCGCCTGCAGGCCGTACTGACCGCCCGTCGTGGGAGCATGGCTTCTTCTGCCATGGGTGATGTCATGAGCGGCATGGCAATAGTGCCGCATTGGGCGGGGTGTCCGCTTGGTACGCTGTACTGCGGCCATGTCCCGCCCTGGATTCGGGGGTGGCAGGCTTTTACTGTAGGCATGCCTTGTCTCGTCGCGTTTATGTCGGCGCTATCTTTGAGAGCGCAAGGGGCCGCCTGCTAGGACCCGGCTTCCCAGGAAGCCACCCTCTAGGAGTCGGCCCACTTCATGGCCGTCTTCTAGGCTTCGCCACCTCCTGGCAACCGGCCGCTTGGACCAGCCGGCCCTAGGAAGGCGGTCCTTTGTCTTTGATGTTTGAGGGGCGCAGCCTGCCCCGATGTCTTGAAATACCAAGGGGAGCTGATGAGGCTACCCGTGGTCATTTACTCCGACACTTTGCAAACTCCAAAGCACTCACTCTGCCATACTGTCCTTTGCTCAGATGGCCACATATGATATTCTTCGCTTGAGAGTCGAGTTGCTTGAATCTCTTCACATCAGCAGCGTTCACGGAAGGAGTGATGGAGGGAACACCATTTTCCACAACGTACCAGAGATCATTGTCAATTGCCTCAAGATGCATGCACATCTTGTTCTTCCAGTAGGGGTAGTCCATCCCATCGAAGGTAGGACACCCAGCCGAGACCTTGATCATACCTGCAGTCGACATAACTAAAACTCCAGGTGGTTAAACCAAAATCACACAGAACAAGGGAGTACCTTGCTCTGATACCAATTGAAAGTGCGTTATATCGACTAAGGGGGGGGGGGCGAATAGGTGATTTTTACAAATTCTTCACTGAGGAAATACTTCTTGAGGAATTTGCTAAGTGACAAACTACAAGCAGTGGAATAAGTACTCAGGTGCATGCATAACAAGACAGTAGCATAGTCATCATGATGAAATGAAACATACAGAGATCACAGGTAGCGTGAAAACAGGATAAGCAGGCAGAAGACAAGATGACTGAAGAAATAGGATTGAGGAAATTGAGAAAGTCTTCAGTCAAAGTCTTCAAACAGTAACGATCAATTTCATCAATACATGAGCGAGGACATGAAAGGGTTGAGGAAATAGAACCAGTAGCTCGGTGAAGACAGTGATTTGGTAGACCAGTGCCAACTATTGTGACAGTTGTACATCTGGTTGGAGCAGCTTGGTATTTAAACCAAAGGACACATAGTCCTTACTATATTCTCCTTGGGCTAAGGTCACACAGACATCGCCCAATCACTAGTGGTAAGTCTTCAGGTGACTTCCAAACCTTCACAGACTTGGTCACTCGGCGATCCACAATTCCTCTTGGATGCTCTAGACCATGAAGCCTAACCATCTGGAAGATGCACAGTCTTCAAAGGTAACAAGCGTTGGTTCCACACAGGAACAATCTCTTCAGTGATGCTCAATCACTTTGGGTTTTAGGTGTTGGGGTTTTGGGTTTTTCCTCACTGATGATTTTCTCTCAAAGTCCTCGGAGGATGGGATGCTCTAAATAACAAGTGTCAGTTTCTCTTTGAGAAGCCAACCAGCTAGTGGTTGAAGGGGGCAGCTATTTATAGCCAGGGAGCAGCCCGACATGATAAGACATAAATACCCTTCAATGATATGACCGTTAGGTGGATAAGATATTTGGGACAGCTGGCACGTAGCACAACAACAGTCGAAAATTTGAGCTCTCAAATTCCTCGGGCTATCATGTTCCTCACTTGTAGGCAATCCGCACTGGTGAATTCCTAACTCCTCAGTCAGAACAAATTCCTCAGAGAACAGATGATCTTCGTCTCTGTCACTGAAGAAATTGACTGAACTGTATGAGATTTCCAAAGGCTTCACTTGAAGGATTGGGTATGTGTAGGCTTTGAGATGAGCATCACTTGGAAATTTTTCCTTGGTATTACCTCGACCCCCTTTAACAGTACGGTGTTTCCTATGACTCAAGAAAGAGAAAATGAAACTACGAAAACAAAAGTCTTCACGCTTCATAATCCTCGCATCAATATCAATGTCTTCAAGGTCACATCAATTTCCTCATTTTCAAAGTCTTCAACTGAAGACATTCATTTTTAGGGGTCGACTTTCTTCGGAAATAGCAAACTCCTCAGAGACTTATAGAACCTGTGTACACTCACAAACACATTAGTCCCTTAACCTATAAGTCTTCAATACACCAAAATCACTAAGGGGCACTAGATGCACTTACAACTAGACTATTGCTTTGAAGCATATAAAAGTCCAAATGTCCATGCTACAAAAGAAAAGAATATGTGATGAACATGTTAGGCAGCATCCCACATCAAAAATTCTGTTTTTATCATTTACCTACTTGATGACGAGTAGGAATTAAGCTTGGGGATGCTGATACGTCTCCAACGTATCTATAATTTTTGCTTGTTCCATGCTATTATATTATCATTCTTGGATGTTTTACAATCATTTTATAGCAACTTTATATCATTTTTTGGGACTAACCTATTGACATAGTGCCCAGTGACAGTTGCTATTTTTTGCTTGTTTTTTACTTCGCAGAAAATCAATACCAAACGGAGTCCAAACGCAGCGAAACTTTTTGGAGATTTTTTCTGGACTAGAAGATACCTATTGGGCCAAAGAAGTACCAAAGGGGGCTCCGAGGGGAGCACAACCCACTTGGGCAAGCCTGGGGGCCCAGGCGCGCCCTGGTGGGTTGTGCCCACCTCGGCCGCTTCCCGAACCGGCTCTTTGCTCTATAAATACCCTGAAAATCCAAAAACCATAGGGGAGTCGACGAAACACAATTCCAGCTGCCACAAGTTCCAGAACCACCAGATCCAATCTAGACACCATCACAGAGGGGTTCATCATCCTCATTGGTGCCTCTCCGATGATGCGTGAGTAGTTCATTGTAGACCTACGGGTCCGTAGTTAGTAGATAGATGGCTTCCTCTCTCTCTTTTGATTCTCAATACAATGGTCTCTTGGAGATCTATTTGATGTAACTCTTTTTGCGGTGTGTTTGTTGGGATCCGATGAACTTTGAGTTTATGATCAGATCTATTTATCCATGAAAGTTATTTGAGTTTCTTTGATCTCTTATATGCATGATTACTTATAGCCTCGTATTTCTTCTTTGAATCTTTGGTTTAGTTAGGCCAACTAGATCGATTTTTCTTGCCATGGGAAGAGGTGCTTTGTGATGGGTTCGGTCGTGCGGTGTTCTTTCCCAGTGACAGAAGGGGCAGCAAGACACATATTGATCGTTGCTATTAAGGATAACAAGATGGGGTCTATTCCTACATGAATAGATCTTGTCTACACCATGTCATCGTTCTTATTGCATTACTCCATTTTTCCATGAACTTAATACACTAGATGCATGCTGGATAGCGGTCGATGTGTGGAGTAATAGTAGTATATGCAGGCAGGAGTCGGTCTACTAATCTTGGACGTGATGCCTATATAATGATCATTCCCTGGATATCGTCATAATTATTTGAAGTTCTATCAATTGCCCAACAGTAATTTGTTTACCTGTTGTATGCTATTTTTCTCGAGAGAAGCCACTAGTGAAATCTACGGCCCCCGGGTCTATTCTTTATCATATTTGCTTTGAGATCTGTTTTTATTTGCTTTTGTTTTCAGATCTATTATTCTAAAAACCCAAAAAAACCTTGCTGCACTTTTTCTTTATTTATTTTATTTTGTATTATTGCGAGATCTATTTATCCAAAATTATACAAACCAATCTATCTTTTACCCGAGAGGGATTGACAACCCCTCTTACGCGTTGGGTTGCAAGTATTTGTTCTTTGTGTGCAGTTACCATTTACATAGTGTTGCTTGGTTCTCCTACTGTTTCGATAACCTTGGATTCATAACTGAGGGAAATACCTACCGAAGCTGTACTGCATCATCCCTTCCTCTTCGGGGAAATACTGACGCGGATACGAGCCATCACATGTCGCCAAAGATTATATTGTTGGATTCATATTTGAGCATAGTTTCCAATTATATAATTTTTATAACATGCATGAACATTTTGTTGGTTAAATTTAAGGTCAAAATATGGCACAGAATATAAAGGGGACTAATAATAGACCAAGACGGAGGTAGTAGCACACGGCCGTTCTCTACGCAGCGACGCAATTGCCGGCCGGCTTGTAGATGACCATTCCCTGCGTGTTCAACTGCTCTATGCATGTGGTTGCTCACGATTGAGACGGCCGCGGCGCGCTCTGCTCGCGTCCTGCTGTGCGCGCTCCACTCTCGCGTCCCTCCGGGCGCTCTACCCTCGTCTCTCCACGTGCCCTGCAAGTGTTTGGGGCCAGCGCACGATCACATATGTTCGTGCTGCCATTATGCATGCGGTTGCGCCGGGCGTGGTGCCACGATGCTGTTACCCACTGCAAAAACTGCCATGCCCCATTTATTCCTGCGGCCATTTACCTTCATCTCTCACGCCACATGACACAATAAGCACACCCACGACGACACATACAGAGAGGACATCCAGTCGTTCCAATGGCGCTCCCCATGGCTCCAATGGCGCTCCCAGCGGCCGACAATGACAACGGGGGGCAGTTCAGCACGCATCACGTAGTGGACACCTACATGAGGGGGAAGGCCCTCTTGGTGGTTGTCGTGGTAGAACACGACCACCTATGAGGCCATCGGCCCCTTTGTGGTTCGGCAGGGGGGAGAACGCGTTGCACAAAGAGCGGAGGCTGCGGGACACCACGGCAGTGGTGACACTGGTGGTTTTTACCCAGGTTCGGGCCGCTGAGAAGCGTAAAACCCTACTCCTGCTTTGGTGGATTGATGGGGGAGACCGTGAAGAACGCGCGGTGCTCGAACCCGGCAAGGTCGCCTCGAGGAGAGCAGCTACGCGCGTATGAGTACGCGAGGGTCCGAATCCTTTCTAAGGTTTCCACGGTCCTCCTTTTATTGGCCAAGGGGTTACCACTGTAACGCCCGGATAATTATGCTACAGTGAACCTCTGCTAATGATGCCACGTCACCTCCGTTACAGTTGCTAATCTCGCGTTAGTTCGAAACCGGTTCGAATTCAAATTTGAATTTTTGTCAAACGTCAAATTTTTTCAAACTTTAAAACTAAAATGTTCGGAGTGTGCCGATTAATGCCTAGGCATTTATGGTAAAGGAACCATGCTTTTATGAAAAGCCTAAATACTTTTAAATGAATTAAAACAGAAAAGAAAATAAATAAAAAGAACAGGACTAAATGAAAACAACAAAAGAAAAAAGGAACCCCCCCCACTGGGCCAGTCGGCCCAGCTGGCCACTGCAGCAGGCCGGCCCACCTGGACCAGCCGGCCAGCCCCCCTCGCTCCCTTATCCCCCCACCCCGGTCAACCCTAGACCGAACCCCCCCCCACTCGCTCGCCTCTCCCTCTCCTCCCCTCACCTCTCGATCCCATCTGGATCGGGGAGGGGGAATCGGTCCCCGTCGCCCTCGCCCGAGGCCACCGCGCCGCTCGACGCCGCATCGCCGCCGCCTGGAGGATCGCCGTCGCCCGGAGCCGACTTCCGTCGCCACCTCGTCGGACGCCGCCCCACCTCGCCTCCTCCTCGTCTCTCCTTCGTCGCGGCAGACCCGACCCGGCACCCCCCTGTGAGACTTGCCCGGCTCCGCCTCCCCCTACCCCGTAGCCGTCGCCGCGCTCAACACCCACGGCCGCGCCCGTCGCCGGCGCCCTGCACACCGCGTCCACGGGCTGACCCCACCCGCCGTCACCGCACGCCCACAGCCACCGCACTCGCCCTACGCCTCACGCCGTCGCCTTCCCCTGGCTACTTGCCTCGTCGCCGCACGCCGCGCGCCCCTCGGCTCCGCTGCCCCCTGCCATGCCCCGACTGCCCGTACCCCTCGGCGGCCACCCGCACCACAGGCCACACCGGCCTGCCTTGCCTGCTGCTGTTGCTCCCGCCGCGCGCGCGCCGTTGCCGCTCGTCGCGTCCGACCCGCCCCTGACCTCGCCCGCCTCTGCTCCGCCGCATCCCGCTCCCCCTCGCCGGGCCTCTCCCCTTCGCGCTGCTCCCTTGCTGTCGCTACTGCTGCTGCTGCTCCGGCAGCCACAGCCACCCCCGCCAGCGCCGAACTAGCCTTCCCTTGCCGCAGCCACAGCTAGCTGCGCCCGCATCCAGCGCCCCGGCGGGCTGGCGCCCTTCGCCCGGTTCCGCCCGAACCCGTGCGCCCGATCCAGTGGCCTCTGTGCCACTGTCAGTTGGGGCCCACGCCCCTGGCATGTTAAAAAAATAAAAATTAAATTAATTAACTTAATTAATCTAGTTTAATTAAACTTAATTAATCCTGCTTAATTAAACCCTAATTAACCTGGTTAGTCTATGACAGTGGGGCCCACGTGTCAGTTTGACCAGTCAACGGTCAGAGTTGACCGCTGACATCATGCTGACGTCACGATGATGTCATAATTGTATTTTCAAATTAATTTAATTAATAATAATTTCAGAAATGAATTAAATCTTTAAAAATGAATATAAAATAATCCGTAGCTCGGATGAAAATACTCTGTACATGAAAGTTGCTCAGAACGACGAGACGAATCCGAATACGCAATCCGTTCGTTCACCACACGTCCCTAGCATAGCGAACATGCAAAAATCCACCTCCGGTCTGTCTGAAAACGTCAAACACCGGGAATACTTTCCCGGATGTTTTCCCCCTTCGCCGGTATCACCTATCACCGCGTTAGGGCACACCCGGCACTGCATATTGTCATGTCATACTTTGTGTAGCGTTGTTTGCTTTGTATTTACTGTTTCCTCCCCCCTCCTTCTCTCTCGATAGACGCTGAGACCGTTGACGACGCTGCCGTGAACGACTACTACGTCAACGACCCTTCTCTCTCGACACAGCTTCCAGGCAAGCCCCCCTTTGATCAACCCGATATCGCCTATTCCTTCTCTCTACTGCTTGCATTAGAGTAGTGTAGCATGTTACTGCTTTCGGTTAATCCTATTCTACTGCATAGCCTGTCTTTGCTACTACTGTTGATACCTTACCTGCAATCCTAAATGCTTAGTATAGGTTGCTAGAATTACATCAGTGGCCCTACACTCTTGTCCGTCTGCCATGCTATACTACTGGGCCGTGATCACTTCGGGAGGTGATCACGGGTTTATATTATATACTATTACATACTTATGTTTCTGTTCGGAGATGGGGGCTGAAGGGGCAGGTGGTTCCATCCAGGCAGAGGTGGGCCTAGGTTCCCGACGGCCCCCGAGTGTTACTTTGTGGCGGAGCGACAGGGCAGTTTGTGACCACCTAGGAGACAGGTGGGCCTGGTCCTGGTCGGCGTTCGCGGTTATATCAATTAACACGCTTAACGAGATTGGGTATTTGATCTGAGTCTGGCTACGAGCCTATACGCACTAACCACCACGCGGGAACAGTTATGGGTACTCGACGTCGTGGTATCAGCCGAAGCCTCCTAGATGTCAGCGACTGAGCGGCGCGCGCCGGGTTGGACCACGTAACGCAACTTCCTTTGTAATGGAGGTTGCTAGGTCTGCTCACCAGCCGCCCACGCAACATGCAGGTGTGCAAAGGGCGATGGGCCCAGACCCCTGCGCGCATAGGATTTAGACCGGCGTGCTGACCTCTCTATTAGGCCTAGGTAGGGCTACGACGTGTTGATCTTCCGAGGCCGGGTATGACCCAGGAAAGTGTGCCCGGCCAGAGGGATTGAGCGTGTTGGGTAATGTGGTGCACCCCTGCAGGGAAGTTTATCTATTCGAATAGCCGTGTCCCTCGGTAAAAGGACGACCCGAAGTTGTACCTTGACCTTATGACAACTAGAACCGGATACTTAATAAAACACACCCTTTTAAGTGCCAGATACAACCCGGTGATCGCTCTCTCACAGGGCGACGAGGAGAGGATCGTCGGGTAGGATTATGCTATGCGATGTTACTTGATGCTGCACTTGCTACTCTCTTCTACATGCTTCAAGATGGAGGCTGCCAGAAGCGTAGTCTTCGATAGGACTAGCTATCCCCCTCTTATTCTGGCATTCTGCAGTTCAGTCCACAGATACTACCCATTTCATTGATACCATTGCATATGTAGTGTAGATCCTTGCTTGCGAGTACTTTGGATGAGTACTCACGGGTGCTTTGCTCCCTCTTTTCCCCCTTTTTCCATTCTTCTCGGACGTCGCAACCAGATGCTGGAGCCCAGGAGCCAGACGCCACCTTCGATGACCCCTACTACACCGAGGGTGCCTACTACTACGTGCAGGCCGCCGCCGCCGACCAGGAGTAGTTTAGGAGGATCCCAGGCAGGAGGCCTGCGCCTCTTCGATCTGTATCCCAGTTTATGCTAGCCATCTTATGGCACCTTGTTTAACTTATGTCTGTACTCAGATATTGTTGCTTCCACTGACTCGTCTATGATCGAGCACTTGTATTCGAGCCCTCGAGGCCCCTGGCTTGTACTATGATGCTTGTATGACTTATTTATTTTTAGAGTTGGGTTGTGATATCTTCCCGTGAGTCCCTGATCTTGATCGTACACGTTTGCGTGTATGATTAGTGTACGATTGAATCGGGGGCGTCACAACCACAATGGCAAAACGGTCATTATCCAGTGATTAGATAGGTAACAGTGCTATCATACCTAACTCTGGCAGTTAGGACTAAGCGCATTAAATGCACTGCCATGTGTCGCGTTGTGGATGCGGCCCGACAGGCCTGCCGCGCCGCTCTAGTCATCTTCCATCTGTCTGCTTGACACGCCTCTGGACGGGTGTCATATAGAGGTGATCTTCCTCCTAAATGGCTGCCACATGCCAAATGACAACCACTTAGTTATCTGGGGGCTCGACACCGCACCGATGGATGACTTGCATTGCGATGCGGTGGAGCGGTGGAGTGGTGGAGCCTTGGCGGGGATGTAGGCCGCCGGTGGCCCTGGCAATCCTTGCCGGGGAAGTCTTGGGACTTGTCTTCAGGGTGGCCTCGACCTGACCAGGCTCGCCTGCCCGGCAAGGGAGGTTTTTCCTTAGTGATATCTCGCTGTATTGGCTTGTCTTGGTCTTCTTGATCCGCCCTTTTATTTCTCAAAGAGCTCTCTCTCTCTCCGGCTTGGTTTTGTCTTGAATGCTTGGTGTTGCTCACATTTCTGCCACTTGAGCCTGTGTACCATCCAGGCAACATACGTGAAGGTTTGTTGCACCGACAGGAGCCCCCGGGCCAGGCCCAAACGTGCTGCTGAGCATCGTTGGGGTAGGCCCTATCAGGTACACAGGTAGGGGTCTTGCGCTGGTATTATCTTTTTCTTGATATTTTCCTTGCTTCTTCATTAACCTGTGCTTGAGTCAGTTTCCGGTTTTTCCGTCGTCGTGCAAGATGTCATGGGGGAGATTTATACCATGACCCGTGGGTCGCCCACGTCCCACATTCACGGGGTGGTAACTGCCATTCCACTAACTCCCCTGCCCCCGCCGTTCCTGCCACGTATGTCGCATGCATTGCACAGGGTTGGTGGCGGACGCGGAGGGCACGGGAATGAGTGCCAAGGCAGAAAGCCAGGCGCCATGGATAGGTGCAGGAGGTCGGTCTTGATTCTGGGAGCCGTTATGGCGTAGAGGAGTCGGATTGGTGGATCGGGGCGGTTGCCTCCTGGGTGAGGAGCCAGCCCCCAGTATCGTTCGCCTATAAAAGGGAACGTGGGTGAGGTGTTGGCTCACACCCATCCCTTTCTTCTTCCGTCTGATATTATCTCTCCACCATGGTGAGGGGGAGAGGGCGTAGTGGCACCCCAGTGGTGGCGACGAGGGCTTCTGCTCGACAGCGCCTCCCTCCTCCTGTCAGGGACGCGGGAGTGGAGCCCGTCATGAGAGGAGGCGGGAGGGGACGTGGCCGTGGTCATCGTGGCGCTCGGGGTCGAGGAGGACGGGGCAGCGTTCTGATCGCACCTCCTCCGGCCGCTCAGGACCCGAACGAAGGCCACGTCGGGAACCAGCCGCTGGAGTTTATCGTTAAGCTGTGCGGGCCCCCCACAGGCATCTTCGGCTTCCCACCCCATTTGCAAGGGTGATGGAGGTTGAGCAGCCACCGGGGCTGAGGCTGCACATGAGGGGCTGCTGCAATAATGGCAGCATGCGGGCGGACGTGGAGTTCCCCGCTCCTCATGTCATGCTTCTCCGGCGTGGCTGGAAGACCTTCGCCCGTGCCCACAGCTTGGCGGCCGGGCACGTTCTCCATTTCATGTTAATGGACGCTGCCCTGCTCTCCGTCAAGGTCTTCGGGCATTCGGGTGATCGCTTAGGGTGCTGCGTGGAGAGCTCGACCGACGACGAAAGCTCCTCCTCGAGCGATAGCGATGAGGAGGATAGTGATGGTGATGACGATGGTGCCGATGGGGAGGACGATGGCTCCGACTCCGGCTGAACGCCGGCTGCACCGTCACCGTCAGCGGGAGGCCGGCGGCACCACCATCTGCACCTGCATCGCCTCCCCGGCAAGGCGATTTGTCGGGGTGTTGGGTGTGGATGGTGTCTCCGGCTCCTCCAGCAGTCTTCCAGCTGGACCCCGGCAGGCTTCCCCGTGGACTCCGGCTTCGTCCGCCATGCCGTGTCCTGCTGGCCCTGGTGGCGGTGACCAGGGCATCGCCTAGCCGCTCTCCCCACCCATCACCTTCATCTGTGCCCTCTCGATCTTGTCAGACTGCGTCCTGCAGGTCTTGACGGGGTCAGGCTGGGCCTCTGCCCAGGCATTCCTTTTGCCCTCTTTGCCTCCCACTGTAGTTCATAGGAGGAGGGGGACAAGAAAGGGATTACAGGGCTGTCGGGGTCAAAACCGGCAGACCTCAGGGTAGGGGGTCCCGAGTTGTGGATTCTCGGATCAATGGTAACAGGGACAAAGGAGACAATGTTTTACCCAGGTTCGGGCCCTCTTGATGGAGGTAAAACCCTACGTCCTACTCTTGTTTATATTGATGATGGGGTATCGAGTACAGAGTTGATCTACCTTGAGATCATGAGTTGTGGCCTAAACCCTAGGGGTGTGATGATGAATGTCATAATAATCTATCGACTAGCCTGGCCTCGGCTTATATAATGTACCAGAGGCCTAGGATAACAAGAGTCCTAGTCGAATACGTCGATGGAGACGAGTCCTTGTCTTGATCACCAAGTCTTGTGGAACCTTCCTCATATATGTCATCGGCTGTCCGAACTGGCCCAATAGTGAACCGCCATGGGGGTCCTCGGCCCGATTCAACTGGTCGGGAGACGACATGGTGAGTAACCCCTAGTCCAGGACACCATCAGTAGCCCCCTGAACCGGTCTTCAAGTTGAGGACGCTCCTCGGTTCTTCCGAACTGTTCTTTATCTTCGGTCGTCAGCCTTGAAAACTGGTTCAACAAATCTTCCCATGTTCGAGCTTGAGGATTGCCGAGCTAAATCCGAAGAGTTTATATGTCGGGCATCCAAGGAGCCCTTTAAGTTCTCAGCCTCTATCAATGCCTATATATTTTTACGCCACACCTCGGGTTTGAAGTGTTTCCCATGCGACGGTGTCCTCTTGCGTCCGAGCTCCAATGCCGGACTACATCCAAGCTCCAATGCCGGACTGCATTTGAGGTGTCTTTTTGCAGCTGAGTTCCAACGCCGAACTGCATCCAAGCTCCAACGCTGGACTGTATCCGAGCTCCAACGCCAGACTGTATCCGAGCTCCATCGCCAGACTATATCCGAGGTGTCATGGATCACCTTGGTTCAAAAAGTTGAAGGAGTTCAGCCGAGCTTAATGCCGGAAATGCCCTCTATGGAGCCAGCCACTTGTATTCGAGCTTTATGCCGGACTGCATCCGAGGTGGTGCACTACCTCGGGTATGGGCTGATTTTTTGTGGATATATATTTTTTGATTGGTGCAATTTATTCTCTGCCGAGATATATAACCAGTAGCCCTCAAGGTGTGTGTTGGTCTAAAACCTGAGATGCACCTAAAAGAAAACATGAAACCGCTGATCCCAGTAGCACCTAAGACTCAGGTCGATTTGCGAAATCGGCCTGAGGATCAACTCCTAGCTCGGCAGCATACGTAGGAATTGAAACGCGGTGTAATATTTTAGAGAAGATAGTGATCGGCAGACGGGCCCTTGAGAGAGGGTCTTGAGAAGTCACCGTAATATATTAACTTGATGCCGGATAGGTCCCAGATGGTACCAATTGTTGTCCGAAGATGCATTTGCCCATAGCTCGGTCAAGCCGAACACTGGGCATTTTAAATTTTCTGCATTGAATAGGCAATGCAGTAGCCCCCGAGCCACTGGTCGAGTGGCAACCCCAGATCAGGGGATCGATGTACCCCTTTAATGGATTTTAAGTGAGAAGCGTGAAGCCAGTAGCCCCCGAGCCGTAATTTGGGCAAGGGTGGCTGAATTAAGGATCAATATTCAGAGTAAACTGACTTTAATCACAATTTATGTGTAATGATTCTATGTATCCAAGTACTCTACATCATTAATGCTCGGATCCGCATTGTACAAAACCTTGTTGACCGGCCATCGGCTTCAACCTCCTCGACAAAGATTTACGGAAAACAAGGCAATCCGGCCATACGGTTTTATAAACAAAGGTACACAGAGAGGTTTGTTATATTACTCTTTAACATAAGAAACATCTTCCAAAGAAAATAGTCTTGCTATCGATTCCTTTCTTTGGGTTGTCATGCTGACCATGATCATGAAACCTCACCTCCGGTCAATGTGGGAGGAAAATATGGAGGATTTAGTTTGGGGAAAGTTCCTGAACTCTATGGTCTAATGAACCAAAAAAATTTCACTTCCGACATTGCCGACCAATTATAACCTTTAAGATGGCTAGCTTTCGGCTTCACTCAGTCTGAGGTACTAACCCGGATGACCCGGTAGTAACAATCACAAAGGCGCCCCCTTTACCGCCTAGCCAAACAATCGGGAACGTAGGGGTAAGCATAGGAGCCAGGCAACCCAGCTTGGCCAAAGTCTTAAGTCAAATTGATGCATATTTATGGCTTTATAACAATAATTACGGAAGGCAGCGCTTGTATAGTGAATACAAATGCTGATGATATATATATTTATTTTGACTCCGTTGCGACCGTTTATAATTTGAAAGTGGCCCATCATCGGCTTCTACCCCTTTGTAGATGCTATGCAGGGTGTTTCCGTACTAACAAGACAACCCTTAGCCGATGTCTCGGTGCCCAAAGGCGGTTGTGTTAGCAGAAACAAGGCAATCAGATATCTAGGCTTTATAACTTTCACTTAGTCATAGGAGCTTAAAGTTGGGAGGCCAGTTACTAGCCCCCGATTAGTGTTCGGCATTGACTGAAGTCTAGCAATTAACACTTCGGCCAATGTTATGAAAGGCCCATCATTTAACACGGGGTAATCGCTATCGATCTATAGTTTAACACCGTCATCGGATCGCTGACCAGTTTACGCCCATTGTGACAGTCAGTTTTCAGCTTTCTCCACTGAGGCGCTTAACCATTCGAGCTGGGAGCACAATTGCAGTGGTTCTCCCTTTGCACACCTAGCCGAACAAAGTAGAATGTAGGAGGCAAGCACGGGAGCCCGACAACCCAACTATTGACCGAAGACACAATTCGAAACTGATGCATATAATGCAATATCCGAGAATGTTTTGCCGAGGAGTCCATGGTGTACCTTGGCTTTTGGTGGGTTCGGCTCTAGTCGTAATCCGCATTGATATTGCTGAAGCTTTAAAGGTGTCCGGTATCATACTGTGAGACTTATACTGGAAACACACAAATAGGTTAAAAGTGCCATAAGCATGGAAAACCAAAAAACTTTAGTAAAAACTTTACGTCCGAATTAAACAAGTTTTTTGTGCCAATCCGAAATTGGTCTTAAATTTTTTTGTGCTTCTGTCGTGCTTTAACATGACACATCCGATCTCTAAGCTTCAAGTAGGTTAGCCTTCGGCTTCAACCTCCTTATCCCGTAGGCGGAGTGCTTCTCCGAGGCCAGTTTAGCGAACTAAACTCAAGCGGCTTTAGAGAGAAGCCAGGCTATCCGGCTATTGACCATACACTCGAGTCGAAAAAGGAGTGGTAGAAAAAGACTTTGCAACGACTTAGAAGAAAACACTTATTATAAAACGGCTCATATAAATTTTAAGAGCCCCCAGTTAACCTAGGACAAGAAGTGTTTTTAACAAATAATGCTTTTAACAAATAAATTTTAACATAAATATAATGCTTGGTCTAACCAAAAAAATTAAGAATTGAGGAAATTTGAGCATGAAAGCGACTTAGCTGGTTAGTGTGTTCGGTGTTGCTGACAAGTCCGGGCTTGTGGCGGGACGAAGACATAGTCCTCGGCTTGGCCGAGATCCCAGCCCCCAAGCCCGAGGTGACTGAGCAAGGAGTTCGGCTTGATGAAGTAATGATGCAGCACGGTCGATGCGGCGAGGCGAAGCTCCCGAACCAGCTAACGTGACAAAGCTGGTCGGCTGGTGACGCCGAAGTCCCCGAAGTAGGTTGATGACGAAGCCCCCGGTCTAGCCGAGGTGATGGAGTAGGTCGGTAAGGTGACGTTGAATTCCTCATATCCGCCGAGTTGTCAAAGCAGGTCGGCGTGGTGGACATAAGCTTGAAGAAGCAATAGTGCGGCGATGCTGATGCAGGTCGGATCTTGTGACATGGTCGATGCCGGCCTGATGAAGTGACCGTGCGGCGATGCCGGTGTGCTTGCTCCGTGTAATACGTGTGGAGACAATGTTGATGTTGATTTAGCCTTCATGATGCCGAACTCTTGTTCGGCTTGCCGAGATGATGATCTGATAAGGTTGGGCTCGGCTCGATGAAGCGACGACCAGTCTAGCGCAGGTCGGCAGCCGTGCAGCAACATTGTCGGGCTGGTTTGACACAGGCACGACGGTGACGATTATATTGGAAAAGGCTTTAAAATTAGTGGGATGTGTTTGAGAATAAAACAGAACACCCCATACAAAACTTCCTTCAAAAAGGATGCCCGAAATCCCGTTCATAAAAAAGATGAACTCGGGTCGGATTCGTTCTCGCGCAGAAAACAGATCTGAAAATCGATGCGCTCATCGGAGGTTTCCCGGAGTTTGAACGGTCGGATTGAGCTGAAATTTTGAGGGGTGTTATAGGAATTCCGCAGCCGATCAACGGTTGGATCTTCCAAAGGACGTCCGAGCTAGATGCTGGACACCACACTCCAAACTCGTCCGGATTCCCATCCAGATTCGACAGGGCTCCTGTATATCGAAGATCGGCGGAGATTGCTCCATCGGAACGCGACAAAATTTTACAAGGTTGTTGTAGACTCAATTCCTCACAATTCCACTGAAGGAATCGTCAAAGCGATGCTCGAGGAGGCAGTGGCAGCGGATACAACTTCGCTGTCTAAAAAAACAACACGGTCGCCCGAGGGCAATGTTGACATTGAGCCCCCGAGCTCCATGGATGATTCCTCCATGATCATGATAGAGATCGGAGTTGATGTTGATGAAGACCCTCGTTCGAACATGACGATCGGAGGCAGGGCATAGTCCTCGGTCGAGCCAAGGTGACCAGTCGAGCCGGCGACGAAGACGCCGACGTCGCAGTTGATCTGCAGGCGAGCCATTGGTCCTTTGCCGATCACACAACGGAATCCGCAATGAAAGCACCATTGTCGGTGTCAAAACTGGCAGACCTCGGGGTAGGGGTTCCCGAGCTGTGGATTCTCGGATCAATGGTAACAGGGACGAAGGAGACAATGTTTTACCGAGGTTCGGGCCCTCTTGATGGAGGTAAAACCCTACGTCCTGCTCTTGTTTATATTGATGATGGGGTATCGAGTACAGAGTTGATCTACCTCGAGATCATGAGTTGTGGCCTAAACCCTAGGGTGTGATGATGAATGTCATAATAATCTATCGACTAGCCTGGCCTCGGCTTATATAATGTACCAGAGGCCTAGGATAACAAGAGTCCTAGTCGAATACGTTGGTGGAGAGGAGTCCTTGTCTTGATCACCAAGTCTTGTGGAATCTTCCTCATATATGGCATCGGCTGTCCGAACTAGCCCAATAGTGAACTGCCATGGGGGTACTCGGCCCGATCCAGCTGGTCGGGAGATGACGTGGTGAGTACCCCTAGTCCAGGACACCGTCAGGGGCACTTATCTTTTTTCAATCTAAAACATGTAGGCGTTTGCCAAACTTCAGTTCCAAATATGTAATCTTTTCTATCCATGTTTATTCTCTGTAAGGTTTGTACTTGTTTATCCGCATATTAATGAAAAAAGACGGTCTTGCCAGGCACTTATGCATGTACTATATCCATGCAGAGGAGGAATGCCTCTATACTTTTTAAGTAAACAAGTTTTCTCCGGCAAGCTATTCTGCCGGTGCCTTCCATTTGTTGCCACGGGGCTTGGCGTGCCGGGCTCAAAACTATGGAAGGGGACTGGCCCCTCGTCGAACCCCCTTCGTCAAAAGCCACTACAACCATCTTGACCGAAGCAACGTTCGGGTCAAAGGATGGGAGCACAAATGCTTCGAAGGTGACGAGGTTTCTCTATGCGCAAGTTTCCTTCTTACAGAGACATGTATGGACGAGAGGGAACTTATCTATTTGGCTTGTCGGGGATCATTATGAGAGCTTGTTTCTGTTTCTTCTTGTTGGGACCGAGTTCACGGCAAGAATCCTGCAGTTAGTGCAGAGGAAAACAAGGCAACATATGATCTCATCTATATGATCATGGCATGTTCATGTTATGCTATGCATGCATGCAAGTTTTTGGGGGCCCTGAAAGTGCGTTATATCGACTAGAGGGGGGGGGGTGAATAGGCGATTTTTACGAATTCATCATTGAGGAAATACTACTTGAGGAATTTGCTAAGTGACGAACTACAAGCAGTGGAATAAGTACCCAGGTGCAAGCATAACATGGCAGTAACACAGTCATCATGATGATATGAAACAAGCACAGAGCACAGGTAGCAAGTAAACAGGATAAGCAGGCAAAAGACTAGATGACTGAAGAATTAGGATTGAGGAAATTGAGAAAGTCTTCAGTCAAAGTCTTAAAATAGTAACGATCAATTTCATCAACACATGAATGAGGAAATGAAAGGGTTGAGGAAATAGAACCAGTAGCTCGGTGAAGACAATGATTTGGTAGACCAGTTCCAACTGTTGTGACAGTTGTACGTCTGGTTGTAGCGGCTAGGTATTTAAACCTGAGGACACACAGTCCTCACCGTATTCTCCTTGAGCTAAGGTCACACAGACCTCGCCCAATCACTCGTGGTAAGTCTTCACAGGTGACTTCCAAACCTTCACAGACTTGGTCACTCGGTGATCCACAATTCCTCTTGGATGCTCTAGACCATGACGCCTAACCGTCTGGAGGATGCACAGTCCTCAAAGGTAACAAGCGTCGGTTCCACATAGGAACAATCTCTTCAGTGATGCTCAATCACTTTGGGTTTTAGGTGTTGGGTTTGGGTTTTTCCTCACTTGATGATTTTCTCTCAAAGTCATCGGAGGATGGGATGCTCTAAATGACAAGTGTCAGTTTCTCTCGGAGCAGCCAACCAGCTAGTGGTTGTAGGGGGCGGCTATTTATAGCCGGGGAGCAGCCCGACATGATAAGACATAAATGCCCTTCAATAATATGACCGTTAGGTGGATAGAATATTTTGGACAGCTGTCGCATAGCACAACAACGGTCGGAAGTTTGAGCTCTCAAATTCCTCAGGGCTATCATGTTCCTCACTTGTAGGCAATCCGCACTGGCGAATTCCGAACTCCTCAGTCAGAACAAATTCCTCAGACAACAGAAGATCTTCGTCTCTGTCACTGAAGAACTTGACTGAACTATATGAGATTTCCAATGGTTTCACTTGAAAGGATTGGGTAGGTGTAGGATTTGAGATGAGCATCACTTGGAAACTTTTCCTTAGTTTTACCTCGACCCCCTTTAACAGTACGGTGTTTCCTATGACTCAAGAAAGGGAAAACAAAACTATGAAAACAAAAGTCTTCACGCTTCATAATCCTCGCATCAATATCAAGTCTTCAAGTTCACACCAATTTCCTCATTTTCAAAGTCTTCAAGAAAACCAAAGTCTTCAACTGAAGACATTCATTTTTAGGGGTCGAATTTCATCGTAAATATCAAACTCCTCATAGACTTATAGAACCTGTGTACACTCACAAACACATTAGTCCCTTAACCTATAAGTCTTCAATACACCAAAATCACTAAGGGGCACTAGATGCACTTACAATCTCCCCCTTTTTGGTGATTGATGACAAATAGGTTAAGTTTTCAATGGGGATAAAACATATGGAGTGTAAATACTAATATTGAGGAATTTGATTGCAAGATATAGAAGAACTCCCCCTGACGATGTGCATATGAGGAATTTGCTTTGGATTACAAATGCACATTGTAGAGTAATATCATGGAGATCTCCCCCTATATCTTGTAATTCATACATGCATTTAACATATGATATGAAGAATTTGAAATGCATGATGAAATATGTTGTCTGACGAAATTCAGCATGCGTGCATTAAGGTACTTTGAGGAAATAAGCATGCAAAAAGTAGTTCAAAAAGAGTCAAACCACCATAAAACTTAAGTTTACAACTCATCAGATCAAACACCTCAGAAGAGCAAGAGTTGTAACTTAATAGAAAAAATAGCCCATATATAAGACCCGCTTGAAGACTAACTCAAATTTCTCCCCCTTTGTCATCGAATGACCAAAAGGGACGAAAAATGAGGACTAACACCCCTGAAGAATATCATCATGATGTCGATGGAGGAGCGCCAGCGTTGTTGGGGTCGTCCGTTGAGGTAGGGCCTGCCGCAGTGTCGTTCAAATCTTTAGCTTCATCCATCTCGCGCGATGAAGAATATGAACTTGTGACGAGCTGAGGAACTTTGACCTTCTTGAATTTGTTCGAAGGTGGCTGAGACTAGTCAAAGTCCTGTTGAAATCCCATCTGCTTCAGATCTTCATCACCGTATAGATGAGATAATATAGCCCAAGTGCGATCGAAGATTTCATGAGCATAGTAGTGATTTTTCTTCACAGTGTTTTGCGTGACAGTCATATTCTGAAGAATTGAGCCAAATTGATGCTTGACCCACTTGTGATTACGATCGACCTTCTGATGAAGACTTAGAACAAGCTCATGATCAGTCATCACTCGTGGAGCAGTGGCTTGAGGAGTTGGCTTTGAAGCTTTTGCAGCAGAATCTTGGGTTGCAGAGTCATCATTGGTGGAGTAAGATGCAGCTTTGCGAAACTGACCATCCAATGGACGAATGCCTTCATCAATGACAGTAGCTTTACCTTTTCCATCAATTGAAGAAATAGTCCGCTTGAGGACTTCAATAGGAGGTAAATAGCTGAGATGATTCTGACAATTTGCCTAGTAGTGAATTGAAGACCTGGTTCTGATGAACTTCATGATCCATGGAGCATAACGCTTCAACTCAAAAGGTGACAAAGCAGCATTAGCTAAAGTCCTCATGATGAAATCATGGTAGTTAATGGGAATGCCATGTATCATGTTAAACAGTAGATTCTTCAAGATGCCAACAACTTCCTCTTCTTCAGAGTTGTGGCCTTTGATCGGACTGAGGGTTTTGGTCAGAATGCGGTAGATTATCCTAGGCACATAAAGCAAATCCTTCATAAGGAAGGTAGTTCTTGAAGCTTGGCCTGCCTTCAAAGGCTTCATCAACACTTGCATCATATGATTTGGAAGCTCAGGTTCTTCATACATGAGCCTGGCGCCTTCAGCAGGAGGACTGACTGGTACGGCATGAAGTAATTCAGAGGCCGGGGCTTTGTAATGAGTGTTCTCAGTCATCCAGTCAAGCACCCATGAGTTCACATCAGCCACATTTCCAGTGAGGTGCAGAGTGGCATAGAATTGAAGAATTAGCTCTTCATTCCAATCGCATATGTCAGTGCAGAAATTCAAAAGCCCAGCTTCATGAAGAACAAACAAGACTGGCTGGAAGCAAGGAATAGACTCCATGTCAACATGAGGAATTTGACGGTGCTCAAATACCTTGTCCTTATCAAACAGGAGTGAAGAATAGAAATTCATCTGACTGGCTGTCCAGAATTTCTTGCGTCGAAGTCTTGCAGAGTCATATGGATTGAAATCCATGAAGAAATGGTGCTCTACAAAGAAATCATCAGCTTTGAACTTCTGCTTCTTAGCATGAGGGTTTTGCTACTTGAGCCGAAGATTAGCAGTTGAGGGCTTTAGAGCCTCTTGGAGCACAACTTCAGGAGCCACAGACTGAGGAATTTCAGCGGCAGTTTCAGTAGTAGCAGTCCGAGTCTCCATTTCTTCAGCTGTAGTAGCTGGAACTTCTTCAGGAATGGAAAGAAGTGATGTTTGACGTTCTTCAGATCCTGTGTGAATTTCTTCAGTTTGTATAGGGGACTGAGTAATTTGATGCAGAGGTGTGGTCAATGGTGAATTGGGGTGAAGTCTTTCCCAATAATCATCATTAAGCACAGGAGTTGTAGAACCGAAATCCATGTCTTCTTCTTCCATTTCCTCAACGCCTGCCTCTTCAGCTGTGAACTGAGGCATGGGCGATGATACCACTTCAATTTCTTCATCCAATTGCTCTGAGTAATAGCAGAAGGATTTTCTTCATCAATGTCATCTGGAATGACATAATCTTCACCATATGGGATAATCTCCTTTGATGGCACCACAGAGATAGGAACAGCTGAAGGAAATATGCCCTAGAGGCAATAATAAAGTTGTTATTTTATATTTCCTTATATCATGATAAATGTTTATTATTCATGCTAGAATTGTATTAACCGGAAACTTGATACATGTGTGGATACATAGACAAAACACCGTGTCCCTAGTAAGCCTCTACTAGACTAGCTCGTTAATCAAAGATGGTTAAGTTTCCTAACCATAGACATGTGTTGTCATTTGATGAACGGGATCACATAATTAGGAGAATGATGTGATGGATAAGACCCATCCGTTAGCTTAGCATAATGATCGTTTAGTTCTATTGCTACTGCTTTCTTCATGTCAAATACATATTCCTTCGACTATGAGATTATGCAACTCCCGGATGCCAGAGGAATGCCTTGTGTGCTATCAAATGTCACAACGTAACTGGGTGATTATAAAGATGCTCTACAGGTATCTCCGAAGGTGTCTGTTGGGTTGGCATAGATCGAGATTAGGATTTATCACTCCGAGTATCGGAGAGGTATCTCTGGGCCCTCTCGATAATGCACATCATAAGAAGCCTTGCAAGCAAAGTGACTTAGTCACAGGATGATGTATTATGGAACGAGTAAAGAGACTTGCCGGTAATGAGATTGAACTAGGTATAAAGATACCGACGATCGAATCTCGGGCAAGTAACATACCGATGGACAAAAGGAATAACGTATGTTGTCATAACGGTTCGACCGATAAAGATCTTCGTAGAATATGTGGGAGCCAATATGAGCATCCAGGTTACGCTATTGGTTATTGACTGGAGAAGTGTCTCGGTCATGTCTACATAGTTCTCGAACCCGTAGGGTCCGCACGCTTAACATTCGATGATGATTTAGTATTATATGAGTTATGTGATTTGGAGACTGAATGTTGTTCGGAGTCCCGGATGAGATCACACACATGACGAGGAGTCTCGAAATGGTTGAGAGTTAAAGATTGATATATAGGACGATGGTATTCGGACACCGGAAATGTTCCGGAGGGTACCGAGTACATAAAGGGTCACCGAAAGGGGTTCCGGGCACCCCCCGGCAAAGATATGGGCTTAATGGGCCAAGGGAGGGATAGACCAGCCCACAAGGGGCTGGTGCACCCCTCCACCAGGCCGGCCAGCCCTAGGGAAAGGAAAGGGTGGAGGGCATCCTTCCTTCCCCTCCTCAAGGGAGAAAGGAAAAGGGGGGCGCCACCTCCCCCTTCCTTCCCCTGGCGCCTATACAAGGAAGGGGGGGCCGAACCAGGGCAGGAGCCCAAGTGGGATTCGGCCCCACTTGGGGCGCCCCTTGGCCTCTCCCCTCTTCCTCCCATCTATATATACATGGGGAGGGGGCGCCTAGAACACACACAACATCAACTGTTAGCCGTGTGCGGCGCCCCCCTCCACAGATTACACCCTCGGTCATATTCTCATGGTGCTTAGGCGAAGCCCTGCGCGGATCACTTCACCATCACCGTCACCACACCGTTATGCTGACGGAACTCATCTACTTCCTCGACACTTTGCTGGATCAAGAGTTCGAGGGACGTCATCGAGCTGAACATGTGCAGAACTCGGAGGTGCCGTACGTTCGGTGCTTGATCGGTCGGAATGAGAAGAAGTTCGACTACATCAACCGCGTTGTCAAACGCTTCCGCTTTCGGTCTACGAGGGTACGTAGACACACTCTCCCCCTCTCGTTGCTATGCATCTCCTAGATAGATCTTGCGTGAGCGTAGGAATTTTTTTGAAATTGCATGCTATGTTTCCCAAACAGTGGCATCCGAGCCAGGTCTATGCGTAGGTGATATGCACAAGTAGAACACAAAGTGTTGTGGGCGGTGATAGTCATACTGCTTACCACCAACGTCTTATTTTGATTCGGCGGTATTTTTGGATGAAGCGGCCCGGACCAACCTTACATGACCACGTTCATGAGACCGGTTCCACCGACAGACATGCAACTAGTTTTGCATAAAGGTGGCTGGCGGGTGTCTGTTTCTCCTACTTTAGTTGAATCGAATTTGACTGCGGCCGGTCCTTGTTGAAGGTTAAAACAGAAAACTTGATAAATCACCGTTGTGGTTTTGATGCGTAGGAAGAACGGTTCTTGCTAGAAGCCCGTAGCAGCCACGTAAAACTTGCAACAACAAAGTAGAGGACGTCTAACTTGTTTTTGCAGGGCATGTTGTGATGTGATATGGTCAAGACATGATGTGATATACGTTGTTGTATGCGATGATCATGTTTTGTAAAAGTTATCGGCAACTGGCAGGAGCCTTATGCTTGTCGCTTTATTGTATGAAATGCAAACGCCATGTAATTGCTTTACTTTATCACTATGTGTTAGCGATAGTTGTAGAAGCAATAGTTGGCGAGATGACCACGACGCAATGATGGAGATCAAGGTGTCGAGCCGGTGATGATGGAGATCATGACGATGCTTTGGAGATGGAGATCAAAAGCACAAGATGATGATGGCCATATCATGTCACATATTTTTGATTGCATGCGATGTTTATCTTTTATACATCTTATTTTGCTTAGTACGGCGGTAGCATTATTAGATGATCCCTCATCTAAATTTCAAGGTATAAGTGTTCTCCCTGAGTATGCACCGTTGCGACAGTTCGTCGTGTTGAGACACCACGTGATGATCGGGTGTGATAGACTCTACGTTCAAATACAACGGGTGCAAGACAGTTTTGCACATGCGGAATACTCGGGTTAAACTTGACGAGCCTAGCATGTACAGACATGGCCTCGGAACACTGGAGACTGAAAGGTCGAACGTGAATCATATAGTAGATATGATCAACATAGAGATGTTCACCATTGATGACTACTCCATCTCATGTGATGATCGGACATGGTTTAGTTGATTTGGATCATGTGTCATTTAGATGACTTGAGGGATGTCTATCTAAGTGGGAGTTCTTAAGTAATTTGATTAATTGAACTTAATTTATAATGAACTTAGTCTTGATAGTTTTTGCATATCTATGTTGTAGATCAATAGCTTGCGTATAGCTCCCCTGTTTTATTTTGATATGTTCCTAGAGAAAACTAAGTTGAAAGATGATAGTAGCAATGAAACGGACTGGGTCCATGATCTGAGGATTATCCTCATTGCTGCACAGAAGAATTGTGTCCTTGATGCACCTCTAGGTGACAGACCTATTGCAGGAGCAGATGCAGATGTTATGAACGTTTGGCAAGCTCGATATGATGACTACTTGATAGTTTAGTGCGCCATGCTTTACGGCTTAGAACCGGGACTTCAAAAATGTTTTGAACGCCACGGAGCATATGAGATGTTCCAAAGAGATGAAATTGGTATTTCAGACTCATGCCCGTGTCAAGAGGTATGAGACCTCTGACAAGTACTTTGCCTACAAGATGGAGGAGAATAGCTCAGCTAGTGAGCATGTGCTCAGAATGTCTGGGTACTACAATCACTTGAATCAAGTGGGAGTTAATCTTTTGGATAAGATAGTGATTGACAAAGTTCTCTAGTCACTATCACCAAGCTACTAGAACTTCGTGATGAACTATAATATGCAAGAGATGACGAAAATGATTCCCGAGCTCTTCGCGATACTGAAATCGGCGAAGGTAGAAATCAAGAAAGAGCATCAAGTGTTGATGGTTGACAAGACCACTAGTTTCAAGAAAAAGGGCGAGGGAAAGAAAGGGAACTTCAAGAAGAATGGCAAGCAAGTTGTCGCTCCCATGAAGAGGCCCAAAGCTGGAACCAATCCTAAAACTGAGTGCTTCTACTGCAAAGGAAATGGTTACTGGAAGCGGAACTGCCCCAAATACTTGGCGGATAAGAAGGATGGCAAAGTGAACAAAGGTATATTTGATATACATGTTATTGATGTGTATTTTACTAGTGTTCATAGTAGCCCCTGGGTATTTGATACCGGTTCAGTTGCTAAGATTATTAACTCAAAACAGGAGTTGCAAAATGAACAGAGACTAGTTAATGACGAGGTGACGATGTGTGTTGGAAGTGATTCCAAGGTTGATAAGATCACCATCGCACACTCCCTCTACCTTCGAGATTAGTGTTGGACCTAAATAAATAAGTGTTATTTGGTGTTTGCGTTGAGCATGAATATGATTGGATCATGTTTATTGCGATACGGTTATTCATTTAAGTTAGAGAATAATTGTTGTTCTGTTTACATGAATAAAACCTTCTATGGTCATACACTCAATGTAAATGGTTTATTGAATCTTGATTGTAGTGATACACATATTCATAATATTGATGCCAAAAGATGCAAAGTTGATAACGATAGTGCAACATATTTGTGGCACTGCCGTTTAGGTCATATTGCTGTAAAGCGCATGAAGAAACTCCATGCAGATGGGCTCTTGGAATCACTTGATTATGAATCATTTGATACTTGCGAACCATGCCTCATGGGAAAGATGACTAAAACTCCGTTCTCTGGAAGAATGGAGTGAGTAAATGACTTATTGGAAATAATACATACCGATGTATACGGTCCGATGAGTGTTGAGGCACGCGACGGGTATTGTTATTTTCTGACCTTCACAGATGATTTGAGCAGATATGGGTATATCTACTTGATGAAACACAAGTCTGAAACATTTGAAAAGTTCAAAGAATTTCAGAGTGAAGTAGAGATTCATCATAACAAGAAAATAAAGTTTCTACGATCTGATCGTGGAGGCGAATATTTGAGTTATGAGTTTGGCCTTCATTTAAAACAATGTGGAATAGTTTCACAACTCACGCCACCTGGAACACCACAGCGTAATGGTGTGTCCGAACGTCGTAACCGTACTTTATTAGATATGGTACGATCTATGATGTCTCTTACCGAATTACCACTATCATTTTGGGGTTATGCATTAGAGACAGCTGCATTCATGCTAAATAGGGCACCGTCTAAATCCGTTGAGATGACACCGTATGAACTATGGTTTGGCAAGAAACCTAAGCTGTCGTTTCTTAAAGTTTGGGGTTGCGACACTTATGTCAAAAGGCTTCAGCCTGATAAGCTCGAACCCAAATTGGAGAAGTGTGTCTTCATAGGATACCCTAAGGAAACAATTGGGTACACCTTCTACCATAGATCCGAACGCAAGATCTTTGTTGCCAAGAATGGAACCTTTCTAGAGAAGGAGTTTCTCTAGAAAGCAGTGAGTGGGTGGAAAGTAGAACTTGATGAGGTAATCGTACCTTCTCTCGAATTGGAAAGTAGTTCATCAGAGAAAACCGTTCCCGTGATGCCTACACCAACTAGAGAGGAAGTTAATGATGATGATCATGAAACTTCAGATCAAGTTACTACAGAACTTCGTAGGTCAACCAGAACATGATCCGCACCAGAGTGGTACGGGAATCCTGTACTGGAAGTCATGTTACTAGACCAAGGCGAACCTACGAACTATGAAGAAGATATGATGAGCCCAGATTCCGACAGATGGCTTGAGGCCATGAATCTGAGATAGGATCCATGTATGAGAACAAAGTGTGGACTTTGGTGGACTTGCCCGATGATCGGCGAGCCATAGAGAATAAATGGATCTTCAAGAAGAAGACTGACGCCGATGGTAATGTTACTATCTACAAAGCTCGACTTGTCGCAAAAGGTTTTCGACAAGTTCAAGGAGTTGACTACGATGAGACTTTCTCACCCGTAGCGATGCTTAAGTCCGTCCGAATCATGTTAGCAATTGCCGCATTTTATGATTATGAAATCTGGCAAATGGACGTCAAAACTGCATTCCTTAATGGATTTCTTAAAGAAGAGTTGTATATGATGCAACCAGAAGGTTTTGTTGATCCTAAAGGTGCTAACAAAGTGTGCAAACTCCAGCGATCCATTTATGGACTGGTGCAAGCATCTCGGAGTTGGAATATACGCTTTGATGAGGTGATCAAAGCATATGGTTTTATACAGACTTTTGGAGAAGCCTGTATTTACAAGAAAGTGAGTGGGAGCTCTGTAGCATTTCTAATATTATATGTGGATGACATATTGTTGATTTTAAATGATGTAGAATTTCTGGATAGCATAAAAGGATACTTGAATAAGAGTTTTTCAATGAAAGACCTCAGTGAAGCTGCTTATATATTGGGCATCAAGATCTATAGAGATAGATCAAGACGCTTAATAGGACTTTCACAAAGCACATACCTTGATAAAGTTTTGAAGAAGTTCAAAATGGGTCAGTCAAAGAAGGAGTTCTAGCCTATATTGTAAGGTGTGAAGTTGAGTAAGACTCAAAGCCCGACCACGGCAGAAGATAGAGAGAGAATGAAAGTCATTCCCTATGCCTCAGCCATAGGTTCTATAAAGTATGCCATGCTGTGTACCAAACCTGTTGTGTACCTTGCCATGAGTTTGTCAAGGGGGTACAATAGTGATCCAGGAGTAGATCACTAGACAGCGGTCAAAATTATCCTTAGAGGACTAAGGAAATGTTTCTCGGTTATGAAAGTGATAAAGAGTTCGTCGTAAAGAGTTACGTCGATGCAAGCTTTGACGCTGATCTAGATGACTCTAAGTCTCAATCTAGATATGTATTGAACATGGGAGCAATTAGCTAGAGTATCTCCATGCAGAGCATTGTAGACATAGAAATTTGCAAAATACATATGGATCTGAATGTGGCAGACCCGTTGACTAAACTTCTCTCACAAGCAAAACATGATCACACCTTAGTACTCTTTGGGTGTTAATCACATAGTGATGTGAACTAGATTATTTACTCTAGTAAACCCTTTGGGTGTTGGTCACATAGCGATGTGAACTATGGGTGTTAATCACATAAAGATGTGAACTACTGATGTTAAATCACATGGCGATGTGAACTAGATTATTGACTCTAGTGCAAGTGGGAGACTGAAGGAAATATGCCCTAGAGGCAATAATAAAGTTGTTATTTTATATTTCCTTATATCATGATAAATGTTTATTATTCATGCGAGAATTGTATTAACCGGAAACTTGATACATGTGTGGGTACATAGACAAAACACCGTGTCCCTAGTAAGCCTCTACTAGACTAGCTCGTTAATCAAAGATGGTTAAGTTTCCTAATCATAGACATGTGTTGTCATTTGATGAACGGGATCACATCATTAGGAGAATGATGTGATGGACAAGACCCATCCGTTAGCTTAGCATAATGATCGTTTAGTTTTATTGCTACTGCTTTCTTCATGTCAAATACATATTCCTTCGACTATGAGATTATGAAACTCCCGGATACCGGAGGAATGCCTTGTGTGCTATCAAACGTCACAATGTAACTGGGTGATTATAAAGATGCTCTACAGGTATCTCCAAAGGTGTCTGTTGGGTTGGCATAGATCGAGATTAGGATTTGTCACTCTGAGTATCGGAGAGGTATCTCTGGGCCCTCTCGGTAATGCACATCATAAGAAGCCTTGCAAGCAAAGTGACTTAGTCACATGATTATGTATTACGGAACGAGTAAATAGACTTGCCAGTAACAAGATTGAACTAGGTATAAAGATACCGATGATCGAATCTCAGGCAAGTAACATACCGATGGACAAAGGGAATAACGTATGTTGTCATAACGGTTCGACCGATAAAGATCTTCGTAGAATATGTGGGAGCCAATATGAGCATCCAGGTTCCGCTATTGGTTATTGACCGGATAAGTGTCTCTGTCATGTCTACATAGTTCTCGAACCCGTAGGGTCTGCACGCTTAACGTTCGATGACGATTTAGTATTATATGAGTTATGTGATTTGGTGATCGAATGTTGTTTGGAGTCTCGGATGAGATCACGTACATGACGAGGAGTCTCAAAATGGCCGAGAGGTAAAGATTGATATATAGGATGATGGTATTCGGACACCGGAAGTGTTCCGGAGGGTACCGAGTACATAAAGGGTCACCGGAAGGGGTTTCGGGCACCCCCCGGCAAAGATATGGGCTTAATGGGCCAAGGGAGGGACAGACCAGCCCACAAGGGGCTGGTGCGCCCCTCCACCAGGCCGGCCAGCCCTAGGGAAAGGAAAGGGTGGAGGGCAAGTCCCTCCTTCCTTCCCCTCCTCAAGGGAGAAAGGAAAAGGGGGGCGCCACCTCCCCCTTCCTTCCCCTGGCGCCTATACAAGGAAGGGGGGGGGGGCGAACCAGGGCAGGAGCCCAAGTGGGATTTGGCCCCACTTGGGGCGCCCCTTGGCCTCTCCCCTCTCCCTCCCACCTATATATACATGGGGAGGGGGCGCCTAGAACACACACAACATCAACTATTGGCCGTGTGCGGCGCCCCCCTCCACAGATTACACCCTCGGTCATATTCTCTCGGTGCTTAGGCGAAGCCCTGCGCGGATCACTTCACCATCACCGTGACCACACTTTTATGCTGACAGAACTCATCTACTTCCTCGATACTTTGCTGGATCAATAGTTCGAGGGACGTCATCGAGCTAAACGTGTGCAGAACTCGGAGGTGCCATACGTTCGGTGCTTGATCGGTCGGAACGAGAAGAAGTTCGACTACATCAACCGGGTTGTCAAACGCTTTCGGTTTCGGTCTACGAGGGTACGTAGACACACTCTCCCCCTCTTGTTGCTATTCATCTCCTAGATTGATCTTGCGTGAGAGTAGGAATTTTTTTGAAATTGCATGCTACGTTTTCCAAACAACAGCATCAATGGGGTTAGTGAAGGAACTTGTCAAAGTCTTCACTTTCATGGGAGCTGATGACTCTGCTGTCGTTGATGCTTTGCTTTTCTTCACAACTGCCTTCTCTGCAGCTTTGGTTTTCTTCACTTTTGATGCAGAAGGAAGGTTGATATTCTTCATGTTTGATGACTTTGCAGGAGGAGCAAATGAAGTTGGTTCAGTGTCTTCAGGCGCAACATTGAAGGTTGCCCTGGCAATTTCTTCAGGAGCTGGAATTTCTTTAGTAGCCCTGGAATTATCAGTTTCATCAGCAGTCTGATTTTCATCAGCTGCACTAGCAGTCTCTTCAACAGACTGAACAGAAGCATCAGCCTGAGGAATTTGTTGATGCGATGGTGCTGCAACACTCAGCTTGAGGGTTTTGGAGAGTTTGACGAATCTGACCTTGGCACTGAGCCAATCTGCATGGTAGGTGTCAAATTCATCACTGAGGTTTTTGATCTCCTTCTGCATGTTTACAAGTTCTTCAGGAGTCATATTCAGAACATTTTTCTTCAAAAATCTTTCCTTTTTATATTGGGCCTTCTTGACTTGTCTGGCCTTCTCGAATTTCCATTTTTCTTCACTGATGAAGGCAGACAACATATGACTTTGACCAGGTGTGAGGTTCAAGTCAGACAGAGGAGTATTGGGATCTTTGTGCCAGAGGTCAATGAAATCAAGGATCTTCTTTGGATCCAGCATGAGAGGCACGGCACTGCCTTTGGCTCTAGCGTCCCTTTCATGCCTATCTCTGATGATTGCAGCAAGTTCATCATCATCAGCTTCATCGTCATCAGACGGAACTTGAAAAACAACTTGTTTCTTATGAGGACTTGGCCTCGATCCACGTCCAGCAGTGGCCTTTTTCTTCAATAGAATTGGACCTGTTGAGGACAGTGGTGGAGCTAAGGAACTTGCAGATGCTCCTGAAGCAATAGAGAATCCTACAGTCCATTGGCACATGGCAAGATGCACAGGTGTTGAGGACTTGGCAGCAGCAGTTGAGGATTTTGAGGCAATAGAGGGAATTGGAGCTGCCCTTGAGGAGGTTGCCTGAGGAATTTTCCGTGAGGGCATTGCTGTTGGGGAACTCGGCTTCACAGCTGATTTCTTTTGCAAAGCCGTCTTAGGCTTTCTAGCAGAGGCCTCAGCAGCAGCAGCAGCAGAATCTTCATTGAATTTCTTCACTGCTTCTTTTGCCACTTTACCCAATTTGGCTTGGCGCTTGGCCCATTCTTTGGGAAATTTCTCACCGTGCCTGACGCTTGAGGGATCAGCTTCTTGTCCTAGAGCCAATGGTGGTCTTGGACATGGAGGGTTAACAACGAATTTCTTCAAGTACTTTGGAGTAACATAATGATATTCCCTCCATTCCTTAGCCCATCTTCTCTCAATTCTCTGTATGCGTACTTTGTGCTCATTTTTAGTCTCTTTGCCATGAGTTGCTTCATCAGGAGTACAGTACCCTGCATAGATATCTTTAGGGATCTCAAAAGCAATGTTTGTCTCAGGCCTCTTTCCTCCCTTCTGAGGTCTTTTACCATCAGCCATTTTCTTCACTTGAGGATTTTGAACAATTGATGTTTCTGAGGAAGTGTGCAACTTATCTGCGAGGAATGCTACAAATAAGTTAAGTTGATGAGAACCTAGTGATTCAGCAGCAGACATTTTGTACCTGTGAACAGAGTATAGGTGCGAAGAATTTGGAGAGGTCATATGCGTTCTCAGAAATTTTTCAAAAGAATCAAGTTTGAGGAATTTGACCATGGGTGTCTTGAGGAATTTCACTAAGCGTTCTTGACTTAGGTTCCAGAGTTGTATAGATTTGCAAATCCACACAATTGAGGAATCTTAAATAAAAACATAGCTTAGAGAAACAAATCAAGGAACTAAAGCAACTTGGTGTATATGGATTAAGAAGTTGAAGAATAAACACCTTTTGAAGATTTTGTGGAAATCATAAGAATCAAAGCAGGGCAGTAAAATTAGATTTTATTTACCCTGGACGAAGAACACGACGAACTGGGAGTGGAGTTGGAGAAGTTCGTCTTCTCAGATCTCTCACGCCCTAACTTGGCGGCGAGAGACAGCTACGGCGGCGGCGGAGTGAAGATTTCCGCGGCCGGCGTGAGTACGATGGCGATGAGGTCGAGGCAGTGAAGCTCTTCCTCACCGGCGATGATGGAGAGTAGCGACGGTGCTAGGTCTGAGAGCTCGAGCGAGATGGTGGTCGAGTGGAGTAAATGAAGACAGAGGAAGGGAGGGGGGTATTTATAGCCACGGTGAAAAACAACCCGTCTGAAATTTTTTGACGAACATGCCCCTGACCCTTACTCTTCTAACGACATGTGTCACCCATGTACAGACTGGTGGAGATCGTGGGTGATCGTGGGTGAATATTTTAATCCATCGTGGGATGCGGAACGGTTTGAGCGGCAAATGCTGAAAATTCAGATATGAAAATTTTAAAGTTTCGTTCGCAAATTCTTCAGCTGTCAAGGACACAGTGAAGACTTTGAATAGGTTTTAAATAGAACGCACATGAAGAATTTGTGAACAGACTGGGTTGAGTTTAGCATAGAGGGGGAAAGGGGTCCGATCACATTCACTTAGAGGAAAAAGTCAACTTGAAGAATTAGTAATAAGTGAATGATGTTGAGGACATGAAAAACTCAAATATATATATATATATAGTCAATGAAGAACACCAATCAAAATTTTTGAAGACTTTGCAAGTTGAAGAATTTGAAAATTTAAGAATTTGCAAAATGAAGAAAAACTCAATTTTAAAGATTTTCAACTTTTGTTGGTGGCGTGACCCACCGTATAAGAATGATGATTTCAGACACCGCGTACAATTGTCGTAGGGCTCTGAGAATCAAATTCTTCATTAATTTCTTCACACTTAGAGGGTTAGTCTTCATTGATTGAAGAAAAACGTTACTTCGTGTGTTGCACATCTAAGTCATCAGTTTTGCATAAGTGTTAGGATGTGTGTCCTTTCAAAGAACATTCAAAGATTCTAAGATATTTAGCTCACACCGCAACTTGCTAAATCTCTTCTCATCCAAGGGCTTGGTGAAGATATCCGCTAGCTGTTCTTCAGTCTTCACGTGATCAATAGAGATGTCGCCCTTCAACACATGATCTCAAAGAAAATGATGACGAATCTGGATGTGCTTTGTCTTCGAGTGCTGAACTGGGTTATGAGTAATCTTGATGGCACTCTCGTTGTCGCAGTAGAGTGGCACATTCTTCATGTTGATGCCATAGTCCTTGAGGGTTTGCTTCATCCACAGCAATTGAGCACAGCAAGAACCAACAGCAATATACTCAGCTTCAACAGTGGAGAGTGATACGCAGTTCTGCTTCTTCGAGGACCAACATACTAAAGATCCTCCGAGGAAATGGCATGTGCCTGATGTTGACTTGCGATCCACTCGATCACCAGCATAGTCAGAGTCAGAATATCCAATGAGGTCGAAAGCCGAGCCCTTGGGATACCATAATCCAAGTGTTGGAGTGTGAGCTAGATATCGAAGAATATGTTTCACAGCCTTATGTTGTGATTCCTTCGGTGTAGCTTGAAAACGAGCACACATGCAAACACTAAGCATAATATTTGGCCTAGATGTACATAGATACAGTAAAGAGACAATCATGGAGCAGTATACCTTTTGATTGAAGTCTATACCATTTTCATCGGTGCATAGATGGCCATTTGTGGGCATAGGGATTTTGATGCCTTTGCAATCTTGCATACCGAATTTCCTCAGAACGTCCTTGAGGTATTTCTCTTGAGAAATGAAGATGCCATTACGTTGTTGACGAATTTGAAGACCTAAGAAGAATTTCAATTCTCCCATAATGGACATTTGATATTCCTCACTCATCATATAAGCAAATTCGTCACTGTAACATTGGTTAGTACAGCCAAAGATAATATCATCAACATATATTTGGCACACTAATAATTCATCATCATATGTTTTGGTGAAAAGAGTTGGGTCGAGTGAACCGGGTTTGAAGCCTTTCTTCTTGAGGAATTCCTTCAGTGTATCATACCACGCCCGAGGGGCCTGCTTGAGGCCATAGAGGGCCTTATTGAGTCTGAAGACTTGATCAGGATGCTTAGGATCTTCAAAACCTGGGGGTTGAGCAACATATACTTCTTCCTCAAGCTTACCATTGAGGAATGCACTTTTCACATCCATTTGATATAAGATGATATTATGATGGTTAGCATAAGCAAGCAATATGCAAATAGCCTCAAGTCTAGCAACAGGTGCAAAAGTTTCATCGAAATCAATTCCTTCAACTTGTGTGTAGCCTTGAGCCACAAGATGAGCCTTGTTCCTCACCACTAGGCCATTTTCATCTTGCTTGTTGCGGTAGATCCATTCGGTACCGATGATATTGTGCTTGCGTGGGTCTGGTCGCTTGACAAGCTCCCACACATTGTTCTGCTTGAATTGATGTAATTCCTCTTGCATCGCTTGAATCCACTCAGGCTCCAGAAATGCCTCATCAACTTTGGTGGGCTCTGTGATAGAGATGATAGCAAAATGCCCACAAAAGTTAGACAAATGTGAAGCTTTTGAGCGAGTGAGAGGACCTGGTGCGTTGATGTCGTTGAGATTCTCTCAATCTGTACTTCATTTGCAACGCGAGGATGAGCAGGTTGACGACTTTGATTTGGCTTAGCATTTTCTTCAGAGCCATTTTCTTTAGATGCACCAGCATGATTTTCTTGACGATCTGGAATGACTTCTTCAGCAGATTCTTCAGTAGGTATGACATCCTCAGTAGCCTTTAGCTTGATGGATTCCTCAGGTGTCATTTCATCTAGCACGGGAGGTACATGCTCTCTTTGCGAGCCATTAGTTTCATCGAACCGCACATCTATAGTTCATATAAAGTCTTCTTGAAGAATTTGTGAAGATATACCATGTTGATGACGTGGCATGCAGTATCAATTGCCTCAGGCCAGAAGCGACGAGGTGTCTTGTATTCGTCAAGCATGGTGCGAGCCATCTCAACAAGAGTCCTGTTCTTGCGCTCCACAACGCCATTCTGCTGAGGAGTGTATGGGGCAGATAACTCATGAGTAATACCAAGTTCATCAAGATAGTCATCAAGACGAGTATTCTTGAACTCGGTCCCATTGTCACTACGTATATGCTTGATCTTCACACCGAAATTCGTCGAAGCCCTTGAGGAAAATCGTTTGAAGACTTCCTGCACTTCAGTTTTGTAAGTAATGACATGCACCCATGTGTAATGAGAATAATCATCAACAATGACAAAGCCATATAGAAATGCTGCATTTGTTAGTGTGGCATAATGAGTAGGGCCAAAGAGGTCCATATGAAGCAATTCAAAAGGACGAGCGGCAGTCATGATATTCATCGAGGGGTGCTTGGCTCTGGTCATCTTTCCAGCCTCACAAGCCCCACAAAGATGATCTTTGAGGAATTTGATACCCTCAATGACAATCACGTGCTTTTTCTTCACGAGTGTGTGTAAGTTCCTCATGCCAGCATGACCCAGTCGTCGATGCCATAGCCAGCCTTCTGAAGCTTTTGCAAGTAGACTAGTGGCAGGCTGTGGTCCTGCAGAGAAATCAACAATATACAAGTCTCCTCTCCTAAAGCCTTCGAAGACTTTCGAATTGTCAGATTCCATGAGCACTAAGCAGCGACATTTGCCAAAGACAACAACCATATCAAGATCACAAAGCATTGAGACAGACATGAGGTTGAATCCGAGGGACTCGACAAGCATGACTTTGTCCATGTGTCGATCCTTTCAGATTGCAACCCTACATAGACCCAATACCTTGCTTTTGCCTTTGTCAGCGTAGGTGATATGCTTCAAATGTGATGGAGATAAAGGAGTGTTCATCAGTAAGCTCCTGTCACCGGTCATGTGATTAGTACATCCACTGTGGAGGACCCACTCAGTAGCTTTGGGTAAATCATCCTTGGCACCTTTTGCCATGAAGCAATAGGTGGGAGCATAGTCATCGTTGCCGACATCAGCAGTGTTGGGGAAGCCATTTTCCTCAGTGTTGAAGATGGACTTGCTGACGTAAGCAGTAGCGAGGGCTAGGCTCGCCACACCAGAGTCTGACTCCTCAGATGCCTCCTCTTCCTCATGTTCCTCAGATTCAGCTTTAGAGTCCATTTCCTTGCCAATGAATGCCCAAGCCTTCTTGGAACTGCTCTTCTTGTGAGATGAAGACTTTGAAGATTTTGATGATGAGGACTTTGAAGATTTCTTCTTCTTCTTTGAGTCATCTGAACTATCATCCTTGTATTTCTTCTTCTTTGATTCCTTTGCCCACTGAGGACAATAAGTTATGTAGTGACCAGGTTTCTTGCATTTGTGGCAAGTTCTCTTCTTGTAATCACGGGATGAGGAATCTGATCTTGTGTCATCACCTTTTGAAGATTTTACAAAGTGACCATGCCTTGAGAACTTCTGGAATTTATTCACAAGCATTGCTAGCTCCTGGCTTAGTTCTTCAGGGTCACCAAGGCTGCCTTGGCCTTTAGTGCGCGTGAGGAAACTGCCTTGGCCTTTAGTGCGCGTGATCTTCCATAGCTTGGCCCATAGAGATCTCTCTTTTCAGCTTGTTGGAATTCATGAGTGTTCAGCCTCTCAAGGATATCAGCAGGATCTAGTGACTTGTAGTCTCCACGTTCTTGAATCATCAGTGTGTAACACCCTGGATTTTGCCCATTTTTTTTCTTTTGATTTTGGTTCGGATTCGCTTTTCTGTGGCTGAGTAGTCTTGCAACCTGGAGGGATCACTCTTCATTAGTCTTCCCTAGTGGCTTGCCAACTTCAAAACCATCCCAATACCATGCCATTTCCATCTTGGACCAACCCCAATATTCTTTTCTTGGGAATATTCCTTTTTCTATTAAAGGAATAACCCTGTCTGTCCTGGGTTGTGAAGCAACCCACATTTCCATCATTCCCAAAATTCCCAAATAATTATCATAAATTGTTTGGGTCAGATCTTCCAAAAATATGTCAAACCCTTCCTTGACATGTTCAAAAATATTTCACAAATATTCCTTTTCTGATTCTGCCCCAGCTGGCAGTTTGAGAAGCAAGTACCCTTTATATTTGCTTGCTTGGTATCAAAAATTTTGGGCATTCTTTCCTATCCATATCATTGCCACATGCCAAAATTCAACTTCATTTGGCTGTTAAATCTCCCTTGGCTAATTTCCAAAGTTTCTGGTCAACTGGAATCTTTGTGAAGCAAGTGCTAGCTAGGAGTATCCAAATGAGTTGAAATTTTGCAAGCATCTTCATATGCTCAAATCATGACTCTACACCAAGTTTCAACCCTATCCAATCATCTATGTGAGCATACCATTAAATCTTGGTTTCTGGTCAGATTTTCACATTGTGAAGCAACTATATTTTATATTGCTCCATAATTGCTGAAAATTTACCAGAGCATTCTCCTACCTATATAATATATCTCCACAAAATTTGGGCTCATTTCATCTTCCCAATAATTCCCTAGAATTTTTCTAAGATTCTGGTCAGAGAGGATAGCTGTGAAGGAAGTACCATTTTGGCTTGTTCAAATGGTATGAAATTTTTATGGCACTCCCATATGACCAAATCATCATCCTATGCCCAATTTCATCCCAATTGGCTACTCCATGTGAGTGGCACATCAAGATGTGCTTTCTGGACCAGATTGGTCAGTTGCAAAGCAACCATATTAAATATTGGTCCATTTCTCTCCAAAATTCACAGGATTGTAGTCCTTCCTACCCTAAACCTCCCAGACATCACACTTGGCTCTTATCCCTTTCCCGTTGATCACAGTTTCAGGCAACAGTTGGATGCAGTAAACCTAAGATTATCACTCCCATCTAACCACAGTGACTTTCACCGAGCCATCACCTCCCTTAGACTGTGCCTTGGAAGGACAACACTCTGGACATGACTTGGAACGCCAGGATGCACAGTGTACTATAGTGCACGTGGTGACCACGCGTTTGGCATGCCAGACAGCGCGCTCTGGTGATTAAACAGCTCGGTTTCGTCCGTTCGTTCGCTCCCTCGCCACCTCTTCATGTCCAGGGGCTTCCCCTCGTTGTCGCCTTCGCTCTAGACCCATCTCCCCCTCCAGTTTCTTTCTCCTCATGCCACGGCGATCGCCGTCGCTGTTCTGCCCATGAGCGCACATGACACCGTCATCGTTTTCCTCTCCCTCGAGCCTTCCGGAGCACGCCTGAACCCTCTCCGCTCCTCCGGGAAGCTCCCGACACCGCAAATGGCCAGCCGCGTGTCCCCGAGCACCAGTGCGGCGATGAGATCGCCACCGCGGCCGTGCTCATCCATTCGCCATCACTCAGCTATATATATAGCCCTCCCCGGAGCCCTTTGAGCTCACCCATCTCCTCAGTTCTCCCCTCTGAGCCCTCCCGACCCCTCCATTTGCCTTTGGAGCCTCTCCTCGCCGCCCTATGCCACCATGGCCGCCGCCTCTGCCACCCTCGAATTGGTGCAGTGCAGCGCCTCCCTCTCCCTCTCTCCACCACCATGCTCTTCCGTGTACCCCGGCAAACTCACCCCGCTCCTTCCCTCGCCGCCGGAGCCACTGTGGTCGCGACCCCGAGCAAGGCCGCCGCCTTCTTCTCCGGCCACCTCGAGCCACCACCGCTGCAGTCCTCCCCGGCACACATGGATCCCCTGGATGGAAGCGACATCACTTCCTGGTCCCGCTGGTGGCCTCCCCTTGGTCAGAGACGGCCGGAATCGCCGGAGCTCTTCGTCAGCGCCCGCCTCTGCCACCTGCCACCACCATCGCCTCGCCCTCTCCCCGCCGCTCCTGCGGTGCCCCCTGTCCGCGACACCTCATGGCGAGCCCGCTGGTGTCCGCGCCCTCGCTGGAGATGGCTGGAGCTGGCCGGGCCATCGCCGGCTGTGCCTCTACCTCGCTCCTCTATTCCGCGCGGGGAAACGGCGAGAGGAGGGAGATGACCAGGCAAGGAGGGCCCCACCTCCCGTGGGTCCCTCTCGTCAGCCGCACAGGGCGTTGACCCGGCCCGGTGACGTGGATAAGTGGAGACGTACTCCACGGAGTATGTTTTCCCTTTAACGAAAGTGTATTTTTCAGAATGCGCTTTCTGTTTAAACCCAGCTGGCTGAAATGGTTAAATAGTGGACATTCGTCGGTTAACAGCAGAAAAGCACATTTTCTATTTGTTTTTCTGTCTAAACAACGAACGGCCACAACTTTTTAACCGTAACTCCGATTGGGGTGATTCCAAAGCCCACGTCTTCGTCTCTTCAAGCCCGTCATGTTGGTATCATTTTCATAATGTTTTGACATTGTGAAAATGACCATTTTGCCCTTGGCCGTAAACAGCCCCCTCCGGGAGAAAACTGTTTCCGGCAGTCAACTCCGTGGACTCTCCGCACTTCTCCCCGATGGTTCCTTCATCCCTAGGCAAGCCACAAGTCTCATCTACATAATCGCATTGCAATGTCATAGTTTAACTATTTACTTTAATAGCAAGTATGATTATTTGTAAAAATGGTTTGGATTACACAATGCTCGAGTAAATTCTTGGATAGGTGAATACCATGTTGAGATTACCGTCTATGATTATTTTGGATTTCATCCGGCAGTTCATGGAGATGAGTTAGTAGCAGTGGCTTAAGCATACTGGTTACCAGATTTCTAGCCAGATATCGTTTTGACTGGAATTGCTATGATATCGGAGTGTTAGCCATGACAGAATTATCATTCGGGAATTAGATACTTCATGGTTGATCCAGAGTCACCTGTCCGGACTTATCCGTGCAGCCACAATTGCCGGTATGGGACGGCCTTGACTTGGTCTGATCGCGTGCTCTTTCACCGGTACCGCCCGATAGGGAAGGTTATGCGTGCGCGCTACCCTGGCTCGGTAGGCGGCGATAACCTTGTGAGCCCAGTTGAGTTATATGGTACCAGGTCCCCGTTTGGGACAGTTTGTTAGCCATGACAGTGGTAGGTGTCACGCTGTGACACAGGGGCCACCCAGGGCAGGACTCCGGGGGAGGATGATTGCCGATGGTACGATGGGAGAGTCATGGGTTAGGCGGGTTTCGTTGGAGCAACGCTGGTCCACCCGAATGGGATCACGAGGTCAGGTGCTCCATGGTGTGGGTAAAGTGCGCAACCTCTGCAGAGTGTAAAATCTATTCGAATAGCCGTGTCCACGGTATTGGACAGTCCATCCAGACCTCTTTAGATGGTCAACCATAGTAGTGATAATAATGGAAGAACTCGTCGTAAGATCGGAAGTACTCGGTGGATCGTGAGTATTCTGAGGGTTGTGAGACAACCCGGAAGAGAGTAGGTTGGTCAGACTTGTTGTGCAGATGGAATCAGGTATATGATATGTCAGCCATGGGATGGCAATGGGATAAGTGGTCGCATGACCACATGATTGGACTTGGAACAATTTTGGATTGGATCCTAAGATTATTCGGAGTATGGATTGAATATGCTTTACCTTACTGCATTTATTTGAGAAGTTATCTTGCTAGATAACCATGCTTGTTAATTTTGATTGCTATGATGTTGTCTTGCCTTAATGCTGATGTTTGCTGTGAGCTTGCGAGTACATTCCAAGTACTCACCTGGCGTGTCATGCCAATTTGTAGGTCATGCCATGATTGTTTGCTTGTCGAGGATCCCAAGTTTGCGACCTAGGATACGCGTTCTAGCCAGAGTCCCTGCGGATTGGAGTCCATCACCGCCGTCGCTGTTCCGCTGCCGAGAGAGTTACTCCACTGTTAGCATAGAGCTACCCCAGGCAGGCGTAGTGTCGCCGTGCCGATGTAATCCTTGTACCCTTTGTAACCATATCCATTGTAATAAAGAGCTGATTTGTTCTATGCCAACAGTGCCGTATTCCAGAGGACTTGTCCCTGGGCTGGAATACGGGGCGTCTCGGTCTTCTCTGAGCCGGGGTGCCACAAAAGTTGGTATCAGAGTAGGTCTGGCTATAGGACGCGTGGTCTAGGCGCGAGCGTTAGTAACCGGTAGTATAGGATACAGTTGGTTTGCTGCACTTGTTTGTTGCATTTGTTTGTGCATAGCATACATATAGACTAGATATTTTATCACTAACGATGGATCTGGTGAGTGTAGGTGGCATCGGTTTCGATTCCCTACCTGCGCTCTCCAGTTTGCATATTTGTTCCTTGGCGTGGTGTTATCTCCGTCCCAGCGGAGTGATGCCAAGGTGCTTGGTGGTGTCGATCCCTTGTCAGATTGATGCACCGGTACCACACCAATATATTCTCTTTAGCTACCCCTATCGTTTCGGTGATAGACAAGTTCTATCCCGGATCGTGCCATTCCACTAGCCGCTTCGGCAACCCTTACTGATCCTTGTTATCAGAAAAGGGCAATGCCTGCAAGCCTTTCTCTCCACCACTATCTCATTCCGCCACCTATTCTTTGGACGTGTACGGTTTTCTTCCGTACGCTTGATTATGATGTGGTTGTAACTTCTGTGTTCCGACCCCCGATTACCAAGTTCGTCCTTGCCACCGTGTCCGTCGAGATGGAACTGGTATTAAGCCTGTGTTTGGTGTAGCCTTTTTTCCACCAATTTTCTTCCACACATTGATTCACTTTCGTGCACATGACCACAGCATGTTAGACCGTAATACCGGAGTTCTTGCGAGATTTGTGTGCTT
Source organism: Thinopyrum elongatum (assembly GCA_011799875.1). NCBI lineage: Eukaryota > Viridiplantae > Streptophyta > Magnoliopsida > Poales > Poaceae > Thinopyrum > Thinopyrum elongatum. Next base: position 340,155,805 of record CM022301.1, read on the forward strand.
AAGTAGGAATGCATATTATAGCTGTGAATAGCTGTAGAATGTGATATTGCTTGTGTGTGTGATCTTGCTGCTTTGTGTGCTTTGTTTTAGTCATTTCTTTTGTTTTTTTTCGGGCCCTTGGTGTTACCTTATTTTCCCCTTATGGAAGTTGCTCACCGAACCTAAACCCAAAGAGTCAGTGAAGAGACAGTCATTTGGAAGCTTAGCTCAGCAATATGGAATTCTCAGCAGACTGTGTTATACCGGGAATATCGGGCCTGAATACAAATGATATCCTAGCTGGACCAGTTATCAGCATCAAGTATACATCAGAGCAATCTTCACAGCAATAATGATCGCACCAACAAGAAGGCAAATTGTGTACATGATTCACAGTGCATTCCGTGCCAAAGGTATGATTCATATATATACAAGGTTTGTGTCTACTATGAGTACAATTTGCACCCTGCTATGTCATGGAAGCAAGCCAGCATGTGCTATGAACTTAGTGTTCAGCAAGAAGGATAGCCGAATACCCTGTATGCATAATAGTGAGCTGTTTGGGACGCGGATGAACCCTTGCCCGTCTTTCTTTGGTAACGGCACCACGCCTGTGTTCTGAGCTATTTCCGGCCGTCCGGGGTGGATGCCGAGTTTTATTTCTCTTGTCAGCAACTGGCCCGTGTTCTGAGCTGCTTTTCGGCCGTCTCGGGCAGATGTTGAATTTCTTTCCGTAGCAGTGACCCTATGCTTTGAGCTGTTTTTAGGCCGTCTTAGGGAACTGCTACTTTCTTCTTATCAACACCGTCTCATGCTCTGAGCTGCTTTTCAGCCGTCTTGAGTCGGGGTTGAGTTACTCCAGTAATGTCCCAGATCTGAGTTGTAAAGACTGTTCTGGTGGCTACTGGTTTATTTGCCGGTTTTATCCAAGGGTTCAGACGATCGTTACCCTACAGCTACAATTTGTAAGTAATATGTCTGCCGGAATATCGCACCTGACAACACCCATGGTCATCCAAGGAATCAAGAGCACATCAAGCCAAGCTCTTTCAGCAAAGGGTCCAGGCAAAGAGAACTATAATGAAAAAGCAAGATTGGCCATACAGGTATGATAATGGTTGCAAGATCAACATGGTACAGATACTCAGAGCAGTCTGGCTCGGTACCAGTCACCAAGGTTACACACCCACGGGGTCTATTCCAATTGCAAGGACCCCATATCGAGACCACCCGCCCAGCCAACCAGATATGCTCAGAATTGTCAGAAGAAGGCAACCAAGCTGGTCAGGTCAGCCGAAAGATTAACTCAGCAGTTAAAATTTAGCAACCATGTTAAAGCATTACACGACCTACCATCCACATATGGAGATGCCGACAGACTGAGTAATCAGAAGGATGAATAACAGTCTCGAAGCATGTGTCCTCACAGATGGGAATCACTTAAAAACTAACCTGCCATGAACAAGATTCTGCTGCCAGGACCACTGTCAGTCAAGTCTATGGATAATATCACAATAAGACCGTACACCTTTATGCTGGTCACGACAGGTGACAGTCAAATATTTGGTAGGAGCCTTATACCCAAGACAGTGAAGATACCCAAGATGACCTAGCAATCTATGGGAGAAGTCAGATTCTGCCAGGAGAACGGTACGGTTCACAGCACTGTTTTTGAGCCTGGAGGACACACAACCATTTGAAGTCACCCAATGCAATGAGTAAAAGATTTCATGTCCACCAAGAGAATCTGTTCACAACTCAGTGAACAGCCGTTCGTATTGGACTTCGTTACGACATGTCGATGAGGAACCACCCTCGGACTTATGAGGAGGGCACATAGTTTGATCAAGATAATTTATTGCCCCAGACAGGTCAGCAGACACAAAAGGATTGGAGTCAGAGTAACATATGAGGTAAGATTTGCCAGGAAAAGGTTCCAGTAAAGCAAACCACTCCGAAGCAAGGCAGTCAGTCATCTGAAATTCTGAGGGAACATTATACAAAGGTAAAAAGGAAACCGAGTTGGAAACGGTTTCCTCAAGTGGAAATATTCATGTTTGGTCCCTGAGCAACCAAATATCGAGGACAAGATTTCTTTAAGGGGGGTTGGTTTGTAACACCCTGGATTTTGCCCATTTTTTCTTTTGATTTTGGTTCGGATTCGCTTTTCTGTGGCTGAGTAGTCTTGCAACCTGGAGGGATCACTCTTCATTCATCTTCCCTAGTGGCTTGCCAGCTTCAAAACCATCCCAAGACCATGCCATTTCCATCTTGGACCAACCCCAATATTCTTTTCTTGGGAATATTCCTTTTTCTATTAAAGGAATAACCCTGTCTGTCCTGGGTTGTGAAGCAACCCACATTTCGATCATTCCCAAAATTCCCAAATAATTATCATAAATTGTTTGGGTCAGATCTTCCACAAATATGTCAAACCCTTCCTTGACATGTTCAAAAATATTTCACAAATATTCCTTTTCTGATTCTGCCCCAGCTGGCAGTTTGAGAGGCAAGTACCCTTTATATTTTCTTGCTTGGTATCAAAAAATTTGGGCATTCTTTCCTATCCATATCATTACCACATGCCAAAATTCAACTTCATTTGGCTATTAAATCTCCCTTGGCTAATTTCCAAAGTTTCTGGTCAACTGGAATCTTTGTGAAGCAAGTGCTATCTAGGAGTATCCAAATGAGTTGAAATTTTGCAAGCATCTTCATATGCTCAAATCATGACTCTCCACCAAGTTTCAACCCTATGCAATCATCTGTGTGAGCATACCATTAAATCTTGGTTTCTGGTCAGATTTTCACATTGTGAAGCAACTATATTTTATATTGCTCCATAATTGCTGAAAATTTACCAGAGCATTCTCCTACCTATATAATCTATCTCCACAAAATTTGGGCTCATTTCATCTTCCCAATAATTCCCTAGAATTTTTCTAAGATTCTGGTCAGAGAGGATAGCTGTGAAGGAAGTACCATTTTGGCTTGTTCAAATGGCATGAAATTTTTATGGCACTCTCATATGACCAAATCATCATCCTATGCCCAATTTCATCCCAATTGGCTACTCCATGTTAGTGAAACATCAAGATGTGCTTTCTGGACCAGATTGGTCAGTTGCAAAGCAACCATATTAAATATTGGTCCATTTCTCTCCAAAATTAACAGGATTGTAGTCCTTCCTACCCTAAACCTCCCAGACATCACACTTGGCTTTTACCCCTTTCCTGTTGATCACAGTTTCAGGCAACAGTTGGATGCAGTAAACTTCATATGATCACTCCCATCTAACCACCGTGACTTTAACCGAGCCATCACCTCCCTGAGACTGTGCCTTGGAAGGACAACACTTTGGACACGACTTGGAACGCTAGGATGCACAACGTGTGCCAGTGCACACAGTGACCACGCGTTTGGCATGCCAGACAGCATGCTCTGGTGATTAAACCGCTCGGTTTCGTCCGTTCCTTCGCTCCCTCGCCACCTCTTCATGTCCAGGGGCTTCCCCTCGTCGTCGCCTTCGCTCTAGACCCATCTTCCCCTGCAGTTTCTTTCTCCTCACGCCACGGCGATCACCATCGCTATTCTGCCCGTGAGCGCACGTGACACCGTCGTCGTTTTCCTCTCCCACGAGCCTTCCGGAGCACGCCTGAACCCTCTCCGCTCCTCCGGGAAGCTCCCGACACCACAAACGGCCAGCCTCGTGTCCCTGAGCACCAGTGCGGCGATAAGATTGCCACCGCGGCCGTGCTCATCCATTCGCCATCGCTCAGCTATATATATAGCCCTCCCCAGAGCCCTTTGAGCTCACCCATCTCCTCACCACTCCCCTCTGAGCCCTCCCGACCCCTGCATTCGCCTCTGGAGCCTCTCCTCGCCGCCCTATGACGCCATGGCTGCAGCCTCTGCCACCCTCGAATTGGTGCAGTGCAGCGCCTCCCTCTCCCTCTCTCCACCACCATGCTCTTCCCCATACCCCGGCAAACTCACCCCGCTCCTTCCCTCGCCGCTGGAGCCACTGTGGTCGCGACCCCGAGCAAGGCCGCCGCCTTCTTCTCCGGCCACCTCGAGCCACCACCGCTGCAGTCCTCCCCGGCACACATGGATCCCCTAGATGGAAGCGGCATCACTTCCTGGTCCCGCTGGTGGCCTCCCCGCGGTCAGAGACAGCTGGAATCGCCGGAGCTCTTCGGCAGCGCCCACCTCTGCCACCTGCCACCACGGTCGCCTCGCCCTCTCCCCGCCGCTCCTGCGGTGCCCCCTGGCCGCGGCACCTCACGGCGAGCCCGCCGGTGTCCGCGCCCTCGCTGGAGATGGCTGGAGCTGGCCGGGCCATCGCCAGCCATGCCTCTGCCTCGCTCCTCTGTTCTGCGCGGGGAAATGGCGAGAGGAGGGAGACAACCAGGCCAGGAGGGCCCCACCTCCCGCGGGTCCCTCTCGTCAGCCGCACAGGGCGTTGACCTGGCCCGGTGACGTGGATAAGTGGAGATGTACTCCACGGAGTACGTTTTCCCTTTAACGAAAGTGTATTTTTCAGAATGCGCTTTCTGTTTAAACCCAGCCGGCTGAAATGCTTAAATAGTGGACGTTCGTCGGTTAACAGCAGAAAAGCACATTTTCTATTTGTTTTTCTGTCTAAACAACGAACGGCCACAACTTTTTAACCGTAACTCCGATTGGGGTGATTCCAAAGCCCACGTCTTCGTCTCTTCGAGCCCGTCATGTTGGTATCATTTTCATAATGTTTTGACATTGTGAAAATGACTATTTTGCCCTTGGCCGTAAACAGCCCCCTCCGGGAGAAAACTGTTTCCGGCAGTCAACTCCATGGACTCTCCGCACTTCTCCCCGATGGTTCCTTCATCCCCAGGCAAGCCACAACTCTCATCTGCATAATCGCATTGCAATGTCATAGTTTAACTATTTACTTTAATAGCATGTATGATTATTTGTAAAAATGGTTTGGATTACACAAAGCTCGAGTAAATTCTTGGATAGGTGACTACCATGTTGAGATTACCGTCTATGATTATTTTGGATTTCATCCGGCAGTTCATGGAGATGAGTTAGTAGCAGTGGCTTAAGCATACTGGTTACCAGATTTCTAGCCAGATATCGTTTTGACTGGAATTGCTATGATATCGGAGTGTCAGCCAGGACATAATTATCATTCGGGGATTAGATACTTCATGGTTGATCCAGAGTCACCTGTCCGGACTTATCCATGCAGCCACATTTGCCGGTATGGGATGGCCTTGACTTGGTCTGATCGCGTGCTCTTTCACCGGTACCGCCCGACAGGGAAGGTTATGCTTGCACGCTACCCTGGCCCGGTAGGCGGCGTTAACCTTGTGAGCCCAGTTGAGTTATATGGTACCAGGTCCCCATTTGGGACAGTTTGTTAGCCACGACAGTGGCAGGTCTCACGCGGTGACACAGGGGCCACCCAGGGCAGGACTCCGGGGGAGGATGATTGCTGGTGGTACGATGGGAGAGTCACGGGTCAGGCGGGTTTCGTTGGAGCAACGCTGGTCCACCCGAATGGGATCACGAGGTCAGGTGCTCCATGGTGTGGGTAAAGTGCGCAACCTCTGCAGAGTGTAAAATCTATTCGAATAGCCGTGTCCACGGTATTGGACAGTCCATCCAGACCTCTTTAGATGGTCAACCATAGTAGTGATAATAATGGAAGAACTCGTCGTAAGATCAGAAGTACTCGGTGGAGCGTGAGTATTCTGAGGGTTGTGAGACAACCCGGAAGAGAGTAGGTTGGTCAGACTTGTTGTGCAGATGGAATCAGGTATATGATATGTTAGTCATGAGATGGCAATTCTATAAGTGGTCGCATGACCATATGATTGGACTTGGAACATTTTCGGATTGGATCCTAAGATTATTCGGAGTATGGATTGAATATGCTTTACCTTACTGCATTTATTTCAGAAGTTATCTTGCTAGATAACCATGCTTGTTAATTTTGATTGCTATGATGTTGTCTTGCCTTAATGCTGATGTTTGCTGTGAGCTTGCGAGTACATTCCAAGTACTCACCTGGCGTGTCATGCCAGTTTGCAGGTCATGCCATGATTGCCTGCTTGTCGAGGATCCCAAGTTTGCGACCTAGGATACACGTTCTAGCCAGAGTCCCTGCGGAGTGGAGTCCATCACCGCCGTCGCTGTTCCGCTGCTGAGAGAGTTACTCCGGTGTTAGCATAGAGCTACCCCGGGCAGGCGTAGTGTCGCCGTGCCGATGTAATCCTTGTACCCTTTGTAACCATATCCATTGTAATAAAGAGCTGATTTGTTCTATGCCAACAGTGCCGTATTCCAGAGGACTTGTCCCTGGGCTGGAATACAGGGCGTCTCGGTCTTCTCTGAGCCGGGGTGCCACACAGTGCCAGTGTATCGAATGAAGAATCGAGTGACCTCAGCAATTTCTTTACCACCTCATGGTCGGTGATGTCAGTGGCACCCAGTGCTTGAAGCTCGTTTGAAATGTCAGTGAGGTGATCAAAGGTTTGCTGGACATTCTCATTGTCGAGTCTTTTGAAGCGGTTGAAGAGATTGTGAATAACGTCAACTTGAGAATCACGTTGAGTTGAGATTCCTTCGTTAACCTTGGACAGCCTGTCCCAGATAAGCTTTGCAGACTCCAAAGCACTCACTCTGCCGTACTGTCCTTTGCTTAGATGGCCACATATGATATTCTTCGCTTGAGAGTCGAGTTGCTTGAATCTCTTCACATCAGCAGCGTTCACGGAAGGAGAGATAGGGGGAACGCCATTTTCCACAACGTACCAGAGATCGTTGTCAATTGCCTCAAGATGCATGCGCATCTTATTCTTATAGTAGGGATAGTCTGTCCCATCAAAGGTAGGACACCTAGCCGAGACCTTGACCATGCCTGCAGTCGACATAACTAAAACTCTAGGTGGTTAAACCAAAATCACACACAACAAGGGAGTACCTTGCTCTGATACCAATTGAAAGTGCGTTATATCGACTAGAGGGGGGGGTGAATAGGCGATTTTTACAAATTCGTCACTAAGGAAATACTACTTGAGGAATTTGCTAAGTGACGAATTACAAGCAGCAGAATAAGTACTCAGGTGCAAGCATAACATGGCAGTAACATAGTCATCATGATGATATGAAACAAGCACAGAGCACAGGTAGCGTGTAAACAGGATAAGCAGGCAAAAGACTAGATGACTGAAGAATTAGGATTGAGGAAATTGAGAAAGTCTTCAGTCAAAGTCTTCAAACAGTAACGATCAATTTCATCAACACATGAATGACGAAATGAAAGGGTTGAGGAAATAGAACCAGTAGCTCGGTGAAGACAATGATTTGGTAGAACAGTTCCAACTTCTGTGACAGTTGTACATCTGGTTAGAGCGGCTAGGTATTTAAACTTGAGGACACACAGTCCTCACCGTATTCTCCTTAAGCTAACGTCACACAGACCTCGCCCAATCACTCGTGGTAAGTCTTCACAGGTGACTTCCAAACCTTCACAGACTTGGTCACTCGGTGATCCACAATTCCTCTTGGATGCTCTAGACCATGACACCTAACCGTCTAGAGAATGCACAGTCCTCAAAGGTAACAAGCGTTTGTTCCACACAGGAACAATCTCTTCAGTGATGCCCAATCACTTTGGGTTTTAGGTGTTGGGTTTGGGTTTTTCCTCACTTGATGATTTTCTCTCAAAGTCCTTGGAGAATGGGATGCTCTAAATGACAAGTGTCAGTTTCTCTCGGAGCAGCCAACCAGCTAGTGGTTGTAGGGGGCGGCTATTTATAGCCGGGGAGCAGCCCGACATGATAAGACATAAATGCCCTTTAATGATATGACCATTAGGTGGATAGGATATTTTGGACAGCTGGCGCATAGCACAACAACGGTCAAAAGTTTGAGCTCTCAAATTCCTCAGGGCTATCATGTTCCTCACTGCTTGTAGGCAATCCGCACTGGTGAATTCCTAACTCCTCAGTCAGAACAAATTCCTCAGACAACAGAAGATCTTCGTCTCTGTCACTGAATAACTTGACTGAACTGTATGAGATTTCCAATGGCTTCACTCGAAAGGATTGGGTAGGTGTAGGATTTGAGATGAGCATCACTTGGAAACTTTTCCTTAGTTTTACCTCGACCCCCTTTAACAGTACGGTGTTTCCTATGACTCAAGAAAGGGAAAACAAAACTACGAAAACAAAAGTCTTCACGCTTCATAATCCTCGCATCAATATCAAGTCTTCAAGGTCACACCAATTTCCTCATTTTCAAAGTCTTCAAGAAAACCAAACTCTTCAACTGAAGACATTCATTTTTAGGGGTCGACTTTCATCGTAAATATCAAACTCCTCATAGACTTATAGAACCTGTGTACACTCACAAACACATTAGTCCCTTAACCTATAAGTCTTCAATACACCAAAATCACTAAGGGGCACTAGATGCACTTGCAGGCCCCCCAGCGCTTCGTTTTATTGTCTATGCTCAGGGTCTGCGCCTGGGTTTGTACAAAGGGTTACATGCGCATCGGCAAGGCTTGTACAAAAGGGTGGCTTCCGGGAAGGGCCCGACAGCCGCGCCTTATGGGTAGAACTTATGAAGATGCTCAATGTTCCATGAGTTTTGCAACTGAATGGCATCTTCGGTCTCCAGATGGACTGCGCTGGGTCTGGTGACTCGTACTACCCGGTGAGGGCCTTCCCACTTCGGTGTCAACTTGTTTGCACCCTTGGCGGACTGAACACGCTTAAGGACAAGGTCGCCTTCCTCAAGGCTCCGGGCATGAACCCCGCGGCTGTGATAGCGACGCAGGGCTTGCTGGTAGCATGCAGCACGCGTAGCGGCCCGGAGACGGTTCTCCTCAAGGAGCACGGCATCGTCATGCTGGTGCTGCTCTTGCTCTACTTCATCGTAGGCAAATACTCGAGGTGACCTGTATATGAGTTCCATGGGGATCACTGCTTCTACCCCATAGACTAGGAAGAAGGGAGTCTGGCCGGTAGCTCGATTTGGTGTCATACGGAGGGACCAAAGAACCACCGGCAGCTCGTCGATCCAGCGTCTCCACACTTTCGCAGCTTGTCAAAAGTTCTTGTCTTGAGTCCTTGCAGCACTTCAGCGTTCATCCTCTCAGCTTGTCCATTACTTCTGGGATGAGCAACAGAGGCGAATGAAACTTTGCTTCCGAGGGTTTGAACGTATTGCATGAAGGCACAGCTTGTGAATTCGGTGCCATTGCCAGTGATGACTCTGGCGGGTACTCCGAAGCGGCACACCAATCCCTTCAAGAACTTGATAGCTAAATGTGCGGTTACCTTTCTCACAGGCTCCACCTCTGACCACTTTGTAAACTTGTCAATTGCAACGTACAAGAATTCAAATCCGTCGGCAGCACGGGGGAAGGGGACCAAGATGTCGAGCCCCCAGACCGAAAATGGTTATGACAAAGGGATCGTCTGGAGAGCTTGAGCAGGTTGATGGATATTCTTGGAGTGGAACTGGCAGGCTTCACATCTGGTGACTAGCTCGATTGCATCTTGGAGGGCCGTGGGCTAGTAGAAACCTTGCCGGAAAGCTTTTCTGACCAAGGCTCTTGATCCAATATGGGAGCCGCACATGCCTTTGTGTATCTCTGCCAACAGTTCCTTCCCCTCTTCCCGGCAAATGCACTTCAATTTCACACCGTTGGGCCTCTTCTGTATAGCGTGTTGTTGACAAACTGATACATACTGGCCCTCTGGGCTACTCTTTCAGCTTCTTCTTGCTCTTCGGGAAGTTCTCCTATTTGGAGGTAATGGACTATGTGTCGTGCCCAAGTTGGAGCCTGGGGCTCGACAACAAGGATCAACGGCACCTCCTTGTTCGTGGGAGCGCATACCTCAACCGCAAGAATTGGTGGTTAGGCGAAAGGGTGCTGCTCACCAGGCGAAGTGGAGTTGTTCCCGCCAACCTCTCTGCCGGGTGCTTCGGGAAGCTCTACCGGGAGAGGCTTGCTGGAATCTAGTTTCCTCCTCTTTCTGGCCATTGTTGTCGGGGATACTGAGGTCTGAGTCATGTGGAGAACAAAAGTCCCTTGTTCCACAGGAAGCTTCTGTGCAGTGCATTTTGACAGAGGATCAGCAATGCTGTTTTTTGCACGTGGCACGTGCTCTATTTGCAATCCGTCAAAATGCTCCTCCAACTTCCTCACCTCTTTGATGTATGCCTCCATCAATGGACTCTGGTAATCCTTGTTTACTTGTCTCACCACAAGCTGTGAGTCTCCACGAATGATCAACTTCTTAATCCCCAATTTTGTTGCGATCCTGAGCCCGGCAAGGAGTCCTTCATATTCTGCAATGTTGTTGGTAGCTTTCTCCTGGGGAAATTGCATTTTGACCACGTACTTGAGGTGCTCTCCAGTGGGTGTGACAAGGAGCACGCCAACCCCTGCACCTTGCAGTGAGAAGGCACCATCAAAGTACATGATCCACTCTTGGGGGGCCTCCTTGCCGGGGATAACTGTTTCTGGTGTTTCTTCATCTGGGGTTGGTGTCCATTCCGCGATGAACTTCGCCAATGCTCTACTCTGAATGGTCGACATACTCTCATACTTCAGACCAAAGCTCGACAATTCCAAAGCCCATTCTACTATTCTGCCAGTGGCCTCCGGGTTCCTCAGTATGCGTTGCAAAGGGAAGCGGGTGACAACTGTGATCTCGTGGGCTTGCAAGTAGTGGCACAGTTTCCTTGAGGCCATGATGAGGCCAAAGACCAACTTTTGGACGCCATAGTACCTTGATCTAGCCCCCTGCAATAGGGAGCTGACAAAGTACACTGGCCGCTGCACCACCTTCTTCTTTACTGCGGTCTTGGAATTCTCTTCGTTATCCTGCTCTTCTTTCTCCTGATCTGCATTGTACCTTGCCGAGATAGGTTCACTTTCTCTCTGGAGGGGATAGTAGTTGCGGCTGCTCCTTCATCCACTTCCCGCTGCGCCACCAACGCTGCACTAACCACTTGATTGGTTGCCGCTAGGTACAGCAGCAACGGCTCTTGTGGTTTAGGAGCGATCAAGGTGGGAGCAGATGAAAGATAGGTCTTCAAGTCTTGCAGCGCTGCTTCTGCCTTCAAGGTCCACTTCATTGGCCCCGCCTTCAAAATTTTGAAGAATGGCAAGGCATGCTCGGCAGACTTGGAAATGAACCTGCTCAGTGCGGCAACACATCCGGTTAGGCGCCTCACGTTTTAACTGTCTTGGGTGCTTGAATTTGCTCGATCGCTTTGATCTTGTCGGGGTTGGCCTCTATCCCCCGGTGGGATACAAAGATACCAAGTAGCTTGCTAGAGGGAACGCCAAACACACACTTCTCAAGGTTTAACTTCAAGTTGATCTTGCGTAGATTTGCAAAGGTCTCTTCCAAGTCCTGAATGAGAGTTGATTTGTCCTTGGTCTTGACTACTATGTCATCCATGTAAGCTTCAATATTCCTGTGCAATTGAGGCTCAAAACTAATTTGCACTGCCCTTGCAAAAGTGGATCCAGCGCTCTTCAACCGGAAAGGCATCCGCACAAAGCAGTACATGCCACACGGGGTTATGAACGCGGTCTTCTCCTCGTCCTCCTTGGACATGAAGATCTGATGGTACCCAGAGTATGCATCCAAGAAGGAAAGCAGATCACACCCAGAAGTGGAATCTACGATCTGGTCAATGCGCGGTAAGGGGAACGGGTCCTTCGGGCATGCCTTATTCAGATCCGTTAAGTCTATGCAAAGCCTCCATTTCCCATTCGCCTTGCGCACCACCACCGGGTTCGCCAACCATGTTGGGTGCAATACTCCTCTGACCAAACCAACTGCTTCAAGTTTCTTGATCTCCTCGGCAATGAACTGTTGCTGCTCCAAAGCTTGCTTCCTGACTTTCTGCTTGACGAGTCGGGCATGAGGGCAGACAGCTAGGTGTTGCTCGATTACCTCCCTGGGAACACCGGGGATGTCAGATGGTTGCTAGGCAAACACATCTACATTCGCCCGCAGGAAGGCAACGAGCGCGCTTTCCTAGTTGTCATCAAGGGTGGAGCTAATGGTGAACGTACCACCAACGCCATCCAGCCCTGCCGGGACCTTCTTCACCGCAGGTGAGGCAACTTTGGACTTCTTGCTAGTGGAGCTCTCCGGCAAATCATCGACGGGTGCAGCACACTCCGAAGAGGTGCGCTTCCCGGATTCCTTATCGGTATCCTTGCTAGCTTTCTTCCCTTTCTTACTTTCCTTGGCGGGAGCTGCAGCTTCTGCGGTCTCAGCAGCGACTGCGTCTCGGTACATCTTATCCATGCATATGATTGCGTCCTTCTTGTCTGATGGAATGGAAATGATGCCCATCGGCCCCGGCATCTACAGTGTGTTGTAGGCATAGTGAGATGCCTCCATGAATTTTGCCAGGGCTGGACGACCAAGGATTCCATTGTACGGCTGGGGGAGATCAACCACATCAAACACAACCTTCTCAGTCCGATAGTTCAATTCTCCTCCAAATGTCACCGATAGCGTGATCTTTCCCTTAGGACGACTCCTGTCGGGGTTGATCCCTTGGAAAGTGCTAGTAATCTTGAGCTCTTCATCTGATATTTGAAGCTTGCTGAGCACCTTGGGGGAAATCAGATTCAACCCAGCCCCGCCGTCAACCAACATCTTTGTGACCTTGAGGTTGTGGATTGTTGGTGAAACCAACAACGGCAATCACCCTACCGTGGTGGTGCGGTCAGAGTGATCCTCTTCATCAAAGATGATGGGCGTGCGGGACCATTTGAGCGGTTTTAGGGAGTCCACTGCCGGCTCTATGGCATTGACCTCACGCAACCACTGTTTAAGCTGGCGGTGAAAGGAGTGCAAAGATGCGCCTCCGTCAACGCACAGGGCCTCAGTGGCTTTCTGGAACTCTTGCTCACTGGTTTCCTCTTCATCCCCTTCATCACTTTCGTCTTCGCCTTCTTTCTTCTCACAGCCTCTTGCGGGTCTCTCTGGATGCTGGGGAACCTTGCCCGCGGCAGCCTCCACTGCCGCCTCGGCCCTTCCCGCCAACACCTTCTTGGTCTCTTTCCTTGTCACGCTTCTCGTACTCAGCTTTCTGCTTCTTGACAAGTTGCTCAACTTGGTGACACTCTTGGAAATCATGGCCCTTGGTCCGGTGGATCTTGCAGTATGGCCCGTCAGCCTTCCCAGCCTTTTCGGCCGCCGTAGCTTCCCGACAATCAGTGCACATGGCAACTTCCTTGCCGGGGGCTTCGGTCTTGGCCTTCTTGCCGGTACTAGGTGTGCCAGAGCCCTCAACAGCCAATACTGCCTTTTCCTTGCGCTTCTTGTTGCGTTTCTTGTTCTTCCTCTTCGGGTCTGTGGCATCGTCGTCATCCTCTGAGTCAACTTTGACGCTGTCCTCTTCTCCGGGGAGTCACCTCCCTTCCTCTGCTCTGGCACACTTATCCGCCAAAGTGTACAGCTCATTCACAGTCTTGGGCAACCGAATGTTCATCTTGGAATGTATCCTCCTGTTGCGCATGTTGGACTGGAACGCGGCAAGCACAGCTGCCGGGTGGATGTCTAGGATGTTTCTGTGCACCCGGCTAAACCTCTGCATGTATTTCCACAAGCTCTCCACTTCCTTTTGTGGAAGGAGCTGTAGATCACTGGGCCGTCCTGGTTCTTGATGGCCGCCTGTGAAGGCGCCAACAAACTCATGGCACATGTCAGCCCATGATGAGATGGAGTTCTCCGCAAGGTGCATCAGCCATGACCTCACATTTTGCTTGAGCGCCAAAGGGAAGTAATTGGTGAACACCTTCTCATCTCTTCCTCCGGCAGCTTGAACAGCGATGGTGTAGATGCTCAAGAACTCTGCCGGGTTCAACCTTCCATCATACTTTTCTGGTATTTCTGGCTTGAAAACGCGGGCGGATGGCCAACGGACTTGCGGCAGCTTGCGAGTGAAGGCAGGACACCCGACCTCGAAAGGTAGGTATCCGCCCTCACTGGGCGCGGGTTCGTCGACGTCTGGGCCATTGCGCCTGTCTGATTGGCGGCGGGTTTCGCGATGTTGTTCTATGGTGACGCACGCGTCCTCCCTCCGTCAATCCTCCAGGACCTGCCGCTGATCTCAACGGGCCCGAGGGTCAGATGAGGCCATCGATACCTCATTGGGCTCCTGGTTGCGTGGTTCTGGTTGTGGTCCTTGCGCTGGCCGTCACGGAGGGGACTGTACCGTGGGAATGGGCCCCTCAGCTCGGTCAGCAGCTCGGGCTGTGGCCGTCGCTTGTGGGAGCCGTGGCGGATCCGCCCGCTGCAATCCTCCTGCTTCAGCAAAACCGATCAAATTCTGGATGGTGGCTCTCCACTCATCCATTTGATCGGCCGCTGGTGGGAATCTCAGCAGGAGTTGGGGCTCGCGCCATGGCTTTTGAAGCAGTGCTTGGCATGGACGACGACGCAGACCGTGATGTCGCCCAGCTCCTACCAGTACCAGTGGCGGCGGCGCTGTGCTCTCATCGCCGCGAGCCAGCCGCCACGGTGGTACGGTGGCAAGAAGGGTGCGCCTGGGGGTTGACGACCCCACCCGATGCTTTGTCTTGGTTACCCCGCCCCAGGGGAGGCGCTAGCCCCACCGTTGCGCCCGTCGCAGGGGCAGCCATGGGGCCACAGTTCACACCAGAGCGAGCGTTGTCGCTGTGGCTATGTCCTTCGGCACGGTGGGGAGGTCGAGACTGAACGTTCTCCCCACCCGTGCATTATGGAGCACGGTCGTCGGAGTGTTGTTGATGCCACCCTCCTCCGGCGTTTTCTGCTCCCGCCTCGGCCGTGGGGGGAACGACGACAGTGCCACCTGCGCTGGTCATGTCCCCCACGGCGTCCGCGTCCCTCGACGCCGCTGTCACCCCCACAGCATCGGGGGCTGCATGCGAGGGGGCCCTCGAGGTGGAAGGATGAGCAGTTGCGCCGGACTTCTTCTTGGGCGCCATGGATGATGAAGCCAACGATGAAGACGATGATGAAGACTGACATGCAGTTTACGACCTCGGGTTTGCACAAGCGTTGCCCCCTACCTGGCACGCCAAAGATGTCGTGGTAGAACATGGCCACCTATGAGGCCATCGGCCCCTTTGTGGTTCGGCAGGGGGGAGAACGTGTTGCACAAAGAGCGGAGGCCATGGGACAGCACGGCAGTGGTGACACTGGTGGTTTTTACCCAGGTTCGGGCCGTTGAGAAGCGTAAAACCCTACTCCTGCTTTGGTGGATTGATGGGGAGACCGTGAAGAACACGCGGCGCTCGAGCCCGGCAAGGTCGCCTCGGGGAGAGCAGCTACGCGCGTATGAGTACACGAGGGTCCAAATCCTTTCTAAGGTTGCCACGGTCCTCCTTTTATAGGCCAAGGGGTTACCACAATGGAAAAACGGTCATTATCCAGTGATTAGATAGCTAACAGTGCTATCATACCTAACTCTGGAAGTAAGGACAAAGCGCATTAAATGCACTGCCATGTGTCGCGCTGTGGATGCGGCCCGGCAGGCCTGCTGCGCCGCTCTAGTCATCTTCCATCTGTCTAGTTGACACGCCTCTGGACGGGTGTCATATAGAGGTGATCTTCCTCCTAAATGGCTGCCACGTGCCAAATGACAGCCACTTAGTTATCTGGGGGCTCGACACCTCACCGATGGATGACTTGCGTTGCGATGCGGTGGAGTGGTGGAGCGGTGGAGCCTTGGCGGGGATGTAGGCCGCCAGTGGCCCCGGCAATCCTTGCCGGTGAAGTCTTGGGACTTGTCTTTGGGGTGGCCTTGACCTGACGAGGCTCGCCTGCCCGACAAGGGAGGTTTTTCCTTAGTGATATCTTGCTGTCTTGGCTTGTCTTGGTCTTCTTGATCCGCCCTTTGATTTCTCAAAGAGCTCCCTCTCTGGCTTGGTTTTGTCTTGAATGCTTGGTGTTGCTTGCATTTCTGCCACTTGAGCCTGTGTACCATCCGGGCAACATACGTGAAGGTTTGTTGCACCGATAGTGGTGTACACGAACAAGCCGGTCTCGGTGGAGAGCTCCATCCAAACTATGGAGCAGTTGCTTGCTGAGGACAAGTACCAAGTGGTCGGCTTCGACCTCGAGTACACCAGCGGTCGTGCTGGGCACGATCAGAAGGTTGCCGTCTCCTAGTTGTGCATGCGACATGACATCCTCGTCTACCACTACCACCTGGACACACGACCTTGCGAGCATTTCTCCAGGTTTAACAACAGCTTTGACTACAGTTTTGCTATGGTGGACACCACCAATGATCTAAAAGCGCTCAAGGTTTCGGGCTTGAAATGCTAGAATCTTGTCAACATCCAGGACCACTATAAGGTCTGGGGCAGCGACAACAACAAACATAACTCCCTGGTTGACCTCGCCTCGGCCATCATTGACCCCTACTACATGAAGATGAAGGATGAGAGCAAGAAGGACAAGAACGCCTGGCACAGTGTCTGTCATCAGAGACTGGATGAACAACACGTCAAGTACGCGGCCAAGGACGCGTACACAAGCTACGAGATGTACATGCAGATCGTTGACATGAGGGAGCGTCTTCTTCCTGCCTCAGATGAGGGATCGAGCCACAGAGCAGTGGCGAGAGCGTCACAAGAAGTAGATGACTAGACGATCGTTTCTGCTAGTTTAGAATGCATGCAATTGTTTATTGAGGTGTGTGTGAATGATTTGTATAGTCACTTATGTAATTGGATGTTTATTTCAGTTATATATATATGTTATTCTTCTGTAGACAGAGCAAATCACACGGCTTATTAGCAGCAATCGTCTGTGTTATTATTGGTCTTCGCACACATTTCTGATTACGGACCTGTTTGCCGCGTATCACACACATCTTGTTCAGTTGAACTATTTCTGTTGTCTTGCCATCGCAGACAGTTCATCCGAGTGAACTGTATGCCCTCCATCGCACACACCTTGATCTGGATGACCATTTCTATTGTGTAGCCTAATCACACACAGTTCATCCTAGTGAACTGTATGCCGTATATCGCACACACCCTCATCTGGCTGCCCATTTCTGTTGTTCTGCCTCATCGCAAACAATTCTTCTGGATTAACCGTTTGCCACGCATCGCACACGCAACTCTAATCTGAGCCGTGTTTGATGTCACCGCCATCACAAACATTTTGCATCTTTTCTGACGGTTTTATTACAACACCATTTGTGATTAATGCATCACACACAGTTTCATCGAAGGGTCTCTGATTGGACTGTCGCGTTTGGACCAACCTGCAGTAGTGATAATGCATGAAAGAGTTCAGAGAAGACTCAAATAATATTCATAGATAATCTGATCATAAATCCGCAATTCATCGGATCTCAACAAATGCACCAGAAAAGAAGATTACATCGAATAGATCTCCAAGAACATCGAGGAGAACATTGTATTGAAGATCAAAGAGAGAGAAGAAGCCATCTAGCTACTAGCTATGGACCCGGAGGTCTGTGGTAAACTACTCACGCATCATCGGAAGGGCAGCAAGGTTGGTGTAGAGGTCCTCCGTTATCGAATCCCCCTCCGGCAGAGTGCCAGAAAAGGCCCCAAGATGGGATCTCACGGGAACAGAGGCTTGCGGCGGCGGAAAAGTATTTTTGGTGTGTCCTCTGGCAGAGGGGGAATATTTGAGGATTTATAGTGCGAAGATTAGGGTTAGGAGGTCTCCGAGGGGCCCACAAGCCCTGGGGGCGCTCCCCTATGGCTTGTGGCCTCCTCGTAGGTCTTCTGGCCTCCTCTCCAACTCTCGTGGGTTTCTTCTGGTCCAAGGAAAATCACCGTAAAGTTTTATTCCATTTGGACTCCGTTTGATATTCCTTTTCTGTAAAAGTCAAAAACAAGGAAAAAACATAAACTGGCACTGGGCTCTAGGTTAATAAGTTTGTCCCAAAAATAATATAAAATAGCATATTAATGCGTATAAAACATCCAAAACAGATAATATAATAGCATGGAACAATAAAAATCTATAGATACGTTGGAGACATATCAAGCATCCCCAAGCTTAATTCCTGCTCGTCCTCGAGTAGGTAAATGATAAAAACAGAATTTTTGATGTGAAATGCTACCTAAGATATTTATCAATGCAATTTTCTTTATTGTGCCATGAATATTCAGATCCATAAGATTCAAAACAAAAGTTTAATATTGACATAAAAACAATAATACTTCAAGCATATTAATAAAGCAATCATGTCTTCTCAAAATAATATGGCCAAAGAAAGTTATCCCTACAAAATCATATAGTCTAGCTATGCTCTATCTTCATCACACAAAATATTTCATCATGCACAACCCCGATGACAAGCCAAGCAATCGTTTCATACCTTTAATGTTCTCAAGCTTTTTCAACTTTCACGCAATACATGAGCGTGAGCCATGGATATAGCACTATAGATGGAATAGAATATGGTGGAGGTTGTGAGGAGAAGACAAAAAGGAGAAAGTCTCACATCAACTAGGCAAATTAATGGGCTATGGAGATGCCCATCAATTGATGTCGATGCAAGTGAGTAGGGATTGCCATGCAACGGATGCACTAGAGCTATAAGTGTATGAAAGCTCAAAAAGAAACTAAGTGGGTGTGCATCCAACTTGCTTGCTCACGAAGACCTAGGGCAATTTTGAGGAAGCCCATCATTGTAATATACAAGCCAAGTTATATAATGAAAAATTCCCACTACTATATGAAAGTGACAAAATAGGAGACTCTCTATCATGAAGAACATGGTGCTACTTTGAAGCACAAGTGTGGAAAAAGGATAGTAACATTGTCCCTTCTCTCTTTTCTCTCATTTTTTGTTTGGGCTCTTTTATTTTTAAGTCTGGAGTCCCATCCCAACTTGTGAGGGAATCATAGCTTCCATCATCCTTTCCTCACACGGGACAATATTCTAATAATGATCATCACACTTCTATTTACTTACAACTCAAGAATTACAACTCGATACTAGAAAAAATATGACTCTATATGAATGCCTCCGGTGGTGTACCGGGATGTGCAATGATCAAGAGTGACATGTATAAAAAATATGAACGGTGGTCAAGCCACAAATACTATGCCAACTACATGATCATGCAAAGCAATATGACAATGATGGTATGTGTCATAATAAACGGAACGGTGGAAGTTGCATGGCAATATATCTTGGAATGGCTATGGAAATGCCATAATAGGTAGCTATGGTGGCTGTTTTGAGGAAGGGTATACGGTGGGTTTAATGCACCGGCGAAAGTTGCGCGGTACTAGAGAGGCTAGCAATGGTGGAAGGGTGAGAGTGCGTATAATCCATGGACTCAACATTAGTCATAAAGAACTCACATACTTATTGCAAAAAATTATTAGCTATCAAAGCAAAGTACTAATATGCATGCTCCTAGGGGGATAGATTGGTAGGAAATGACCATCGCTCGTCCCTGACTGCCACTCGTAAGGAAGAGAATCAAAAAATAAATCATGCTCCGACTTCATGACATAACGGTTCACCATACGTGCATGATACGGGAATCACAAACTTTAACACAAGTATTTCTACCAATCCACAATTACTCACTAGCATGACTATAATATCACCATCTTTATATCTCAAAACAAATGCAAGGAATCAAACTTCTCATATTATTCAATGCTCTTATATGAAAGTTTTTATTATATCCCTCTTAGATGCCCATCATATTAGGACTAAATTCATAACCTAAGCAAATTACCATGCTGTTTAAAGACTCTCAAAATAATATAAGTGAATCATGAGAGTTCATCAATTTCTATAAAATAAAACCACCGACGTGCTCTAAAAAGATATAAGTGAAGTACTAGAGCAACTACCTAGCTCAAAAAATATAAGTGAAGCACATAGAGTATTCTAATAAATTCACGATTAATGTGTGTCCCTATCAAAAGGTGTGTACAGCAAGGATGATTGTGGCAAACTAAAAATCAAAGAATCATATCATACAAGACACTCCAAGCAAAACACATATCATGTGGTGAATAAAAATATAGCCTCAAGTAAATTTACCAATGGATTGAAGACAAAAGAGGGGATGCCATCCGGGGCATCGCCAAGCTTAGATGCTTGGTTGTCCTTGAATATTACCTTGGGGTGCCTTGGGAATCCCCAAGATTAGGCTCTTGCCACTCCTTATTCCGCTGTCCATCAAAACTTTACCCAAAACTTGAAAACTTCACAACACAAAACTCAACAGAAAACTCATAAGATCCATTAGTATAATAAAATAAATCACCACTTTAGGTACTGTTGTGAACTCATTATAAATTTATATTGGTGTTATATCTACTGTATTCCAACTTCTCCATGGTTCATACCCCCGATACTACCCATAGATTCATCAAAATAAGCAAACAACACATAGAAAACAGAATCTGTTAAAAACAGAATAGTCTGTAGTAACCAGAATATTAGTAATACTTTTGTAACTCCAAAATTTGTTAAACATTAGGAAAACATAGGAAATTCATATATAAATCTGGTGTAAAAAATTCAGAATTTTTCCACTCTCCAGTGAATTTAAACAATTCTTTTACTGAATGCAAAAGTTTCTGTTTTTCAGCAAAACCAAATCAATGATATACCAAAGTATCCGAAAGGTCTTGCTTGGCTCAAACACTAACTAAAACACCAAAACACAATTAATACAGAGGTAATAATGTGTATTTATTGAAAAACAGGAGCAAAAAGCAAAAAACACAAAATAAAAATTGGGTTGCCTCCCAACAAGCGCTATTGTTTAACGCCCCTAGCTAGGCATAAAACATAAATCTAGGTATTGCATATTTGGTATGCAATCCATAAGTGGCCCTCATAATAGATTCATATGGCAACTTGATTTTGTTTCTTGGAAAGTGTTCCATACCCTTCCTTAATGGAAATTGAAATCTAATGTTTCCTTCTTTCATATCAATAATTGCACCAATCGTTCTAAGGAAAGGTCTACCAAGAATAATAGGACATGTAGGATTGCAATCTATATCAAGCATAATAAAATCTACGAGCACATAATTCCTATTTGCAACAATAAGAACATCATTAATCCTTCCCATAGGTTTCTTAATAGTGGAATCCACTAGATGCAAATTCAAAGAACAATCATCAAATTTATGGAAACCTAGCACATCACATAAAGTTTTTGGAATAGTGGAAATGCTAGCACCCAAATCACACAAAGCATTGCACTCATAATCTTTAATTTTAACTTTAATAGTAGGTTCCCACTCATCATAAAGCTTTCTAGGGATTGAAACTTCCAACTCAAGTTTTTCTTCAAAAGATTTCATCATAGCATCAACGATATGTTTAGTAAAAGCTTTATTTTGATTATAAGAATGAGGTGAATTAAGCATGGATTGCAACAAGGAAATACAATCTATTAAAGAGCAATTATCATAATTAAAGTCCTTGAAATCCAAAAGAGTGTGTTCATCACTACTTAAAGTTTGGACCTCGCCAATACCAATTTTATCAATTTTTTCATTAAGATCTTCACCCTCCAAATTATTGGGACGCTGAAAGTGCAACTAATCCCTGGGTGGTTTTGGTAATTCATAACAACATATAGCTCATTGAACTAATATCCATTCAAGTTTAATATTTCAGAAAGTTAAATGAATGGCATGGCATCGACTAGAGATGTCGACCCCTCAAAATGCTAAGGACACATATTGGCAAAAGCTCAAGACTCTTCATTTATATTTTAGTGATCCAAGATCACATTGAGTCCATAGGAAAGCCAATACTATTAAAAGGGGATGATGTGTTGCTTAATGGTTTACTTGCTCAAAATGCTTAGTGATATTGCTCCAAATCCCTCAACCACTTTCTCATTCCAAACATGTCCAAAACCCAAAGTCAAACTCGGCCCCATCGATTCTTTCTATCTGGCGCCACCAAGTTCATATGAAATAGCCACTGCCAGAAACCCTAATAGTTCCGTCAAACCGATACAGATCTTGTTCTCACTGAGATGGCCTTGCAAACTCTCTGTTGCCTATTGCAATTGTTTTGGTCTCACCGAAATTGTGATCGGTCACATCGAGTTGGCTTGACATCTTCTCTGTTGCCTTATTGCTTCACTTCACTCTCACCGAGTTGATGCAATCGGTGCCACCGAGTTGATGTTTGCCCTAAGCCCTAGCACATCGGTCCCACCGAGTTGTTCCAGTCGGTCCCACTGAGATTCCTAACATTCACATTTTGAACTAAATCGGTCTCACCGAGTTCTTCTATTCGGTCTGAACGAGTTGGGTCAAATGTGTGTAACGGTTGGATTTTGTGTGGAGGCTATATATACCCCTCCACCCCTTCTCCATTTGAGAGAGAGCCATTAGAACGTGCCTACACTTCCAGCATACATTTTCTGAGAGAGAACCACCTACTCATGTGTTGAGATCAAGATATACCAATCCTACCACAAGAATCTTGATTTCTATCCTTCCCCAAGTTTCTTTCCACTCAAATCATCTTTCCACCATATCCAAATCTGTGAGAGAGAGAGTTGAGTGTTGGGGAGATTATCATTTGAAGCACAAGAGCAAGGAGTTCATCATCAACACACCATCTATTACCTTTTGGAGAGTGGTGTCTCCTAGATTGGTTAGGTGTCGCTTGGGAGCCTCCGACAAGATTTTGGAGTTGAACCAAGAAATTTGTAAGGGCAAGGAGATTGCCTACTTCATGAAGATCTACCCGAGTGAGGCAAGTCCTTCGTGGGCGACGGCCATGGTGGGATAGACGAGGTTGCTTCTTCGTGGACCCTTCGTGGGTGGAGCCCTCCGTGGACTCGCGCAACCGTTACCCTTCGTGGGTTGAAGTCTCCATCAACGTGGATGTACGATAGCACCACCTATCGGAACCACGCCAAAAATCTCCATGTCATCATTGCGTTTGCACTCTCCAAACCCTTCCCTTTACCTTCATATGCAATGTTTTACTTTCCACTGCTACACTCTTAGAATTGCACATGTAGGTTGATTGCTTGACTTGTGCCAATTGCTAAAATCTGCCCACAACTAAAATTGGGAAAATGCTAGATTTTTATTTGGTCAAGTAGTCTAATCACCCCCCTCTAGACCTACTTTCGCTCCTACAAGTGGTATCAGAGCTTTGGTCTCCATTTGACTTGATTTCCATAGCTTTGGTGATCATAGCCTTGGATTCACAACCTAGGAGAGTATGGCGTCTAGCGAGGGAAATTATCACCATAGAGGTCCTTACTTTGATGGTACTAATTTTGCTAGTTGGAAGCATAAGATGAAAATGCATATTCTTGGTCATAACCCCGCCGTTTGGGCTATTGTGTGCATTGGCTTGCAAGGTGATTTCTTCGAGGATGGAAAAGAATCGGATCATGAAGCGTCTGCGGAAGAAATGACGATGTTGCAATACAATGCTCAAGCTTGCGATATTCTCTTCAATGGATTGTGCCCCGAAGAATTCAACAAAATCAGCCGCCTTGAGAATGCAAAGGAAATTTGGGATACTTTGGTTGATATGCACGAAGGTACTGAGTCCGTCAAGGAATCCAAATTGGATGTGCTTCAAAGTCAACTTGACAAGTTCAAGATGAAGGATGGTGAAGGAGTCGCCGAGATGTACTCTAGGCTTGCTCTCACCACAAATGAGATTGCTGGCTTAGGAAGCGAAGAGATGACCGACAAATTCATCATCAAGAAGATCCTAAGAGCCTTGGATGGAAAATATGACATCGTGTGCACATTAATCCAAATGATGCCCAATTACAAAGATCTCAAGCCCATGGAAGTCATTGGTAGAATTGTTGCTCATGAGATGTCACTCAAGGATAAGGAAGAGCTCCACAACAAGTCAAGTGGTGCTTACAAAGCCTCAATTGATGCTCCTACAACATCAAGTGAGAAACAAGTCTCCAATGAAGAATTGAGCTTAATGGTGAAAAAGTTTAACAAGTTCTACAAGAATAGAACCAAAGAGAGAAGCTCCAAGTCAAGATCCTACAATCACAAAAGATCTTCTAGTCATGATCGTAATTGCTACAATTATGGAAGACCCGGACACTACTCCAATGAGTGTACGACTCCCTACAAGAAAAGAGAAGATTCACTAAAAAGGAGAAGTAAAAGAGATGAATCACCACCAAGAGAGAGAAGGAGTAGAGATGATCGTTATGAATGAAGACCCTCTCATAGAAGCAAGGATTCAGAAAGGAAGGACAAGTCATCAAAGAGCTACACGAGACGAAGACATCAAGCTCATGTTGGTGAATGGGTATCCGGTTCTGACTCCGACAACTACTCCGAGAGAAGCTATCACTCCGACTCCGAATATACTCAAGATGAAGGTGTTGCCGGTCTTGCACTTGTGTCATCCAACTCCTATGACATATTTGACTCACCAAATGAAGGAATTGGAAGATGCTTCATGGCTAAAGGCCCTAAGGTATCACACCCCGAGTATGTTGATTTCAATAGTGATGAAGATGATTTGCTAGCTGATGATGATTTACTTGTTGACAACACTAGTGATGAAAACTATGATGAACTTGCTAGTAATCATGCTAATCAAGATGAAACGAATGACAATGATAAGAAGGAGATTGAGCATCTAACTAAAGAACTAAACACTCTTAAGTTAGCTCATGAAACAACTCTAGAGGATCATAGAGAGCTCCTAAGAACTCATGAGAAGCTACGCTTCGAGAAGCTAAATTTAGAGCAAGAGCATGGGTTTCTAAAAGCTATCAATGATGATCTTCGAAAGAAGAGTTCTTCTTACATTGCCAAGCATTTACTCTTGTCTACTTATATGCCACAAGTAAAATCTAGCAATAAGAACAAGAAAGATTCTTCCTCTAGTAGTAACAATAACCATGTTAAATCAAATATTGTTGCTTCTAGTAGTTCTCTTGATTCCACTAATGATTCTCTTAGCCAAGTTACAATTGAGCAAGAAAATAGCTTATCGAAGGGAATTATAGAGAAAGGTGTTTACAAGAGCCTTGCCGAAAGTAAGCAATTTGAGGAAATTGTACGCAAGCAAGGAAGGCACCGGAAGAATCAAGGTGTTGGTTTTGAACGAAAGTTCAATGCCAATGGTGTTGAGTGGGAAGAAGATCAATACCCCAAGATGAAGTTTGTTCCTCAACAAGAGAAGTATGATCCCACTTCTTTCAAAGGAACACAAGCTCAAGATGATCTTCCACCACAAGACCACAAGCTAAAGGGCAAGGACAAGCTTCAAGAAGAGATTGATTCATTTGAAGAAGCTCCTAAGGCCATGGTCAAGTGGATTCCCAAGACTACGTCAAGTTCCACTTCATCAAGTACGACTACAACTCCAAGGATTCCCAACAAGTTGATGTGGATCCCAAAGAAGAAGAACTAGAGTGTTGTTGAGGGTGACTCCGCCAACATACTTCACTCATATTCATTTTGGCAAGAACATGTGCAATCAACTTTCATATCTTGCACTAGTTCATGGAGTCACAAACCCTCTTGTTAGTAAGACAACGGACAAGGTAACCTAATGCTTTCATTGAGAACATCATATGTGTGCTTCACTCTATGTCTA
Source organism: Thinopyrum elongatum (assembly GCA_011799875.1). Lineage (NCBI taxonomy): Eukaryota > Viridiplantae > Streptophyta > Magnoliopsida > Poales > Poaceae > Thinopyrum > Thinopyrum elongatum. The sequence continues at coordinate 340,181,419 of CM022301.1, forward strand.
TGGATATCCTTGCATGTTCCTTGTGGGACTAACCCATGTAGGTATTGAAAGTGTGTCGTGGTGGAACACGATCACCTATGGGGCCATCGGTCTCTTGTGGTTCGGCAAGGGGGAGATCACATAGCACAAAGAGCAGAAGCCATGGAACAACACGGCAGTGGTGACGCTGGTGGTTTTTACCCAGGTTCGAGCTGCTGAGAAGCGTAAAACCCTACTCCTGCTTTGGTGGATTGAAGGGAGGACCGCAGTGGAAACGCATCGCTCAAGCCCGACAAGGTCGCCTTGGGGAGAGCAGCTACGCGCGTATGAGTGTACAAGGGTCCGAATCCTTTTTTAGGTTACCATGGCCCTCCTTTTATAGGCTAAGGGGTTACCACAGTGGCAAAACAGTCATTATCTACTGATTAGATAGCCAACAGTGCTATCATACCTAACTCTGGCAGTTAGGACAAAGTGCATTAAATGCACTGCTAGGTGTCACGCTGAGGATGCAGCCCGGCAAGCCTGCCGCGCCGCTTAACCATCTTCTACCTGTCTGCATGACACGCCTCTGGACGGGTGTCATATAGGGGGAATCTCCCTTCCAAATGGCTACCACGTGCCAAATGGTAGCCACTTAATCACTTGGGGGCTCGACACCACACTGATAAGTGACTTGCGTCGCTGTGCGGTGGAGCGGTGGAGTCTTGGCGGGGATATTTGCCCTTGGCGGCCCCGGCAAGCTTGCCGGGGAAATCTTGGGACTTATTCTTGGTGAGGCCTCGACCTGACCAGGCTCGCCTGCCCGGTAAGGGAGGTCTTTTCTTAGTGATATCTTGTTCCCTTGGCTTGTCTTGGTCTTCTTGATCCGCCCTTTGATTCCTCAAAGAGCTATCTCTCTGGCTTGGTTTTGTCTTGGGAGCTTGGCGCTATTGTATCCTCACCATCGCGCCTGTGTACAGTCTGGGCAACATACGTGAAGGTTTTTTGCACCGACAGGAGCCCCCGGGCCTGGCCCGAACGTGCTGTCGAGCACCGTTGGGGTAGGCCCTATCAGGTACACAGGCAGGGCGCTCGCGGTGGCTCCCTTCTTGATATTTTCTTTGCTTCTTCATTAACCTGTGCTTGAGTCAGTTTCCGGTTTTTCGTGTGCCACGCGACGCCAAATGCGGTGGGGCCATCTCTGTAATGGCCAGTGAATGACTTTTATTCGCGGGGAGGTAACTACCATCTCACTCTTCCCACTATGCTCGTCCTTTCCGCCACGTACGCCGCATGCATCGCGCGGGGTAGGTAACGGATGTGTATGGCACAGGAAAGAGCGTTATGGCAGAAATCCAATCGACCCGGATTGGTGCAAGAGGGTGGTCGATGAGTCCGACCGCCGTCAGCGGCATAAATGTGTCGGATTTGAAGGAGCCCCCAGGAGGGAGAGGTGGAGAACCAGCCCCCGGTCCCAGCTCTTCTATAAAAGGGAGCGCGAAGGGGAACGGAGGCATTCATCCTCGCATCTTCTCCTTCTTCTTGCTTGCCTTCTTCTTCTTTATGCCGAGGGAAAGAGGCCGGGGCCTGGCTCCGGGCCTCGGCTTGGGAGGGATGATCCCGGAGGCTCGTGCTGATACTCGGGGAGTGAGTCTGGTCCGCGGCCGCGGGAGACGCGGTGGCTGTGGTTGGGGCAGTCGCAACTGGTGGCAACGCACCCATGGCTACCACATTGACTCTGATAAGGAAGGCACCGTGCCTCTCCTTAATGGCAGAGTGCTCGCACCCTTCATACGAGCTATTCATCCAGGGCAGGGGTGTCGCCTCTGTCGCAAGCTGCTGAAGTTCGAAGGCCCGTTGGTGGAGTCTTCAAGGCTTCTGGTGCCCGCCTGTGGCACCGTGCTCGGGATCTTTAGTGATCCCAGCGCTGACCTCTCCAGTGAGGTCGGGGGCGATGCTGAAGATGGTGACGCCCTCATGCCCGCCAAGGTGGGGGGCAGTGTCCTCAACGCACCCTGGGCGCCGCCATCCCCATCAGCAGCCTCACCGGGGGAAGTGACGGGCCAGGGGCCCGGCGTCTTCCCGGAGCGACAGTGACGAGGAGGAAACCGGCGAAGACAAGGAAGGCGGGTGGCAGGCCATTAGGTCAGAGTACGATGGCACCGACGCCTTCGTCTCGTACTGCTTGTTTGTTGCTCCGTTCTTCGATTCTTCCCCGCCCCGGCACCATCATCACCAGCCTCTTTCGAACGGCTGCCGGGGGAAGCTGTCTTGGTGCCTTCTATCGCATGCACCTCGTCTAGGTGCTTCTTTTGCCCTTTTTGCACTTGAGACGAACCCTGGGAGAAGGAGGGCAATAAAGGCATTACGAGGCATCTGCCCTTTTTATATTTCAAAGGATGTAGGCGCTCGCCAAATTTTAGTCTTAAACATGTAATCTCTTTTATCCATGTTTGTGCTCTGTAAGGTTGGTACTTGTTTATCCGCATATTAATGAAAAAGACAAGCCTTGCCGGGTACTTGTGCATGTATCTTATCCATGTAGAGGAGGAATGCCTCTATACTTTTAAGTAAACAAGTTTTCCCGGCAAGCTATCTTGTCGGTGCCCTCCGTTGTTGCCTCGGGGCTTGGCCTGCCGGGCTTAAAATTACAGAAGCAACTGGCTCCTTGTCTATCCTTCTCTATCAAATGCCACTACAACCATCTTGACCGAAACAATATTTGGATTAAGGGATGGGAGCACAAATTTTTTGAAGGTGACAAGGTTTCTCTATGCACAAGTTTTCTTCTTACAGAGACATGTATGAATAAAAAAGAAACTTATCTGTTCGGCTTGTCGGGGATCGATATGTAAGCTTGTTTTCCGTCTCTTCTTCCCAGGATCAAGTCCTCGGCAAGAGCCCTGTAGTTAGTGCAGGGGAAAACATAGAAGCATATGGCCTCATCTAAATTACCATGGCGAGTTTATGCTAAGCTAATCATGCATGCATGTTTTTAGGGCGCCAGCGCTTCGTTTTATTATCTGTGCTCAGGGTCTGTGCCTGGCTTTGTACAAAGGGTTACATGCGCATCGGAAAGGCTTGTACAAAAGGGTGGCTGCCGGGGCAGGGCCCGGCAGCTGCGCCTTACGGGTATAACTTGTGAAGATGCTCAATGTTCCATTAGTTTTGCATTTTGATGCCATCTTCGGTCTCCAGACGGACTACGCCAGGTCTGGTGACTCGTACTACCCGGTAAGGGCCTTTCCACTTCGGCGTCAACTTGTTGGTACCCTTAGCGGACTGAACATGCCTAAGGACAAGGTCGCCTTCCTCAAGTCTCCGGGCATGGACCCTGCGGCTGTGATAGCGGCACAGGGCTTGCTTGTAGCGTGCAGCACGCACAGCAGCCCGGAGATGATTCTCCTCAAGGAGCACGGCATCGTCATCCTAGTGCTGCTCTTGCTGTACTTCATCGTAGGCAAATACTCGAGGTGACCCGTATATGAGTTCCGTGGGGAGCACTGCTTCTGCCCCATAGACTAGGGAGAAGGGAGTCTGGCCGGTAGCTCGATTTGGTGTCGTACAGAGGGACCAAAGAACCACCGGCAGCTCGTCGATCCAACGTCTGCCGCACTTTTGCAGCTTATCAAAAGTCCTTGTCTTGAGCCCACGCAGCACTTTAGCTTTCATCCTCTCAGCTTGTCCATTGCTCATGGGATGAGCAACAGAGGTGAATGAAACCTTGTTTTCGAGGGTTTGAACGTATTGCATGAAGGCGCTGCTTGTGAATTGGGTGCCGTTGTCAGTGATGACTCTGGCGGGTACTCCGAAACGGCACACCAATCCCTTCAAGAACTTGATAGCTGATTGTGCGATTACCTTCCTCACAGGCTCCACTTCCGTCCACTTTGTAAACTTGTCGATTGCAACGTACAAGAATTCAAAGCCCCCAGTAGCACGGGGGAAGGGGCCCAAGATGTAGAGCCCCCAGACCGAAAATGGCCATGACAAAGGGATCATCTGGAGAGCTTGAGCAGGTTGATGGATATTCTTGGAGTGGAACTAGCAGGCTTCACATCTGGTGACTAGCTTAATTGCATCTTGGAGGGCTGTGGGCCAGTAGAAACCTTGCCGGAAAGCTTTTCCAACCAAGGCTCTTGATCCAATATGGGAGCCACACATGCCTTTGTGTATCTCTGCCAATAGTTCCTTCCCCTCTTCCTGGCAAATGCACTTCAATTTCACTCCGTTGGGCCTCCTTTTGTATAACGTGTCATCGACAAACTGATACATACTGGCCCTCTGGGCTACTCTTTCAGCTTCTTCTTCCTCTTCGGGAAGTTCTCCGGTTTGGAGGTAGCGGACGATGTGCCGCACCCAAGTTGGAACTCGTGGCTCGAGAACTAGGACCAACGGCACCTCCTCACTCGTGGGAGCATCTACCTCGACCGCAAGGACTTGTGGTCTTGCGGAAGAGTGCAGCTCACCAAGCGAGGTAGGGTTATTCCCGACAGCTTCTCTACCAGGGACCTCTAGAGGCCCTGCGGGTAAAGGCTTGCCGGAGTCCAGCTTCCTCCTTTTCCTAGCCATCATCAACGGAGATACTGATGGTTGTGTCAGATGAAGGACAAAGGTCCCTGGTTCCACAGGGAGCTTTTGTGCGGCACACTTTGACAAATAATCAGCAGTGCTGTTTTCCGCACGCGGCACGTGCTCTGTTTGCAATCCATCAAAGTGTTCCTCCAACCTTCTCACTTCTTTGGCGTATGCCTCCATCAATGGACTCTGGTAATCCTTGTTAACCTGTCTCACCATAAGCTGCGAATCTCCATGGATGATCAACTTCTTGATCCCCAACTCTACTGCAATCCTGAGTCCGGCAAGGAGCCCTTCATATTCTGCAGTGTTGTTGGTAGTTTTCTCCCGGGGAAAATACATTTGGACCACATACTTGAGGCGATCTCCGGTGGGCACGACGAAGAGCACGCCAGCCCCTGCACCTTGCAATGAGAAGGCACCATCAAAGTACATGATCCACTCTTGGGGTGCCTTCTTGCCGGGGATAACTGTTTCCGGTGTCTCTTCGTCTGGAGTAGGTGTCCATTCTGCAATGAACTCCACCAGTGCCCTGCTTTGAATGGTTGAGGTACTTTCATACTTCAGACCGAAACTTGACAACTCTAATGCCCATTCAACTATTCTGCCGGTGGCCTCGGGGTTCCTTAGTATGCGTTGCAAAGGGAAATGGGTGATAACTGTGATCTCGTGGGCTTGGAAGTAGTGGCGCAGTTTCCTTGAGGCCATGATGAGGCCGAAGATCAATTTCTGCACTCTAGAGTACCTTGACCTAGCCACCTGCAACAGGGAGCTAACAAAGTAAACTGGTCGCTGCACCGCCCTCTTCTTTGCAGTGGCCATGGGATTGCCTTCACCACCCTGCTCTTCTTTCTCCTGATCCGTACCCAACCTTGCCGCGATTGGTTCACTTCCTTCTCCGGGGAGGACAGTAGCTACGACTGCTCCTTCATCTACTTCCCGCTGCGCCACCAGTGCTGCACTAACCACTTGATTGGTTGCCGCCAAATATAGCAGCAACGGCTCTTGTGGTCTAGGAGCGACCAAGGTGGGAGCAGAGGAAAGATAGGCTTTTAAGTCCCGCAGCGCTGCTTCTGCCTCCGGGGTCCACTTCATGGGCCCTGCCTTCTTCAGAATTTTGAAGAATGGCAGGGCGCGCTCCGCAGACTTGGAAATGAACCTACTCAGCGCGGCAACACATCCAGTTAAGTGCCTCACATCCTTGATTGTCTTGGGTGCTTGAATCTGCTCGATCGCTCTGATCTTGTCGGGGTTGGCCTCTATCCCCTGGTGGGACACAAAGAAACCAAGTAGCTTGCCGGAGGGAACGCCAAACACACACTTCTCAGGGTTCAACTTCAAGTTGATCTTGCGCAGGTTTGCAAAGGTCTCTTCGAAGTCCTGAATGAGCGTTGATCTGTCCTTGGTTTTGATCACTATGTCATCCATGTAAGCTTCAACATTCCTGTGCAGCTGAGGCTCAAACCCAATTTGCACTGCTGTTGCAAAAGTGGACCCAACGCTCTTTAACCCGAAGGGCATCCGTACAAAGCAGTACATGCCACATAGGGTTATGAACGCGGTCTTCTCCTTGTCTTCCTTAGACATGAATATCTGATGGTATCCGGAGTATGCATCCAAGAAGGAAAGCAGATCACACCCGGAAGTGGAATCCACAATCTGGTTGATACACGGCAAGGGGAAAGGGTCCTTCGGGCATGCCTTGTTCAGATATGTGAAGTCTATGCAAAGCCTCCATTTCCCATTCGCCTTGCGCACCACCACCGGGTTCGCCAACCATGTTGGATGCAACACTCCTCTGACCAAACCAGCTGCATCAAGTTTCTTGATCTCTTCGGCAATGAATTGCTGCCGCTCCAAAGCTTGTTTTCTAACCTTCTGCTTGACGGGCTAAGCGAGGGCAGATAGCAAGGTGGTGCTTGATTACCTCCCTGGGAACGCGGGGGATGTCAGATGGTTGCCAAGCAAACACATCGACATTCGCCCACAGGAAGGCAACAAGCGCGCTTTCCTATTTGTCGTCAAGGGTGGAGCTGATGGTGAACGTACCATCAGCGCCAACCAGCCCTGCCGGGACCCTCTTCACAATAGGCGAAGCAACTTTGGATCTCTTGCTAGTGGAACTCTCTGGCAAATCATCGATGGGTGCAGCGCACTCCGGAGAGGCGTGCTTCCCGGATTCTTTGCCGGCATCCCAGTTAGCTTTCTTTCCTTTCTTGTTTTCCTTGGCGAGAACTGCGGCTTCTGCGGCCTCGGCAGCGACCACATCCCGGTGCATCTTATCCACGCATATGATTGCACCCTTCTTGTCTGACGGGATGTAGATGACGCCCATTGGTCCTGGCATCTTCAGAGTATTATAGGCATAGTGGGATGCCGCCATGAATTTCGCCTGAGCTGGACGACCGAGAATCCCATTGTACGGCAAAGGAAGCTCGACCTCATCAAACACAATCTTCTCAGTCCGGTAGTTTAATTCTCCTCCGAACGTGACCGGCAGTGTGATCTTTCCCTTAGGACGGCTCCTGCCGGGTTGATTCCTTGAAACGTGCCAGTAACCTTGAGCTCTTCATCTGATATTTGCAACTTGCTGATTACCTTGGGGGAAATCAGATTCAACCCTGCCCAGCCGTCAACCAACATCTTTGTGACCTTGAGGTTACGGATCATTGGTGAAACCAACAACGGCAAGCACCCTACCGCGGTGGTGCGGTCAGGGTGATCCTCTTCGTCAAAGATGATGGGCATGCAGGACCATTTGAGTGGTTTCCGGGAATCTGCCGCTGGCTCTATGGCATTGACCTCACGCACCCATTATTTAAGCTAGTGGTGGGAGGAGTGCAAAAACGCGCCTCCGTCAATGCACATGGCCTCGCTGGCTTTCTAGAACTCTTGCTCACTGGTTTCCTCTTCATCCCCTTCATCACTTTCGTCATCACATTCCTTCTTCTCATGGCCTCTAGCAGGTTTCTCTTGATGCTTGGGAATCTTGCCGCGGCGGCCTCCTCTGCCGCCTCGGCCCTTCCCGCCAGCACCTTCTTGGTCTCTTTCCTTGTCATGCTTCTTGGAGGTCATGGCCCTTGGTCTGGTGGATCTTGCAGTACGGTCCGTCAGCCTTCCCAGCCTTTTCGGCCGCCGCAGCCTCCCGGCAATCAGTGCATGCGGCAACTTCCTTGCCGGGGGCTTCGGTCTTGGCCTTCTTGCCGGTACTGGGAGTGCTAGAACCCTCAATAGCCAGTATTGCCTTTTCCTTGCGCTTCTTGTTGCGCTTTTTATTCTTCCTCTTCGGGTTAGTGGCATCGTTGTCATCCTGTGAGTCGACTTTGATGCCGTCCTCTTCTCCGGGGAGTCGCCTCCCTTCCTCTATGCGGGCACACTTATCCGCCAAAGTGTACAGCTCATTCACAATCTTGGGCAATCGGATGTTCATCTTGGAACGTATCCTCCTGTTGCACACGTTGGACTGGAACGCGGCAATCATAGCTGTCGGGTGGATATCTGGAATGTTCCTGTGCACCCGGCTAAACCTCTGCATGTACTTCCGCAAACTCTCCCCTTTCTTTTGTGGAAGGATCTGCAAATTGCTGGGCCATCCTGGTTCTTGATGGCCGCCCGTGAAGGCACCAACAAACTTATTGCATAGGTCAGCCCAGGACGAAATGGAATTCTCCGGCAGGTGCATCAGCCTTGACCTCACGTTTGGCTTGAGTGCCAAAGGGAAGTAGTTGGCGAACACCTTCTCATCTCTTCCTCCGACGGCTTGAACATCGATGGCGTAGATGCTCAAGAACGCTGTCAGGTTCAACCTTCCATCATACTTTTCTGGTATATCTGGTTTGAAAACACGGGCAGATGGCCAACGGACTTGCCGCAGCTCACGAGTGAAGGCAGGGCACCCAACCTCGAAAGGCAAGTATCCACCTTCACTGGGCGCGGGCTCATCGACGTATTGGCCATTGTGCCTGTCAGATTGGTGGCGGGTTTCGCGGCGTCATTCTATAGTGACGCGCGCGTCTTCCCTCCGCCGATCTTCCAGGACCTGCCGCTGATCTCGACGGGCCCGAGGATCAGATGATGCCATTGATGCCTCGTCGGGCTCCTGGTCGCGTGGTTCGGGCTGCAGCCTCCGCGCTGGCTGTCATGGAGGGGATTGCACCGTTGGAGTGGCCCCCTCGACACGGTCAGCAGCTCGGACCGTGGTTGTTGCTTGCGGGCGCCATGGTGGGCTTGCCCGCTGTGATCCTTTCGCTTCAGCAAAACCGATCAAACTCTGAATGGTGGCTCTCCACTCATCGATTTGATCAGCCGCTGGCGGGAATATCAGCAGGAGTTGGGCTCGCGCCATGGCTTTCGAAGCAGTGCTTGGCATAGATGACGACGCAGACCGTGACGTTGCTCGACTCCTGACACTACCAGTAGTGGCGGCGCCGTGTTCTCGTTGCTGCGAGCCAGCCGCCACGAAGGTACGGTGGCGAGAAGGGTGCGCCTGGGGTTTGAGGACCCCGTTTGGCGCTTCGTCTTGGTTACCCTATCCTGGAGAAGGCGCGTGCCCCGTAGCTGCGCCTATAGTAGGGACAGCTGGGAGGTCGCGACTCGCACTGGAGCAGGCGTTGTCACTGCGGCTGCACCCTCCAACGCGGTGGGGAGGTGGAGACTGAACATTCTCCTCGGCCGCGCCTTGTGAAATGTGGCCGCTGGGACGCTGTTGATGTCTCCCTCCCCCGGCGTCTTCCGCTCTCGCTTCGGTCGCAGGGGGAATGATGATAGCACCGCCTGCGTCGGTCACGTCCCCCATGACGCCTGCGTCCCCCAACGCTGCCGCATCACCCATAGTATCAGTGGCTGCATGCGAGGGGGCCTTCGAGGTGGAAGGGTGAGCTGGCGCGCCGGACTTTTTCTTGGGCGCTATGGACAATGTAGCTAATGATGAAGAAGACGATGACGAAGATTGACGCGCTGTTCACGACCTCGGGTTCGCGCAAGCGCCTCCCCCTACCTGGCGCACCAAAGATGTCGTGGTGGAAAACAGTCACCTATGGGGCCATCGGCCCCTTGTGGTTCGGCAGGGGGAGATCACGTAGCACAAAGAGCATAAGCCATGGAACATCATGGCAGTGGTGATGCTAGTGGTTTTTACCCAGGTTCGGGCCGCTGAGCAGCGTAAAACCCTACTCCTGCTGTCGGTGTCAAAACTGGCAGACCTCGGGGTAGGGGGTCCCGAGCTGTGGATCTAGGATTGATGGGTAACAAGGGACGACGTACACGGTGTTTACCTAGGTTCGGGCCCTCTCAAAGAGGTAATACCCTACGCCTTGCTTGATTATATTGGATGTATGATGTGGTTTACAGAGTAGATCTACCTCGAGATCAGCATGAGCTAAACCCTAAGGCTATGAGGTGATGAATGTTGCTCTAGTCCTAAAGACAAAAAACCCTTGGTTTATATAGACACCGGTAGGGTTAGGGTTACCAAAGATGGATTACAATAAGGAATTAAAGAGATCATGCGCCTTCTTGACTTGGAGGGCACACCATGGCTTCATAGATCTCCCGTCACTATACAACTCCACCAGTCCGGCCCATGTACAATGGGCCGTCGCCCCGAGGACCCCTTAGTCCATGACTCCCTCAGTAGCCCCCGAACTTGCCTCCAACGCCGGGGATCGCCTTCTGGAATCTTTACATCATCGGCTTGCGAGACAAGTTCCTTTACTCCATTTGAAGCCGTGTTAATTTTGCCGGACTTTATCCGGAACCCGCTCTAATGTACTCGGGTCCGGACAGTCTAAAGATTCTAAGATCCAAAGACATCTCGAGATTGAGGTGGGACCATCAGAGTTTAATGCCGTTCTTCGGGGCAAGGGCTTCGCACACACCCATCCTTTCGGCTTCATGGTAAGACGCTTATTTATAGATCCAAGGGGGTTGAGAACAGTTATCTTCCCCTTCGCCAAGAACGACACCAAAAAAATTCTCCAAAGCCATGGCCGACATCCCAGGTTCTTCCTCGCGCCCTCACGGCCCGCTCCCAGGTGATTGGTCAAGCTGCTCGGTCTCTCATTTCCAGCTGAGTCGCTTGCAGATGCAGCGCTTCCTCCCTTCGGCCGATCTGGTCCCAGTCCGCGCCGGTCTCATCTCCATCGATGGCCGCGCCCTTGCCGAGAACTCCCCCATTCGAAGCAAGGAGGAGAGGGTATGTCTCGCGCCCTTCCTTCTAAGAGGTTTGGGTTTTCCTATTCATCCCTTTCTACGGGGTCTACTAGAGTTCTATGGGATCCAGCTCCACAACCTCACCCTGGGGTCGATATTGCACATTTTCGGCTTCGTAGCCTTGTGCGAGATATTTCTGAGTTGCGAGCCCCACTTTGACTTGTGGAGGAAGTATTTTTGTCTTGTCCCCCGCCTCCGGGAGGGATCTATATTTGAGGTAGGTGGCGCCGAAGTATGGCGAATAGCTGGGACAGGATACCCAATCGGGACCCCACAGAAAGATCCTGAAGGATGGACTTCAGAGTGGTTTTATATCGAAGATGTTCCCCTTACCAATCCAATCCGGCAAGGGCTACCCGAATATTCAAATGATCCGCCTATAAAGCGGTACAACTGGCGGCCTAGAGGCCCTTCCCAACAGGACAGTGAAGAAGTGCGTGCACTGTCGGCCAAGATCAGGCTGCTAACTAGCAGCAAGCTGACCATGATCGAAGTTATGGCCATCGCCATTACCCGATGCGTGCAACCCCACGAATAGCGGGGTCACCCTTTATGGTGCTATAATGGGACCAACGATGTGACACGTCATCAGCGGCAAGGGCCAGACAACAAGGCGGCCCTGGCCAAAATACTAGCAGATCTCTTCAAAGGAGACGAAGCAGAGTTTGCTCGCATGAGTATTCGAGAAGGCTGCTCCGGATACAATCCAGCGGACTGGGTAAGTCACAATCCATTACTTTGAGCCCATAGATCATGCTGAATTCTTACTGATCGCCACTTGAACAGGGATGGAGGCGTCAGGTTGCATCCATTAGTTGTCCTCCTCCTCAACCAGAGAATCACTCTCGTGACGGCGATTTGGGGTATCATAACGACCCATAGACGTCGATCAAATTTGAAGATGGGGTGTTCTATCAGGAGGGCCTTGATGGCGGCAAAGTGGCTGTAACAGCCGATCACCCCAGGGTTCTTCCCTCTTCCACAGTAAGTGAAAAGAAGACCCTCTTCCGAACAGGGCACTCGTCTCGCGCTACCCCCCACGTGCTGACTTCTACTCCCAAGGGCCACCGCACTACGCGCAAGAATGTCTTGGGAGGGGTGCAAACCACGCCAGCTTCGGCCCTTGAAGGGCGATCAAAGTGGAAAGCTTCCGTCGAGGCGGAGGCACCTGCCCCCTCGGCCCAAATGTAACACATTTCGGAATTGCAGCGAGGGTTGCCACTGGCATTTTCTTATTTAGAGCTTGCTCAATTTTGCAGGAGGCGTATGCCCCTACACCAATCCGAAGATATCCCGGATGCGCCGAGCCGCAACTCTGGGCCCAAGTCTTCGGCACAAGCAAGAGCCTTCTCCGAACACGCGGCGGCTGGCGTACCTCTGGCGGACTCCGATGATGTTTCGGTCACTAATTCCGAGGTCGAGAGCATAATGAACCATCGCCGCCGAAGGGAGACTTTACATCATACTGCCTTTGCCGAACAGGAATTTAATGCTTTTAGTTCAGTGGATGTGTACCTTGGAGCGGCCCGGACAGGTCTGGACGGGATTGCCGGTCTGTTTGCCGCCAAGGTGCAGGTACACAGCTTAAGAGAAGATCATGCTCCCTAACCAACTAGCCCCCAAGCCTTAATTCGGGCGGCACGACCGAGTTAAGGGTGTCTAATGATATTATTCTTGTAGGCCACGAGAGAGCAGAACAAAAAGCTGTCCGAGGACCTTGAAGTAAGTTGGACATAGTTGGTCGAAGCCAATGCCGAACTAGATGCGGCTCGAAAATCCAGCAACGAATCATCCGGTGAGTAGTAAAGACTGTTTTTGTAGGTATACATTGTATGCTAAGCATTAACACTGTATTCTCCACACAGCCGCAGGAGCTGTAAGCGAACTGCGAAGGGAGCTGGAGGCTGGTAAACGAGTACTGACGCAAAGTCAGGAGGAGAAAACTGAGCTCAAGGCAGAAAATCAAAGGTAAGCCGAGGAAATCAAAAGTTTGAGAACTCAGCTGGCCCAAACCGCGGATGAAAAACAGTAGCTAAAAGGTGGCATATTCGGTAAGTACTGATCGTATCGTGCTGTTGACAAGTGTCATTGATGTGCTAAAGATGATGTGCAACACCTGCTTGTTAGGTCTCCTGACTGGGCGGCCTAAGGAAGAAGTAAGTGCTTATGACGGGAACCTTCTAAAGGAACTGTCGAAGACCTATGAAAAGGCTCGGAAAGCCATGAAGAGCATGGCAAAGGCGTTATGGCCGTCAGATGCGCCACCAGCAAGTGTGGCCGAACTAGGCAGTCGCTTTAAAGAGGCTCGACGAAGGTTTGAGTTATGGAAGATCGGCCTGCCGAGAAGGAGCGCGAGGCGTGGGCTATGGTAAAGACCCGCTTCACCAAGCTAGACCTAGTGCATATGGCCCGGGTTGGACCCGTGGGCCCTGACGGTCAAGAGATACCACTAAGCTTGGTGTATGATGAAGTGATGCAAGCCGCTCGCTATTCTCAAAAGGATTGTGCTTTAGAACAGTTGATAGACAATGTCGAGAATGAGTAGTCTTGTCAATTCTATGTATCTATGTACTTTACGTTGACCGTGCTCAATCCGCATTCTTATTGTTATTTTTGAAAAAATGTTGTCTTGACCGGCCATCGGATTCTGCCTCTCCGATTAGAGATCGGGGAGTGTTCCGTAGTATGTGCCATAGGAAACAAGGTAACAATTCGGGAACCAGGCAATCCGGCCCTCTGGTTTGAACAGACGAAACATATGCGGAGAGCGATGTTATATTACTGTTTGACGTAAGAAACATCTTCCGATGAAAATAGTTCCTCCAAGAGTTCCTTTCATCGGGTAAAATTACAGTCCGTACACATAAGGTCAACGGACACCAATGGCTTTTAAAAAAGAACCCTGGTATTAAGCTCGAGGCTATATTCACTTCCCTTAGGCCGACTTGTTGTATTCTGTAAGAACACTAGCTTTCGGCTTCACCCGTCTGAGGTACGGTCCCGGGTGACCTGGTCGTAACAATGCAGAGGTGCTCCCTTTACGCCCTAGCCGAACAATCGGGAATGTAGTGGTAAGCATAGGAGCCAGGCAACCCAGTGTGGCAAAGATCTTAAGGCAAACAAATTCATATGTTGGCTTAACGTGTACGAGAAGGCTGCAATCAGGACGAATGTGATTTACACATATATTCGGCTCTTCTAAGGGAGCCCCCAAGCAAAGCTGGGTATTACATTTAATGGTGTATATAGTATGAGCTTGGTATGGTTCAGTTTAGCCAAACTAGCACCACGGCGAAAGATAGAAAAAGGGTAAAAAATAAAAAGAAAGAAAAGGCCAAAATTTAGGTCGGACTCAGGCGTAAAAACAATACAGCCTTGTTGCGTTCCACGGGTTCGGCTCGAGGCCGTCGTCGGACGGGCGGCGAGTTCGAGGAGTCGAAGGAAAAGGTCTCCCACGTTGTATGTCTTTACCCGGACTTCACGGTTGTGGTAACGTCGCACTTGCTGCTGATAGAACGTGGACCGAGCTCGAGTTATGTCTTGCTCTTCTTCCAGAGCGCCCAGATTGTCCTGCTGATCGAGCTCAGCTTCCTTTTCTTCGTACATGCGCACTCTAGGCGCGTCATGGATAATGTCACATGGGAGAACTGCTTCGGCACCGTATACCATAAAAAATGGTGTGTATCCGGTGGACCGATTAGGAGTAGTGCGCAGCCCCCATAGTACGGAATCGAGTTCCTCGACCCAATGGCAGTCTGATTGTTCAAGGGATCGAACTAGGCGAGGCTTAATGCCGCTCATGATGAGTCCATTGGCTCGTTCGACCTTCGCATTGGTCTATGGGTGGTACACCGAGGCGTAATCGAGCTTAATGCCCATTTTACCTCACCAGTCTTTAACTTCCTGGGCGGTGAAGTTGGTACCATTATCGGTAATTATGCTGTGGGGGACACCATAACGGTGTACGACATCGGATAAGAAGTTGACGACTGGTACGGATTCTGCCGAAGTGACGAGTCTTGGCTCGATCCACTTGGTGAATTTGTCGACCATGACCAATAGGTACTTCTTTTTGTTTGTCCCCCCTTTGAGTGTCGGGGCGGGGACACGATATCCCAGAAATTAACCCCTCGTGTCATCACCAGCCCAGGATTACTGTTACTGATGGACACGTCCTTGTTACAGAATTACCAAGCTATTACAAGAATTGGATACAAGACCATAAAGGTCTAATGATACAACAGGGATTCCGGTGGTGGATGACGGAAATGACTCATGGTACTCCAGCGTCGATGGGGCTCCATTCCCACAGGAACAGCTGACCCGGATAATTCCTATCCGCGTGGCTGCTAACCTAGGCTCCGCACGGTCATCGTTGTGGTACTCCTCGTAGAACTCCTGACCTGGCCAAGTAAATAGCCAGGGACAAGCCTGTGAGTACGTTTGAATGTACTCACAAACATCATGAACAAGAGATATACCGAATGCAGCTGACAAAATATATGATCATGTTGAACCAAACTATATGCGTATGCTCATGCTGGATCATGCTAAAATGCTCATGCTGACACAAATCTAAATCATGACATGACAATAGCAAAATGATACGGAAGTAAATATAGCATGTTAGTCATGATCAAACTTGTCAGAAATATCGCAAATGAATGCCACGGGTATTCTAGCCAGCCCAAGTGACATTCAGAAAGAAATAAAAGAAATGCCAGTCGGGTGTCAAGTGACGCCACGGTCGGACTTGAAGAAAAATGCCAGTCGGGTGTCAAGTGATGCCACAGTCGGACTTGAAGAGAAATGCCAGTCGGGTGTCAAGTGACGCCACAGTCGGACTTGAAGAGAAATGCCAATCGGGTGTCCACAAGAGTAGTGGCGGGACCGCCTGTAAACTCGAGGGATGCCACGAGAGGTCTTGAAAATAAAGTTGAGTGCCCGGGGTAGTCTAGCCAGCCCCTGAGACACTCAGGAAATACAAAATAAGAGAAACGGTTAGTCCTCAAAAATATGCATAACCATAATAATATTAACATGCATAAAATATTCATTGTAGCATCAGGGTGACGACAATTATCCTGCAAAATAATTCAGGCTCAATTTAATTATTTTCCTCCGAACCAACACTAAGACCGACACTTGACCAACCCAGACTGTAGCCCTTAACCGTGGACACGGCTATTCGAATAGGTTTTAACTCTGCAGAGGGTGTACTCTTTACCCACAAGTAAAGGATTTCTCTAGTCAGTACCATGACACTGACTAATTCCCATTATGGTCTTTGGGTTGAAAACACACCTGACCAGCACACACCAGATTAACTTTCCGGATGCCAGGAATCACCCAAAGCATCATTCAAGAAAAACTTTAAGACGGAGAGACCAACGTCCTGCATGGGATCACTATTCATATGCGCGGATTACAAGGGGTGCCCCCCTCTCAGTCATAACTGGAAACACCCATGCCCCCTGACCCGATGACATGATTTAGTCCACCAACATGGAAACCCTCATCGTAGCCCTCTATGTGGTGTGTGCACGGAAAGGGGTTAACAACTTACTGAACCATATCCCACCTGTGGCAGGGACAAGTGGCAGCACGAATCAAGTATGGGGGTTACCGGAACAAGACTCGATCTACGGTCAACTCAGGAGGCTCAAATAATTCCTACAGTGATTAGCACAATATATTTCCTTGGTGGCCCCCAACAGGGTCACCATCTGGCATGTCCCAACATGCCCTTATGATTCATTCTCGTCTCAACGAGATTTTAGTTTCACGGTCACTTTTCTCATGACTGATTCTTTCCTGCAGATTAGTCCGAATCACATAGACATATGTGACAAGTGAAAGTGACCATCCTTATTAATGCTTCATGCAGATGCAATATCATCAAGGAATCATGCATGCATAACTAGCTATATGCAAAATTTATTCGAATTCAACATACTCATGACTTAATTATTCTTGCAAATAATTCAACCATGCAATCACCATATCAAGTGTTCAAGATGCTTGCCTTGAGCATGCAGGGGTGTTGGTTGCACTCAAAAAGTTTGAAAACTTTATCTTCCCTCCATTTCCTATTTTCAAAAATATTTGAATTACCACATATAGCAAAAACAGTGCCAAAAATTGTTTTAAATATTTTTGAAATAAATACCAAAATAAACTAGATAAAAAATTAGAAATACCAGAAAAAGAATCAAATTATTTGGACTTAATATGAATTACTTAGAGCAATTTTAAGATGGAATAAATGATTAAAAGTATTATTTAATTGATCCAGTGGAGATAAAGCTTAGGAAAAATGTTCACCTAATCTAGATAAGTAGTGCATGATTTATGGAGCATAGAGAAATTTGAATCAATCCATTTGGTTTAGAAATGCACACTAGGGAAATATTTTAATCTCTGGATAAAAGAAGAAGACAAAGGAAATATCCTGATGGGCTGGCAGCGGCGTGCACCGGGCGAGGCCCAGTTAAGCAACGCCTCTGGGCCGAGCCCAGGGACGCGGCTACGCGGGCGCAACCCTCCCCAGTCACTGACGGTGGGTCCCGGAGACCCACCAGTCAGGTTTGACTGGTCTTCCTCCTCCTCCTCACGCGCGTCTCGACAGAACAGAGGAGCCCCGACGATGGCTGCCGGCGCTGTAGAGCATCCCCGGCGACGCTCGGCACATGGATGGATTCAGGGGATGATGCCGCACCCGATGGTGGTGGGTATGGACGCCGGCGAGCTCGGGATGGAGCAGAGTATTGGTGGAGGCGGAGCACGGTCTCGGGTGAGAGTGGGGGCGAGGCTATGGTTATCCCCAGAGCAAAATAAGGCTCGGGAGATCCTTGTGGTAGTGGTGGAGGTTGAGGGGTGGGGCTAGGTGAGGAGGAGAAGGCCGGGGTGGCTTGAATTTGAGTTGCGACCGACGACAGGGCTTCGGCCATGGAGGTGGATGGAGGGCACAGGAGAGAGAGAGGGTTGGTCCAGGGAGAATCCTGGGAGGAGTGGAGTGGCTTGCCCTCGAGAACGAGCCCGAGGTGGTCTCTTTTATAGCACGGAAACATCGGTTCCACGGATCACGGCTTCACCGACTCCGGCAGCCGCCATTTATGGCGTTGAGTGAAACCGGTGAGGTTGGTGGGGAGGCCGGTGTAACGTGTGCGAGCTTACGGCAGAAGCCACCGTCCAGGAGGGTTGCTGGCAGCTCGGGGACGCACCACGCATCTGGGCAGAGCCGTGGCGGATACGGCGGCGAAGAATGGCGGCAGTGGGCGGTGGTGGACGGCACTAGCGGCCAAGGAGAAGTGTCGGCAGGTTCCTGGGTCGTCGGGCTGATCCAGAAGAGGATCAAGACGAGCTAAGGAGGCAGTAACAGCACGGCAGCAGCTCGATGCCAGAGACTGCACAACGGCCACTCTGCTCGTGCTCTGGGCGTGCACACAGGGTACTCGATGAAATGCTAGGGGTAGCTACAGGAACCTAAATGGGCTACAAATTAGCAGGGTGGTGCTTATGGGCATGAGAGAGGTGATGGACATGCTGGTTTGGGGAGAGGAGCTAGTGTCCAGTGCAATCTAAAAAGATGCCCAAATTCTGTCATGAGCTCAAGGTGCTCGACAGAATGTTAGGTTGACCTAGGTGATTCTGGTAGACATGGAAATTGGCAGGTGGAGGTATCTTTGGAAGGTAAAGATAGTGGTGGAGTTAGTTTGGCAAGATGAAAAACTTGCTAGTGCAAGTTTTACCAAAATTCACTTCTGAACAGAAACTATAGGAGGTTATTTGGTGGCTTTATAAAATTCATATAGAGCTGAGCTCCTAGAGTTAAGGGTTTGGTAGGAATGACAGTAAGTGGGAAAAGTTTCAGAATTTTTGAAGCAACAGAAAATAGGGTTGTAGTTCAAACTCAAGAAATGGACAAAATTGAAAAGTGGATGGTTTACTCAAATTTTCCAAAACACCAGGTTGGGCTTTTGCACAAAAGTGATAGGTGGGCATCACATGACCTCTCCGAATTTTTGTGAAAATTTAAAAGATTTATTTAAAATAGCTGTAGTGCAACAGAAACATTTTAAAGAATTGAAATAGCTTTTAAAAGAATTGTTTTGGGCAAAATTTTATTATGAAAATAATTCTTACTGTTATTAAACTATATTTGAAAAGTTTTAAGAAAACTACCAAAGTCACAATATTATTTCCAAAAAAAATTCTATATGGAGGGAGAATTTTAGAAAAACAGAGGGCAGAAAATACCCTAAAATTAATAAAACACCCAATATAATTTAAAATTTTATTTTTGGCCATTAATAAAATCATGGTTGAATTTTTGGGGTGTTACATTGAGTGGTCCGACCATGTCGAGACCCCAGACCGCAAAAGGCCATGTGATCAGTATCGTCCAAAGAGCTGTGGGGGGCATGTGGCTTTGATTTGCATACAGCTAGAATCCGACGCAGTGTTGGACCAATGTCCAGGCATCTTCATGGGCGGTAGGCTAGAAAAAACCTGCTCGGAAAGCTTTGCTGACCAAAGCCCGAGCCGCCGCGTGGTGTCCGCCCATGCCTGCGTGTATCTCTGCCAAGAGCTGCTGCCCCTCCTCTTCGGAGATGCATCTTTGTAAGACTCCTGTGGTACTCCTTTTATCGAGTTCGCCTTCATGGACCTTGTATGCTTTAGAGCGCCGAACTATATGCCGTGCTTCGGTTTGATCCTTCGGAAGCTGATGTTGTGTGAGGTAGGCTAGCAGGGGTTCTGTCCAGGGTGGGATTACGGCCATTACCTCGTGTGCGGAAGGCGTTTCCTCGAATGTGGAGCCGCCGATGACGTGATCGTCTAGTTCATTGTTGGGCGAGGTGTTGTGGGCGGTCTCATTGGATGGTGCACCGATGACGTCATCCTGCCATACCACGGAGGGCTTAAAGAGCCGCTCGAGGAAGGTGTTTTTAGGAACCGGGTCGCGCTTGGCGCCCATGCGGGCGAGGATGTCGGCTGCTTGATTGCTGTCTCTAGCGACATGGTGAAATTCTAGGCCCTCAAATCCAGCAGATATCCGGAGGACCGCGTTTCTATACGCTGCCATCTTGGGGTCTTTGGCGTCGAATTCGCTGTTGACTTGAGAGATCACCAAATTTGAGTCTCCCCTTACCTCGAGGCGCTGCATGCCCATTGTTGTGGCCATACGAAGACCATGTAGTAGTGCTTCATACTCAGCTGCGTTGTTCGAGTCCGTGTACATTATTTGGAGGACACACCGAACAGTGTCGCCTGTGGGGGAGGTGAGGATGACCCCAGCCCCCAGTCTGGCTAACATCTTTGAGCCGTCGAAGTACATTGTCCAGTGCGAGTATGTAGAGTATTCCCGGGGTAGTTCGGCCTCAGTCCATTCGGCTATCAAATCAGCCAACACCTGAGATTTAATGGCTCGGCGTGGCTTGTATGTTATCTCGAAGGGGAGGAGATCGATGGGCCATTTGGCGATGAGGCCTATGGCGTCCCTGTTATTGATTATATCATTCAAGGGGACCTCTGACGCTACTGTGACCGAACATTCTTCAAAGTAATGATGTAGCTTTCGAGATGCCATGAAGACCGTGTAGGCTATCTTTTGATAGTGCGGGTATCGTGATTTGCATGGCGTAAGCACCTCGGACACATAGTAGACCGGCTTCTGGACTTGGAACTTGTGGCCCTCGGATTCCCGTTCTACGACGAGCACCGCGCTGACCACCTGATTGGTGGCCGAAATGTATAGTAGCATCTGTTCGCCGATGCCGGGTGCGGACAGGATAGGGTTGCCAGTGAGGAGTGTTTTAATCTCCTCGAGTGCCATGGTTTCTTCATCTGTCCACTGGAAGTTCTTTGTCTTTTTAAGCAGTTTGTAGAGCGGCAATGCCTTTTCTCTGAGGCGGGATATGAAGCGGCTCAAGGCGGCCATGCATCCTGCCAGCTTCTGGACATGCTTAAGCTCCGTTGGTATTGCGAGCTGAGATAGCGCTCTAATTTTGGCTGGATTGGCTTCGATTCCTCTATGGGAAACTATGAATCCAAGTAGCTTTCCGGCAGGGACCCCAAAGACACATTTCTCCGGGTTGAGCCGTATGTCGTAGGCCCGCAGGTTGTCGAAGGTTTGACATAGGTCGTCTATCAGTTGGTCGATGTGTTTGGTTTTGACAACCACGTCGTCCACGTATGCCTCGACCATTTTGCCAATTTGATTTTCGAGGCATGCTTGAATCATGCGTTGGTATGTGGCTCCTGCGTTTTTCAATCCAAACGGCATGGTGTTGAAGCAGAAGGGCCCGTAAGGGGTAATGAACGCGGTTGCCACCTGGTCAGACTCCTTCATCTTGATCTGGTGGTATCCGGAGTATGCGTCAAGGAAACATAGTGAGTCGTGTCTGGCGGTGGCGTCGATGTTCTGGTCTATCTGCGGCAGGGGGAAAGGATCCTTTGGGCAGACCTTGTGAAGGTCTTTGAAATCGACACAGAGCCGCCAGGACTTATCCTTCTTTGGTACCATTACCAGGTTTGCTAACCACTCATGATGCTTGATCTCACGGATGAATCCGGCCTCCAGCAATTTTGCGAGTTCTTCGCCCATGGCTTGTCATTTGGGTTCGGAGAATCGATGCAGGGTCTGTCTTACTGGCTTAAAGCCTTTTAGAATGTCGAGGCTGTGCTCTGCTTTTCTGCATGGGATTCCTGGCATGTCCGAGAGGTGCCAGGCGAATATGTCCCAATTTTCACACAGGAATGTCCTTAATGCCTCGTCGACTGCGGGGTCTAGCTGTGCTCCTATGGACGCCGTTTTGTTGGGATCTGTTGGGTGCACTTGAAATTTTACTATTTCATCTGCTGGCTTGAATGATGTGGATTTTTGTCTTTTACTGAGAACCACGTCATCCCTATCGACTGTAGTGCGTAGTGCTATCAACTCTTCGGCCGCGAGGGCTTCGGATAGTGCCTCTAGGGCGAGGGATGCCGTCTTATTTTCGGCTCGCAAGGCTTTGCTCGGGTCGCTTTTAAGAGAGATTACCCCGTTGGGCATCTTGAGTTTCATATACCCGTAATGTGGTATGGCCTGAAATCTTGAGAATGCCTCATGTCCTAGAAGGGCGTGGTATCCGCTATGGAAGGGCACAATGTGAAATAGCAAGGGTTCGAATCTGTAAGGCCCAAGATTGGCTCGCCATATTTGGCCACTTGTCTTACCACCCAACAGGCTCGAAGTCGGTGGGTTGGGTTTGCGTCTAGCAAGACCGAATGTATTGGGCATGGTTTATCCAGCAACTCGTCTAACACCAATCTGGGCCTAGTTTTCCTTTCATTAGGCTCGCGCTCCAGTGACCGATTTTTGTAAGCCCATTTAAGGCGGGGCCTTCCGTGACGCGTGGCGGGCTGTGGCCCCATGTTCAGCTATTGCGCCCTCCACGTGTTCTCCATGGCGCAATATTTGCGTACCATGTCTGATAGTTCGGTGAAGCTTTGAATTCGGCGACGTGCGAGGCGTTTAAGAGGCCCTCGTCCCTACAGTTAAACTGGAAGGCTTTAATTATTTCTTTGTCACAGCAAGGTGCCATCATGTTCTTTACCAGGAGAAATCTAGCCCAATAATGGTGGACTGTCTCATTTGACAGCTGCTTGACGTACATGAGGTCCCATATGTCTGGGTTTCTCGAGTCCGGATTATATTCCGTGTGGTGGGCGGGCAGGAAACTTTCGAGAATTCCCTCCTGCCATGGATACGGACTATCCTTGATGGGCGGTTGAGTCATGTCCGGTTCTGACCGCACAGGGCTCGGATCCGAACTGTTGTGCAGCCGGATAGGCTCGAGGCCGGGACTTGAGCTAGGGGTTATGTCCGGACGTACATCCGGGCTGGTGTCTGACTCCGAGCTGGGGATTCGAGTGTACATCGTCTTTAGCTTGCAAGGTTGTGGCCCCTCCTGGGACTCTTCGACTGTGGCGACGAGGTGTGTGACCGAAGGGGTGTTGATTTCTCGGTTGTCGGGTCTAAGCCCGATTCGATCATTGGCCGCTGGCCTAGTAACAGAGATTTCCATTGCACGAAAAAGGCTCACCAGGTGGTCTGCCGGCTGGCCACATGGGGGTGCCAGACACTCTGGCGATTCGGCGGGAGGTCTTTGGGGCGGTCCGTCGGAGCCGGGCTTCGGGGCCGGACTCTGAGGGATACCGGATTTTTGTGAGTCTGCTGGTCCTGGGGTCGATGCCCCTGAACCGATGAACACTTCGACAAGGGTGAAGCCTTCGATCTGGTCAAGGCGACTAGTGTGATCGGCACGTGCTAGTATGCCGCCGAAGACGAGGAGATGACCAGGGGCGGGGAAGCCCTCTGCGCGAGTGTGGTCTCCAACGACCGGTTGAGCCATCGATTCCTCTGGCGATCCCACAGCGGAACTCTCAATGAAAGCACCAATGTTAGTGTCAAAACCGGCAGACCTCAGGGTAGGGGGTCTCGAGCTGTGGATCTAGGATCGATGGGTAACAAGGGACGATGAACACTGTGTTTACCCAGGTTCGGGCCCTCTCGAAGAGGTAATACCCTACGTCCTGCTTGATTATATTGGATGTATGATGTGGTTTACAGAGTAGATCTACCTCGAGATCAGTATGAGCTAAACCCTAAGGCTATGAGGTGATGAATGTAGCCCTAGTCCTAAAGACTAAAAACCCTCGGTTTATATAGACACCGGTAGGGTTAGGGTTACCGAAGATGGATTACAATAAGGAATTAAAGAGATCATGCGCCTTCTTGACTTGGAGGGCACACCACGGCTTCATAGATCTCCCGTCACTATACGGCTCCACCAGTCCGGCCCATGTACAATGGGTCGTCGCCCTAAGGACCCCTTAGTCCATGACTCCCTCACCTGCTTTGGTGGATTGAAGGGAGGACCGCAGTGGAAACGCAACGTTCAAGCCCGGCAAGGTCACCTCAGGGAGAGCAGCTACGCGCGTATGAGTGTACAAGGGTCTGAATCCTTTTTTAGGTTGCCATGGCCCTCCTTTTATAGGCTAAGGGGTTACCACAGTGGCAAAACAATCATTATCTACTGATTAGATAGCCAACAGTGCTATCATACCTAACTCTGGCAGTTAGGACAAAGTGCATTAAATGCACTGCTAGGTGTCACGCTGAGGATGCAGCCCGGCAAGCCTAGCGCGCTGCTTAACCATCTTCTACCTATCTGCATGACACACCTCTGGACATGTGTCATATAGGGGGAATCTCCCTTCCAAATGGCTGCCATGTGCCAAATGACAGCCACTTAATCACTTGGGGGCTCGACACCACACTGATAAGTGACTTGCGTCGCTGTGCGGTGGAGCGGTGGAGTCTTGGCGGGGATATTTGCCCTTGGCAGCCCCGACAAGCCTGCCGAGGAAATCTTGGGACTTGTTCTTGGTGAGGCCTCGACCTGACCAGGCTCACCTGCCCGGTAAGGGAGGTCTTTTCTTAGTGATATCTTGTTCCCTTGGCTTGTCTTGGTCTTCTTGATTTGCCCTTTGATTCCTCAAAGAGCTATCTCTCTGGCTTGGTTTCGTCTTGGGAGCTTGGTGCTGTTGTATCCTCGCCATCGTGCCTGTGTACAGTCTAGGCAACATAAGTGAAGGTTTATTGCACTGACAAAGTGCAACACACTCCAATGGATTGCTCCAAAAGATCTACATCAACATTGAGCATCCACATCTTCACTATCTACATGAAGTCATCATCGACAAAACCCAAGGTTAGTTCATCCCTCTTAGGGGGGATATCACATCTAGTGGGAGCTTTGCTCTAAAAATTGAGCTAAAGCAACTCTAATGGTGTGAACACAACAATGTTTTATGTAAAAGTGGCAACCCCACTTGTGCTTAAACCATGAGTATGACCTATGATCAAATGTTCTCATTTGACTCCTAAGTCAATATACTCATATATAGATGACTTAGTCATCGCCAATTGATTGATAGATGCTAGAGTGTATGTGCATGCTTTGTCACATGTTTTATTTGCTATGTTATTGTGTGAGCATGTTGGTTGCATAATTTTCACCATTCGAGGACATCCATTTGTCGTTTTGATTGTTTGGTTTTTATTGGCCAAATGGATGGACAAGAATGCCTTAGAACTTCCTCTAGCTATCTATGTTTTTTCTCTTCTCAAATGCTATTCATGCTACATCACAAAATTTGAACAAGTCACTTTCGGACCCTCCGGGTGAGGAGCACTCAGAGCCACCGATCCATCAAGGGCTAACTTCCAAAACCTCTTAGTGAATTTCGGTCAGACCAACTCATTCCTATTCGGTCTCACCGAAACCATTAAGTTGATCTAGATTTTCACCTTGATGCCACCGATTTGAATGATTCGGTCTCACCGAGTTGCAGCAACTGCAAGCAGTTTTGCATCTCGGTGCCACCAAGACGTTCCACTCGGCGCCACCGATAGCATATGGGTATATATATCGCGGACCGAACGTTTGGAAATTCCTTCAAACTCCTCGCCCCCTCACCCCATTGATGCCGCCCCTTGGTCTCCGGATTGTCGCCGTCTTCACCTGTATGCCGTCGTCGCAGGTCTCCGCCGCCGTCAATGGACATCGCCTCCGCCGTTGCCACCATAGCGAACCACCGCCAAGTTAGGGTATGGTTCGGCCCCTATGTGCTATTTCTTTACTCCGATTCAATGCACAAAGCAAATGCCTATGTATTGAAAGCTTCTTATCCACACAAATAATCCTCTAGATTAGATTTGATGCAAAATCTTAGGGTTAGGTTTCCGCCGAACTCATCTCGGACCGACCGAATTGAAATTTTCGGTCACACTGATTGGCCCTGGCCATTGCACTAAGTCCAACTCGGTCTGACCAAAGCATACTGACCGGTGAGACCGAAAGCAATTTCTCAGTGAAACCCTAGCATCTCGGAGTCACCAAACTGCAACTCGGTCTGACCGAAACTGCATGTTTAGGCTATGTTAAGTGCTTCGGTGTCACCGAGATTATCAAATTGGTAGCTCCGAAATGCTTTCTGCAGAAAACTAAAGTTAAGAATTTGAATCATTTTTTGCAAAAACCAGCTGTATTTTGTGATGCTCATCTACTCTACCCACACCCATCTATTCACATGGTCAGTTGCAGAGATGTCAGAACACTGGTACAGCGAGGTGCTATACACACGGTTTTTAACCCCTTTCCGCGATGACATTTTGAACCGTCGCCAAGTGAGTGACTGCGATAGGGGGGTCCTTCCCACACGACCCAGAAACCGTCGGGGATAGGGAGCCATGATGCAGAGGCCTTGCCAAATGTAATCGTATGCGATGCAGCACACACTAAATTCTTTCGCACGTGTGGGATCGGTGATTAAACGTTTCTAATGACGCAGTGAAACCAAACGGTGTCCCGTAATGAATCATTTGGGAAACAGTATGTAAGGCACACGGGCCAACATATGAACTGTGTGCGATATGTGCCCCATCGCACACGAGTTTTCTGCGGAACTCGTCTGCCATGCAAGACTCCATCGCACACGTTTCCCAAAAAATTACCGTGTGTGATAATGTTCTATCACAAACGGTTCAGGAGCCCCTTTGCACACATACAAGTGATGTAGACCATTTGTGATTTGTTGTGTATCACCGACGGTTGCGACAAGAGTGACGTGTGCTTTTCGTTTGGGATCCCACACGTTTCCTGAAAAAATTACGACTGGGATTGTATTTTACATTGGGCACGGTTTACCCCGAGCTCTCGTGTGTGATAATGTGATATCACAAATGGTTCTGGAGCCCCTATGCACACGTAGTAGTGCTGCAAATCGTCTACGATCTGCTGTGTATCACCGACGGTTCCGCTATGATTGACGTATGCTTTCCGATGTGGATCGCACACACTCATTTAGTTGAACCGTGTGTAGAGCAATTGCCAGGTTAAAACAAAAATATCCCATTTGAATCGGCATGCAAAGAGCAAATTCGGCACAATATTCAATTGAAAAAATAGTGTCCACAGGAAGAACATTCATCAGATTTCGCAACAATTGCAATTGAACAAATGGTAGCTAAATTCCAATGATTTGTTGACATATATATGCATTACATAATTAATCATAGTGTACGAAATACGAAGACCTCATCAGATGGAAAACAATGGATCCATGCGTATATGTTTAGCGACTAACTCTTACTCAATGTTTCAGGAGAACGCATGCTGAAATCTTCATTATCACCAGTGGGATTGAAGCAGTGATTCAGGAAGAAGTCGCTGATAAATCTCCGAACCATCAGACCAGTGGGGTGCGGTTCAGGGGTCCTCGGTTCTAAGATGAGCTGCAGTATTTTTAAGATCAGAATGTGCCATATGAGTGGAGTAGAAGATATTAATTAAGATAGACTTACTGGTACTAATTCGCAACTATCTTCACAACTATCAACAGATTTGCAGATGGAGATCATGTGTTTGCAAACATAGTATCCACAAAGGTTGGTCCCTGCTTATTGCTGAGGACACTGAAATTTTTTGTACAGAATTAGTCATGTATTTGGCCTGTTAGGAACAACCTAACCGGTCTTAGATGTTTTTTTTTGGACAGAAATAGAAAGAGGTTTATTTAGAATCTTGAACATTTGACTAGCGTAAGAAAAGGTATTTGCAGACTATTGGATACATTTTCCAAAAATAACGGATTTCAGTGTGTTACCGGAGAAACGATCTCGTGCTACAGAGGTAGTTCCCTCTTGAACAAGTTCCCTGGTTTAGTTTTCCACAATGCGAACACAATACAAATGAAGATGAATTTTCACAACATCAATTATTGAACCAGATATGAATGCAAATTAATTTCAACGTCATAGAATTCAATACCTATCCATGAATTGCTGAAGATGCGTCAGATCCTAAGCGTTTATTGACTCTCTGAGAGAATCCATGTAGTAAACTATGTTCTTGTTTGGAACAATGAATACCAAGATCCAATGATTGCTACATATTAAGAAAGCCATGAACTTACGAATTATGTCAAAATCTGAAAGAGAATCAGTGTATTCATGGTTGTTTACTTGACTTACCATTCATGCTATGGCCAGAGAAATGATTCTGCATGGGACGTGTTTTCGAAGATACAGACGATCATGTTAATGGCCCACTCCCGTTCATCCTTACAATCTAATGTTGTGTCATTTGCTAATGCAGGATCTATGAAATACACACTCTCCCTTTTTCTTCTCTGCGCGTTCAATCCCCTGAGAGGAATAAAATACAGTTAGCTGTTTATCATTTACAGCCTTGTATGGAGAAGTTGATCAGAGTTTGTTAAGTACTTACAAAATCAGGCATCTACAAGAGTGGCATCGAGCTTGTTGAAGTTGAAGAAGAGATGTAAGTCCTCGGAACTCACACTAATGGAACCAGCATCGTGTCGGAAATGATCTCTGTTGTAGTGGACTAGCAGAACATGATGACCTGCTAACATTTGATCCATGCAATATTTATGTAACTCGCGGCAACTGGAGCTGCGCTCATCAAAGTATTCGCCAACAAGAAATGGCTGGCCATGGACGTAATTGCGTGCTTCAAGTACGTCTGCTTTATTTTTAGCAAGCATCAAAGTTATTTCTTCATCATCCATGCCGTCAGAAATAATATTACTCCCCGATTCAAACAACTTGCTGTTAATTTGGTTCTGGGCGATGAGTGCTTTAAGTAAGAGGCAATCTTTCTCTTTGCTCTTCGATCTTAGGGCGCGCTTCCTCACGGGTGCAGCCTTTTTGCCCGCTTCCTTCTTGGTACTTGAAGCACTTCTAGTACAAGGTCTGGTTGGCTGAAAGGCAGACTGCCGAGCAGACGGTGAAGCTTCAACGAACTGCTTAGCAGACGGTTTAGCTATTCTGGACCGCTGAGCTGGCGGTGCTGCTGTGACAGACTGCTGGGCTGTAGGTGTCAGATTCTGGGCTCTGCAGACCCAAAGAAGGTTCGAACTCTGGGGCGTGTGTGAAGAACTCAACCTATCCAACCAACCAACCCGACGCCCTATAGCCTAGCTCGATGGATGAAGGAAGAAGATGGACACAAGAGTTTACCCAGGTTCAGGCCACCTTGCGGTGTAAGACCCTACTCCTGCTTTGTGGTGGATTTGCCTCACGAGGGGCTGTGGATGAACTAGTACAAGGGATGAACAAGCTCGCGAGGTCTGCTCTGGGGTGACTGTGGAAAGGATCCGATCCGGTCCCCTCCCTCTCTATGGTGGTGGCTAGCCTATACTTATAGCGGCCTCGATCCTCTTCCTCCAAAATTAAGGCGGGAAGGGATCCCATAGTGGCCAATTTGAAAGGGGACAAGTAGTACATCTTATCATCATGAAAGGTGGTCTTCGCCTGCAAAGCTTCTGGTCGTGACGCCACGGTGGGCTCGGCGATGACATCCGTCCTGCCGTCCTGGCAGTCTTGGTCTCGTTGCACTGGAATGGAAACCTTTGCCTGATTCCTTGGGAACCCATGCCTGCGCTTGCCTCCTTAGCACCAAAGAGGAAACCTGCTCTTCTGCGCCTGCTGGCGCCCGCCTGGCCTTGGTCGTCATGGCTTGTGTCACCGCAACCTCGTGAGGTTGGATACCTGCATAGAAATCCCTGCTCCTCAGGAGGCAGCCCGGGGAGGCCGCTCCCTCAAGAGGTCTTGGCATTGTCTGCCTCGCGAGGCTTGGCACCTCGCGAGGGTCTTGTCTTGTTGGTGTTGAAACTGGGCCGTACCAGGCCATCGATGGAGCCACGCCATGGGCCGCAGGCAGGCAAGTCTGCGTACCCCGGTTCCCAGAACGCCGACAGTAGCCCCAGAGCCCAAGGCGTGCTCAGACTTGGCTTCGAGGCGAAGCCAAAGGGCAAGGGCGAAGCGCCGCGGGCCCCAATTGCCTGCGAACCGAGCCGACGCGTGGCGCTTGATGGGACGTGGGTGTCTCCACTTCCCGACGCTACCTCAGCAACCGCGCGACTTGACAAAAGACTGGTGCATGCAGATCAGCCATCATTGCTTGGAACGTCAGGGCCGGCGGTTAGCCTTCCTCCAGCTATAAATGGAAGAGGGGGCGGAGCCCCCAGCTCATTTTCATCTTCTTGCTTCTTGCTTCTCCTTGTCCTTCGTTCCACCATCTTGCCAGAGCGTTCATGGCGCCAGTGAGGAGATTCACCGCCGCGGAGAAGGGAAAGGCCCCTCTGGTGGAACCTGAGCTGCTCCCGCCAAAGAAGAGGCGCGATCGCTCCTGCGATGCCACCGCATTGCCCGCGGCAGCGCAGCCCTGGCACGAACACGCTCCACCGGGCTTCCCGGTCTGAGTGTATGCTTGCGCGCGCAGCCCCGTCCGCGAGAGCGACTGCGGGCACCGCGAGGAATGGGGTCGTGGAGGAGAGCAAGCGGTGGCCGCACGGCCACCCCGCCAGCAGGCCCATGTCGAAGGCACGGCCCGTGAGTTTGTGGTGTGGGCGGCAATGCCGCCTCGCACGTCGATCTGGCTCCCGCGGTCCCTGGCGAGGGAGATACCGTCGCGGGGGCCTGTCGAGCTGTGGCTTCAGCACGATGGCTGCTGCAGCCAGGCGTCAGAGGCGGAGGTCGAGGACGTTGTCTCCGGCGACGTCTTCATGACCCGGGGATGGGGCACGATCGCCCGCGCTTGTAACTCGGAGGGGAGGCACGCCGTCCACTTCGAGTACGACGGGGCTTTGACGCTCTTCTTCAAGGTCTTCGGAGAGGACGGCCGACATCTGGCGTGTTGCCCCAGGGGAGGGAACCGAGGCGGCGAGGCCACCGGCGGTGAACTTGCCCTTGGCCTTGTCCGCGAGTCCTCCGACAGCAGCAGTGCTTCATCCGGACTGGGCTCGAGCGACGACGACAGCTACGAGCCACCGCGCCCGTGCCTAGGGGAGGAGTGGCGCTATCCCGGTGTTGCTGGTGACGCTGTCGAGGCCATGGTTCTTAGGGGGTCTTCCCTTTTGCTTCGTTCCTACGTAAAAACAATGACGGGCCCCGTGGGGGTATGTAAGAAACTGTGACGCTCGCATTTTAACGTTATCATTCCTGATTGGATGTCGTGTTTGCGTCTCTCGCCTTGGCATGGTTCCCCCTTTCACTCTCGCTGTAGCTTGGTGCTCTACGCCGGTAGGACCCAGTCCCCAGGCAGGCTTCGGTCATCGCTGGTATGCCAGGTCGCGATGCCGTGGTCAAGGCTAGGAGGTGAGCGGCCCGAGGTCCGGTAAGAGCCCCTGAGTCGCAATGCTCAGGAGGTCCCCTTTGGCGCACAAGCGGCCCCCGAAGAACTGAAAGGGAAGTTTCCTTGCCCGAGCGAGATCACGAGGGACATCATGTTGGTCATGAGGTTCACGCCTGCGCCTGTGAGGTGACTTATCTTGACGAGCCTGCGGTGGTTCCTTTGCGGCGTGGACGAGCTTCTCGTGCGACGTTAGGCCATGCCCTTCTTCTGATGGCACCCCCTCTGCAGGGCTCCTACCGACTCCATCTCCCCTGCTTGCCTGGGTGCTCTACGTCCTCGGGACCCGGCTCTTGAGTGAGGCTCGGCTGCCGCTGGTATGCCAGGTCGCGATGCCGTGGTCAAGGCCGGGGGGTGAGGGCCCGAGAGCCGGTAGGAGCCCCTGAGTCGTGATGCTCAGGGGCCCCCCCATTAACGTGCAAGCGGCTTGCGCGAGAAGAGAGTGGCTGGCTGCACGGAGGAGTTGTGCCCCTTGACACATGGCATGGCATCCTTCCAAGATATGAGGTGCTGGCAAGGCCGCTGGTGGCCCTGCCGCTGGGGCTCCTGTGAGTTAGCCAAAAACATAACAGATAGCTGCGCTCGCTATCCTGCCGATGATCTTTTCACGAGAAGACGAAGGCACTAAGGACCTAGTGAGGTGACGTGCGCGGGGCCGGCCGCGAGCTAGAGCTCGGTCGCTTAGGTTTATCGGTGCTGCAGGGCCGGACCCAAGCACAGGCGCCGTGCCAGCAGCCCCTGTTGCGGGATGAGCAAGAGGCGGGTTAGCAACGTGCGGAGGCCGCGAAGGGCAACTCCACAGATAACGAGACAACAGGCATAACATTAACAAACATAATAGCATGAGCATGCATAACCGGTCCGGAGTACATGAATCAAAATGATGCGGCTGCAGGGACGGGCCCTGACAGCTTGAGGATAATGCAGCCCGAGGGGCGCCCTCAACTGAACAAACCAGAAAGTCACCTGGCACCGTTGTTGTAGGAGCATTGGAGTAGCTGAAGACACGTGCTGCGGAGATCGCTCCTCATGAGCCGGCTGGCTCCTAAGGCTCGGGAAGCTCGCGAGGGTCTGGCACCTTCTATGTCAGGACCGCCTGACGCCGGGCCTCGTGAGCCGCCAGGACGCCTTGCATGTAGCACTGGTGCGAGGCAGCCATGTCCAGCAGGCCGAACGGCATGCGGACGTAACTGCGGGGGCAGCCCCCACTCCGTCCAACACGGGACGGCTAGAAGAGCTCCTGAGAAGCAACCCTGTTGAGGCCTGGGATGTTGACGCAGACGCGCAGCTTGCTACCCATGTCAGGGGCGGCAGCTGCACTGGATGATGCGGGGCGACGCTCGCCACGCATGGCCCGCGCCTCCTAAAGCTTTTCGATCGTCTTGGTGATGAACTCCTGAGCGCCTGGCGCCTCACGCCTTGCGCCTTGCTCACGGAGGCACGCGTCGAAGCACGCCCCCACGTGGTGCCCGAACGCCTCCCTCATGACGCTGGTCAGGTCGGAGGCCCTCCAGACGAGAGCCCCCGAGCCCATCCTGAGGGGGGCGCTGGGCGCGCCTTCCTATGTGAGAGGGAAGGGCGCCCCAGCAGTGGGCGCGGGGCCTGTGGCACGATCGTCAGGTGCGCCAGCCTCCTGACGGCCCTTGGGAAGGAGCTGCTTCTTCTTCTTGGGGATGGCCTCAGGAGGTCGAACGGCACCCTCGTCATCAGAGTTCTCGACCGCCGCAGACTGGTAGGCGCGCTCAAGGGAGCACACCGCAGCCTTCTCATCGCAGGCGACCGTGATGATGCCGCCACTCCCTGGCATCTTGAGGACATTGTAGCCATGGTGCGTCGCTGCCATGAACTTGGCGAGGGCTGGATACCCGAGGATGGCATTGTACGAGAGGCGAATGTGGGCGACGTCGAAGTCGATGAGCTCAGTGTGGTAGTTGTCGCGCTGGTCGAAGGTGATAGGGAGGCGGATCTGCCCTATGGGGACGGTGGAGCCATCGGTCACTCCTGAGAAAGGCTTGGTGGGGAGGAGCTGCTCGTACGGCACCTGGAGTGTCTCAAACATCTTGACGGAGAGAACGTTGAGCCCCGGGCCGCCATCGATGAGTGTCTTGGTGACGAGGACGTTGCTGATGGTCTGCGAGCAGAGCATCGGGAGCGTGCCAGTGGCGGCTGAACATTTGAGCTGGTCCATGGAGTCAAAGGTGATGGCGTAGTTGGACCATCTGAGGGGGCGCGACTCCTCAAGCTTGGGAAGGGCCGCGTTCCCCTCGCGAGCGAACTGCTTGAAGATGCGATGAGAGGCGGGAGCCTGAGCACCGCCCAGGATGCAGGCGATCGCACGCGGTTCCTGGAAGCCCCCAGCCCCATCATCCTGGAGGTTGTCATTGTTTCTCCTTGGCGGTGGTGGCAGCAGAGGAAGGCCGGCGTTGCCCTGAGGACGGTCCTCGCGGGGCTGGTAACGCCAGGGGCCATCACGAGGCTGGCCCTGCCAGCGGTCCTCACGAGGCTGATCACGCCAGTCCTGGCGGGGGTCTCGGTTGTCCCAGCGGCCACCACCGTGGCCTCCTCCACGGCCGTAGCCACGGTCGTTGCGCTCGGGGCGGCGGCCAAGGCGCCCATCGCGGATAGCCCTGAGCTCCTGGCTGTCATTGGTGTTGTGGCTGTGGACATTGTGGAAGACGCAGAATGGATGGCTGCCCCTGGAGGATTCGCCGTGGTCACGGCCGCGCTTCATTTCGAGCTCCGCAGCCAGCACGGTGGGGCCCTTACGCTTCGCTTCCATAGCCTTGGCCTTCTTGTCTTCAGGATCAACCTCCGGAAGCTCCAGGAGGGAGAGGCGACCTTCCTCGGCCCTCGCGCATTTGGTTGCCATGTTAAACATCTCAACAGCCGAACACAAGTCCTCGTGGATGGCGAGCTCCTCCTTCATCTTGACATCCCGGACGCCATCAGAGAACGCTGTGATGATGGCCTCGTCCGACACCATTGGGATCTTGAGGCGAACATTGGTGAAGCGCTGTATGTACTTGTGCAAGGTTTCGCCTGCCTGCTGCTTGATGCGCCGCAGGTCGCCTGCCGCTGGAGCGTGGTCGCGAGTGCCTTGGAAGTTGGCGATGAAGCGCTCGCGGAGCTCGTCCCAGGAGGAGATCGACCCCACCGTAAGTTTCAAGAGCCAAGAGCGCGCGCCGTCCGTTAGGGCCATAGGGAACCAGTTCGCCATGACCTTCTCATTGCCATTCACCGCCTCGATGCTTAGCTCGTAGAGCTGGAGGAACTCAGCGGGGTCAGGGCTATCGTCATACCGCGGAGGCAGATCGGGCTTGAACTTGCCGGGCCAGACGACGCGGCGCAGCTCCGGGGTGAAAGCACGGCACCATGCCGTACTCACAGGGGCCAGCCACAGGGGAGGAGCCTGATCTTGATGCCCGCGCGCCACTGCCTCTGGCGGTGCGCGGTCTTGACGTGGTGGTGCTGGAAGTGCACACGCTTCTCCTTGGGGCCGCTACACCACCTGGCAGCTTTCTTCATCGCGCACCGGCGCTCTGCACGGCGGGTCGCGCTGGGGGGCCTCACGCCTCGGCTCGGGGCCCACGCCGTGCAGAGCAGGGTGATACGTCTCCAACGTATCTATAATTTTTTATTGTTCCATGCTATTATATTATCTATTTTGGATGTTTTATATGCATTAATATGCTATTTTATATTATTTCTGGGACTAACCTATTAACCTAGGGCCCAGTGCCAGTTCCTGTTTTTGAGTTTTGCAGAAAAGGAATACCAAACGGAGTCCAAACGGAATAAAACTTTTGCGATGATCTTTCTTGGACCAGAAGGAAACTAGGAGACTTGAAGATGAAGTCGGAGGAGCCACGAGGCGGCCACAAGGACGGAGGGCGCGCCCCCCACCCTTGTGGGCCCCTCGTGCACCTCCTGACCTAATTCTTTCGCCTATATATACTCTTATATGCCCAAACCACCAGAGGCATCCACGAAAATACTTTTCCACCGCCACAACCTTCTGTACCCGTGAGATCCCATCTAGGGGCCTTTTCCGGCGTCCTGCCGAAGGGGGATTCGATCACGGAGGGCTTCTACATCAACACCATTGCCCTTCCCATAAAGTGTGAGTAGTTTACCACAGACCTACAGGTCCATAGCTAGTAGCTAGATGGCTTTTTCTCTCTCTTTGATTCTCAATACCATGTTCTCCTCGATGTTCTTGGAGATCTATTCGATGTAATACTTTTTTGCGGTGTGTTTGCCGAGATCCAATGAATTGTGGATTTATGATCAGCTTATCTATGAATACTATTTGAATCTGCTCTGAATTCTTTTATGCATGATTTGATATCTTTGTAATTCTCTTCGAACTATCACTTTGGTTTGGCCAACTAGATTGGTTTTTCTTGCAATGGGAGAAGTGCTTAGCTTTGGGTTCAATCTTGCGGTGTCCTTTCCCAGTGACAGTAGGGGCAGCAAGGCACGTATTGTATTGTTGCCATCGAGGATAAAAAGATGGGGTTTTCATCATATTGCTTGAGTTAATTCCTCTACATCATGTCATCTTGCTTAATGCGTTACTCCGTTCTTTATGAACTTAATACTCTAGATGCATGCTGGATAGCGGTCGATGTGTGGAGTAATAGTAGTAGATGCAGAATCGTTTCGGTCTACTTGACACGGACGTGATGCCTATATTCATGATCATTGCCTTAGATATCGTCATAACTTTGCGCTTTTCTATCAATTGCTCGGCAGTAATTTGTTCACCCACCGTAATATTTTCTATCTTAAGAGAAGCCTCTAGTGAAACCTATGGCGCCCGGGTCTATTTTCCATCATATAATCTTCTACTTTTCATCATACAAGTTTCCGATCTACTATTTTGCAATCTTTTACTTTCCGATCTATAAAACGAAAATACCAAAAATATTTACTTTATCGTTTATCTATCTCTATCAGATCTCACTTTTGCAAATAACCATGAAGGGATTGACAACCCCTTTATCGCGTTGGGTGCAAGTTGTTTGATTGTTTGTGCAGGTATTCGGTGATTTGTGCGTTGTCTCCTACTGGATTGATACCTTGGTTCTCAAACTGAGGGAAATACTTATCTCTACTTTGCTGCATCACCCTTTCCTCTTCAAGGGAAAAACCAACGCAAGCTCAAGAAGTAGCAGGAAGAATTTCTGGCGCCGTTGCCGGGGAGATCTACGCCAAGTCAAGACATACCAAGTACCCATCATAAAACTCTCATCTCTTGCATTACATTATACGCCATTTGCCTCTTGTTTTCCTCTCCCCCACTTCTAAAATGATTTTCGAAAAGATTTGCCTTTTTCTCGCTAGATCTCTTCTTTGCTTGTGTTACCATGTGCCTTCCTTTTGCTTGCATCTTCGCTTGCTAAAAGTTTATGGATCCTCGTCCACTTGCTAATCTTTTTAAGAGATCCAATTTTGATGAACCAATTGCTAGTGAGTTTTGTGCACTAGATTATCTTTATGAAGTTTTGCTTGAAATTCGTGAATCTGAAAATTGTGATGAAGAAATTTATGAAGTGATTCATGATAGCTCCTTGAATAAAAAGCATGATTGCAATGGTTCTACTATAAATTCTATTAATGTCAATTGTTCTAATGATATGCAAAACCCTAAGCTTGGGGATGCTAATTTTGCTATGTCTACTACTTTTTGCAATGATCATTATTGGGGTGATTCTTCTTATGATCTTGAAAATTTATTTAAGCCCTATGATGAATATGAGATTGATAATAATGTTTACAATAATATTGAAAGTGGGTTTGGAAGAGTGTCAACTTTAGATCCCACATATTTGGAGAATATTCAATCTTATGAAATTTTTGATAAAAGTGGGTTTGGAGAGGTCATGACTTTAGTTAATGTTAATCCCACTATTTTGGAAGAGTGTCAACTTTGCATGCATGTGGATCATGTAGAGAATATTTTATGTGATGGCTATATTGTTGAATTTGATTATGATCCTACATGTAATTATTATGAGAGAGGAAAATATGGATGTAGAAATTTTCATGTCACTAAATTGCCTCTCGTTGTGTTGAGATTGCTATTGTTTCTTTCTTCTTCCTTGCATATGCTAGTTTTTGCTTTCCTTGATAATTTGTTTGCCTATAATATGCCTATGCACAGGAAGTATGTTAGACTTAGATGTGTTTTTCACATGCTACATGATGCTATTTTCATGTTTCAATTGCTATCTTTCATATGAGCATCATCAAAATTATCAATGCCTGGCTAAAAGGCTTTAAAGAAAAGCGCTTGTTGGGAGACAACCCAATTTTATTTTTGTTTTTGCTTTTTTGTTCCTGTTTTTTGCTTTGAATAATTCATCTAGCCTCTGCTTAGATGTGGTTTTATGTTTTAATTAGTGTTTGTGCCAAGTAAGACCTTTGGGATGGCTTACGGTGATAGTTGATTTGATCTTGCAGAAAAACAGAAACTTTTGCGTCCAGTATCAGAATTTTAATAATTCACTGGAGTGTTGAAAAACCCTGAATTTTTTATACGAGATTGATATACAAATTTCCTCTGTTTTACTAATGTTTCAGAAGTTTTGAAGTTATATAAGTATTATAACAATTCGGATCTTCGCAGACTGTTCTGTTTTTGACAGATTCTGTTTTCTTTGTGTTGTTTGCTTATTTTGATGAATCTATGGGTAGTATCAGGGGGTATGAACCATGGAAAAGTTGGAATACAGTAGATATTACACCAATATAAATAAATAATGAGTTCACAACAGTACCAAAGTGGTGATTTATTTTCTTATACTAACGGAGCTTATGAGATTTTCTGTTGAGTTTTGTGTTGTGAAGTTTTCAAGTTTTGGGTAAGGATTTGATGGACTATGGAATAAGGAGTGGCAAAAGCCTAAGATTGGGGATGTCCAAGGCACCCCAAGGTAATATTCAAGTACAACCAAAAGCCTAAGCTTGGGGATGCCCCGGAAGGCATCCCCTCTTTCGTCTTCGTCTATCGGTAACTTTACTTGAGGCTATATTTTTATTCACCACATGATATGTGTTTTGCTTGGAGCGTCTTGTATGATTTGAGTCTTTGCTTTTTAGTTTGCCACAATCATCCTTGCTGAACACACCTTTTGAGAGGGACATGCATGAATCGTGATTTATTAGAATACTCTATGTGCTTCACTTATATCTTTTGAGCTAGGCAATTTTGCTCTAGTGCTTCACTTATATCTTTTTAGAGCACGGCAGTGGCTTTATTTTATAGAAATTATTGAACTCTCATGCTTCACTTATATTATTTTGAGAGTCTTTAAACAGCATGGTAATTTTCTTTGGTTATAAATTTAGTCCTAATATGATAGGCATCCAAGAGGGATATAATAAAAACTTTCATATAAAGTGCATTGAATACTATGAGAAGTTTGATTCCTTATGATTGTTTTGAGATGTAAACATGGTGATATTAGAGTCATGCTAGTGAGTAATTGTGAATTTGAGAAATACTTGTGTTGAGGTTTGTGATTCCCGTAGCATGCCCGTATGGTGAACCGTTATGTGATGAAGTCGGAGCATGATTTATTTATTGATTGTCTTCCTTATGAGTGGCGGTCGGGGACGAGCGATGGTCTTTTCCTACCAATCTATCCCCCTAGGAGCATGTGCGTAATACTTCGTTTCGATAACTAATAGATTTTTGCAATAAGTATGAGAGTTCTTTATGACTAATGTTGAGTCCATGGATTATACGCACTCTCACCCTTCCACCATTGCTAGCCTCTCTAGTACCGCGCAACTTTTGCCGGTGCCATAAATCCACCATATACCTTCCTCAAAACAGCCACCATAACTACCTATTATGGCATTTCCTTAGCCATTCCGAGATATATTGCCATGCAACTTTCCACTGTTCTGTTTATTATGACACGTTCCATCATTGTCATATTGCTTTGCATGATCATGTAGTTGACATCGTATTTGTGGCAAAGCCACCGTTCATAATTCTTTCATACATGTCACTCTTGATTCATTGCACATCCCGGTACACCGCCGGAGGCATTCATATAGAGTCATATTTTGTTCTAAGTATTGAGTTATAATTCTTGAGTTGTAAGTAAATAAAAGTGTGATGATCTTCATTATTAGAGCATTGTCCCATGTGAGGAGAAGGATGATGGAGACTATGATTCCCCCACAAGTCGGAATGAGACTCCGGACGAAAAAAAAGGCTAAAAATGAGAGAAGGCCCAAATAAAAAAAAAGAAAAAGAAAAAAAAAATGAGAGAAAAGAGAGAAGGGGCAATGTTACTATCCTTTTACCACACTTGTGCTTCAAAGTAGCACCATGATCTTCATGATAGAGAGTCTCCTATGTTGTCACTTTCATATACTAGTGGGAATTTTCATTATATAACTTGGCTTGTATATTCCAATGATGGGCTTCCTCAAATTGCCCTAGGTCTTCGTGAGCAAGCGAGTTGGATGCAGACCCACTTAGTTTCTTTTTTGAGCTTTCATTAACTTATAGCTCTAGTGCATCCGTTGCATGGCAATCCCTACTCACTCACATTGATATCTATTGATGGGCATCTCCATAGCCCGTTGATATACCTAGTTGATGTGAAACTATCTCCTTCTTTTTGTCTTCTCCACAACCACCTTCTATTCCACCTATAGTGCTATGTCCATGGCTCACGCTCATGTATTGCGTGAAAGTTGAAAAAGTTTGAGAACATCAAAAGTATGAAACAATTTCTTGGCTTGTCATCGGGGTTGTGCATGATTTAAATACTTTGTGTGATGAAGATGGAGCATAGCCAGACTATATGATTTTGTAGGGATAAGCTTTCTTTCGCCATGTTATTTTGAGAAGACATAATTATCTTGTTAGTATGCTTGAAGTATTATTGTTTTTATGTCAATATTAAACTTTTGTTTTGAATCATACGGATCTGAACATTCATGCCACAATAAAGAAATTACATGGATAAATATGTTAGGTAGCATTCCACATCAAAAATTCTGTTTTTATCATTTACCTACTCGAGGACGAGCAGGAATTAAGCTTGGGGATGCTTGATACGTCTCCAACGTATCTATAATTTTTTTATTGTTCCATGCTATTATATTATCTATTTTAAATGTTTTATATGCATTAATATGCTATTTTACATTATTTTTGGGACTAACCTATTAACCTAGGGCCCAGTGCCAGTTCCTATTTTTTCCCTGTTTTTGAGTTTTGCAGAAAAGGAATACCAAACGGAGTCCAAACGGAATAAAACTTTCGCGATGATCTTTCTTGGACAAGAAGGAAACCAGGAGACTTGGAGATGAAGTCAGAGGAGCCACGAGGCAGCCACAAGGACGGAGGGCGCGCCCAGGGGGGTAGGGCGCGCCCCCCCACCCTTGTGGGCCCCTCGTGCACCTCCTGACCTTATTCTTTCGCCTATATATACTCTTATATGCCCAAACCACCAGAGGCATCCACGAAAATACTTTTCCACCGCCGCAACCTTCTGTACCCGTGAGATCCCATCTAGGGGCCTTTTCCGGCGTCCTGTTGGAGGGGGATTCGATCACGGAGGGCTTCTACATCAACACCATTGCCCTTTTGATGAAGCGTGAGTTGTTTACCACAGACCTACGGGTCCATAGCTAGTAGCTAGATGGCTTTTTCTCTCTCTTTGATTCTCAATACCACGTTCTCCTCAATGTTTTTGGAGATTTATTCCATGTAATACTTTTTTGCGGTGTGTTTGCCGAGATCCGATGAATTTTGTGGATTTATGATCAGCTTATCTATGAATACTATTTGAATCTTCTCTGAATTCTTTTATGCATGATTTGATATCTTTGTAATTCTCTTCGAACTATCGGTTTGGTTTGGCTAACTAGATTGGTTTTTCTTGCAATGGGAGAAGTGCTTAGCTTTGGGTTCAATCTTGCGGTGTCCTTTCCTAGTGACAGTAGGGGCAGCAAGGCACATATTGTATTGTTGCCATCGAGGATAAAAAGATGGGGTTTTCATCATATTGCTTGAGTTAATTCCTCTACATCATGTCATCTTGCTTAATGCGTTACTCTGTTCTTTATGAACTTAATACTCTAGATGCATGCTGGATAGCGGTTGATGTGTGGAGTAATAGTAGTAGATGCAGAATCGTTTCGGTCTACTTGACATGGACGTGATGCCTATATTCATGATCATTGCCTTAGATATCGCCATAACTTTGCGCTTTTCTATCAATTGCTCGGCAGTAATTTGTTCACCCACCGTAATATTTTCTATCTTGAGAGAAGCCTCTAGTGAAACCTATGGCCCCCGGGTCTATTTTCCATCATATAATCTTCTACTTTTCATCATACAAGTTTCCGATCTACTATTTTGCAATCTTTTACTTTCCGATCTATAAAACAAAAATACCAAAAATATTTACTTTATCGTTTATCTATCTCTATCAGATCTCACTTTTGCAAATAACCGTGAAGGGATTGACAACCCCTTTATCGCGTTGGGTGCAAGTTGTTTGATTGTCTGTGCAGGTATTCGGTGATTTGTGCGTTGTCTCCTACTGGATTGATACCTTGGTTCTCAAACTGAGGGAAATACTTATCTCTACTTTGCTGCATCACCCTTTCCTCTTCAAGGGAAAAACCAACACAAGCTCAAGAAGTAGCAGAGGGGGAGGAGGCGTGCCGTGAGCCACGTTGCCCGCCAGGGACGGCAGAGGGCAAAGCGAACAAGACGGTGCAGGGGCCTTGCCAGCGGCGTTGACGAGTTCGGCGATGCGGGCGAGCCAGTCGTTGGCCGGTCGATAGCGCGGAAGCTCGCGCGCCATGAGCAGCGCAGACCGCACGTTCGCCGGCCCACGACGGCCATGAGAAGACGAAGCCATGGCTGGATTGGGTGATGGAGTCGCGGTGCTGCCATCGCGCTGCACGGACGGTGACAGCGATGAGTCCTGCTGTTCGCGGGCAGCAGGGTCGGTGACGGCGTTAGCCACCGGGGAGGCAGAGAGGAGAGGGGCGCCGTTGCCCTCAGGTGCCGTCTGGGTGACATGAGCGGCCCGGCGCTCGTCTCGAACACGGCGAGCATCGGCCATTAGGACGGCAGAACAGCGGCAGAGCGAGTGGTGGGAGAGAAGCTTCAACACGCCCCTACCTGGCACGCCAAATGTCAGATTCTGGGCTCCGCAGACCCAAAGAAGGTTTGAACTCTAGGGCGTGTGCGAAGAACTCAACCTATCCAACTAGCCAACCCGCCGCCCTACAGCCTAGCTCGATGGATCAAGGAAGAAGATGGACACAGCAGTTTACCCAGGTTCGGGCCACCTTGCGGTGTAAGACCCTACTCCTGCTTTGTGGTGGATTTGCCTCACGAGGGGCTATGGATAAATTAGTAGAAGGGACGAACAAGCTCGCGAGGTCTGCTCTGGGGTGAGGGTGGAAAGGATCCAATCCGGTCCCCTCCCTCTCTATGGTGGTGGCTAGCCTATACTTATAGCGGCCTCGGTCCTCTCCCTCCAAAACGAAGGTGGGAAGGGATCCCACAGTGGCCAATTTGAAAGGGGACAAGTAGTACATCTTATCCTGACGAAAGGTGGTCTTCGCCTGGAAAGCTTTTGGTCGTGACGCCGCAGTGGGCTCGGCAATGACATCCGTCCTGCCGTCCTGGCGGTCTTGGTCTTGTTGCACTGGAATGGAAACC
The DNA here is from genome assembly GCA_011799875.1 of Thinopyrum elongatum. NCBI lineage: Eukaryota > Viridiplantae > Streptophyta > Magnoliopsida > Poales > Poaceae > Thinopyrum > Thinopyrum elongatum. Next base: position 340,224,145 of record CM022301.1, read on the forward strand.
TTTGCCTGATTCCTCGGGAACCCACACCTGCGCTTGCCTCCTTAACACCAAAGAGGAAACCTGCTCTTCCGCGCCTGCTGGCGCCCGCCTGGCCTTGGTCATCATGGCTTGCGTCACCGCAACCTCGTGAGGTTGGATACCTGCATAGAAATCCCTGCTCCTCAGGAGGCAGCCCGGGGAGGCCGCTCCCTCAGGAGGTCTTGGCGCTGTCTGCCTCGCGAGGCTTGGCCCCTCATGAGTGTCTTGTCTTGTTGGTGTTGAAACTAGGTCGTACCAGGCCGTCGATGGAGCCACGCCATCGGCCGCAGGTAGGCAAGTCTGGGTACCCCGGATCCCAGAACGCCGACAGTAGGAGCAGAGGCATCGGACTGCTAACCATGTGTTGAAGCTATGTCGGGTTTCTGCGCAGGTGGTGCCAACTTGTCGGTGTGCTGAGGAGGCCGTGCCAACACATTTGGTTTGCTGAGCAGGAAGTGCTGACGCATTGGTATGCTGATCACGCGGCTGCGGACCGATGGATTGATGAGCAGTCGGTTCTGGACCTACAGACTGCTTAGCAAGCGGTTCCGAAGCATCAGACTGCTTAGCAGTCCGTTCCACCAGGTTAGTCTGCTGAGGATGTGCTGCAGCTGGGTCTCCCCCCGCTACTTCAGCGGCCGGCATCTGAACTAGTGGTGCGTCTTCAGCAGTTGTAGGCCTTGCCACTGGCTGCTCTGGGGCGGACGATGACATGGCATGTACGGCACAAAGTCGGGCCGGCTGATCACAGGTTGATGCATCAGTCGTCAGATTATGAGTATTAGGTTCTTTGGGGGAAGCACACGAGAGCTGTTGTGGCAAGGAGAGTGTCACCGGTTGAGGGTCAACATTGGTTGCTCTTGGCAGGGCTTCAGGGATCTCATCCATGAACTCTATTTCCTTTCATGGCCACTGGATGTGATGCAACAGTGTTTCTCCCAAGGTCCTTTGCTCATCAAAGTTTCCTAGGACATTCTTCAGGGCAAATTCATTGAATCCAGGCTTTACTTCAGTCACGTAGCACTTCACACAGCCCGGCTTCAATGGCACATTGTCCAACAAGAGGCCCTCTTCCAAGAAGGGTGGGCAAACCCAGGCTGTTGCACATTTTAATGTACCTTCATAATGTGTAAGCATGCCCTTCAGTCTGTCTTTCATTCCAGATAGATCAGATATAGCATCATCATGAGCAGCTGCAGTCTCAATGTCGCTGGGGTCAGCTGATGCACAGCTACTCTTATGCGATGTTGTCACGCAATAACCAGCATCCTACATGCCCGCCTCCCCTCCCATATGCTGGCTATCTGCCAGTGTTAGAGTCTTCTACATCATCATTGACTCCTCAATATCCTTTCGAACAGCCGGATACATGCCCTTCCTCAACCTTTCATACAATTCATTCTGCTTCATTTCACTCCTCGTTTTTTTTTCATGCTGAGCCTCTCTTCTTTGCTCAGTGTGAAAGTCGTCTTGTGCGGGACATTAACACCTATACCCCTTGCACGGCCAGGGGGCTCTCTTGTTTCCAGAGCATCGGACAAAATGTCACATGGCCCTGAGTTCCTATAGAAACTTCTAGGGATCTGGGAAGCCTTTAACATCACGCGATGCAGTTTTTTGTCATGTGAGTTTTCAAAGTAATAAGTTCCGTCATCACGCCTCCTTGCACGTGCCCGCAAGTAGTCTCTAGCGTGTTCACCCCTGATTTCACTAAAGGCCGGTTTCCCACCCGCAGCTACTACTTCTTTGTCCTCCTGGTCCCATATCGGTTTCATGCCGTAGTATCCTACCACACCCAGACGGTGGGTGTGTGTGTGTAACACCCCAAAAATCGGGTTATCGATTTTTGTGCTGTTATTCCTTCCTAGCTTTTCTCGCTCAAATTTTTCCTCTGGAATCTGGTGAGTGACCAGGTGAATTCAGACAATCCTCAGCCTCTCCATGAATTTTTCATGCTCTTGTTCCAGTCAAGTTCCCGTCTGTAAACCCCGAACCTCATTTAAACCCTGGTTCCAAAATATCGGAACTAGAAATCCTGCCTTTGCGTTTACAAAGGAGCTATCATTTTTCTTGCCCAGTTGATCCTCCCAAAATTCCCAGAGATCCTCCTTCACTCATAAACCCTAGATGTGCAAAAATATAGCCAAGTCATATGCAATATTTCTCATCTAGAATTAATTCCTTTTTCTGCCTTTTCAAGGAATTAAATCCAGAAAAATATCTATCCATCTCCAAAGTTCATGAAAACTTGTGGAGATATTCTTTGTAATCATATTGAGCTCTCATAAAAATATTGGCCATAATTAAATAGGGAAAATTGCATTTTCCTATTTTAAGCCAATATTTCAATTTGGGGCCTTTCCAAAGGAACTACCATTTTGGTAGTTAGGAAAAATCCCAAATAATTTGTGGAGCTTGCCCTATCCCTATCTTCACCATTTCAATCAACATCTCAAGTTTCACCCATTAAATTTTGAGCACAACACCACTTTGCAAATTCTGTTCAGATTTTCAGTTTGCAAAGGAAGTGCTTGATTCCTTGATCTCCTTGGGCTGAAATTATGCATGGTGATTCATTATGAGATACTAACCATGGATACCAAAAATCAGCCCATTCCATCTGGCCAATCTTCCTCAGTAAACTATCTAAGTTTCTGTCCAGATTGCATCTGTGTGAAGGAAGTACCCTCATAGATGATCAATTTGAGCTGAAACTTTTCCAGACAATTCCTATGACCATATCATCACTCTCCACCAAGAATCATTCAAATCCATCTAGCCATTTGACCCAGCATCATCATTTGCATTTCTGGTCAGTGGGCAAGGTTACAAAGGAAGTACCAGCTAGCCTTGTCCATTTGTGCCCAAATTTGGCCAGTATGACTACCTTAGTGGATGACTCATCCCTGCCCAAGATCATGCCAATAGGTGCACTGTGGTGGCCACATCACATGACAAACACCTTGCTGTTCATCAGCAGTTGACCTCAGTGCAGCCACGTCTGAGCTTCCTATTCCTGTCTGAGGACTCACATCACCTATTTGACCCCGTGCCCACATAGTAGACATAGTTTGACCTCACGGGTGGCGTGGCAGCACCGTGGCCACGCGGTGACCGCGTGCAGGTCACATCAAACCGGTGCACCGTTTGCCCGAAGCTTCGGGAGCTCATCCCAGCAAGTTCTAGCTTGTCCGCAAGCGCTGGCGACCTGTCCACTGCTCGCATGGACCTTCTGGAGCCCTCCTCCCCTCGTCCCGAAGCTCGTAGTGCCTCTGCCGACATCGGTTCTTCGCCGGTCCTCGCCATGACCCTGGAAACTCAGTCCGCCGTCGCGCAGCTCCTCCCCGCGACTATATTAGGCGTGTCCCCAAGCTTCCTACTCACCAGCAAGCCCCCAGCCTCCTCCCTCGAGCTCCCGAGCTCTCTCCTCGTCCATGGCCGCGGCTCTGCCGCCGCTCCCCTCGGCTCATCCCAGCGCCCTGACCCTCCCCCTCCTCTTTGTTCTCGCCTTCGGCCTCTCCTAGGCACTCGCAAGCCGCCGCCGCCTTCCACCTCTCCAGGGAGGCGCTGCCGGAGCAGTCCCTCCAGTGGCCATGGCCGCCCGCACTGCCGCTCGTGGGAGACTCCTCTCCGAGCCCGCCTGAGGTCTGGGCCACCACCCACGGGAGCGACACGGTGCCACGAGACCGCCCGGCTCGTCGGGAGGCACAGCCGTGCGGCGGAGCGCCGGCAGCCGGCAAGGCCCGAGCCACCGCGGCCTCCCCTGTTTCTGTCGGGGTCAACGGTGACCAGAGGAGAAGAGAAGAGAGGGAGAAAGAAGAGATAAGCCGGGCCCCGCATGTCATTCTCTAAGCGTTGACCAGGTCGGGCCCGCATGTCAGCTTAAGTGGGAACGCATTTCCAAAATACGCTTTCCGGCTGCAAAGATGTATTCCGGCAAATACGCTTTCATTTTTTCCCAGCCGCCGGCCGAACCTGTTATTTTGTGAATGTTCACTCGTTAAGGCCTAAAATGGACAGTTTCTATCTGTTTTTGCGCTTAACGAACGAACGGGCGTTTCTTCGCGACCGTAAGTCTGATTGAGGTAAAACCAACGCCCACGTCTTCAGATCGTCGAGCCCGTTCCGATGCCGTCATTTTCATAATATTTTCACACTGTAAAAATGACCATTTTGCCCTTGCCCTTCGATCAGCCGCTCCGAGAGGGAAACTTTTCCGGCAAATCTTTCCGGAGGTTTATCGCACTTCCTCCGGGTGTATTCCTCTACCCCAGGCAAGCCAACCTCTTCCATGACCTCCGGACTTGCGTGATGACTTTGCTTGCACCCTGTGTGTTCATTGTAGTACATCTGTATCACCTGTTAGTCTACACTAGCATATACCTGTTATGTCATCTGTATTAGATGTCAGCATTTCTTCTCATCCAATATCATGACTGGTTGTCATGCCACATCTTGCCATGCTAGTAACAATATTTCGAATACCGTTATCATGTAAGTGCCATGATTTAATTTCTTTCCATGTAGTCAACATGGTAATGATTCTGCTATGCTGATGTTAAGTGGCTGTTCACACTTATAATTGTTAAGGTAATGGTGGGATGATGGAGATACAATGATAAACCTAGTCGGTTGATCAGAGTCACCTGTCCGGGCTTATCCGTGCAACCACATTCACCGGTATGGGACGGCCTTGACTTGGTCTGATCGCGTGCTCTTCCACCGGTACCGCCCGACAGGGAGGGTTATGCGCACGCGCTGCCCTGGCCCGGTAGGCGGCGATAACCCTGTGAGCCCAGTTGAGTTGTTTGGGTACCCGTCCCCATTTGGGACAGTTTTGTTTGGCCACGACGGTGGCAGGTGTCGGGAGTGACACAGGGGCCACCCAGGGCAGGACTCCTGGGGAGGATGATTGCCGGTGGTACAATGGGATAGTCACGGGTCAGGCAGGTTTCGTTGGAGCAATACTGGTCCACCTGAATGGAATCATGAGGTCAGTGCTCCATAGTGTGGGTAAAGTGCGCAACCTCTGCAGAGTGTAAAATCTATTCGAATAGCCGTGTCCACGGTATTGGACAGCCCGTCCAGACCTCGCTAGGTGATCAACCGTAATAATGATAAAAATGGTGGAAGAACCGGTCCTGCATAGACATCAGATGTTGTCAGGAATATGATATGATAGCCAGGGAATGGCTATGGAAGAGATGGTCAGATGACCGAGATACTTGGATTTGGATCAGGTTCAGATTGGATCATGAGATTATTCGGAATATGGATTATTTACTTGATGCATGCTTTACATTACTGTAGTTTACTTCAGTAGTTATTTTACTAGATAACCCCGTTATGTCGTGATGATCAATGCTGCTAGATGTTTAAACATGCCAGATAATCTTGCTACGACATGATGATTAATAATGCTAGAAGGGTATGCTATGCCATGTTGATTCACACTTTCTTGTTAATTCCATGTCATGTTCGGAATTAATTCTTGCATAGCATAGGGCTTGCTTTGTCATCTGCTTGTTTGGATCCTATGTGTTTGGTTGTCTTGCCAGTACATTCAAAGTACTCACCTGGCCTTGCACGTGGCCAGTTGCAGGAGAAGATCCGTCATGCTAGACCGTAACCCAGCCAGTCCTGTGATTTATGGAGCCCAGCCAGGGACGATGTTGCCGCTGAACCAAGACCTTCGCTGCCATCTTAGTTAGCCTTGGAGCTATGTAATATTGTTGTAAGCAACAGTATTGTAATACTCCATTTCGTATAGTAAAGCCATTTTTGTGTCTGGAATTGCTGTATCATGTCTTTGACATGCGCCAGGTCTTATCCTGGGGCTGGCGTGCGTCGGCCCTCTATCGGGGTGCCACAAGACTTGGTATCAGAGCCAGGCTGGCTATAGGTTACCCTAGCACCAAACCACCTCTATCTTTTACCCGATAGTGAGTCCAATAGATTTAACCCATCCCTGGCATCCGACATGGCCACTGTTGATCAACAGGCGGCACAGTCGGAATGGACATGTCCCTGCCCAGCTGTCCACCCGCCCAGCCGTCCCTGGATTGGACCGTGACCCTACCCCGCTGTCGGCCGTGTCGGCGTATCTTCTACCCGGCACGAGCAGGATCCAGGCCATGCTGGTGTGTTCCAGCCGACTGCCTATTTAACCCCCCTGCGAATCACAGCTCGCTTCGTTCAGTAAGCCAGATCCCCGCAAGAGAACTCAGGCCAGTATCCGCAAACCAGCAGCCATGGCTAGTTCTTCCAAAATGCACAAGATCCATAGCCAAACCGTGGCCAAAGGTTATGACGGTTTCCGCCTATCCTTTCCAATATGCTCACCCAGGCCCTTGGCTGTAATACTACCCCAGTGTATTTGGTGTTCCAATCGGAACCCGTCCCTCACCTTTGCCGGTATGAGGCGAAGGTGCTTCTCTGCCCAAGTCCAGCAAAGGATGGGAAGCCCTTGCTTTTTAAGGGCAAACCCATGCCCACCTCCGCTTTGGCTGTCCAGACAGCTGCTGCGGAAGCCATCACCCGTCTTCGCTTCCAGTTTCCGCAAGTAGCGGAGATGAGGGAGTTCCGCTATTTTCCCGCTTCGTCCGAAGCAGGCTGCGAGTTCTTCAGCGCAGTTGGAGAAGCCGACCCGGTAGTAGCTCGCCTGGTTCAGTTCATTGATGCCCAGGGACTGCTAATTGCTGGCATTATTCGAGAGTTCCAATCCATTGACCGTGACACCACCCGGGTTGTTACGGAAGCATACCGTGATGCCCGTCAAGCTGCATCCCAGACCACCCTTCCCCTGCTGCCAAACCCAGTGCCACCTTCGCAACTAGTGCCACCCTCACAGCCAGTGCTACCCTCGCATCCCGCGAACCCATGGCAACCTGGCATCGTCCACCCAAGTTATGTTGCCAGAGCTATTCGTCGTCTTCGTCGTTGAGATGTGTTCCGCCAAGTTCCAGCCGCAACTCAAGCAGTTGTGCCCCAACCCATTGTGGTGTCCAACGATGAAGATGGAAGTTGGCTCAGCCTGCGTCCCCCAGGAGAGCCCCAGCAAGAGTAGGCCCATTTGTGGCTCTGGCAGTGAGTGTAGCCAGTTGAGGCCGCAAGTGTGTGTGTTGCGAAGACTGTTTCTTTGTCCTCGTCTAGGATTAGGATCCTGTAGACTAGAGTGAGTTGTTGCTATTAGCTGCCTAGTAAGGTTGTGCGTTGTTGTGTGCTTGTAATGCTTGCTTGTGCCTGTGTGCTGTTGTAATATTATGTATGCTTGTTTGCTCTGTGTGTTCAGTTCAACTGCCTCTCTGTTAAGCAGAAATGTTTAACAGAGCTGGCAGTGGATCTTTAACAAGATTTTAGTCAGTAGAGCACTTACACCTAATAACATTGGACTCGCCTAGAGTCTCTAATAAAATGCGAGCTGGTGTAGGTATATGCATACCAGGAGTACATACACCCACTAGCATTAAAACACCTTAGTGTAATCTACTCGATATGTTTCTTCAATCTGTCTGTATTTTGCTACGATGTGCAATCCGCATGTGCTTGCATATTAGTCTGAATTGATTGCATATGTATCGTGTGAGCAATGTCTGCACGCCAAGTTCTTTCTCCTGAGTACAACCGCCGCAGTACTCGGGTAGAATGCAAAGCCGCCCATCCACATCCATCTATGCTTACTCTATTTGCTAGTTTTCCCAGCGTTCTGGAAAACCAGCTCTATCCAATAATTTTCCCCGGTCCCCAAAATCTTTTCTCAGCACACGGTTGCAATCTCGGAGAAATTCTGAGAAATTTTATTGCAGCACAAACCGTTACAACTCCTCGAGTCTAAGATTTAAACCCTGATTCTACCTCAACCCCCACTCGTTGTGGATGTGGTTCAGCGAGGAGCAACCCGCAGTGTGGCTTCCACATTGGTAGAGCTCCGCTAACCACACCGCACTAACCCCAGACCCAGCGGCGCCCTTGTCACCATCTTGTGCGATACTGACCAGCCACCCCCTTCGCCCCGCCACAGCCCGCGCTTATTCCGCCAGCCTAAGACGGCGTAGATGATCACCAGCCACCGCTCGGTTAGTGGCATCCCGGCGATCATCGAGGATCATCGCACACAGCAGCAACGAGAAGCCAACCAATGCTGCCAGCAGACTCACCATGAGGATGGTGATCAGCTCCGAACCCACGTCCGCCATTGACGCCTTGCCTCACGCTCCTGCAACCAGAAGGAAAAGGAGAAGAAGAAGAAAGGTGAGGTAAGATGCGAGGTGGAGGAAGAAGAAGACTACCGTTGTTTTTATAGCCCAAGCCCGGTGTACGGTGAGCGAGATCCAGGAGAACCGCGTGTCGCTCGATCACCAGCGTCCAGGAGGTGAATCCGCGAGCAGTGCCGACCGGCGCTGGCCCGCGATGGGAGTGCTCTCTGCGTTGGTTCCGTGCACGCCGCGCACTATCGCCCTAGGGTGCTCTAGGCCCAGGAGCTAGGTGTGCGCAGTGCCTAGCCGCACTCAGGACATCGCGGGAGCGAGAGAGAGACGTTGGCTGGAGAAAGAAGAGGAAGAAGCTGCCAGTGGGCCCTAGGCCCACCTGCCAACGAGAGAGACCACTGTTCACTGTGGTGTCCCGAGCATTTTTGGAAGAAGGAAATTCTGCTTTTTCTAAAAATGTCAGGGCTACCGAGCGGCCCCTACCCGTGGAGTAAATCCCGCGATATCCGTATCTCGATCAGGGTGTACCAGTTTTCGGTACTTTTAACTCGGTTGTTTTCAACCACAGGGTTAAAACTCAACCCAGAGGTTTTTCTAGGAGGCGTGATTTTTGTTCTGGGCTGACCCTAGGAATCTCGAGGACGAGATTCTCTTAAGGGGGGAAGGTTTATAACACCCCAAAAATTGGGTTATCGATTTTTGTGCTGTTATTCCTTCCTAGCTTTTCTCGCTCAAATTTTTCCTCTGGAATCTGGTGAGTGACCAGGTGAATTCAGACAATCCTCAGCCTCTCCATGAAATTTTCATGCTCTTGTGCCAGTCAAGTTCCTGTCTGTAAACCCCGAACCTCATTTAAACCCTGGTTCCAAAATATCAGAACTAGAAATCCTGCCTTTGCGTTTACAAAGGACCTATCATTTTTCTTGCTCAGTTGATCCTCCCAAAATTCCCAGAGATCCTCCTTCACTCATAAACCCTAGATGTGCAAAAATATTGCCAAGTCATATGCAATATTTCTCATCTAGAATTAATTCCTTTTTCTACCTTTCCGAGGAATTAAATCCAGAAAAATATCTATCCATCTCCAAAGTTCATGAAAACTTGTGGAGATATTCTTTGTAATCATATTGAGCTCTCATAAAAATATTGGCCATAATTAAATAGGGAAAAGTGCATTTTCCTATTTTAAGCCAATATTTCAATTTGGGGCCTTTCCAAAGGAACTACCATTTTGGTAGTTAGGAAAAATCCCAAATAATTTGTGGAGCTTGTCCTATCCCTATCTTCACCATTTCAATCAACATCTCAAGTTTCACCCATTAAATTTTGAGCACAACACCGCTTTGCAAATTCTGTTCAGATTTTCAGTTTGCAAAGGAAGTGCTTGATTCCTTGATCTCCTTGGGCAGAAATTATGCATGGTGATTCATTATGAGATACTACCAATGGATTCCAAAAATCAGCCCATTCCATCTGGCCAATCTTCCTCAGTAAACTATCTAAGTTTCTGTCCAGATTGCATCTCTGTGAAGGAAGTACCCTCATAGATGATCAATTTGAGCTGAAACTTTTCCAGACAGTTCCTATGACCATATCATCACTCTCCACAAAGAATCATTCAAATCCATCTAGCCATTTGACCCCAGCATCATCATTTGCATTTCTGGTTAGTGGGCAAGGTTACAAAGTAAGTACCAGCTAGCCTTGTCCATTTGTGCCCAAATTTGGCCAGTATGACTACCTTAGTGGATGACTCACCCCTGCCCAAGATCATGCCAATAGGTGCACTATGGTGGCCACATCACATGACAAACACCTTGCTGTTCATCAGCAGTTGACCTCAGTGCAGTCACGTCTGAGCTTCCTGTTCCTGTCTGAGGACTCACATCACCTATTTAACCCCGTGCCCACACAGTAGACATAGTTTGACCTCACGGGTGGCGTGGCAGCACCGTGGCCATGCGGTGACCGCGTGCAGGTCATGTCAAATCGGTGCACCGTGTGCCCGACGCTTCAGGAGCTCGTCCCAGCGAGTTCTAGCTTGTCTGCAAGCGCCGGCGACCTGTCCACCACTCACGTGGACCTTCTGAAGCCCTCCTCCCCTCGTCCCGAAGCTCGTAGTGCCTCTGCCGACATCGGTTCTTCGCCGGTCCTCGCCATGACCCTGGAAACTCCGTCCGCCGTCGCGTAGCTCCTCCCCGCGACTATATTAGGCGTGTCCCCGAGCTTCCTACTCACCAGCAAGCCCCCAGCCTCCTCCCTTGAGCTCCGGAGCTCTCTCCTCGTCCATGGTCGTGGCTCTGCCGCCGCTCCCCTCGGGTCATCCTAGCGCCCTTACCCTCCCCCTCCTCTCTGTTCTCCCCTTCGGCCTCTCCTAGGCGCTCGCAAGCCACCGCCGCCTTCCACCTCTTCGGGGAGGCGCTGCCGGAGCAGTCCCTCCAGTGGCTGTTGCCGCCCGCACTGCCGCTCGTGGGAGACTCCTCTCCGAGCCCGCCTGAGGTCTGGGCCACCACCCATGGGAGCGACACGGTGCCACGAGGCCGCCCGGCTCGTCGGGAGGTGCAGCCGTGCGGCGGAGCGCCGGCAGCCGGCAAGGCCCGAGCCACCGCGGCCTCCCCTGTTTCTGTCGGGGTCAACGGTGACCAGAGGAGAAGAGAAGAGAGGGAGAAAGAAGAGATAAGCCGGGCCCCGCATGTCATTCTCTAAGCGTTGACCAGGCTGGGCCCGCATGTCAGCTTAAGTAGGAACGCATTTCCAAAATGCGCTTTCTGGCTGCAAAGACGTATTCCGGCAAATACGCTTTCAGTTTTTCCCAGCCTCCGGCCGAACCTATTATTTTGTGAACGTTCACTCGTTAAGGCCTAAAATGGACAGTTTCTGTCTGTTTTTGCGCTTAACGAACATACGGGCGTTTCTTCGCGACCGTAACTCTGATTGAGGTAAAATCAATGCCCACATCTTCAGATCGTTGAGCCCGTTCCGATGCTGTCATTTTCATAATATTTTCACACTGTAAAAATGACCATTTTGCCCATCCCCTTCGATCAGCCCCTCCGAGAGGGAAACTTTTCCGGCAAATCTTTCCGGAGTTTTATCGCACTTCCTCCCGGCGTATTCCTCTACCCCAGGCAAGCCAACCTCTTCCATGAGCTCCGGACATGCGTGATGACTTTGCTTGCACCCTGTGTGTTCATTGTAGTACATCTGTATCACCTGTTAGTCTGCACTAGCATATACCTGTTATGTCATCTGTATTAGATGTCAGCATTTCTTCTCATCCAATATCATGACTGGTTGTCATGCCACATCTTGCCATGCTAGTAACAATATTTTGAATACCGTTATCATGTAAGTGCCATGATTTAATTTCTTGCCATGTTGTCAACGTGGTAATGATTCTGCTATGCTGATGTTAAGTGGCTGTTCACACTTATAATTGTAAAGGTAATGGTGGGATGATGGAGATACAATGATAAACCTAGTCGGTTGATCAGAGTCACCTGTCCGGGCTTATCCGTGCAACCACATTCGCTGGTATGGGATGGCTTGACTTGGTCTGATCGCGTGCTCTTCCACCGGTACCACCCGACAGGGAGGGTTATGCGCGCGCACTGCCCTGGCCCGGTAGGCGGCGATAACCCTGTGAGCCCAGTTGAGTTGTTTGGGTACCCGTCCCCGTTTGGGACAGTTTTGTTTGGCCACGACGGCGACAGGTGTCGGGAGTGACACAGGGGCCACCCAGGGCAGGACTCCGGGGGAGGATGATTGCCGGCGGTACGATGGGAGAGTCACGGGTCAGGCAGGTTTCGTTGGAGCAATACTGGTCCACCCGAATGGGATCGCGAGGTCAGTGCTCCATAGTGTGGGTAAAGTGCGCAACCTCTGCAGAGTGTAAAATCTATTCGAATAGCCGCGTCCACGGTATTGGACAGCCCGTCCAGACCTCGCTAGGTGATCAACCGTAATAATGATAAAAATGGTGGAAGAACCGATCCTGCATAGACATCAGATGTTGTCAGGAATATGATATGATAGCCAGGGAATGGCTATGGAAGAGATGGTCAGATGGCCGGGATACTTGGATTTGGATCAGGTTCAGATTGGATCATGAGATTATTCGGAATATGGATTATTTACTTGATGCATGCTTTTCTTTACTGTACTTTACTTCAGTAGTTATTTTGCTAGATAACCCCGTTATGTCGTGATGATCAATGCTGCTAGATGTTTCAACATGCCAGATAATCTTGCTACGACATGATGATTAATAATGCTAGAAGGGTATGCTATGCCATGTTGATTCACGCTTTCTTGTTAATTCCATGTCATGTTCAGAATTAATTCTTGCATAGCATAGGGCTTGCTTTGTCATCTGCTTGTTTGGATGCTATGTGTTTGGTTGTCTTGCCAGTACATTCAAAGTACTCACCTGGCCTTGCACGTGGCCAGTTGCAGGAGAAGATCCGTCGTGCTAGACCGTAACCTAGCCAGTCCTGTGAGTTATGGAGCCCAGCCAGGGACGATGTTGCCGCTGAACCAAGACCTTCGCTGCCATCTTAGTTAGCCTTGGAGCTATGCAACAGTATTGTAATACTCCATTTCGTATAGTAAAGCCATTTTTGTGCTTGGAATTGCTGTATCATGTCTTTGACGTGCGCCAGGTCTTATCCTGGGGCTGGCGTGCGTCGGCCCTCTATCGGGGTGCCACAGTGTGTTCCTCTTCTGAAGTTCCGATTGCTTGACACTCTTCGTAGCATACTCTGTAGTTGCCCTGACCCTTTTGAATTCTGCCCAGTCTGCCTTTGTAATTTTGGGGTATGCGGGGATTGGGTCCTTGCCTTCACTCAACTACTTCTTGTACAACACGTGCTTCCAGTTTCTCCAACCATCCCTAGCCTTCTTCAGTGCAGCGTGTTCCACCTGCATTCTCCACTGCTCTAGAACGTTGAAGTGATCCATGATCTCCCGGACTATCCTTTGCCGTGTTTCTATGTCAGCCTTCCGAAACCCAGCAGATTAATGTTGAGCCTTGCCCTGCCAACAAATCCACACACACTCCTGAACCTCGTGCGTGCTTTATCTAGTTTAGTTGGAGCCCAAGACTTTAAATCGGTCTCGGTTACTTCATATACACCTTTAGGCTGGTGTGCGGGCTTCCTTGGGGCGTTCCTTCATGTCCTGACTGCAAGGGTAATTGCTGCAGCTCTATCCCGTTCCAGATTACTTGATCCCTCTCCATCTGCTGAAGACCTAGGGTTGTTGAAATCAGATGAAGATACATCGCCTGAAGCATGAGTGACGTCGCTGCTACTCGGCATCTACAGTGAACACATGTGAAACTCAAGAAAGGAGGATAAGCATAAAGCTAACAACTTGGTATCAAGCTATCTAAACATGTCATGCAATAATTTAGAAAATGTATGGCTTATTTGTTAAGTTTGTGTGACTCGGGCGCCCACGATCTGTAAATCGGCAGTAACTTATTGGAACAAATACAGCTTATATGTACTAGTTAGGAAGGTAGATAATGAACATATATACGCTCTGCATTATTTTATAGCCAATTTGGGAACATACGGAATGGAATAGGAAGAGGGATTGCGAGGAAATATGCCTCACCGCGATGGAGAGCAGTAACTAACAGGTTTCTTAATGCAAACCCGGCAGGACCACAGGAGAGGCGAGGGTTACATGATTGATATGCTCGAGGGTGGTTGGCGAGCAAATGAAGACGGCGAGGCGCGGGCAGCCACGTGTTGGGAATGGCAGTGGAGGTAGGGCTGACGCCGAAGAGCGGGCACACGGCCGGGGTGAGCACGCCGACGCCGGAGAGGGTTCTGCTGTGGATCTGGGGGAGGGGGGGAGCTGGCGATGGAGATTGGGTGGACTAATTGAGTGAAACGCGGGCGGGCGGTGGGGCGGTGTTGGCGGCCTAGGTGAAAAGGGTGAAAAAATATCCCCGGTCGCCGCGCGGAAAGGCCTATGCAAACGGTTGCCTCTAAGCACTCGTGTGCACAAACAACATAATTTCGTTTGAAATGAAGACATGCTAATTTTGAAATGGAGACGTGAGTTCATCGTTTTGCCTCTAATTTTTTCCCATGGTAAGCAATCACCATTATACCACAGGTTTAATTTGCTGGCGCATTTCAGGTCTCGTGTGCTATATTTAAGACATTTTTTTGGCATTTACCGTGCATTTTGGCATATAAATCAAATCCTAGCCGGAACTGTATGTGCTGATGAAAGGGATGAGGATTGCCGTTCGATCTAGGAGCATCCAACAGTGTAGACGTACGATCCGTGGGGTTTGGGTTCTGGCCAATTAGAACGCACGACTCAGATCGCGTGCGCAACAGGGGGGCATCGGTCATGGTTTGGTAGGCACATGGCTTTCGTGAGTGAACCGTGTGGTATTTGAAAACATTTACATGAACTAACAGCATATTTTTGTTTAAATGAAAACATGAGTTCATCGTTTCGCCTCCAAATTTTTTTCCACGGTAAGAAATCACCATTGTACCCTATGGTTCGATTTTCTGGTGCATTTGAGGTATCATTTGCTATATTTGAGTCATTTGCTATAGTTGCAACTACACGTGGGTGCTAACAAGATCATTTGTGTGTCACTTTGGGAGTTTTCATTCATTGTTTGAGAAACGGGAAAATAATTCAAACAGTTCGGCCGCAGGGTGCGGCCAGAGGCGTAGGCCTTGTTGGTATTTTAATTACAGGAAATGCATATAGAGTCCGGAAATAACGAAAATCGGTGTGTCACCGTGGCATGCTCTCAGGATCCCATCGAAATTTTTTGGTAACGTTTGGCACAAGTTTTGATGCTCACACCTTCCAAATCAGAGCATCTCATAAGAAGGATCATAGTTTCCAAAAGGAGACGCGGCACTTCGGACTCCAATCGTCGGTGACTACATCGTTCCACCTCAAAAAAAAATTCACGGTAAACAATCACGTATATACCCTAGGTTTGATTTTCTGGCCCATTTCAGGCCCTGTGTACTATATTTAAGTCATTTTTTGTATTTACCTTGCATTTAGTGCATATAAAATCAAAACCGTACTACAACTACATCTGGGTGTTAGTTAGCAAAGGTGTACAAATCATTTGTGTGTCGCTTTGCGAGTTTTCATCCATTGTTCGAGAAACGGGGAGAAGTTTCAAACATTTCGACCGCGAGGTGCGGCCACCGGCGTAGGCCTTGTTGGTATTTTAATTACAGGAAATGCATATAGTCCGGAAATAACGAAAATCGGTGTGTCACCGTGGCGTGCTCTCAGGATCCCATGGAAAAATTTTGGTAAAGTTTGGCACAAGTTTTGATGCTCACACCTTCCAAATCGGAGCATCTCACAAGAAGGATCATGGTTTCCAAAAGGAGACGTGGCACTTCGGACTCCAATCGTCGGTGACTACATCGTTCCGCCTCGAATTTTTTTTCATGGTAAACAAGCACGTATATACCCTAGGTTTGACTTTCTGGCCCATTTCAGGTCCCGTCTACTATATTTAAGTCATTTTTTTGCATTTACCTTGTATTTAGTGCATATAAAATCAAAACCGTACTACAACTACATTTGGGTGTTAGTTAGCAAAGAAGGTGTACAAATCATTTGTGTGTCGCTTTGCGAGTTTTCATCCATTATCTGAGAAACGGGGAGAAGTTTCAAACATGTTGGCCGCGAGGTGCAGTCACCGGCGTAGTCCTGGCTGGTATTTGAATTACAGGAAATTCAGATGGAGTCCAGACATCATCAAAATCAGCGTGTGCCCGTGGCGTGCTCTCATGACCCTGTGGAAAAAATTGGTGAAGTTTGTCATGTGTTTTGATGATCGCTCCTTGCAAACCGGAGCATCTCACAAGAAGGATCATGGTTTCCAAAAGGAGACGTGTCAATTCAAACTCCAGTGGCCGGTGACTTCATCGTTTGGCCTCATAAAAAATTTCACGGTACGCAATCACCATTATACCACGGGTTTGATTTTCTAACGCATTTCAGGTATCATTTGCTATATTTAAGACATTTTTTGAATTTAACGTGCAATTTGTGGATATAAATAAAATCACAACCGGAACTGCATGTGCTATCGAAAGGGATGAGGATTGTCGTTCGATCAAGGAGAATCCAATGGTGCAGACGTACAATCCATGGGGTTTGGGTTCTGGCCAATCAGAACGCACGACTCAAATCGCGCGCGCGGCGGGGGGGGCATCGGCCACGGTTTAGTAGGCACACGGCTTTCATGAGTGAACCCTATGCTATTTGAAAACATTTACATGAACTAACAGCATATTTTCGTTTGAATGAAAACATGAGTTCATCATTTCGCCTCGAATTTTTTTCCACGGTAAGAAATCACGATTGTACCCTATGGTTCAATTTTCTGGTGCATTTGAGATCTCGTTTGCTGTATTTGAGTCATTTTTTGCATATATATATATATATATATATATATATATATATATATATATATATATATATATATATATATATAGTCGCAACTACATGTGGGTGTTAGCAAGATCATTTGTGTGTCGCTTTGCGAGTTTTCATTCATTGTCCGAGAAATGGGAAAAAACTTCAAACAGTTCGGCTGCAGGGTGCGGCCAGAGGCATAGGCCTTGTTTGTATTTTAATTACAGGAAATGCATATAGAGTCCGGAAATAACAAAAATCATTGTGTCACCGTGGCGTGCTCTCACGATCGCATGGAAAAAATTTGGTAAAGTTTGGCACCAGTTTTGGTGCTCGCACCTTCCATACCGGAGCATCTCACATGAAGGATCATAGTTTCCAAAAGGAGACACGGCACTTCGGACTCCAAATCATTAGTGACTTCATCGTTCACCTCAGAAAAAAAATCATGGTAAACAATCACGGTGTTGGTGTCAAAACCGGCAAACCTCGGGGTAGGGGGTCCTGAGCTGTGGATCTTGGATCGATGGGTAACAAGGGACGGTGAACACAGTGTTTACCTAGGTTCGGGCCCTCTCAAAGAGGTAATACCCTACGTCCTGCTTGATTATATTGGATGTATGATGTGGTTTATAGAGTAGATCTACCTCGAGATCAGCATGACCTAAACCCTAAGGCTATGAGGTGATGAATGTAGCTCTAGTCCTAAAGACTAAAAACCCTCGGTTTATATTGACACCGGTTGGTTTAGGGTTACCGAAGATGGATTACAATAAGGAATTGAAGAGATCCTGCGCCTTCTTCACATGGAGGGCACACCACGGCTTCACAGATCTCCCGTCACTATACGGCTCCACCAGTCCGGCCCATGTACAATGAGCCATCGCCCCGAGGACCCCTTAGTCCATGACTCCCTCAGTAGCCCACGAACTTGCCTCCAACGCCGGGGATAGCCTTCTGGAATCTTCACATCATCAGCTTGTGAGACGAGTTCCTTTACTCCATTTGAAGCCGTGTTAATTTCACTGGACTTTATCCAGAACCCGCTCTAATGTACTCGGGTCCGGACAGTCTAAAGATTCTAAGATCCGAAGACATCTCGAGATTGAGGTGGGATCATCAGAGTTTAATGCCGTTCTTCGGGGCAAGGGCTTCGCACACCTTTCCAGAGGGCGTGCGGCCCAATGCCATCCTTCCACGCACCCGTCCTTTCAGCTTCATGGTAAGACGCTTATTTATAGATCCAAGGGGGCTGAGAACAGTTATCTTCCCCTTCGCCAAGAACGGCACCGAAAAAAATCTCCAAAGCCATGGACGACATCCCAGGTTCTTCCTCGCGTCCTCACGGCCCGCAACCAGGTGATTAGTCAAGCTGCTCGGTCTCGCATATCCAGCTGAGTCGCTTGCAGATGCAGTGCTTCCTCCCTTCGGCCGATCTGGTCCCAGTCCGCGCCGGTCTCATCTCCATCGATGGTCGCGCCCTTGCCGAGAACTCCCCCGCCCCAAGCAAGGAGGAGAGGGTATGTATCATGCCCTTCCTTCTAAGAGGTTTGGGTTTTCCTATTCCTCCCTTTCTACGGGGTCTGCTAGAGTTCTATTGGATCCAGCTCCACAACCTCTCCCCGGGGTCGATATTGCACATTTCCGGCTTTGTAGCCTTGTGCGAGATATTTCTGAGTTGCGAGCCCCACTTTGACTTGTGGAGGAAGTATTTCTGTCTTGTCCCCCGCCTCCGGGAGGGATCTATATTTGAGGTAGGCGGCGCCGAAGTATGGCGAATATCTGGGACAGGGTACCCAATCGGGACCCCACAGAAAGATCCCGAAGGATGGACTTCGGAGTGGTTTTATATCGAAGATGTTCCCCTTACCGATCCAATCCGGCAAGGGCTACCCGAATATTCAAATGATCCGCCTATAAAGCGGTACAACTGGCGGCCTAGAGGCCCTTCCCAACAGGACAGCAAAGAAGTGCGTGCACTATCGGCCAAGATCAGGCTGCTAACTAGCAGCAAGCTGACCATGATCGAAGTTATGGCCATCGCCATTACCCGATGCGTGCAACCCCTCCAACAGCAGGGTCACCCTTTATGGTGTTATAACGGGACCAATGATGTGACACATCATCAGCGGCAAGGGCTAGACAACAAGGCGGCCCTGGCCAAAATACTGGCAGATCTCTTCAAAGGAGACGAAGCAGAGTTTGCTCGCATGAGTATTCGAGAAGGCTGCTCTGGATACAATCCGGCGGACTGGGTAAGTCACAATCCATTACTTTGAGCCCACAGATCACGCCGAATTCTTACTGATTGACACTTGAACAGGGATGGAGGCGTCAGGTTGCGTCCATTAGTTGTCCTCGTCCTCAACCAGAGAATAACTCTCATGACGCCGATCCGGGGTATCATGACGACCCAGAGACGTCGATCGAATTTGAAGATGGGGAGTTCTATCAGGAGGGCCTTGATGGCGGCAAAGTGGCTGTAACAGCCGATCACCCCGGGGTTCTTCCCTCTTCCACAGTAAGTGAAAAATTAGACCCTCTTCCGAACAGGGTGCTCGTCTCGCGCTACACCCCACGTGCCGACTTCTACTCCCAAGGGCCACCGCACTACGTGCAAGAATGTCTCAGGAGGGGCGCGGACCGGGCCAGCTTTGGCCCTTGACGGGCGATCAAAGCGGAAAGCTTCCGTCGAGGTAGAGGCACCTGCCCCCTCGGCCCAAAGGTAACAAGTTTTGGAATTGCAGTGAGGGTTGCCACTGGCATTTTCTTATTTAGAGCTTGCTCAATTTTGCAGAAGGCATATGCCCCTACACCAATCCGAAGATATCCTGGATGCGCCGAGCCACAACTCTAGGCCCAAGTCTTTGGCGCAAGCAAGAGCCTCCTCCGAACACGCGGCAGCTGGCATACCTCTGGCGGACTCCGATGATGTTTCGGTCACTGATTCCGAGGTCGAGAGCGTAATGAACCATCGCCGCTAGAGGGAGACTTTACGTTATACTGCCTTTGCTGACCAGGAATTTAATGCTTTTAGTTCGGTGGATGCGTACCTTGGAGTGGCCCGGACAGGATTGCCGGTCTATTTGCCGCCAAGGTGCAGGTACATAGCTTAAGAGCATATCATGTTCCCTAACCAACTAGCCCCCAAGCCTTAATTCGGGCGGGACGGCCGAGTTAAGGGTGTCTAATGATATTATTTTTGTAGGCCGCGAGAGAGCAGAACAAAAACCTGTCCGAGGACCTTGAAGTAAGTCGGACACAATTGGTCGAAGCCAAGGCCGAACTAGATGTGGCTCGAAAAGCCAACAACGAATCGTCCGGTGAGTAGTAAAGACCGTTTTTGTAGGTATACGTTGTATGCTAAGCATTAACACCGTATTCTCCACACAGCCGCGGGAGCTATAAGCGAACTGCGGAGGGAGCTGGAGGCTGGTAAACGAGTACTGACGCGAAGTCAGGAGGAGAAAAATGAGCTCAAGGCAGAAAATCAAAGGCAAGCTGAGGAAATCAAAAGTTTGAGAACTCAGCTAGCCCAAACCGCGGAGGAAAACCAGAAGCTAAAAGGTGGCATATTCGGTAAGTACTGATCGTACCATGCTATTGACAAGTGTCATTCATGTGCTAATGATGATGTGCAACACCTGCTTGTTAGGTCTCCTGACTGGGCGGCCTGAGGAAGAAGTAAGCGCTTATGACGGGAAACTTCTAAAGGAACTGTTGAAGACCTTTGAAAAGGCCCAGAAAGCCATGAAGAGCATGGTGAAGGCGTTATGGCCGTCAGATGCGCCACCAGCGAGTGTGGCCGAACTAGCCAGTCGCTTTAAAGGGGCTCAGTGAAGGTTTGAGTTATGGAAGATCTCGGCCTGCCAAGAAGGAGCGCGCGAGGCATGGGCTATGGTAAAGACCCGCTTCACCAAGCTAGACCCGGTGCATATGGCTTGGGTTGCTCCTGTGGGCCCTGACGGTCAAGAGATACCACTAAGCTTGGTGTATGATGAAGTGATGCAAGCCGCTCGCTATTCTCAAAAGGACTGTGCTTTAGAACAGTTGATAGACAATGTCAAGAATGAGTAGTCTTGTTGATTCTATGTATCTATGTACTTTACGTTGACCGTGCTCAATCCGCGTTCTTATTGTTATTTTTGAAAGAATGTTGACTTGACCGGCCATCGGCTTCTGCCTCTCCGATCAGAGATCGGGGAGTGTTCCGTACTGTGTGCCATAGGAAACAAGGCAACAATTCGAGAACCAGGCAATCCGGCCCTCTGGTTTGAACAGACGAAACATATGCGGAGAGCGATGTTATATTATTGTTTGACGTAAGAAACATCTTCCGATAAAAATAGTTCCTCCAAGAGTTCCTTTCATCGGGTAAAATTACTGTCCGGACACGTAAGGTCAACGGACACCAATGGCTTTAAAAAAGAACCCTGGTATTAAGCTCGAGGCTGTATTCACTTCCCTTAGGCCGACTTGTTGTATTCTGTAAGAATGCTAGCTTTC
This sequence comes from Thinopyrum elongatum, assembly GCA_011799875.1. Lineage (NCBI taxonomy): Eukaryota > Viridiplantae > Streptophyta > Magnoliopsida > Poales > Poaceae > Thinopyrum > Thinopyrum elongatum. The sequence goes on from CM022301.1 coordinate 340,245,309, forward strand.
GGCTTCACCCGTCTGAGGTACGGTCCCGGGTGACCCAGTCGTAACAATTGCAGAGGTGCTCCCTTTATGCCCTAGCCAAACAATCGGGAACGTAGGGGTAAGCACAGGAGCCAGGCAACCCAGCTTGGCAAAGATATTAAGGAAAACAAATGCATATGTTGGCTTAACGTGTATGAGAAGGATGCAATCAGGACGAATGCGATTTATACATATATTCGGCTCTTCTAAGGGAGCCCCCAAGCAAAGCTGGGTATTACATTTAATGGTGTATATAATATGAGCTTTGTATGGTTCGGTTTAGCAGAACTAGCACCACGGCGAAAGATAGAAAAGGGGTAAAAAATAAAAATAAAGAAAAGGCGAAAATTTATGTCGGACTCAGGTGTAAAAACGCCGCAGCCTTGCTGCATTCCATGGGTTCGGCTCGAGGCCGTCGTCGGATGGGCGGCGAAGACGATATGCTCCTCCTATGAGTACTTCATTGATGATGTATGGACCCTCCCATTTAGGTGATAGTTTATTCTTCTGCTTTTCGGGGAGTCGGAGGACAAGGTCTCCCACATTGTATGTCTTTGCCCGGACTTCACGGTTGTGATAACGTCCTGCTTGCTGCTGATAGAATGCGGACCGGGCTCGAGCTATGTCTCGCTCTTCTTCCAGAGCGTCCAGATTGTCCTGCCGATCAAGCTCGGCTTCCTTTTCTTCGTACATGCGCACTCTAGGCGCGTCATGGATAATGTCGCGTGGGAGAACTGCTTCTGCACTGTATACCATAAAAAATGGTGTGTATCAGGTGGACTGATTAGGAGTAGTGCGCAGCCCCCATAGTACAGAATCGAGTTCCTCGACCCAATGGCAGTCTGATTGTTCAAGGGATCGAACTAGGCGAGGCTTAATGCCACTCATGATGAGTCCATTGGCTCGTTCCACCTGCGCATTGGTCTGTGGGTGGTACACCGAGGCGTAATCGAGCTTAATGCCCATTTTACCGCACCAGTCTTTAACTTTCTGGGCAGTGAAGTTGGTACCATTATCGGTAATTATGCTTTGGGGGGCACCATAATGGTGTACGACATCGGATAAGAAGTCGACGACTGGTCCAGATTCTGCTGAAGTGACGGGTCTTGCCTTGATCCACTTGGTGAATTTGTCGACCATGACCAATAGGTACTTCTTTTTGTTTGTCGCCCCTTTGAGTGGTCCGACCATGTCGAGACCCCAGACCGCAAAAGGCCACGTGATCGGTATCGTCCGAAGAGCTGTGGGGGCATGTGGCTTTGATTTGCGAACAACTGGCATCCGACGCAGTGTTGGACCAATGTCCGGGCATCTTCACGGGCGGTAGGCCAAAAAAAACCTGCTCGGAAAGCTTTGCTGACCAAAGCCTGAGCCACCGCATGGTGTCCGTCCATGCGTACGTGTATCTCTGCCAAGAGCTGCTGCCCCTCCTCTTCGGAGATGCATCTTCGTAAGACTCCTGTGGTACTCTTTTTATAGAGTTTGCCTTCATGGACCTTGTATGCTTTAGAGCGCCGAACTATACGCCGTGCTTCGGTTTGATCCTCCGGAAGCTGATGTTGTGTGAGGTAGGCTAGTAGGGGTTCTGTCAAGGGTGGGATTACAGCCATTACCACGTGTGCGGAAGGCGTTTCCTCGAATGCGGAGCCGCCGATGACGTGATCGTCTTGTTCATTGTCAGGCGAGGTGTTGTGGGCGGTCTTGTTGGATGGTGCACTGATGACATCATCCTGCCATACCATGGAGGGCTTAAAGAGCCACTCGAGGAAGGTGTTTTTAGGAACCGGGTCGTGCTTGGCGCCCATGCGGGCGAGGACGTCGGCTGCTTGATTGATGTCTCTAGCGACATGGTCAAATTCTAGGCCCTCAAATCGAGCAGATATCCGAAGGACCACGTTTCTATACGCCGCCATCTTGGGGTCTTTGGCGTCGAATTCGCCGTTGACTTGAGAGATTGCCAAATTTGAGTCTCCCCTTACCTCGAGGCACCGCATGCCCATTGTTGTGGCCATACGAAGACCATGTAGTAGTGCTTCGTACTCGGCTGCGTTGCTCGAGTCCGTGTACATTATTTGGAGGACATACCGAACAGTGTCGCCTGTGGGGGAGATGAGGATGATCCCAGCCCAAGGTCTGGCTAACATCTTTAAGCCGTCGAAGTACATTGTCCAGTGCGTGTATGTAGAGTATTCCCAGGGTAGTTCGGCCTCTGTCCATTCGGCTATGAAATCGGCCAGCACCTGAGATTTAATGGCTCGGTGTGGCTTGTATGTTATCTCGAAGGGGAGGAGCTTGATGGCCCATTTGGCGATGCGGCCTATGGTGTCCTTGTTATTGATTATATCATTCAAGGGGACCTCTGATGCTACTGTGACCGAACATTCTTGAAAATAATGATGTAGCTTTCGAGATGCCATGAAGATCGTGTAGGCTATCTTTTGATAGTGCGGGTATCGTGATTTGCATGGCGTAAGCACCTCGGACATGTAGTAGACCAGCTTCTGGACTTGGAACTTGTGGCCATCGGATTCCTGTTCTACGACGAGCACTGCGCTGACCACCTGATTGGTGGCCGAAATGTATAGTAGCATGGGTTCGCCCATGTCGGGTGCGGCCAGGATAGGGTTGCCGGCGAGGAGTGTTTTAATCTCCTTGAGTGCCATGGTTGCTTCATCTGTCCACTGGAAGTTCTTGGTCTTTTTAAGCAGTTTGTAGAGCGGCAATGCCTTTTCTCCGAGGCGGGATATGAAGCGGCTCAAGGCGGCCACGCATCCTGCCAGCTTCTGGACATGCTTAAGCTCCGTTGGTATTGCGAGTTGAGATAGCGCTGTAATTTTGGCTGGATTGGCTTTCATTCCTCTATTTGAAACTATGAATCCGAGTAGCTTTCCGGCAGGGACCCCGAAGACACATTTCTCCGGGTTGAGCCGTATGTCGTAGGCCCGCAGGTTGTCGAAGGTTTGACGTAGGTCGTCTATCAGTTGGTCGATGTGTTTGGTTTTGACAACCACGTCGTCCACGTATGCCTCGACCGTTTTGCCAATTTGATTTTCGAGGCATGCTTGAATCATGCGTTGGTATGTGGCTCCTGCGTTTTTCAATCCGAACGGCATGGTGTTGAAGCAGAAGGGCCTGTAAGGGGTAATGAACGCGGTTGCCGCCTGGTAGGACTCTTTCATCTTGATCTGGTGGTATCCGGAGTATGCGTCAAGGAAACATAGTGAGTCATGTCCGGCAGTGGCGTCGATGATCTGGTCTATCCGTGGCAGGGGGAAAGGATTCTTTGGGCAGGCCTTGTTAAGGTCTTTGAAATCGACACAGAGCCGCCAGGACTTATCCTTCTTTGGTACCATTACCAGGTTTGCTAACCACTCGGGATGCTTGATCTCACGGATGAATCCGGCCTGTAGCAATTTTGCGAGTTCTTCGCCCATGGCTTGTCGTTTGGGTTCGGAGAATCGATGTAGGGTCTGTGACGGTGTCCTGGACTAGGGGGTACTCACTAGATTGTCTCCCGACTAGGTGGATCAGGCCGAGGACCCCCTTGGCGGTTCACTCATGGGCCACTTCGGGCAGCCCATGCCGCATACAAGGGAGATTCCACAAGACTTGGCGCCCAAGACGAGGACTCCTCTAAACCCTACGCCTCCGGTGTGTTATATAAACCAAGGCCAGGCTAGTCAATAGATCATCTCATATTCATTAGAACAATCTCGTGGTAGATACATGTACTCTGTACTATCCCTCATATGAATACAATCAAAAGTAGGACGTAGGGTATTATCTCTTCGAGAGAGCCCAAACCTGGGTAAAATCCTGTGTCCGTGTTACCATCGCTCCAAGACGCCTAGCTTAGGACCCCTAGTACGAGATATGCTGGATATAGAACCGACATTGGTGCTTTCATTGAGAGCCTGCTAGGTGATCGCCATGGCTCGATGGCAGTCTAGATCAATGATCAGGTGATATTTTTTAGTTAGATCTCTTTTATGTAAATTATCTCTTTTGCAAAATCATTGTTGGTGCGTCGTGCTATTTGGTTTGTAGTCAGATCGGGCACCAACAATAATTTTAGCAGCGGCGGCCTGTCCTCCGCCGCCTGGCAGTGCGTCAGATGCAAATAGCTGCCGCATAGGTCAAACGTGAAAAGAAAAAAAATGCAATGTGTGGCGATCCAGCCAAGGAAACCGATCATGGCCACTGTTAATTGGAGCAATGCCCATGGGCCGACAAGGATTCAGCTCGGCGGCAGCACAGGAGATTCGTTTTCCTCTCTTTTTCTATTCGGCACATGATTACTGCTCATCCTATTATACCTTTTTCCCAAAGCATGCGTAGACCAAGGATACTGCTAATGCAATGGTGTTAGTTTTGCAGCACGGCCTCCCAAATCTAGTTGGCAAATACTAGTAATTTAACTAGTACTGTTAGTACACGATGTTGGTGTCCTCGGATAAAGATTGAAGTGATCTGATTCTCCGTATTATAGTTCAGTATGAATCAGTTCGTCTGCTGCGGTCATCATCGTCGAACAGGTTATATTTTTCCTGACTATTCGTTTAGTGCATGAAATTATTACACACATAATATTTTCGGTTGTTTTGCACTACATTATTTTTGCAGAGATATTTTATCGACACTTGTACAGGGCGTCGGTCTAGCCAGACTTTCGCCGTCATCTAAGTCGGCTGGCCTGTGTGGACATTGCCGCGCCACAACGTCGTCACACCATCGAGTCGACCTTGGCGCTCGTGCCATATTCACCATATTATTCACTTCGCACAAATTAATGATGCATTTTTTCAATTATTATTATTACTTGCTTGCACTACTCCATGTGTGCAGGTAATCAACTTTGACTGCATCACGCGGTCAACTCTGTGGGCCGACATCGTCATCCTGCCTGCATCGATCAAGTTGCGGCGTCGCCTCAGCACACGTCCCTGTGTCAGCATGTCCGCGGCCATTCTATAGGGACGACCTCGGCGTTCAGGCCATATTTCTTTAATTATCTACTTTAATTAAGTTAATTAAGTAGAGGATATTTTTTATAAAAAACATATATTTTATTATCTCTGGCTTGCACTATTTTATCTGTGCAGGCAATTGACTTACACCGCGCATTACCTGGCGCAACGACGCCCATTGAGGCCGAAGAGAGTTCGGCTCGGCGCAACCACAGGGAGATTTGACCTTCTTTTTTCCTTTCTCCCTCTTTATTATTTAATTAAGCCTGGAGGTCCACCACACTTTTTCTAATGGTTTATCTTTCATGCACTTCCTGTGATGGAACGAGTACTACTATAGATGAGCCACGAGCTAGCCTACCTAGTGACTCCCGTGTGAAGCTATATAGTCACTTTGGGGCAGTTCTCTCACTCCTATGGCTACATCTGGATCAGGTGCTATTCTTCCTTATGAACAGTATAAATTACTTGTGCCATCATATTTTCTGCTGGTTTGCACTCTTGTGTGTATGCAGACAACTGTTTGGCCTATTTGACGTCGCATTTGGAACTCGGACCACCCTGCTTGTTCGGATTTTTTCACCTCATCGCGCCGACACCCTGTATAATCGACCTAGACTACGCCACGCCACCGGTAATCGATTTCGGCTGCGTCACGCGGTCATCTCGGTGTGCCGACGTGGTCGTCTCGCCTTCGACGATCGAATTGTGTCGTCACCTTGGCGTGCCATCCTGTGTCGGCATCCCCGCACCGTCGCATCATTAAGCGGATGTCTAATCCGCCGACCTGCTCCCTCACCTCGGCGGGATGGGGGCTTCACCTCGCCGCATTCACCGTGCTGAGTCGCCACTTCATCAAGCCGAATTCTTTTCTCGGGCACCTCGAGACCGGCTTGAGGGCTGGGACCTCGACCCGCCGCAAGCTCGGCCTGCGTCATCAACACCGAGCACATTAACCAGCTAAGTTGCTTTCATGCTCAACTTTTTCAATTTTTAATCTTTGTTCAGTTCGACCAAGCATTATATTTTTGTTAAATAAAAAACTATGTTTGTTAAAATTGTTGTTTGTTAAAAAACACTCCTTTTGCCCATGTTAACTGGGGGCTCTTAAATTTATATGAGCTTTTCTATAATAATTGTTTTCTTCTTAGTCGCTGGAAAGTCTTTTTCTATCACTCCTTTTTTCGACACGAGTGTGTGGTCAATAGCCGGGAGCCTAGTTTCTCTCTCGAAGGCGCTCGAGTTTAGTTCGCTAAACTGGCCTAACAAGAAGTACTCCGCCTTCGGGATAGGAGGTTGAAGCAGTAGGCTGACCCGCTTGAAGTCTTGAGATCGGATGTGTCATGTTAAAGCACGACAAAAGCACATTTTTTAAAGACCAATTTTGGATTGGCACAAAAAACTTGATTTCGTTAGGACGTAAAGTTTTTACTGAAGTTTTTTGGTTTTCCAAGCTTATGCTACTTTTAACCTATTTGTGTGTTTCCAACATAAGTCTTGCAGTACAACGCCGGACACCTTTAAAGCTTTGGCAATATCAACACGGGAGTGCAACTAGAGTCGAACCCACCAAAAGCCAAGGTACTCCATAGACTCCTCGGCAAAATGTTCTGAGATATTGCTTTATATGCATCGGTTCCGAATTGTGTCTTCGGTCAATAGTTGGGTTGCCTGGCTCCCATGCTTACCCTTACGTTCCCGATTGTTCGGCTAAGGGTAAAGGGAGAACCACTGCGATTGTGCTTCCAGTTCGACTGGTCAAGTGCCTCATTGGAGAAAGCCGAAAACTGACTGTCACAATAAGCGTAAACTGGTCAGCGATCCGATGACTGTGTTAAACTATAGATCGATGGAGGTCACCCCGTGTTAAATGACGGGCCTTTCATAACACTGGCCGAAGTGTTAACGGCTTGACCTCTGCTGACGCCGAACACTAACCGGGGGCTAGTAGCTGGCCTCCCAACTTTAAGCTCCTATGACTAAGTGAAAGTTATAAAGCCCGCATATCTGATTGCCTTGTTTCCGCTAACACAACCGCCTTCGGGCACCGAGACGTCGGCGAAGGGTTGTCTGGTTACTACGGAAACACCCTGCGTAGCATTTACAAAGGGGTAGAAGCCGACGATGGGCCACTTTCAAATGATAAATGGTCGCAACGGAGTCAAAATAAACATATATCATCAGCGTTTGTATTCATTATACAAGTGCTGCCTTCCGTAATTATTGTTATAAAGCCATAAATATGCATCAATTTGACTTAAGAGTTTGGCCAAGCTGGGTTGCCTGGCTCCTGTGCTTACCCCTACATTCCCGATTGTTCGGCTAGGGGGTAAAGGGAGCACCTCTGTGATTGTTACTTCTGGGTCATCCGGGTTAGTACCTCAGACTGGGTGAAGCCGAAAGCTGGCTATCTTAAAGAATATAATTGCTCGGCAATGACGGAAGTGAAAATTTTGATCCATTTAGACCATAGAGTTGTAACACCCCAAAAATTGGGTTATCGATTTTTGTGCTGTTATTCCTTCCTAGCTTTTCACTCCCGAATTTTTCCTCTGGAATCTGGTGAGTGACCAGGTGAATCCGGCCAATCCTCAACCTCTCAGTGAATTTTCCATGATCTTGTGCCAGTCGATCTTCCGTCAGTAAACCCCGAACCTCATTTAAACCCTAGTTCCAAAATATCGGAACTAGAAATCCTGCCTTTGCGTTTACAAAGGAACTATCATTTTTTCTTGCTCAGTTGATCCTCCCAAAATTTCCAGAGATCATCCTTCACTCATAAACCCTAGATGTGCAAAAATATTGCCAAGTCATATGCAATATTTCTCATCTAGAATTAATTCTTTTTTCTGCCTTTCCGAGGAATTAAATCCAGAATAATATCTATCCATCTCCAAAGTTCATGAAAACTTGTGGAGATACTCTTTGTAATCATATTGAGCCCTCATAAAAATATTGGCCATAATAAAATAGGGGAAATTGCATTTTCCTATTTTAAGCCAATATTTCAATTTGGGGCCTTTCCAAAGGAACTACCATTTTGGTAGTTATGAAAAATCCCAAATAATTTGTGGAGCTTTTCCTATCCCTATCTTCACCATTTCCATCAAGATATCAAATTTCCCCCATTAAATTTTGAGCACAACACCACTTTGCAAATTCTGTCCAGATTTTCAGTTTGCAAAGGAAGTGCAGGTTTCCTTGATATTTTTGGGCTGATATTTTGCAGGGTGATTCATTATGATATATTACCCCTGGATACCAAAAATTAGCTCATTCTATCTAGCCAATCTTCTTCAGTAAATTATCTAAGTTTTTGTCCAGATTGCATCTCTGTGAAGGAAGTACCCTCATAGATGATCAATTTGAGCTGAAACTTTTCCAGACAGTTCCTATGACCATATCATCACTCTACACCAAGAATCATTCAAATCCATGTAGCCATTTGACCCCAGCATCATCATTTGCATTTCTGGTCAGTGGGCAAGGTTACAAAGGAAGTACCAGCTAGCATTGTCCATTTGTACCCAAATTTTGCCAGCATGACTACCTTAGTGGATGACTCACCTCTGCCCAATATCATGCCAATGGGTGCACTGTGGTGGCCACACCACATGACAAACACTTTGCTACCAGAACCTGTTTGACCTTGGTTTAGTCACCTCAAAGCTCCCCTGTGTCTTCCAGACGCATAGGTCAACTCAGCGATGTGTGGAGAACCTCCCAGATATCATTTGGCGTCAAGTGCATCGTGGCAAGGCGATGGCCATGTGGTGACCACGCCAATTGCAGCTACAGCCGGAGCTCTGTGTTGAGATGCCGCGTCCCTTCCCCTGTGCTCGTGCCGGAGCCTTGTGCCGATGTCTGCGGCGACGTACGGACCCTCTTCCATACCCAGCTGGCCTTGGAGGCTTGCCTGTTGGCCGGGCGTGCCGACAGCGGGTGCGCCGCGAGCGTGCCGCCACGGCACCACCGTCTCGAAACCTCACCGCGCGTCTTGGAGCTTCGGCCATTGTCGCGTAGTCCTCCCCTCTGCTATATATAGTGCGTGCCCCGAGCCCTACTCGATCACCAGTAGCCCCAACCCTCCAAGTCCTTCTACTCGAGCTCGTGGCTGAGCTCTGCTCCGCCCGATTTCCTCAGCCACCAGTGCCGCAGTCCTTCCCCTCCTCTTCCGCCTCGTCCCCGGTCTCCTCCAAGTACCCACGAGCTGCCACTGTCATCAATTCCACCGAGGAAGCCTCACCGGAGCTGCCCCTACTGGAACCCTGCCACGGCCAGGCTGTGGTCAGTGGTGGCGATGCTGCCGGCCACCGCGGGAGGCGCTAGCACCACCACCGGATGCGGCCCAGGCCAGCGGTCCCGTGGCGCTCGACGGCCGGCTCCCTCGCACAGCCCATCGCCGGCAGCTTCGACGGCCGAGGCGCCTCTGCTCTGCTCGGTCGGGGGGATAGAGACGACCAGAGGAGAAAAGGAAGATGGAGAGAGAGAAACAGGGGGCACCCACACATCATCCATATAAGAAAAGTCAACCCGGGCCCAGCCGCAGTAAGTGGAAGCGCAGTTCGGGAAATACGTTTTCGGTTGCCGAAAGCGTATTTCTGAAAAGGCGCTTTCAAATTCTCAGCTGCCGGCCAAACCTGTTATTTTGCGAACGTTCATTCGTTAAGCACTGAAACGGACAGATTTTATCTGTTTTATCGCCTAACGAACGAACGGCCGTTTCTCCGCGACTGTAACTCCGATGGAGGTAAAACCAACGCCCACGTCTTCAGATCGACGAGCCCGTTCCGATGGCGTCATTTTCATAACGTTTACACACTGTGAAAATGACCATTTGACCTTGTCCTTCGATCAGCCCCTCCGAGAAGGACACGTTTCCGCCAAATCTTCCCGGAGTTTTATTGCACTTCCTCCCGGCGTATCCCTCTACCCAAGGCAAGCCAACCTCTTCCATGAGCTCCAGACTTGCGTGATGACTTTGCTTGCACCCTATGTGTTCATCGTAGTACATCTGTATCAACTGTTAGTCTGCATTTGCAATACAGTTGTCATGTCATCTGTATTAGTTGTTAGCATTACTTTTCATCTAATGTCATGACTTGTTTTCATGCCATATTATGCCATGATCTTAATAATACCATTATCATGTTAGTACCATGATCTCATGCCATGTTTGTTAACCTTGTCAAGATTTGGCTATGTGGTTGCTAAGTGACTGTGACCGAGATGTTAAACTGAATTAATAAACATAGTTGGTTGATCAAGAGTCACCTGTCCGGGCTTATCCGTGCAACCACATTTGCCGGTATGGGGCGGCCTTGACTTGGTCTGATCGCGTGCTCTTTCACCGGTACCTCCAAAGAGGGAGGGTTATGCGCGCGCGCTGCCCTGGCCTGGTAGGCGGCGATAACCCTGCGAGCCCAGTTGAGTTGTTTGGGTACCCGTCCCCGTTTGGGACAGTTTTGTTTGGCCACGATGGTGGCAGGTGTTAGGAGTCACACAGGGGCCACCCAGGGCAGGACTCCGGGGGAGGATGATTGCCGGTGGTACGGTGGGAGAGTCACGGATCAGGCAGGTTTCGTTGGAGCAATGCTGGTCCACCCGAATGGGATCACGAGGTCAGTGCTCCATAGTGTGGGTAAAGTGCGCAACCTCTGCAGAGTGTAAAATCTATTCGAATAGCCGCGTCCACGGTATTGGACAGCCCGACCAGACCTCATTGGTGATAAACCGTAATAATGATAATGATGGTGAAAGAACCTGTCCTGCATGGACAACAGATGTTGTCGGGAGTATGGTATGTTAGCCATGAGATGGCTATGGAAGAGATGGTCAGATGACCGAGAGACTTGGATTTGGATCAGTTCCAGATGGGGTCATGAGATTATTCGGAATATGGATTATTTACTTGATACATACTTTACTTTACTGTACTCTACTTCAGTAGTTATCTTGCTAGATAACCTTGATAGGTCATGATGATCATTGCTGCTAGATGTTTAATCATGCTAGATAATCTTGCTACGACATGCTAATTAGAAATGCTAGATAGGTATGCTATGCCATGTTGATTCACATTTTCCTATTAATTCCATGCCATGTTTAGAATAAATTCTTGCATAGCATAGGGCTTTCTTTGTCATCTGCTTGTTTGGATGCTATGTATTTGGTTGTCTTGCGAGTACATTCAAAGTACTCACCTGGCCTTGCACGTGGCCAGTTGCAGGAGAAGATTCGTCGTGCTAGGTCATAACCCAGCCAGTCCTGTGAGTTATGGAGCCCAGCCAGAGACGTTGATGCCGCTAAACCAAGACATTCGCTGCCATCATAGTTAGCCTTGGAGCTATGTAATATTGTTGTAAGCAACAGTATTGTAATACTCCATTCTATTTAATAAAGCCATTTTGTGCCTGGAATTGCTGTATCATGTCTTTGATGTGCGCCAGGTCTTATCCTGGGGCTGGCGTACGTCGGCCCTCTATCGGGGTGCCACAAGAGTTTGGGAACTTTCCCCGAACTAAATCCTCACTATTTTCCTCCCACATTGATCGGAGGTGAGGTTTCATGATCGTGGCCAGCATGACAACCCAAAGAAAGGAACCGATAGCGAGACTATTTTCTTTGGAAGATGTTTCTTACGTTAATAGTAATATAACATATCTCTCCGCATATCTTTGTTTATAAAACCGTATGGCCGGATTGCCTTGTTTGCCGTAAATCTTTGGCCTCATAAAGGCTTTATAAAGTGGGACAAACACTCCCCGGCTACTGGCCGAGGAGGTTGAAGCTGATGGTTGGTCAACAAAGTTTTGTACAATGCGGATCCGAGCATTAATGATGTAGAGTACTTGGATACATAGAATCATTACACATAAATTGTGATTTTACTCCGGATATCGATTCTTAATTCGGCCACCCGTGCCCACATTAAGGCTCGGGGGCTACTGGGCTTCGCGCTTCTCACTTAAAATCCATTAACGGGATACATCGATCCCCTGATCTGGTGTTGCCACCTGACCAGTGGCTCGGGGGCTACTGCATTTCCTATTCAATGCAGAAAATTCAAACTTCCCAGTGTTCGGCTTGACCGAGCTATTGGCAAACGCGTCTTTGGACAACAATAGGTATCATCTGGGGCCTATCCGGCATCAAGCTAATATATTATGGCAATTTCTCAAGACCCTCTCTCAAGGGCCCGTCGGCCGATCACTATCTCCTCTAATATATTACACTGTGTTTCTATTCCTATGTATGCTGCCGAGCTAGGAGTTGATCCTCAGGCCGATTTTGTGAACCGACCTGAGTCTCAGGGGCTACTAGGATCAGCGGTTTCATGTTTTCCTTCAGGTGCATCTCGAATTTTAGGCCGACACACACCTTGAGGGCTACTGGCTATATATCTCGACAGAGAATAAATTACACCAATCGAGAAAATATATATCCGCAAAAAATCAGCCCAAAGACCGAGGTGGTGTACCGCCTCGGATGCAGTCCGGTGTTGGAGCTTGGATACAATCCGGCGTTGGAGCTTGGATACAGTCCGGCGTTGGAGCTCGGATGCAGTCCGATGTTGGAGCCTGGATAAAATCCGGCATTGGAGCTTGGATACAGTCCGGCGTTGGAGCTTAGATGCAGTCCGGCGTTGGAGCTTGGGTACAGTCCGGCGTTGGAGCTCGGATGCAGTCTGGCGTTGGAGCTCAGATGCTGTCCGGTGTTGGAGCTCGGCTGCAAAAAGACACCTCGAATGCAGTCCGGCGTTGGATCTCGGACGCGAGAGGACACCACCGCACGGGAAACACTTCAAACTCGAGGTGTGGCGTAAAAATAACAAGGCATTGATAAAGGCCGAAAACTTAAAGGGGCTCCTCGGATACCCGACATGTAAACTCTTCGAATTCACTTCGGCAATCCTGAAGATCGAAGATGAGAAGATTTGTTGAACCAGTTTTCAAGACCGACAGCCAAAGATGAAGAACAGTTCGGAAGAACCGAGGAGCGTCCTCAACTTGAAGACCGGTTCAGGGGGCTACTAACGGTGTCCTAGACTAGGGGGTACTCACTAGATCATCTCTCGGCTAGGTGGATCGGGCTGAGGACCCCCATGGCGGTTCACCCATGGGCCACTTCGGGCAGCCCATGCCGCATACAAGGGAGATTCCACAAGACTGGGCGCCCAAGACGAGGACTCCTCTAAACCCTACGCCTCCGGTGTGTTATATAAACCGAGGTAAGGCTAGTCAATAGATCATCTCATATTCATTAGAACAATCTCGTGGTAGATACATGTACTCTGTACTATCCCTCATATGAATACAAACAAAAGCAGGACGTAGGGTATTATCTCTTCTAGAGAGGCCGAACCTGGGTAAAATCTTGTGTCTGTGTTACCATCGCTCCAAGACGCCTAGCTTAGGACCCCTACTACGAGATATGCCGGATATAGAACTGACAGTTTGTCTTACTGGCTTAAAGCCTTTTAGAATGTTGAGGCTGTGCTCTGCTTTCCTGCGTGGGATTCCTGGCATGTCCGAGGGATGCCAGGCGAATATGTCCCAATTTTCACGCAGGAATGTCCTTAATGCCTCGTCGACTGCGGGGTCCAGTTGTGCTCCTATGGACGCCGTTTTGTTGGGATCTGTTGGGTGCGCTTGAAATTTTACTATTTCATTTGCTGGCTTGAATGACATGGATTTTTGTCTTTTACTGATAACCATGTCATCCCTGTCGACTATAGTGCGTAGTGTTGTCAACTCTTCGGCCACGAGGGCTTCGGATAGTGCCTCTAGGGCGAGGGATGCCGTCTTATTTTCAGCCCGCAAGGCTTTGCTCGGGTCGCTTTTAAGAGAGATCACCCCGTTGGGCACTGGCATCTTGAGTTTCATAAACCCGTAATGTGATATGGCCTGAAATCTTGAGAATGCCTCGCGTCCTAGAAGGGCGTGGTATCCGCTACGGAAGGGCACAATGTGAAATAGCAAGGGTTCAGATCTGTAGTTGTCAGTTGTACCGAACACAACATCCAGGGTGACGTGTCCCGAGCAGTGTGCCTCCCTTCCGGGTATTATACCTCGGAATGTGGTATGACTGCGTTCGATGCGAGACCTATTGAACTGCATCTTTTCTAGAGTATCCTCATAAATGAGGTTGAGGCCACTACCTCCGTCCATCAGCACTTTAGTCAGCCGGAAACCATTGACAATGGGGTCGAGGCCCAGTGCGGCCGGTGCGTGGTTATTACGGGGGCTTGGCTCATCCTTCTTGTTGAAGGTGATAGGCGTGGCTGCCCATGGTTGTGCGGCCGTCACTTGATATATTTGATTGAGCATCGAAGAGCCTTTTTCCTTTTATTGTTTGAGGCGAACGTCTCGTATACTGTAAGGACATTGTGGTCCTGCGGTGAAGCCGAGGACTGTTTATCTGGGGGTGTAAGGCCCAAGATTAGCTCGCCATATTTGGCCACTTGTCTTACCACCCAACAGGCTCGAAGTCTGTGGGTTGGGTTTGCGTCTAGCAAGACCGAATGTATTGGGCATGGTTTATCCAGCAACTCGTCTAACACCGATCTGGGCCTAGTTTTCCTTTCATTAGGCTCGCACTCCGGTAACCAATTTGTGTAAGCCCGTTTAAGGTGGGGCCTTCCATGACGCGCGGCGGGCTGTGGCCCCATGTTCAGCTGTTGTGCCCTCCACGTGTTCTCCATGGCGCAATATTTGCGTACCATGTCTGATAGTTCGGTGAAGCTTTGAATTTGGCGACGCGCGAGGGTGTTTAAGAGGCCCTCATCCCTGCAGTTAAACTGGAAGGCTTTAATTATTTCTTTGTCACAGCAAGGTGCCATCATGTTCTTTACCAGGAGAAATCTAGCCCAATAATGGTGGACTGTCTCGTTTGGTAGCTGCTTGATGTACATGAGGTCCCATATGTCTGGGTTTCTCGAGTTCGGATTATATTCCGTGTGGTGGGCGGGCGGGAAAATTTCGAGAATTCCCTCCTACCGCGGATCCGGACTATCCTTGATGGGCGGTTGAGTCATGTCCGGTTCTGACCGCATAGGGCTTGGATCCGAACTGGTGTGCTGCCGGATAGGCTCGAGGCCGGGACTTGAGCTCGGGGTTATGTTCGGACGTACATCCGGGCTGGTGTCTGACTCCGAGCTAGGGATTCGATTGTACACCGTCTTTAGCTTGCAAGGCTGTGGCCCCTCCTCGGCCTCTTCGACTGTGGCGATGAGGTGTGTGACCAGAGGGGTGTTGATTTCTCGGTCGTTGGGTCTAAGTTCGATCCGATCGTAGGCCGCAGGCCTGGTAACAAAGATTCCCATTGCACGAAAAAGGCTCGCCAGGTGGTCTACCGGCTGGCCACATTGGGGTGCCCGACAGTCCGGTGATTCGGCAGGAGGTCTTTGGGGCGGTCCGTCGGAGCCGGGCTTCAGGGCCGGACTCTGAGGGATACCAGATTTTTGTGAGTCTGCTGGTCCTGGGGTCGATGCCCCTGAACCGATGAAGCCTTCGACGGGGGTGAAGCCTTCGATCTGGTCGAGGCGACTAGTGGGATCAGCACGCGCTAGTATGCCGCCAAAGACGAGGAGATGACCAGGGGCGGGGAAGCCCTCGGCGCAAGTGTGGTCTCCAACGACCGGTTATGCCATCAATTCCTCTGCTGATCCCACAGTGGAACTCTCAATAAAAGCACCAATGTCAGTGTAAAAACCGGTAGACCTCGGGGTAGGGGGTCCCGAGCTGTGGATCTAGGATCGATGGGTAACAAGGGATGACGAACACAGTGTTTACCCAGGTTCGGGCCCTCTCAAAGAGGTAATACCCTATGTCCTGCTTGATTATATTGGATGTATGATGTGGTTTATAGAGTAGATCTACCTCGAGATCAGCATGAGCTAAACCCTAAGGCTATGAGGTGATGAATGTAGCTCTAGTCCTAAAGACTAAAAACCCTCGGTTTATATAGACACCGATAGGGTTAGGGTTACCGAAGATGGATTACAATAAGGAATTAAAGAGATCCTACGCCTTCTTGACTTGGAGGGCACACCACGGCTTCATAGATCTCCCGTCACTATACGGCTCCACTAGTCCGGCCCATGTACAATGGGCCGTCGCCCCGAGGACCCCTTAGTCCATGACTCCCTCACACAGATATACCCTTGGTTTGATTTTATGGCCCATTTCAGGTCTCGTCTGCTATATTTAAGTCATTTTTTTGCACTTACCTTGCATTATTTGCATATAAAGTCAAAACCCTGCTACAACTACATGTGGGTGTTAGTTAGACTAGTCACAATGGGTAGTAACTTAGACTAGTAACATGCATATGTTACTAGTCTATGTTACTACCTCTATAGTGGGGAGTAACATATGTGTGGTGTCATGCAACACTTCATTTATTAGGTTGTAGACTAATCTTGTCTTGGTATGTGTGATGTTACAGTAACTAGCTATGTTACCACATGCCCCTATTTCCTCATTAATTACTCACCACATCATCTGTTTTGCCTAGAGATGTGTGATGTTACCACCTATGTTACTCCCACTGTGGGTAGTCTTAGCAAAGAAGGTGTACAAATCATTTGTACGTCGCTTTGCGAGTTTTCATCCGTTTGTCCGAGAAGCGGGGAGAAGTTTCAATCATTTGGCCGCGAGGTGCGGCCACTGGCATAGGCCTAGTTGGTATTTTAATTATAGGAAATTCAGATGGAGTCCGGACATCATCAAAATCAGTGTGTGCCCGTGGCGTGCTCTCACGACCCCGTGGAAAAAATTTGGTAAAGTTTGACACAAGTTTTGATGATCGCTCCTTCCAAACCGGAGCATCTCACAAGAAGGATCATGGTTTCCAAAAGGAGACATGTCAATTCAAACTCCAGTGCCCGGTGACTTCATCGTTTGGCCTCATAAAAATTTCCACGGTACGCAATCACCATTATACCACGGGTTTGCTTTTCTGGTGCATTTCAGGTATCATTAGCTATATTTAAGACATTTTTTGAATTTAACATGCATTTTGTGCATATACATAAAATTACAACCGGAACTGCATTTGCTGTCGAAAGGGATGAGGATTGTCGTTCGATTTGGGAGCATCCAACGGTGCAGACGTACGATCCGTGGGGTTTGGGTTCTGGCCAATCAGAATGCACGACTCAGATCACGCACGGATTTTGGTCGACACACAGCTTTCCTGAACGAACCGTGTGCTATTCGCAAACCAGATTGCATATCTTCTGTTCATACATACTGGAGTGAGATCAATTGAGTGTGCTACCTCTATGGTATAATAATAATAATAATAATAATAATAATAATAATAATAATAATAATAATAATAATAAATAGTTCATATTCATTGCCTGAGCTAACAACATGTCAAGGTCAACATATTAACAGTTCTTACATCAACAGAAAACCAGGCATAACTCACAAATTCAGTACACGCGACAGTTCTAAATTGAACGAATTAAGTTGCAGGGTAGGCATAAAAACTAGTCTTACGGCTTAATTCCCATGTACATGGGGGAATTAGCATCATTACATTGACCCCGAATGAACTTGGGTTTTCTGATGATTTTACGCTTCTCTGTTAGAGGGGTGCGTGATCCCTTGGCTAGCAACTCAGCAAATTCATCGTACTCGTCCTCATCGGCAACATCCTCGACACCCAGTACCCTCCTCTTCCCATGCATCACTACATGGCAGTTCTTATGCAAGGGGTCTTCCGCATAGAAAATCTGGGTAGCATCGCTGGCAAGAATGAACGGGTCCGCGTGATATGCCATCGTTGTCCTGTTAACACAGGTCTTCCTGTAATCATCAACCTTTACCTGACCAAGAGGGATCCATGTGCACCTGAATAATGCCACCTTAACTTTCACATAGTTAAGCTCCCAAATCTCTTTGATGGTTCCATAGTATACCCTTTTATCAGCTTCATCTACAGTCATGCATTCTATTCGAACATAGCTGTTCTGATATGAGGTTTTCTCATCACGTTCCTCAGTGTAGAACGTGTAGCCATTTATGTCATATGCTTGGTACGTCAACACCGTAGGTGATGGCTTTTGTGCCAACCACGTAGCAATGTCATCCATGGATCCTTGTGCCAAATGATTCTTCAGCCATTTGGCGTAGTTCTTAGTGTGCTCCTTCATCTCCACATCTGATGAAGGCACCATTGGTAAGAATCTTTGGCGTATCTCCGCCAAGTGTCCTTCGGCATAAGCGCTGAGAACTGGGATGTTAAGCAGTACCATCAAATGAGCTTTCTCTGCCAATTCTCCAGGTGCAGCCTTTTGTGTGCCAGCAAGGACCGGCTTACCTTTTAGCCTTCCCTCGTGGCAAGAGAGGGGCAAACCTATAGGTCTTTGTTTCATGTATTTGGTGCAAAACTCAACCACCTCCTCCGCGGTATAACCTTGTAGGATGCTTGTCTCTGGATGGTTTCGGTTCCAACAATAGCGCTTCAGTATTCCCATGTACTGCTCGAAGGGATACATGTTGCGAAGAAACACAGGACCACAATACTTTATCTCGTCGACAAGGTGCACAGTGAGATGGACCATGACATCAAAGAATGACGGTGGGAAAAACATCTCTAGGTTGGACAATATTCTTGCAATATCCTCTTGCATATGATCCAACTCTTCAGGATCTACAACTTTCTGCCATAGTTGGTTGAAGAAATCACAGAGCTCAATGAGTGTGTCTCTTATATCTTTGTCCATCAGATTCCTGATGGCCACCGGGAGGATTAGTGTCAACATTATGTGGCAATCATGTGACTTCATGTGTCCCAAGTTCATTTTACCTGAGCTCACATCCATGAGACTTCTAATGTTTGTGGAGTAGGAAGAGGGTGTCTTAACTGACAACAAATAGGTCAAGACCTCTGTTGCTTCTTTTGTACTGAAATTGTAACTCTGGCGAGCGTTGATGAATTTGTTATCATCTTCTGCTTCAATCTTGCATTTTGATTGATCATCAAGCATATCGAGCCGTGCACCGTCACCATCCTTTGTTTTACCTTTAATCTTGAGCAGAGTACCAAGGATGCTTTCACATACGTTCTTCTCTACGTGCATGACATCGATGCAGTGACGTACACGTAGAATCTCCCAGTAAGGTAATTTCCAGAACACCGATTTCTTCTTAAACACTTAACCCTTGGGTGTTTGTTTCACCGTCAAAGCGTGCTTCTTGCCAAGCACAATATTAATTTGTTTAGCCATGTTGTGGACCACCTCCCCAGCATAGGGACTTGGGCCCACATCTACCTCTGCCGTACCATCAAATTCAGCTTTCATCTTTCGGTATGGGTGATTTCTCCGTAAGAACCTACGATGACGCAAATACACGGTTTTGCGCGAGTTGGGAAGAAATCTGCTAGCTGTCCAATCCATGCATGTGACACACCCTACATCTCCCTTTGTTTTCTGCACCGATGTGTTGCCTAATGTCGGCATATCTTGAATGGTGTGCAGCAGCATCACATGTAGATCGAAAATCTCCTTTTTGTAAGCATCATAACATTTTACAGCAGGCGCATCTATCCACACTATCAGCAGTTCTTCTACCAGTAGCTGAAAGTAAATGTCGATGTCATTTCTAGGTTGCTTCGGGCCTTGGATAATCATTGACATCATAATGTATTTTTTCTTCATACACAACCAAGGAGCTAGGTTAAATATGCACAGAAGCACCGGCCATGTGCTGTGATTGGTGCTCATATCACCAAAAGGATTCATCCCGTCAGTACACTCCCCGAGCCTTATACTTCTAGGATACTTGGCAAAGTCTTCAAACTTGTTGCCAATTAATTCCCATTGAGCCCCATCTTTCGGGTGCCTCATATATTTATACGCAATTCGCTCATCATGATGCCACCGCAACCTCTTTGCCTCTCTAGAGTTTGCAAACAAACGCCTCAACCTTGAAATTAAAGGCAAGTACCAAACAACCTTGAACGGGATTCCTGTCTTGATCTCGTCATCCAATTTGTACTTGTCCTTTGCTCTCCTGCACTTGTATCATGCATGCTTGCATGTGGGACATGCACGCAAATCTTTGTACTCACCATGGTATAATATACAATCATTCACACAAGTGTGTATCTTCTATACTTCAAGTTCCAATGGGCAAACAATTTTCTTTGCTTCGTTCATGCTTCTGGGAAGCACATTATCTTCCAGAAGAATTTCTTTGAAAAGACCTAACATCTCTGTGAAGCCCTTGTTTGATAGACCATTCGCTGCTTTAAATCTGAGAAGCGCCAGGGTGGCACTCAACTTGAAATATTTCTTTTTGCAACCTGGATACAATTCTTTCTTGGAGTCTGCATCAATAGTTGGCAGATCCTTGTACCCAACAATATCCTTCTTTGGGCCCTTGAAATCTGCAATCATAGCAGCAAAATCTGGCTTATCAAGATCGTCGTCATTTGTGTCGCCGTCTTGGTTTTCCGGTGGGCGTTTCGGCTTTCTGGTGTTCCATTGGTAGCTTGACGCCTCTGCCCCGATGTTAGATTCAACATCCATGTGACACTGACCGGGGTTTGGCATCTCGCAGCCCTGGGTATATTCATCCATGACCTGCTCTTCACTGTGTCTGGTCCAACATGTATATCCATCCATGAATCCCCGAGAGAGTAAGTGCCACTGGACATCTGCAACTTCACGTGACTCTGTATTGGCACAATGAGTACATGGACATAGGATGTAATCCGCATCACCAATTCTCCTCTTTGTACTTTCAGCCAAATTCATGAACTATGTCATGCCACTGATAAAATATGTGGTTCTCCGATTATTCATCCATTCAGATCGTTCCATCTGCACCACACGAATGGTAATTAAAAACAAAACAACAACATTAATACACGGATTAACTGATGCCCAAAGATGCGTGCATAAATCACAAGGTTTTATTTTCATAATTACTGAGGGCGCTCCATATTGTTATCCAGACGTGCAATGACAAAAATTAATGGCCAATCAATTTACGCGCAGAGTACTACAGCACTACCCTTAGGAATTGAATACCTTAATTAAGCCACTCACGAAAACAATACCTTAATTAATTAGCCGTGTGGCGACCTCCACCCAGCAGACAGAGAAGCGCGATGTGGCGGCACGCCGAGACAGCAGGGTTGAGGAGCAAAGCTTAGTGGGGCTGCCGCCTAAAGTTCGACCTCCACTATCCCGCTATCGACCGCGATGGATGTGCTCCAATCATGCTGCCGCTGACCTCAATGGTTGAGCTCCTCCTATCTCCCTCCGCAGACCGAGGATTGACCTCCTATGACGCCGCCACCGCCCACTGACTAAGGATTGACCTCTTATCCTGTAGCCGCTGCCTAGGCGGCCGCCATCTCTATCTGCAAAGCGGCTATTTTATTTTTTGACGGATATCCGCAGAGCAGCTGTTTACACGGTATCATTGTAACTCAATTATATGTACAGGGTAGTACGTCACATACGGTTATGTAACGGCACCCGTGTCTCACCTATGTTGTCTTCTCACACGGTTTGGTGCGGAAATTGTGTGTGAAGTTGTAATACCTAACACAAACGACATGTATAAACAGTGTGCCGTATACAACATATAGTGCCATAAGTAGTTCCCCACCGTTAGTTTATCCCCACAGTTTCCCCATTTCCCCCAAATCCCTAGATAGCCTCCAAATTCCCTCGCGTGGCGCTGACATTGGGGGAATATGGATGAGTGGTGCGGATGGTTTCGGTGCGGCTGCTCCTGCTCGTATCGCCGCTCTCGGCAGAGCCGCCACGACGGCGGTCGCCGCCGAGCACTTGCCTAAGGTCATCAGAAGGCAGGTGTACTACGGATCCGAATCGTCCTGTCAGGTTCCAATCTATCCCGATCTTTTTTAGCATGTCCAAAGTAGCTCCATGCTGAATCCGTCCTGAAATGAAGCCCCCCCCCCCCCCCAGGAAAACGATCTGCCGCCGGATCCGGAGCATGACTCCAGACTCCCGCAACAAGAGTTCGACTCTGAGTTTTGCGCCACCGAGAAGTACCAAAAGCTGAGTTGTGTGCACGGGCACACTCCCGCTCGATGTGTATGCATGGGGGGAGTCGACATTGGCAGGCGGTTTCTCGGTTGCCCCTTAGAGGTTAGTGCTAAGTTCATCATTTTACTTGAGTTAATGCCACCGCTCATCCTGAATACTATTTAACATTGGCAGGGATATGAGGCTTGTGTCTTTGTTAACTGGCTGGATGAAGAATGGCATGGCAGGGCTTGGAGTGTTATCACCAAGCTCGCAGAAGATAACGTAAAGCTGAAGAAGAAACTGGTTGATCTAGAATGTACAAGCAGTACGATGAAGCAAGAAAGAATCAATCACAGGCAACAGATGAAAGCAAGAGACAAGAAGGAACTAGCATGTGTAGTTGTGGTTGTCGCATTAGCCATGTTCTATGCGCTGTTTGCAATGATGATTAGGGGTTTTGTTTGACAGTATTGCTAAAGCACATCTAGATGTGCTCTAAGTAATGCACATCTAGGCCCTATGCCATTGATGTTACGCGAAGATTCGTGCAAATATTTTCCTTTGTTTTTTTTCTTTTCCTTTGTAGTTTGATTATTACTGGCTTCATCAATAAGAAGAGCTCAATGTATTGCTTGCCAACTATCCTACTCCGTTCGTACCGGTACCGGTGCATAATCCCGAAAATCATTCCTTGTTTTGGTCCTGAAAAAAGAAATCAGCCAATAGGAGTCCTGCGGCTAGTATGCATTCAATGACTTTAGACTACTTAGCATAACATGCATGCAATGGTCAATTCTCTGCACGCAATGGTATTGATTACCAAATACTCCCTCCGTCCCAAAATAAGTGACTCAACTTTGTACTCAAGTTAGTGGAATGTTGAGTCACTTATTTTGGGACAGAGGGAGTAATCATCAAGTTCTCACGTTTTTACCCCACCTAGGTCGCCGGTACGGAGGGAGTAGAAGTACTACGAAAAATGCTTGTTTCATATTTGGACGCTTCAACGCGTGTGCGTAATTAATTATCACATTGAGAACTGCGCAACCCCAGGAATTTGGAGCGACTGGGTACAAATAATTGTGGTTGATTATATCAGCTGTTAGATAATACGTCAACCCCCGCTTCAATTGGCATTCCTCTTCTCTGCATACCCCACTTAAGTGTCCACCATCTTCATCGTCCCCGGCAGGCCGCGCTACACACTTGCACACACTCTGCAATCTCGCTTTCTCACGGTTTTTATACGACCGCAGCCATGTCGAGCGACAGCGAGGACGACAGTTCGGCCAGCGGTCTGGCGCCCGATGATAGGTCAACATCGGAATCATCCCGTTCATCTTCCATGAGTCCTGCGTCGAGCCCAGACCTCGATTATATCTGAATCATGGAAGGGACGCTGCCTCCGGAGTCCTCAGACGACAACCAGATGGACGAGAAGTCGTCGAAGGACGAAGAAGAGGACAACGATGATGAGGAGGAGGAATGGTCGAACGAGAAGGAGGACAACGAGGATAGCAACGACAATGATGATGGCGGTGGCGATGAAAAGCCAACGGTCAGCGGCAAGAAGCGTCCTTGCCAAGACGATGTCGCGGGGCCATCCAACAACAACAACAACAACAACAACAAGAAGGACTAAATTAAGCAGACTGTATATATCTCTGTTTCCGTTCACTCATATTAATTTGTTATCTCTGTTTATCCTGTCAATCTCATCGCAGACGGTTAGTAATACGTATTAGACAGAGATCTTCTACATTATCGCCCACGGGTTGGTTTCTTGAACTGTGTGCCCTGACGAGCACACAATTCACAAAAAAGACCGTATGGGCTGTCTATAATGATCGCACACAATTCTGATTACCGACCTGTTTGCCGGGTATCACACACATCTTGTTACGCCGAATCATTTGTGTTCAACTCGATCATCGAAAATGGTTCATCGGAGCAAACTGTATGCCGTATATCGCACACACACCTTGATCTGGCTACCCGTTTCTGTTGTTCTGTCTCATCGCAAACAGTTTGTATGGATCAACCGTATGCCCCGCATCTCACACGCAACTAAAATTGGAATCGTGTTTGATGTATCCTTCATCCAAAAGTTTTGCATCTTTTTTGACGATTTTTTTACATCACCGTTTGTGATTAATGCATCACACACAGTTTCGTCAAAGGGTCTCTGATCATAGTGTCGCGTTAGCAGCATCCTGCAGTAGTGGAAGCCAGTGACAGCTAGAACAAGTCTGAAGAGCAAGTCAACCTCGGTGAGGGCACTAGTCCCTCTCGTAGCTATGATGAGGGAAGCAGAAGCACCCCTAGCAACTTGCCAAAGGCAGCTACCAGATAGAGAAAGAAGAGGAATTCTGACAGTGAAGATGAGGAATTTGTGATTGAGGAGGAAGTGACCTCCAAGAAGAAGGTGCTCAAGAAGGAATATGGCACTACTGCTGCCACCAAGCCAGGACTGCAGAAGAAAGCTCCTGCTAAGAGGAATCCTATGTCTAAGGCTAGGCAATCCACTATTGCCCAAGAGCAAGTAAAGCCAGCAAGTGGTGCTGGAGGAGAGGTCAGCAAGAAGAAAGAAAGGAAAAGAGGTAGATTGTGCAAACTTGTTGATCCAATGGCTGAGTTTGAAAAGCATTCTTCTGATGAGGATGAAGATGAGGAGGAGGAAGAGCCTGCTGCACCTTCTGCCAAGTCACAGAACTTGATGGCAGATGCTATCAAGACTGGTGCTGCTCCTTCAAAGCCCAAGTCTTCCCCCAAGCCCACAGCTCCAGATCAAGCACCCAAGTCAAATGCTCCAAAGAGATCTACTAGGAACATCTCAGCTGCAGAGAAGAACAAGGCCCCAGGTCCAAGAAGATGATGAGCCACTAGTGCTCAGGAAATTGAAGCCCAAGATCCTAGATGATGATGATGATCATCCAGTGGCAGAAAACATGAAGTTGAGGAAGGATCGTGGTCTGAGACTATGGAGACAGAATGATCCATATGCTACTAGGAGAAGCACTGATGTGGACTACCATTTTCACACCAGAGAACGGTAGGACTTCTATGAGACTGTCTTATTGGACAAGAAGCCCATTGTATGTGACATGAAATGGGTTGATTGGGAATACATTGATGATAATGAAGACTATTTTCCTCATGTGCGTGAGAGCTTCAGGTTGAATGGAGTTGATAAGTTTGTTGGACAGAAACTGACAAAATGGAACGATGAGATGATCATGCAGTTCTACTCAACCACCCACTTCTACCCTGATGGTAAGATTGTGTGGATGACTGAGGGAACCAGATACCATTCATCAATTTCTAAATGGGCCAAGCTTATCAATGCTCCCAAGGAAGAAGAAAATGATCTTGATGTGTATGGCAAACCCAGGAAAGATCACAACTCAATGGCCAACATGTACAAGCCTATACCTAATGCAGCTCTGGAAACACACAAGCTAGGATCAATATATTATCTGCTTGCTGGATTGACCACCATGAACACCATCTTGAGGCATACTCTGTTGCCCAAGTCTGGAGATCACAGGATGATACGTGGTCACTCCATCAACTTGCTTCATTTGTTTGATGTTCCCCAGAAGTTTAAAGTCATGAGCTTGATTGTTGAAATAGTGAAGAGGACAGCAGCCGACCAGAAGAGGTCTTGTGGATATGCCCCACACATTCAGATGTTGATCAACTCCAAGGTTGGAACTGGGACATATCTGCTTGATAAAGAGCATCTACCCCCGAGGCCTGATTTTGAGGACAACGAGGTTTGTCATGGATGCATCACATCCTACATATGCTGAGGCCCAAGAGAAGATCGAGAAAGCAAAGGCTGCAAAAGCAGCAAAGGCAGCAAATGCTCCAGATGCTTCAGTAGTGAATCTCAAGACCAAGCAAGATCAGCTCAGTTATCTGCTTGAGGCAACCGTGAGGATTGAGAAGAGCTTGGCCACCTTGTCTCAGAATCAGGAGAGTCTCGAGAGGATCTTTGAGACTAAAATGAATGACCTTGATGTGAAGGTCACAGAGATTCAGACCATTGTGGAGAAGCTAAGGGATGATGCTAAGGACAATGATGACAGACCTACTACAGATAGGTTCCGGTCAGTGCCAAGGGCATAGAGGTCAGCTACTGAGCCAGTTGCAAATTTGGGGCCTGCTCACTCTGCTCCTGCCACTACAGCCACAACCCCAATTGCTCCTCCAGTATCCACTCCTCCAGCTCCACAGACTTCAGCAGAAGCATTTGCAGACGCTGTCATCTCAACGCCATCTATGCACACCGGAGCTACAAGCCAGAAGACCACTTCAGGAGCTCCCGGAGATCGTGCCTAGAGAGTCACATAGCACTATACGTTTTTGAACTTTTTGGTAACTTGTTGCCAAAGGGGAAGAAAGTGTATAGATCATAGGCTTTGAGAGAGTGTGTCTTTTGCTTTGGTTGGTCTTATTTACCTTGCTACTTAGTACTTTGGTTTGTTTGATTGTTGATACTCTTGCTACATTTGTGTTATGCTCATGAGATACTTTATGTGATCATGTGTTTGATCATACTACTCTTAATGTGTGATTGCATGATTATATCTATGAATGTTTGTGTATGATCAATCACTTGTATCCTTGGTGATGAGTGCATGTTATTTAATTCTTATCATTTTGAGCGCTCCACCAAGATGTATGTGACATGGAAGAGTGACCCATGATCCTAATCGATTGTGCATTTGTATTCAAACACAAATTTTAAATAATGCACAAATTTAGGGGGAGCTCTTGCTTATCACATACCTCTCAAAGCGACGATGTACTTTATTCATATTATCATTTGTCGAAGCTTTGATCTATATGTTGTCATCAATTACCAAAAAGGGGGAGATTGAAAGTGCAACTAATCCTCGGGTGGTATTTGTCGGTGCAACAAACCCTGGTGTATGTTGCCCTGACTGTACACAGGCTCAAGGGCAAGGTTCCAGCATCCAAGGCAAGGCCAAGCGGGAGAGATAGCTCTTTGAAGAATCAAAGGGCGGATCAAGAAGACCAAGACAAGCCTAGAAAATAAGATATCACTAAGGGAAAAAGTCTCCCTTGCTGAGCAGGCGAGCCTGGTCCGGTCGAGGCCACCCTAAGAGCAAGTCCCAAGACCTCCCCGGCAAGGGTTGCCGGGGGGCTGGCGACCTGTTATCCCGCCAAGGCTCCACCGCTCCACCTCACAGTGATGCAAGCCGCTTATCGATGCGATGTCAAGCCCTCAAGTGAATAAGTGGCAGTCATTCAGCACGTGGCAGCCATTCCCGAGGAAGATCACCCCTAAATGACACCCGTCCATGGGCATGTCACGCAGACAGGCGAGAAGGTGGTTGAATGGCATGGCAAGGCTTGCCGGGCTGCATCCTCGACATGACACTAAGTGGTGCATTTAATGCACCTTGTCCTGTCTGCAGAGTTAGGTATGATAGCATTGTGGCTATCTAATCACTGGATAATGACTGTTTTGCCACTGTGGTAACCCCTTTACCTATAAAAGGAGGGCTGAGGCAACCTTAGAAAGGATTCGGACCCTTGTACACTCATATGCACATAGCTACTCTCCCTGAGGTGACCTTGCCGAGCTTGAGCACTGCGTGTTTGCCACGGTCTTTCACTCAATCCACCAAAGCAGGAGTAGGGTTTCACGCCTCGCGGCAGCCTGAACCTGGGTAAAACACCCCCGCGTCATTGTTGTCGTGCTGTTCTACGACCTCCGCTCTTTGTGCAATGTGCCCTTCCCCCTTGCCAAACCACAAAGGGGCCGATGGCCCCATAGGTGATCATGTCGAACCACGACATCTTTGGCACGCCAGGAAGGGGGGAGCGCTTGTGCGAACCCGAGGACATAAACAACGCGTCGATCTACATCACCATCTCCTTCGATGACGGCGTCATCACCCATGGCACCCAAGAAAAACTCCGGTGCAGCAGCCCGTCCTT
Source organism: Thinopyrum elongatum (assembly GCA_011799875.1). Taxonomy (NCBI): domain Eukaryota; kingdom Viridiplantae; phylum Streptophyta; class Magnoliopsida; order Poales; family Poaceae; genus Thinopyrum; species Thinopyrum elongatum. The sequence continues at coordinate 340,273,290 of CM022301.1, forward strand.
CCACCTCGAAGGCCCCCTGCACGTGGCCACCGATCCTATGGGGGCTACGGTGGTGTCGGGGGACGCGACCAGCACAGGCGGCGCCGTCGTCATTCCTCCCACGGCAGAGGTGGGAGCGGGAGGCGCCGGAGGAGGACAGCGTCAACAACATCCTAGCGGCCACGCTCCACAAGATGCGGGAGGGGAGAACAACCAATTCCCACCTCTCCACCTCACTGGAGAACACAGCCGCAGCGATGGCGCCCGCCCCAGCGCGAACCGCAACCTCCTAGCTGCTCCATCTACGGGTGCAGCTATGAGATGCATGCCTTCCCCAGGACAAGGCAATCAAGATGAAGTGCCGAACGGAGCCGTCGACCCCCAAGCGCGTCCTTCTCGTCATCACACCGCCCTCGCGACTGGCTCGCGACGATGAGAGCGCACCGCCACGGCTGGTACTATCAGGAGTCAGGCGACATCGCGATTTGCGTCATCGTCCATGCCAAGCACTGCTTCGGAGGCCATGGCTCGAGCCCAGCTCCTGTTGAGATTCCCGCCAGCTGCCGACCAAATGGATGAATGGAGAGCCACACCATTCAGAGTTTGATTGGTTTCACTGAGGCAGGGGGATCGCAATGGGTGAGCTCACCACGGCATCCGCAGGCAGCGGCAACGGCCCGAGCCACTAGCCGTGCTGAAGGGGCCAACCTCACGGTGAAGTCCCCCCCGCAACAGCCAGCGTAGGGGCCGCGGCCAGAGTCGCACAACTAGGAACACGGTGAGGTGTCGATGGCTTCATCTGATCCTCGAGCCCATCGAGATCAGCGGCAGGTCCTGGAGGACAGGTGGAGGGAAGACATGCGCGTCACCATAGATAGGTGCCGCGAAACTCACCGCCAGTCCGACAGGCGGAATGGCCCCAATGTCGACGAGCCTGCGCCCGGTGGAGATGGATACCTACCCTTCGAGGTTGGGTGCCCTGCCTTCACTCGTGAGCTGCGGCGAGTCTGTTGGCCATCTTCCCGTACGTTCAAGCCAGAGATACCAGAAAAATATGATGGAAGACTGAACCTGGCAGAGTTCTTGAGCATCTACACCATTGCTATTCAAGCCGCCGGGGGAAGAGATGAAAAGATATTCGCCAACTACTTCCCTTTGGCACTCAAGCCAAATGTGAGGACATGGCTGATGCACTTGCTAGAGAACTCCATCTCGACTTGGGCTGATCTGTGCCACGAGTTTGTTGGTGCCTTCATGAGCGGCCATCAAGAACCGGGGCGGCCCAGCGATTTGCAGCTCCTTCCATAAAAGGAAGGGGAGAGTTTACGGAAGTACATGCAGAGGTTCAGCCGGGTGCACAAGAACATTCCAGATATCCACCCGGCAGCTGTGATTGCCGCGTTCCAGTCCAATGTGCGCAACCGTAGGATACGTTCCAAAATGAACGTCTGGTTGCCCAAGACTGTGAACGAGCTTTACACCTTGGTGGATAAGTGTGCCCGTACGGAGGAGGGGAGGCGTCCCCCCGGAGAAGAGGATGACGTCGATGTTGACTCAGAAGATGACGACAATGCTGCCAGCCAGAAGAAGAAGAACAAGAAACGCAACAAGAAGCGCAAGGATAAAGCAGTGCTGGCTGTTGAAGGATCAAGCGCTCCTAGTTCTGGCAAGAAGGCCAAGACCGAGGCAACCGGCAAGGAAGTTGCCGCGTGCACTGATTGCCGGGAAGCTGCGGCTGCCGAGAAGGCTGGGAAGGCAGATGGGCCGTACTACAAGATCCATCGAACCAAGGGCCATGATCTCCAAGAGTGTCATCAAGTTGAGCAACTCATCAAGAAGCAAAAAGTTGAGTACGAGAAGCGCGACAAGGAGAGAGACCAAGATGGCGTTGGCGGGAAGGGCCGAGGTGGCCAAGGAGGCCGCCCCGACAAGGTTCCCCAACGTCAAGAGAAACCTGCCAGAGGTCTTGAGAAGAAGGAATGTGGTGAAGAAAGCGATGAAGGGGATGAAGAGGAAACCAGCGTGCAAGAGTTCTAGAAAGACACTGACGCCATGTGCGTTGACGAGGGTGCATCCTTGCACTCCTCTCACCGCCAGCTAAAACAATGGGCGCGTGAGGTCAATGCTATGGAGCCGACGGCAGATTCGCAAAACCGCTCAAATGGTCTCGCACGCCCATCATCTTTGACGAAGAGGATCACCCTGACCGCACCACTGCAGTAGGGTGCTTGCCATTGTTGGTTTCACCAACAATCCGCAACCTCAAGGTCACAAAGATGTTGGTTGATGGCGGGGCCAGGTTGAATCTGATTTCCCCCAAGGTGCTAAGCAAGCTACAGATAACAGATGAAGAGCTCAAAGTTACTGGCACGTTTTAGGGAATTAACCCCAGTAGGATTCGTCCAAAGGGGAAGATCACGTTGCCGGTGATGTTTGGAGGGGAGTTGAACTTCCGGACTGAGAAAATTGTGTTCGATGTGGTTGAGCTTCCGTTGTTGTACAATGGGATACTTGGACGACCTGCCATGGCAAAGTTCATGGCGGCATCCCACTATGCCTACAATACCTTGAAGATGCCAGGACCAATGGGCGTTATTTCCATCCCATCAGATAAGAAGGACGCGATTATATGCGTGGACAAGATGTGCCGGGATGCGGTCGCTGCCGAGGCCGCAGAGGCCGTAGTCCCCGCCAAGGAAAACAAACAAGGGAGAAAGGCTAGCAAGGATGCCGGCAAGGAATCCGGGAAGCGCGTCTCTCTGAAGTATGCTGCACCCGTCGATGATTTGTTGAAGAGTTCTACTAGCAAGAGATCCAAGGTTGTTGCACCCGCTGTGATGAAGGTCCCGGCAGGGCTGGTTGGCACTGATGGTATATTCATTATCAGCTCCACCCTTGACGACAAATAGGAAAGCGCGCTTGTTGCCTTCCTGTGGGCGAATGTCAATGTGTTTGCTTGGCAACCATCTGACATCCCCAGTGTTCCCAAGGAGGTAATCGAGCACCACCTTGTTGTCTGCCCTCATGCCTGGCCCGTCAAGCAGAAGGTCCGGAAGCAAGCCTTGGAGCGGCAGCAGTTCATTGCCGAGGAGATCAAGAAACTTGAGGTGGCTGGTTTGGTCAGAGGAGTAGTGCACCCAACATGGTTGGCAAATCCAGTGGTGGTGTGCAAGTCTAATGGGAAATGGAGGCTTTGCATAGATTTCACATATCTGAATAAAGCATGCCCGAAGGACCCATTCCCCTTGCCGCGCATCAACCAGATCGTGCATTCCACCTCCGGGTGTGATCTACTTTCCTTCTTGGATGCTTACTCCGGGTACCACCAGATATTCATGTCCAAAGAAGACGAAGAGAAGACAGCATTCATAACCCCCTGTGGCACGTACTGCTTCATACGGATGCCCTTCGGATTAAAAAGCGCTGGAGCCACTTTTGCAAGAGCAGTACAAATTGGTTTTCAGTCCCAGCTGCACAGGAATATTGAAGCTTACATGGATGACATAGTGGTCAAAACCAAGGACAAGTCAACTCTCATTCAAGACTTGGAAGAGACCTTCGCAAATCTGCGCAAGATCAACTTGAAGCTAAACCCAGAGAAGTGTGTGTTTGGCAGTCCTTCCGGCAAGCTACTTGGCTTCTTCGTGTCCCACCGGGGGATAGAGGCCAACCCCGACAAGATCAAGGCGATCAAGCAGATTCAAGCACCCAAGACAGTTAAAGATGTGAGGCGTCCGACTGGATGTGTTGCCGCGCTAAGCAGGTTCATTTCCAAGTCTGCGGAGCGCGCCTTACCGTTCTTCAAAATCTTGAAGAAGGCAGGGCCCGTGGAGTGGACCCCGGAGGCAGAAGCTGCGCTGCAAGATTTGAAGACCTATCTTTCCTTTGTTCCCACCTTAGTCGCTCCTAAACCACAAGAACCGTTGCTGCTATACCTAGCAGCAACCAATCAAGAGGTTCGTGCTGCACTGGTGGCGTAGCGGGAGGTAGATGAGGGAGCAGCCACGGCTACCGTCCTCTTCGGAGGGGAAAGTGAACTCGTCCCGGCAAGGTCAGATGCAGATCAGGACAAAGGGGAGCGAAGCGACGGAGACAATTCCAGGATCACGGCAAGGAAGAAGGTGGTGCAGCGGCTAGTGTACTTTGTCAGCTCCCTACTACAGGGGCTAGGTCAAGGTACTCTAGCATGCAAAAGTTGATCTTTGGCCTCATCATGGCCTCAAGGAAGCTGCACCATTATTTCCAAGCCCATGAGATCACGGTTGTCACCCGCTTCCCATTGCAACACATACTGAGGAACCCTGAAGCCACCGGCAGAATAGTGGAATGGGCTTTGGAGTTGTCAAGCTTTGGTTTGAAGTTTGAGAGCACATCAACCATTCAGAGCAGAGCACTAGTAGAGTTTATTGCGGAGTGGACACCTACCCCAGATGAAGAGGCACTAGAAATAGTTATCCCTGGCAAGGAAGCACCCCAAGAATGGATCATGTACTTTGATGGTGCCTTCTCACTACAAGGTGCAGGAGCTGGCGTGCTCCTCGTCGCACCCACTGGAGAGCACCTCAAGTATGTGATCCAGATGCATTTCCCCCGGGAGAAGGCAACTAACAACACTGCAGAGTATGAAGGACTCCTTGCCGGGCTCAGGATCGCGACAGAGTTGGGGATTAAGAAGATGATCATATGAGGAGACTCGCAGCTTGTGGTGAGGCAAGTGAACAAGGATTATCAGAGTCCATTGATGGAGGCATACGTAGAGGAAGTGAGAAAGCTGGAGGAGCGCTTTGACGGATTGCAAACAGAGCACGTACCCCGTGCGGAAAACAGCATTGCTGATCATCTGTCAAAGTGCGCTGTGCAAAATCTTCCTGTGGGACCAGGGACTTTTGTTCTCCACCTGACTCAGCCCTCTGTATCCCTGGCAACAATGACCAGAAAGATGAGGAAACTGGACTCCGGCAAGCCTCTCCCGGCAGAGCTTCCAAAAGCCCCCGGCAGAGAGGTTGGCGGGAACAACTCCACTTCGCTTGGCGAGCAGCACCCTCCCGCCGAACTACCAATCCTCGCGGTTGAGGCATGCGCTCCCACGAACGAGGAGGTGCCGCTGATCCTTGTTGTCGAGCCTCAGGCTCCAACTTAGGCATGGCACATAGTCCGTTACCTCCAAACAGGAGAACTTCTCGAAGAGCAAGAAGAAGCTGAAAGAGTAGCCCGGAGGGCCAGTGTGTCTCAGTTCGTCGATGGCGCACTATACAGAAGGAGGCCCAACGGTGTGAAATTGAAGTACATTTGCCAGGAAAAGGGGAAGGAACTGGTGGCAGAGATACACGGAGGTGTGTTGCGGCTCGCATATTGGATCAAGGGCCTTGGTTGAAAAAGCTTTTCGGCATGGTTTCTACTGGCCCATGGCCCTCCAAGATGCAATTGAGCTAGTCACCAGATGTGAAGCCTGCCAGTTCCACTCCAAGAATATACATGAACCTGCTCAAGCTCTCCAGACGATCCCTTTGTCATGGCCCTTTTTGGTCTGGGGGCTCCACATCTTGGGCCCCTTCCCCCATGCTACCGGGGGCTTTGAGTTCTTGTACGTCGCCATCGACAAGTTCACAAAGTGGCCAGAAGTGGAGCCCGTGAGGAAGGTGACCACACAGTCAGCTATCAAGTTCCTGAAAGGACTGGTGTGCCGCTTCGGAGTACCCGCCAGGGTCATCACTGACAATGGCACCCAGTTCACGAGTTGCGCCTTCATGCAATACGTTCAAGCCCTCGGACGCAAGGTTTCATTTGCCTTTGTTGCTCATCCCAGACGCAATGGACAAGCTGAGAGGGCGAACGCTAAAGTGCTGAGAGGACTCATGACAAGAACATTTGATAGGCTACAGAAATGCGGCAGGTGCTGGATTGATGAGCTGCCGGTGGTTCTTTGGTCCCTCCGTACGACACCAAATCGAGCTACCGGCCAGACTCCCTTCTCCCTAGTCTATGGGGCAAAAGCAGTGATCCCCATAGAACTCATATACGGGTCACTGCGACTACTTGCCTACGATGAAGTAGAGCAAGAGCAGCACCGGCATGATGATGCCGTGCTCCTCGAGGAGAACCATCTCCGGGCTGTTACACGTGCTGCACGCTATCAACAAGCCCTGCGCCGCTATCACAGCCGCAGGGTTCATCCCCGGAGCCTTGAGGAAGGCGACCTTGTCCTTAGGCGCGTTCAGTCCACCAAGGGTACGAACAAGTTGACACCAAAGTGGGATGGCCCTTACCGGGTGGTACGAGTCACCAGACCTGGTGCAGTCCGTCTGGAGACCGGGGATGGCATTCAATTGTAAAACTCATGGAATATTGAGCATCTCCGTAGGTTCTACCCGTAAGGCGTGGCTGTCGGGCCCTGCCCAGCAGCCACCCTTTTGTACAAGCTTTGCCGATGCTGCATGTAACCCTTTGTACAAAGCCAGGCGTAGACCCTGAGTAGCAGATAAATAAACGAAGCGCTGGGGGCCCCAAAAACTTGCATGCATGCATAGCATAATATGAGCATGGCATGATCATGTAGATAAGGGCATATGTAGCATTATTTTCCTTTGCATTTAACCGCAGGGCTCTTGCCATGGACTCGGTCCCAAAGAGAAGAAACGAAGACAAGCCTACATATCGGTCCCCGACAAGCCAAACAGATAAGTTCCTTCTTGTCCATAAATGTTATGTAAGATGAAAACTTGTGCATATGAAAACCTTCCCGCCTTTGAAACATAGGTTCTCCCATCCTTTATCCCGAACGTTGCTTCGGTCAAGGTGATTGTAGTGGCCTTTGACGAAGGAGGTTCAATAAGGGGCTGGTCACTTTCCATAGTTTTGAGCCCGACGGGCTAAGCCCCATGACAACAAACGAAAGGAACCGACAGGATAGCTTGCCGGAGATAACTTGTTTACTTAAATGTATAGAGGCATCTCACCTCTGCATGGACATAATACATGCACAATTACCCAGCAAAGCTTGTCTTTTTCATTAATATGCGAATAAGCAAGTACAGATCTTACAGAACACAAACATGGATAAAGAAGATTACATATTTGAGACTAAAGTTTGGCAAATGCCTACATGTCTTAGACTGAAAAAAGATAAGTGCCCCGTAATCCCTTTCTTGTCCCTCTCCTCCTAGGAACTACCACGGGAGGCGAAGGGGGAAAAAGGAGTGTCTGGGCAGAAGCCCAGCCCGACCTCGTCAGAACCTGTGAGACAGAATCTGACAAGATCGAGAGGGCGCGGGCGAAGGCGATGGATGGGGGGAGCGACTAGGCGACGCCCTGATCACCGCCACCAGGGCCAGCAGGACGCGGCAGGGCGAACGAAGCTGGAGCCACGAAGAAGCCTGCTGGGGTCCAGCTAGAAGAGTGCTGGAGGAGGCAAGGGTGCCACCTGCACCCAACACCCTGGCAAATAGCCTTGCCGAGGAAGAGATGCAGGTGCAGATGGCGGTGCCACCGGCTGACGGTGATGATGCGGCTGGTGTTCAGCCGGAGTCGGAGCCGTCGTCCTCCCCACCGGCTCCGTCGTCATTGCCGTCACTGTCCTCCTCATCGCTGTCGCTCGAGGAGGAGCTTTCATCATCAGTCGAGCTCTCCGCGCAGCACCCTAAGTGAGCACCTGAGCATCTGAAGACCATGATGGAGAGCAGGGTGGCATCCATTAACTTGAAATGGAGGATGTGCCTGTCCGCCAAGCTATGGGCACAGGCAAAGGTCTTCCAGCCACGCCGGAGAAGCATGATATGAGGAGCGGGGAACTCCACGTTCGCCCGCATGATGCCGTTACAGCAACCCCTCAAGTGCAGCCTCAACCCCGGCGGCTGCTCAATCTCTATCACCCTTGCAAATGGACTAGGAAGCCGAAGACGGCTGCGCGGGGGCCCTCACAGCTTGACGATGAACTCCAGCGGCTGGTTCCTGATGTGGCCTTCATTAGGGTCTTGAGCAGCCGGAGAAGGTGTGATCAAAGCACCGCCTCGTCCTCCTCGACCCCGAGCGCCGAGGCGACCACGACCTCGTCCTCTCCCGCCTCTCCTCACAACGGGCTCTGCTCCCGCATCCCCAACAGGAGGAGGAAGGCGCTGTCGAGCAGAAGCCCTCGTCGCCGCCACTGGAGTGCCACCAAGACCTCTCCCCCTCACCATGATGGAAAAGAGATGCCAGGAGAGAGGCGGAGGAGATGGGTGTGAGCCAGCACCTTGCCCATGTTCCCTCTTTATAGGCAAACAGGGCCGGGGGCTGGCCCCTCACCAAGGGGCCAACCGCCCCGCTCTGCTAATCCGGCTCCTCCGCACCTCCAACAGCTCATGGAATCAGGGCCGACCTCGTGCGCCAATCCAAGGCGCCTGGCTTTCTGCCATGGCGCACATTTCCACGCTCCCCGCGTCCGCCACCAACCCTACGCAATGCATGCAGCATACGTGGCGGAAATGCCAGAAGCGGAGAAGCTAGTGGAATGGCATTTTCCACTCCGTGAACGTGGGACGTGGGTATCCATGGATTGTGGCTTAAAACTCCCCCCATAACGTCTTGCACGACACACAGAAAAACCAAAAACTGGCTCAAGCACTGATTGATGAAGAGGCAGAGAAAATATTGAAGGACGAGCTACCACAAAATCTTCGGCTGTGTACTAGATAGGGCCTACCCCGATGACGCACGGCAGCGCATTGGGGCCAGGCCCGGGGGCTCCTGTCGGTGCAACAAACCCTGGTGTATGTTGCCCTGACTGTACACAGGCTCAAGGGCAAGGTTCCAGCATCCAAGGCAAGGCCAAGCGGGAGAGATAGTTCTTTGAAGAATCAAAGGGCAGATCATGAAGACCAAGACAAGCCTAGACAGCAAGATATCACCAAGGGAAAAAGCCTCCCTTGCCGGGTAGGTGAGCCTGGTCAGGTCGAGGCCACCCTAAGAGCAAGTCCCAAGACCTCCCTGGTAAGGGTTGCCGGGAGGCTGGCGGCCTGTTATCCTGCCAAGGCTCCACTGCTCCACCTCACAGTGATGCAAGTCGCTTATCGATGCGGTGTCAAGCCCTCAAGTGAATAAGTGGCAGTCATTCAGCACATGGCAGCCATTCCTGAGGAAGATCAACCCTAAATGACACCCGTCCATGGGCGTGTCACGCAGACAGGCGAGAAGGTGGTTGAATGGCACGGCAAGGCTGGTCGGGCTGCATCCTCGATGTGACACTAAGCGGTGCATTTAATGCACCTTGTCCTGTCTGCAGAGTTAGGTATGATAGCACTGTGGCTATCTAATCACTGGATAATGACTGTTTTGCCACTATGGTAACCCCTTTACCTATAAAAGGAGGGCAGAGGCAACCTTAGAAAGGATTCGGACCCTTGTACACTCATACGTGCGTAGCTGCTCTCCCCGAGGCGACCTTGCCGGGCTTGAGCACTGCGCGTTCGCCACGGTCTTCCACTCAATCCACCAAAGCAGGAGTAGGGTTTTACGCCTCGCGGCGGCCCGAACCTTGCTAAAAATCCCCCGCGTCATCTTTGCCGTGCTGTTCTACGACCTCCGCTCTTTGTGCAACGTGCCCTTCCCCCTTGCCGAACCACAAAGGGGCCGATGGCCCCATAGGTGATCTCGTGTCGAACCACGACAGTTTTGGTAATTTATAACAAGATATAGCTCATTAAACTAATATCCATTAAAGTTTAATATTTCAGAAAGTTCAATGAATGGCATGGCATGGACTAGAGATGTGGACCCCTCAAAATGCTAAGGACACATATTGGCAAAAGCTCAAGACTCTTCATTTATATTTTAGTGATCCAAGATCACATTGAGTCCATAGGAAAGCCAATACTATTAAAAGGGGATGAGGCGTTGCTTAATGGTCTACTTGCTCAAAATGCTTAGTGATATTGCTCCAAAGCCCTCAACCAATTTCTCATTCCAAATATGTCCAAAACCCAAAGTCAAACTCGGCCCCACCGATTCTTTCTATCCGGCGCCACCGAGTTCATATGAAATAGCCATTGCCAGAAACCCTAATAGTTCGGTCACATCGATACGGTCTCGGTCTCACCGAGATGGCCTTGCAAACTCTCTATTGCCTGTTGCAATTGTTTTGGTCTCACCGAAATTGCGATCGGTCACACCGAGTTGGCTTGACATCTTCTCTGTTGCCTTATTGCTTCACTTTGGTCTCACCGAGTTGATGCAGTCGGTGCCACCGAGTTGATGTTTGCCCTAAGCCCTAGCACATCGGTCCCACCGAGTTGTTCCAGTCGGTCCCACCGAGATTCCTAACATTCACATTTTGAACTAAATCGGTCTCACCGAGTTCTTCTATTCAGTCTGACCGAGTTGGGTCAAATGTGTGTAACGGTTGGATTTTTTGTGGAGGCTATATATACCCCTCCACCCCCTTCTCCATTTGAGAGAGAGCCATCAGAACGTGCCTACACTTCCAGCATACATTTTCTGAGAGAGAACCACCTACTCATGTGTTGAGATCAAGATATACCAATCCTACCACAAGAATCTTGATTTCTAGCCTTCCCCAAGTTGCTTTCCACTCAAATCATCTTTCCACCATATCCAAATCTCTGAGAGAGAGTTGAGTGTTGGGGAGACTATCATTTGAAGCACAAGAGCAAGAAGTTCATCATCAACACACCATCTATTACCTTTTGGAGAGTGGTGTCTCCTAGATTGGTTAGGTGTCGCTTGGGAGCCTCCGACAAGATTGTGGAGTTGAACCAAGAAATTTGTAAGGGCAAGGAGATCGCCTACTTCATGAAGATCTACCCGAGTGAGGCAAGTCCTTCGTGGGCGATGGCCATGGTGGGATAGACGAGGTTGCTTCTTCGTGGGTGGAGCCCTCCGTGGACTCGCGCAACCGTTACCCTTCGTGGGTTGAAGTCTCCATCAACATGGATGTACGATAGCACCACCTATCGGAACCATGCCAAAAATCTCTATGTCACCATTGCATTTGCACTCTCCAAACCCTTCCCTTTACCTTCATATGCAATGTTTTACTTTCCGCTGCTACTCTTAGAATTGCATGTGTAGGTTGATTGCTTGACTTGTGCCAATTGCTAAAATCTGCCCACAACTAAAATTGGGAAAAGGCTAGATTTTTATATGGTCAAGTAGTCTAATCACCCCCCCTCTAGACCTACTTTCGATCCTACAGACGCCTTCTATCTAAGGTTGACTCATCTCCAGTCCCATCTTTATCAAGTTTTATATTAGAAAACAATGATTCAATAGGAGTCAAACCAATCACTTTAAGATCTTCATCATTATTAAAAGACTCCGGTTTAGCGGCTATCTTATTTACCAAAGTGGTTAGCTTATCAGAAATTTGGCCTACTAAATTTTCAATATGAGCAAATTGAGATTTAAGACCATATATTTCATTAGTAACATCATCAAGCTCTTTATTAATATACCCCATCATAGTTTTTTGTTCCTTAAGTTCATTCCTAAAGAAACTATTATGCTCAAATTGTAAGGACATGAAGCTTTTGGTATTATTTTCAATTTCTTCCAACTTTCTATAGTAAAAATCAAGGCTCTTAAGTTGAGCCATGAAGGCAAGCAAGCAATCTAACACACAAGCAAACTAAAAGCAAATGAAAAGGCGAATGAAGGAAGGGCGAACAAAAAGGGAATTATTTTTGTGTTTTATCTGAAAATGTTTTAGAAGTGGGGGACAGGAAAACGAGAGGCAAATGGAAAATAATGTAAGTGCAAGATATGAGATTTTATGATAGGTACTTGGTAGGCTTTATGTAGAACTTCCCCGGCAACGGCGCCAGAAATTCTTCATGCTACTTCTTGAGCTTGCGTTGATTTTTCCTTTGAAGAGGAAAGGGCGATGCAGCAAAGTAGAGATAAGTATTTCCCTCAGTTAAGAACCAAGGTATCAATCCAGTAGGAGACACAAGCAAGTCTCCAATATATGCACTTGCACAAACTAACAAACACTTGCACACAACTCGAAAAAGAGGTTGTCAATCCCTTCACAGTCACGAACAAGAGTGAGATCTAATAGAGATAGGTATAAAAGATAAATAAAAAGGCAAACTAAAGTAAATATAAATAAATTGCAGCAAGGTATTTTTGGGTTTTTTGGTTTATAGATCTGAAAATATATGATGTACAATAGACCCGGGGGCCATAGGTTTCACTAGAGGCTTCTCACTTGAAGAAAACATACGGTGGGTAAACAAATTACTGTTGAGCAATTGATAGAAAAGCGCATAATTATGAAGACATCTAAGGCAATGATCATGAATGTAGGCATCACATCCGTGACAAGTAGACCGAAACAATTCTGCATCTACTACTATTACTCCACACATTGACCGACTCCTGCCTGCATCAAGAGTATTAAGTTCATAAGAACAGAGCAATGCTTTAAGTAAGATGACATGATGTAGAGGAATAAACTCAAGAAATATGACATAAACCCCAACTTTTTATCCTTGATGGCAACAATACAATACGTGCCTCGCTACCTCTTCTGTCACTGAGTGAGGACACCGCAAGATTGAACCCAAAACTAAGCACCTCTCCCATTGCAAGGAAAACCAATCTAGTTGGCCAAACCAAACCGCTATTTCGAAGAGAAATACAAAGATATCTTAATCATGCATGAAAGAGTTCAGAGAAGACTCAAATAATATTCATAGATAATCTGATCATAAATCCACAATTCATCGGATCTCAACAAACGCACCGCAAAAGAAGATTACATTGAATAGATCTCCAAGAACATCAAGGAGAACATTGTATTGAAGATCAAAGAAAGAGAAGAAGCCATCTAGATACTAGATATGGACCCATAGGTCTGTGGTAAACTACTCACACATCATCGGAAGGGCAACAAGGTTGGTGTAGAGGTCCTTCGTGATCGAATCCCCCTCCGGCGGAGTGCCGGAAAAGGCCCCAAGATGGGATCTCACGGGAACAGAGGCTTGCGGTGGTGAAAAAGTATTTTTGGTGTGTCCTCTGGCATAGGGGGAATATTTGAGGATTTATAGTGCGAAGATTAGGGTTAGGAGGTCTCCCAGGGGCCCACAAGCCCTGGGGGCATGCCCCTACGGCTTGTGGCCTCCTCGTAGGTCTTCGGGCCTCCTCTCCAAGTCTCGTGGGTTTCTTGTGGTCCAAAAAAATCACCGTAAAGTTTTATTCCGTTTGGACTCAGTTTGATATTCCTTTTCTGTATAAGTCAAAAACAAGGAAAAAACAGAAACTGGCACTGGGCTCTAGGTTAATAAGTTAGTCCCAAAAAATAATATAAAATAGCATATTAATGCATATAAAACATCCAAAATAGATAATATAACAGCATGGAACAATCAAAAATTATAGATACGTTGGAGACGTATCACTCCTCTCATATCAACGCGATGTAATCTTTTGCGGTGTGTTTGTTGGGATTCGATGAACTGTGGGTTTATGATCAGATTATTCATTGAAATTATTTGAGTCTCTTGAGATTTATTAGTTGCTTAATTTTATAATTTTGTATTTCTCTCTGATCTATCCATCTACTTTGCCAAGTTAGATTGATTTAGCTTCAGCGAGAGAAGTTCTTTGTAGTAGGTTAAATCTTGCGGTGATCTTGCCCTATGACAGGAAGGGCAAAGACACGTATTTGTATTTGTATTATTGCCACTAAGGATAAGATGACGGGGTGCAGTCATATTGATTAGCCTTACTTTGTCAACATTATGTCATCTTCCTTAATGCGTTATTATGTTTATCATGAATTTAATACTTTGAGATGCATGCTGGATAGAGGTCTTGGCGTGGAGTAATAGTAGTAGATGTAGTTAGATTAACGATGTACTTGTAACAGACATAATGCCTATATATTGAGTATACCATGGATGATCATCATAATTATGCGCAGTTCTGTCAATTACTCAATAGTAATTTGTTTATCCACCGTTGCTATGCTTATGAGAGAGATGCCTCTAGTGAACCTATGGCCTCCGGGTCTATTCTCCATTAATACTAAGAATCCTACAATTGTCTTGCATATTTTATTTTACTTTCTTTTACTTTTACCAATTTGCCTTCAATTACCAGTTTTAATCTTGCAACTAGCAATAACAAGTGAAGTGGCGACTCCCTTGCCTTTGTTGGGTGCAAGTATTTGTTGTGTTGTGTGCACATAATTATCACTTTGCTAGCCTGATGCCTCATTCTGGTTTGATAACCTTGGTTCTTAACCGAGGGAAATACTATCTGTTACTATATTGTTTCACCATTTATCTTCGGGGGAAATCTAACTAGTCCATCACTAGTAGCAGTTTACGTTTGTAAGTGCATCTAGTGCGACCCCTTGTTGGTTTTGGACATTTGAAGACAAACTTGGTTGTGGGACTAATGTGTTTGTGAGATTCACAGGAGAACACAGATAGAAGTCCCTATTGATTCGGTTTACCCATCGAAGATGACCCCTAAAAATGTATGAAGACATTGAAGACAATGGTGGTTCACGAAGATATCCTTGTTTAAGATAATGGCTCATGAAGACATTCCTTGAAGACAATGAAGCACGGAGACTTAGTCTTTTGGTAGTTTCATTATCTTATTTCTTGAGTCATAGGAACCACCGAACTGTTAAGTGGGGTTGAGGTAAATGATACGTCTCCAATGTATCTATAATTTTTTATTGTTCCATGCTATTATATTATCCATCTTGGATGTTTTATATGCATTAATAAGCTATTTTATATCAATTTTTCGGACTAGCCTATTAACCTAGTGCCCAGTGCCAGTTGCTATTTTTTTTCCTTGTTTTTGTCTTTTATGGAAAATCAATACCAAACGGAGTCCAAACGGAATGAAACTTTACGATGATTTTTCTTGGACCAGAAGACACCTAGGAAGCTTCGGGAGGAGGCCAAAAGACCCACGACGAGGCCACAAGCCCTAGGGGCGCGCCCCAGGGGGGCGCCCCCTAGGCTTGTGAGCCCCTCGTAGCTCTCCTAACCCTAATCCTGGCTCCATAAATACCCAAATATTCCCCGTATACCAGAGGGCACACCAAAAATACTTTACTGCTGATGCAAGTTTCTGTTCTCGTGAGATCCCATCTTGGGGCCTTTTCTGGCACTCTGCCGGAGGGGATTCGATCACGAAGGGCCTCTACATCAACCTTGCTGCCCTTCCGATGATGTGTGAGTAGTTTATCACAGACCTACGGGTCCATAGCTAGTATCTAGATGGCTTCTTCTCTCTCTTTGATCTTCAATACAATATTCTCCTCGATGTTCTTGGAGTTCTATTCGATGTAATCTTCTTTTGTGGTGTGTTTGTTGAGATTTGATAAATTGTAGATTTATGATCAGATTGTCTATGAATATTATTTGAGTCTTCTCTGAACTCTTTTATGCATGTTTAAGATAGCTTTGTATTTCTCTCCGATCTATCGATTTGGTTTGGCCAACTAGATTGGTTTTTCTGCAAGGGGAGAGGTGCTTTGTTTTGGGTTCAATCTTGCGGTGTCCTCACCCAATGACAGTAGGGGTAGCGAGGCACGTATTTGTATTGTTGCCATTAAGGATAAAAAGATGGGGTTTTACCATATTGATTGGATCTATCCCTCTACATCATGTCATCTTGCTTAAGGCGTTACTCCATTCTTGTTAACTTAATTCACTAGATGCATGCTGGATAGCGGTCGATGTGTGGAGTAATAGTAGTAGATGCAGGCAGGAGTCAATCTACTTGTCACGGACATGATGCCTATATTCATGATCATTGCCTTGGATATCATCATAACTTTGCTCTTTTCTATCAATTGCTCAACAGTAATTTGTTCACCCATCGTATGTGTTCCTTTCAAGAGAGAAGCCTCTAGTGAAAACTATGGCCCCCGGGTCTATTTCTCATCATATATTTTCAGATCTATAAAACCAAAAACCCAAAAATACCTTGCTGCAATTTATTTATATTTACTTTATTTTTCCTTTTACTTATCTTTTATATCTGTCTCTATTAGATCTCACTCTTGCTAGTGACCGTGAAGGGATTGACAACCACTTTTTTGCATTGTGTGCAAGTGTTTGTTAGTTTGTGCAGGTGCATATATTGGGGATTTGCTTGTACCTCCTACTGGATTGATACCTTGGTTCTTAACTGAGGGAAATACTTATCTCTACTTTGCCGCATCACCCTTTCTGTTGGGGAACATAGTAGTAAATCAAAAAAATTCCTACGTATCACCAAGATCAATCTAGGAGATGCTAGCAACGAGAGAGAGGGAGTGCATCTTCATACCCTTGAAGATCGCTAAGCGGAAGCGTTACAAGGAACGCGGATGATGGAGTCGTACTCGCGGCGATTCAAATCGCGGAAGATCTGATCTAGCGCCGAACGGATGGCGCCTCCGCATTCAACACACGTACAGCCCGGGGACGTCTCCTCCTTCTTGATCCAGCAAGGGAAGAGGAGAAGTTGAGGAAGAGCTCTGGCAGCACGACGGCGTGGTGGTGGAGGAGCTCGTGGTTCTCCGACAGGGCTTCGCCAAGCACTACGGAGGAGGAGGAGGAGGTGTTGGAGAGGGGGAGGGCTGCGCCAGGGAAGTGGTGCTGCTGCCCTCCCCCCCCCCTCTATTTATAGGGCGAAGGGGAGAGGGGGCCGGCCCCCTTAGATCCCATCTAAGGGGGGGGGGGCGGCAGCAAAGGGGGGGAAACTTACCCCCCAAGCAAGGTGGGAGGTGCCCCCACCCCCTAGGGTTTCCAACCCTAGGCGCCTTGGGCCCCTTGGGGGGCGTACCAGCCCACCAGGGGCTGGTTCCCTCCCTTGCTCAGCCCACTTGGCGCACCGGGGCAGGTGGCCCCACCCGGTGGACCCCCGGACACCTTCCGGTGGTCCCGGTACAATACCGATAACCCCCGAAACCATTCCGGTGACTGAAACTGGACTTCCCATATATAATTCTTCACCTCCGGACCATTCCAGAACTCCTCGTGACGTCCGGGATCTCATCCGGGACTCCGAACAACCTTCGGTAACCACATACAATTTCCCATAACAACTCTAGCGTCACCAAACCTTAAGTGTGTAGACCCTACGGGTTCGGGAACCATGCAGACATGACCGAGACATCTCTCCGGCCAATAACCAACAGCGGGATCTGGATACCCATGTTGGCTCCCACATGTTCCATGATTATCTCATCGGATGAACCACGATGTCGAGGATTCAATCAATCCCGTACGCAATTCCCTTTGTCCATCGGTATGTTACTTGCCCGAGATTCGATCGTCGGTATCCTTATACCTTGTTCAATCTCGTTATCGGCAAGTCTCTTTACTCGTTCCATAATGCATGATCCCGTGGCTAAATCCTTAGTCACATTGAGCTCATTATGATGATGCATTACCGAGTGGGCCCAGAGATACCTCTCCGTCATACGTAGTGACAAATCCCAGTCTCGATTCGTGCCAACCCAACAGACACTTTCAGAGATACCTGTAGTGCACCTTTATAGTCACCCAGTTACGTTGTGACGTTTGATACACCCAAAGCATTCCTACGGTATCCGGGAGTTGCACAATCTCATGGTCTAAGGAAATGATACTTGACATTAGAAAGCTCTAGTGAACGAACTATACGATCTTGTGCTATGCTTAGGATTGGGTCTTGTCCATCACATCATTCTCCTAATGATGTGATCCCGTTATCAATGACATCTAATGTCCATGGTTAGGAAACCATAACCATCTATTGATCAATGAGCTAGTCAACTAGAGGCTTACTAGGGACATGTTGTGATCTATGTATTCACACATGTATTACGGTTTCCGGTTAATACAATTATAGCATGAACAATAGACAATTATCATGAACAAGGAAATATAATAATAACCATTTTATTATTGCCTCTAGGGCATATTTCCAACACTTTCCTCTTCAAGGAAAAAATCAACACAAGCTCAAGAAGTAGCAGTAAACAAAGTCAGAAAACTGGCATGACGCTCAACCTAAAATCCAATGTCTTCGAGCGAAGACAATGAGAGAAAACCTCTTCCAGAGTTGGTTGAGTCAGCTTTTCTTGTAGCCCAAGTCAAGCTACCGCGTGTGTTTCAAATCCGACCGTTGGACAAGTGTCGGTTGTCCACTGACCCAGGGTCATTTCAGACATATCATGTCGGGTTGCCTCCTGGCTATAAATAGCCCACCCCTTCCATCATAAGTTGGTGGCTGCTCTAAGTTGAGTGTGTTGGAAATATGCCCTAGAGGCAATAATAAAGTGGTTATTATTATATTTCCTTGTTCATGATAATCGTTTATTATCCATACTATAATTGTATTGATTGGAAACTCAAATACATGTGTGGATACATAGACAACAACATGTCCCTAGTGATCCTCTACAGGACTAGCTCGTTGATTAAAGATGGCTATGGTTTCCTAGCCATAGACATGAGTTGTCATTTTATAACGGGATCGCATCATTAGGAGAATGAAGTGATGGACAAGACCCAAACTATAAACGTAGCATATGATCGTGTCAAGTTTATTGCTATCGTTTTCTGCATGTCAAGTATATGTTCCTATGACCATGAGATCATGCAAATCACTGAAACCGGAGGAGTACCTTGTGTGTACCAAACATCGCAACGTAACTGGGTGACTATAAAGGTGCTCTACAGGTATCTCCAAGGGTGTCTGTTGAGTTGGCATGGATCGAGACTGGGATTTGTCACTCCATATGACAGAGAGGTATCTCAGAGCCCACTCGGTAATACAACATCACAAGAAGCTTGCAAGCAAAGTGACTAATGGGTTAGCCACGGGATCTTGTGTTACGAAACGGGTAAAGAGGCTTGTCGATAACGATATTGAACTAGGTATGGAGATACCGACGATCGAATCTCAGGCAAGTAACATACCGATAGACAAAGGGAACTGCATATGGATTAGCTGAATCCTTGAGATCGAGGTTCGACCGATAAGATCTTCGTAGAATATGTAGGGACCAATATGGGAATCTAGGTCCCGCTACTGGTTATTGACTGTAGAGGTGTCTCGGTCATGTCTGCATAGTTCTCGAATCCGCAGGGTCTACACACTTAACGTTTGGTGACGATATAAGTATAGTTGAGTCTTTATGGTGGTTACCGAAGGTTGTTCGGAGTCCCGGATGAGATCCCAGATGTGATGAGGAACTCTGGAATGGTCCGAAGGTGAAGATTGATATATTGGACGAAGGGTATTGGAGTCCGGAATTGTTCTGGGGGTACCGGGTGATGACCAGCATGACCGAAAGGGGTTTCGGGGGGCCCCGGCAAGTGTTGGGGGCCTCATGGGCCAAGGGGAGGGGACAAAGCAGCCCAATAAGGGGTTGTGCGCCCCCTCACCCCATCCCACGTGACCAGGAGAGGTGGGGCGCCCCCTCTAGGTTTTCCTCCACCTGGCTTGGGGGGCAAGCCACCCTAGGGTTTCCCTAGGGGGCGCCCCCATCTGCCTTGGCCGCCGCCCCCCTAGATGGGATCTAGGGCGCCCCCTTCTCCCCCTTCCCCCTATATATAGAGAGGTAGAGAGAGGGAAGCCGCACCCTTGAGTACATCTCCATGCCATGGTGCTGCCCTTCTCTCCCTCGTAGCCCTCTTCCTCTCCGTAGTGCTTAGCGAAGCTCTGCTGAGATTCCACCACCACCACCGCCACCATGCCGTCGTGCTGCTGGAGGACTCGAGCTACTACTTCACCACCGTTCACTGGATCGAGGAGGTGAAGGCGTCATCAAGCCGTATGTGTGTTGAACGCGGAGGTGTCGTCCGTTCGACACTTGGATCAGAGTTCGTGGGACGGATCGTGATTGGATCACGAAGACGTTTGACTACATCAACCGCGTTTCTTAATGCTTCCTCTTAGCGATATACTAGGGTATGTAGATCCAATCTCTCCTCCCGTAGATGGTCATCTCCTAGATTGGATCTTGGTGAGCGTAGGAAATTTTTTGTTTCTCATGCAACGTTCCCCGACAGTGGCATCATGAGCTAGGTCTATGCGTAGATGACATCACGAGTAGAACACAAAGGAGTTTGCGGGTGTTGATATTCAGATTGCTTCCTTCCTTGCTCTTTTCTTGATTCGGTGGTATTGTGGGATGAAGCGGCCCGGACCAACTTTACATGTCCACGTACATGAGACCGGTTCCATCGACTGACATGTGACTTTATTGCATAAAGATGGCTGGCGGGTGACTGTCTCTCCCACCTTAGTTGAATCGGATTCAACAAAGGCGGTCCTTGTAGAAGGTTAAATAACAACTTGCATATCACCGTTGTGGCTTTGCGTAGGTAAGAATCATTCTTGATAGATACCCATAGCAGCCACGTAAAACATGCAACAACAATTAGAGGATGTCTAACTTGTTTTTGCAGGGTATGTTGTGATATGATATGGCCAAAGACATGATGAAATATATTTGATGTATGAGATGATCATGTTTGTAATAGTTTATATCAACTTGCATGTCGATGCATACGGCAACCGGCAGGAGCCATAGGGTTGTCTTTAATTATTGTATGACCTGTGTGTCAATCATTAAGCGCTATGTAATTCTTTACTTTATCGCTAAGCGGTAGCAATAGTAGTAGAAGAATGGTTGGTGTGACAACCCCGATGGCGGCATGATGATGGAGATCATGGTGTCATGCCGGTGACGATGGAGATCATGCTGGTGCTTTGGAGATGGAGATCAAAAGCACGAGTTGATGGCCATATCATGTCACTTATGATTTGCATGTGATGTTAATCCTTTTATGCATCTTATTTTTCTTAGGATGATGGTAGCATTATAAGGTGATCCCCAAGTGTGCACCGTTGCGAAAGTTCATCGTTTCGAAGCACCATGTGATGATCGGGTGTGATAGACTCTACGTCCATATACAACGGGTGCAAGCCAGTTTTGCACATGTGGAACACTTGGGTTAAACTTGACAAGCCTAGCATGTACAGACATGGCCTCGGAACACAAGAGACCGAAAGGTCGAACACGAGTCATATAGTAGATATGATCAACATAGAGATGTTCACCATTGAAACCACCTCATCTCACGTGATGATCGGACGTGGTTTGGTGAATTTGGATCATGTTACACTCGGACAACTAGAGGGATGTTGATTTGAGTGGGAGTTCTTACGTAATATGATTAGTTGAACTCATTTATCATGAACAATAGTCTAAGTTATCTTTGCAAATTTATGTTGTAGATCAATGGCTCGCGCTGTAGCTCCCCTAAATTTCAATGCGTTCCTAGAGAAAGTTAAGCTGAAAGATGATGGAAGTAACTTTGTGGACTGGGCCCGTAATCTTAGGATTATCCTCACGGCTGCCCAAAAGGCTTATGTCCTTGATGCACCACTTGGTGTGCCACCCCCTCCAGCGACTGTGGACATTGTGAATGCCTGGCAGTCGCGTGTTGATGACTACTCAATAGTTCAGTGCGCCATGCTGTATAGCTTAGAGCCGGGACTTCAAAGGCGTTTTGAACGTCATGGAGCATATGAGATGTTCCAGGAGTTGAAGTTTGTCTTTGAGAAGAATGCCCGGATCGAGAGGTATGAGACCTCCGATAAGTTCTATGCCTGCAAGATGGTGGAGAACGGGTCTGTCAGTGAGCACATACTCAGAATGTCTGGGTACTACAACTGTCTGGATGAGTTGGGAGTTGAGCTCCCGCCAGAGGCTGTCACTGACAGAGTTCTTCAATCGCTACCACCTAGCTACAAGAGCTTTGTGTTGAACTATAACATGCAAGGGATGAACAAGTCAGACTCTAAGCTATTCGCGATGCTGAAAGTCGCTGAGTCAGACATCCAGAAGGAGCATCAAGTGTTGATGGTGAATAAAACCACTAGTTTCAAGAAAGGCAAGGGAAAGAAGGGAAACTTCAAGAAAGGTGGCAAAGCAGTTGCTCCTCCCATGAAGAAACCCAAGGCTGGACCCAAGCCGGAGACTGAGTGCTTCTATTGCAAGGGAACTAGCCACTGGAAGCGGAACTGCCCCAAGTATCTGGCCGACAAGAAGGGGGCCAACATCAACAAAGGTATATATGATATACATGTTATTGATGTGTACCTTACCAACTCTTGTTCTAGTGCCTGGGTATTTGATACCGGTTCGGTTGCTCACATTTGCAACTCAAAGCAGGAACTACGGAATAGATGGAGGCTGGTGAAGGACGAAGTGACGATGCGCGTGGGAAATGGTTCCAAGGTTGATGTGATCGCCGTCGGCACGCTCGCTCTTCGATTACCATCAGGATTAGTGATGAACCTGAATAATTGTTATTTAGTGTCTGCGTTGATCATGAACATTATATCTGGATCTTGTTTAATGCGAGACGGTTACTCATTTAAATCAGAGAATAATGGTTGTTTTATTTATATGGGTAATATCTTTTATGGTCATGCACCCATTGTGAGGGGTTTATTCTTATTGAATCTCGATAGTGATGATACACATGTTCATAACATTGATGCCAAAAGATGTAGAGTTGATAATGATAGTACCACTTTCTTGTGGCACTGCCGCTTAGGTCATATTGGTGTAAAGCGCATGAAGAAACTCCATGCCGATGGACTTTCGGAGTCACTTGATTTTGAATCACTTGACACATGTGAACCATGCCTCATGGGCAAGATGACTAAGACCCCGTTTTCCGGTACAATGGAACGGGCAAGTGACTTATTGGAAATCATACATACTGATGTGTGCGGTCCGATGAGCGTTGACGCGCGCGGTGGATATCATTACTTTCTCACCTTCACCGATGACTTGAGTAGATATGGGTATATTTACTTGATGAAGCATAAGTTTGAAATGTTTGAAAAGTTCAAGCAATTTCAGAGTGAAGTTGAGAATCATCATAACAAGAAGATTAAATTCCTATGATCCGATCGAGGGGGGGAATATCTGAGTTATGAGTTTGGCAATCACTTAAGACAATATGGAATCGTTTCACAGTTGACACCACCTGGAACACCACAGCGCAATGGTGTGTCCGAATGTCGTAATCATACCTTATTGGATATGGTGCATTCTATGATGTCTCTTGCCGATCTGCCACTATCATTTTGGGGTTATGCGTTAGAGACAGCTGCATTCACTTTAAATAGGGCACCATCTAAGTCTGTGGAGATGACACCGTATGAACTGTGGTTTGGCAAGAAACCTAAGTTGTCGTTTCTTAAGGTTTGGGGCTGCGATGCTTATGTCTAAAGGCTTCAACCGGAAAAGCTCGAACCCAAAGTGGACAAATGTGTCTTCATAGGATACCCAAAAGAGATGGTTGGGTATACCTTCTATCTCAGATCCAAAGGCAAAGTGTTTGTCGCTAAGAATGGGTCCTTTCTCGAGAAAGAGTTTCTCTCGAAAGAATTGAGTGGGAGGAAGATAGAACTTGATGAGGTTGTTGAACCTTTAATTCAAGCTGAGAGTAGCGCAGCACAGAAAGATGTTTCTGTGCCACCTACATCAGTTGAAGAGGAAGCTAATGATGATGATGATCATGAAGCTTCAGATCAAGTTACTAACGAACCTCGTAGGTCGACAAGGGTACATACAGCTCCTGAGTGGTACGGTAACCCTGTCTTAGAGGTCATGTTGTTGGACAACGGTGAACCTACGAGCTATGGAGAAGCAATGGTGGGCCCGGATTTTGACAAATGGTTAGAGGCCATGAAATCCGAGATGGGATCCATGTATGAAAACAAAATATGGACTTTGGAAGTATTACCTGAAGGGCGAAAGGCCATTCAGAATAAATGGATCTTCAAGAAGAAGACGGACGCGGACGGTAATGTCACCGTCTATAAAGCTCGACTTGTGGAAAAGGGGTTTTCACAAGTTCAAGGAGTTGACTACGATGAGACTTTCTCACCCGTAGCAATGCTTAAGTCCGTCAGAATCATGTTAGCAATAGCTGCATTTTTCGATTATGAAATCTGGCAGATGGATGTCAAAACAGCGTTCCTTAACGGTTTCCTTAAGGAAGAGTTGTATATGATGCAACCGGAAGGTTTTGTCGATCCAGAGAATGTTGACAAAGTGTGCAAACTCCAGCGATCCATTTATGGACTGGTGCAAGCATCTCAGAGTTGGAATCTTCGGTTTGATGAGGTGATCAAAGCGTTTGGGTTTATACAAGTTTTTGGAGAATCTTGTATTTACAAGAAAGTGAGTGGGAGCTCTATAGCATTTCTAATCTTATATGTGGATGACATATTGCTGATTGGAAACAATATAGATCTTTTGGAAAACGTGAAGGAATATTTGAACAAGAGTTTTTCAATGAAGGACTTAGGAGGAGCTGCTTTCATATTGCGCATCAAGATCTATAGAGATAGATCAAGATGCTTAATAGGACTTTCACAAAGCACATACCTTGATAAGATTTTGAAGAAGTTCAAAATGGATCAGTCCAAGAAGGGGTTCTTTTCAGTTTTGCAAGGTGTGAAGTTGAGTCAGACTCAATGCCCAGTGACTATAGAGGATAGAGAAAAGATGAGTGTCATCCCCTATGCTTCTACCATAGGCTCTATCATGTATGCGATGCTGTGCACAAGACCGGATGTGAGCCTTGCCATAAGTATGGCCGGAAGGTTTCAAAGTAATCCAGGAATGGATCACTGGACAGCGGTGAAGAATATCCTTAAGTACCTGAAAAGGACTAAGGAAATGTTTCTCGTTTATGGAGGTGATAAGAGCTCGGCGTAAAGGGTTACGTCGATGCAAGCTTTGACACTCATCCGGATGACTCTAACTCTCAAACCGGATACATATATATTCTAAATGGGGGCGGTAAGCTGGTGCAGTTCCAAGCAAACCGTGGTAGCTGATTCTACATGCGAAGCGGAGTACATAGCTGCCTCAGAGGCAGCAAAGGAGGGTGTTTGGATGAAGCAGTTCATGACAGATCTTGGAGTTGTGCCTAGTGCACTGGACCAAATGACTCTGCTCTGTGACAACACTGGTGCCATTGCTCTGGCCAAGGAACCAAGGTTTCACAAGAGAACCAGACACATAAAGCGACCCTTCAATTCCA
The DNA here is from genome assembly GCA_011799875.1 of Thinopyrum elongatum. Classification (NCBI taxonomy): domain Eukaryota; kingdom Viridiplantae; phylum Streptophyta; class Magnoliopsida; order Poales; family Poaceae; genus Thinopyrum; species Thinopyrum elongatum. Next base: position 340,298,345 of record CM022301.1, read on the forward strand.
TCCGCGACTGGGTCAAGGAGGAGGACATAAACATGTGCAAAGTACATACGGATCTGAATGTTGCAGATCCGTTGACTAAACCTCTTCCACGGGCAAAACATGATCAACACCAGAACTCTATGGGTGTTAGATTCATTACCATGTAATACTAGATTATTGACTCTAGTGCAAGTGGGAGACTATTGGAAATATGCCCTAGAGGCAATAATAAAGTGGTTATTATTATATTTCCATGTTCATGATAATCGTTTATTATCCATGCTATAATTGTATTGATTGGAAACTCAAATACATGTGTGGATACATAGACAACAACATGTCCCTAGTGAGCCTCTACAGGACTAGCTCATTGATCAAAGATGGCTATGGTTTCCTAGCCATAGACATGAGTTGTCATTTCATAACGGGATCACATCATTAGGAGAATTATGTGATGGACAAGACCCAAACTATAAACGTAGCATATGATCGTTTCAAGTTTATTGCTATCGTTTTCTCCATGTCAAGTATATGTTCCTATGACCATGAGATTATGCAACTCACTGACACCGAAGGAGTACCTTGTGTGTACCAAACGTCGCAACGTAACTGGGTACTATAAAGGTGCTCTACAGGTATCTCCGAGGGTGTCTGTTGAGTTGGCATAGATCGAGACTAGGATTTGTCACTCCGTATGACGGAGAGGTATCTCAGGGCCCACTCGGTAATACAACATCACAAGAAGCTTGCAAGCAAAGTGACTAATGGGTTACCCATGGGATCTTGTGTTACGGAACGACTAAAGAGACTTGCCGGTAACGAGATTGAACTAAGTATGGAGATACCGACGATCGAATCTCGGGCAAGTAACATACTGATAGACAAAAGGAACTGCATACGGGATTAGTTGAATCCTTGACATCGAGGTTCGACCGATAAGATCTTCGTAGAATATGTAGGAACCAATATGGGCATCCAAGTCCCGCTATTGGTTATTGACCGTAGAGGTGTCTCGGTCATGTCTACATAGTTCTCGAACCCGCAGGGTCTACACACTTAACGTCTGGTGATGATATAAGTATAGTTAAGTCTTTATGGTGGTTACCGAAGGTTGTTTGGAGTCCCGGATGAGATCTCGGACGTGACGAGGAACTCCGGAATGGTCCGGAGGTGAAGATTGATATATTGGATGAAGGGTATTGGAGTCCGAAATTGTTGCGGGGGTACCGGGTGATGACCAGCATGCCCGAAAGGGGTTTCGGGGGGCCCCGGCAAGTGTTGGGGGGCCTCATGGGCCAAGCGGAGGGGGCAAACCAGCCCACTAAGGGGCTGTGCGCCCCCTCACCCCATCCCATGTGACCAGGAGAGGTGGGGTGCCCCCTCTAGGGTTCCCTCCACCTGGCTTGGGGGGCAAGCCACCCTAGGGTTTCTCTAGGGGCGCCCCATCTGCCTTGGACGCCCCCCCCCCCCCTAGATGGGTTCTCGGGCGCCCCCTCCTCCCCCATTCCCCCTATATATAAAGAGGTAGAGAGAGGGCAGCCGCACCCTTGAGTACATCTCCACGCCACGATGCTGCCCTTCCTCTCCGTAGTGCTTAGCAAAGCTCTGCTGAGATTCCACCACCACCACGCCGTCGTGCTGCCGGAGGACTCGAGCTACTACTTCACCACCGCTCGCTGGATTGAGGAGGTGAAGGCGTCATCAAGCCGTACGTGTGTTTAACGCGGAGGTGCCGTCCGTTCGACACTTGGATCGGAGTTCGCGGGACGGATCGTGATTGCATCGCGAAGACGTTCGACTACATCAATCGCGTTTCTTAACGCTTCCGCTTAGCGATCTACAAGGGTATGTAGATCCAATCTCTCCTCTCGTAGATGGTCATCTTCTAGATTGGATCTTGGTGAGCGTAGGAAATTTTTTGTTTCCCATGCAACGTTCCCCGACGGAGTGTACGACTTTTGTCGTTTGAGAGCAACCCACCTCCGAAGCCTTTAAGAGAGAATCCTTGCGAGGACAAGCCAAAACACCCAGAGCTCGCGATGATTGAGCATCACTGAAGACATTCTGTTCTAAATGAACCGAAGACTTATTACAGTTGAAGATTGTGATCTTCCAGTCGGTTAGGCGTCATGTTCTGAGCATCCAAGAGCCATTGTGGATTGCCGGCGAACGAAGTCTGTGAAGGTTTGGAAATCTACCTTGAAGACTTACCAGAGTGATTGGGCGAAGTCTAGGTGACCTTAGCTCAAGGGGGATAAGGTGAAAACAAGGTCTTTTGAGTTCAATCTCAGCCTCCCAAACAGGCATACAACTGTCACAACTGTTGGAACTGGTCAAACAAATCATTGTCTTCCCCGAGCTACTGATTCCATCCTCTCACTTTTACTTACTACATCATACTGTGAATCCTTCGCTTGCTTGTCTGTGTTTGAAGATATTTCCTGAAGTCATTCATTTGTTTGCTCATTTGTCTTCATGCTTCTTATGTTTATCTTGAATGCATGCCTCCATGTATGATGTCTACGCCTGATACACCTGCTCATCTTAATCACTGTTGCTGTTAGATTTTGTATTGCTTCCGCTATCTTCAAAGACATTGCTTGTTTTCGAAGCCTTTCATAAAAAAACCTATTCACCCCCCTCTAGTCGATAACTAGCACTTTCAACATCAGAGTTTTCCCCCTGGTTTTAGGAACCTTCTAGAAGGTTCTAGTTTGGCTTTTTAAAGTTTTTTCCTGGTTGTTTTTCTACTGGCTTTCTTTCATGGTTTTTTATTTTTATTTTCTAAAAAATGCTTGTGTTTTTAAAAAAATATTCATGTTTGGAAAATAGCCACTAATTCAAAAAAATGTTTAAAACAATTCAAAAAATGCTCATAATCTTTAATAAATGTTCATGCTTGTAAATATGTTCTAAAAAATAAATTCTATTCAGAAATTCAAAAAACGTTATGTATCCATAAAATATATGTGTTTGTAAAAAATATAAGGCAATTGTCTTCATTCAAGAAACTGTTCGCATTTATAAAAAAATGTTTGAAAATTAAAAAAATTGTTCATGTGTTTAAACCTTTTTTTTAAATCACGTTTTCCCCAAAATATTCTCAATATTTTTTCTAAAAAATCACTTTCGAAGAATAAAATTCTTCATGTTTAATTAAAAGTGAATAAGAAAACCAAACAGCGAAATAGTCGCTACAATAGTTGAGCCATTATAGTAAGACAAGTCGATATAGTGCCTGCTCACCAATGGGCCACCCAAGTCAGGTGCCCCTGTGTGAAGCCTAGCCAGTTATCCACCTCGAAGAACTCGCCAACACAGTCATCTTCCATGACGAGAGCTCTGTCGCCAAAGGATTCACCATTGTTGTTTGAATACACCGCCATCGCCTTCCACAACGAGAGCTCTCCCGCTAAACGATTCACCATCATTGTTTGGATCCACTGCCGCCATGGCCGCAGAATGCTTCAAATATGCGTTCCCTTTCCGCCCCGTGTAGACTATATCTTGCTTGTGGCAAGTAAATTGTCCATCTCGTGCGAAGGATTCCCCCCATGAGTATCTACTGCGCCGACCCATTTTTGTGTTTTATTTGTTTGCTTGGTTTCCATTGAGATGCTTGTCGTTTTGTTCAGTATTGGTTTTGGCTCAATTTTTTAGTTTTTTTCATTTTCATTTTTCTATTTGATTTTCTTTGTTTCTTCACTCACTTTCTCTGGTTTCTCACCAGGTTTCTTCATTTCTTTCCCAATTTTCATGGGTTTCTTCTCTATTTTTCCCATCGGTTTTCTTTGTCGCATTTTACTATTTTTCTTCTTCTTTCTTTTCTATGACTTTCTTTGTTATATTTTTTTGTTTCTTTTGTCACTTTTTCCTTTCTTAACATATGTCTCATTTTTTTTATACACGTTGAACAGTTTTCAAATACGTGATGTACATTTTTCTTTCAATATATGGTTTGGAACACCTTTTCGAATACATTGTCAGCATTCTTCAAATACACATTGAACAATTTTAATTGCAATAAAACTATTTTTAAACTATGCAAACTTTTTTTTAAATTCCATAAACATTTTTTTGAAACACATGAATATTTTCTTTAAAATTTCATGTACATTTTCTGAACCTACTTGAACATCTTTTTACATTGTACAAACATTTTTTGTGTACACAATGAATATTTTTCAAAAACATGATTAATATTTTGTTCAAACATATATTTTGATGCCAACTTTTTTGCATACACATTCTACATTTTACATACACACTAAGAACATTTTTTATATACATGTTTAATATTTTTCAAATGCATGATTAATATTTTGAAAACTTAAATTTTTTACGTCTATTTTTCCCATACACATTGACATATTTTGTATACGCCAGGACTATTTTTTATATACATCTTTAACATTTTTCAAACACATGATTAATATTATTTAAAACATATAATTTTTGTTGTCTACTTGTTCACATACACATTGTATATTTTTTGTATACACTAGGACATTTTATATATACAGGTTTAACATGTTTTAAATACATGATTAACATTTTCATATATATATATATAGGACAGCACTATTCTAATCCCAGGATTAGAATAGTTATTTGGATCACAGCAGCCCCTATATAGGGCCCGACAGGGCCCTCCCGAACTTCTGAACTGCCGCCGGCCCGACAGGATCCACTGGATCCCGAGACCACCCGACAGGATCCACCTGATCCCGATCCCGATCCCGAGCCGCCCAAGCCCTCCTCCTCCCCTCAATCCCCCGACCTCCCCCGTGGTCGCCGCCGATCTTTGCCGGATCCGCCGCCTCCCCCCCGTCTACAGCTCCTGGTCGGCCGGATCCGCCGCCTCCCCTCCTTCCCCAGATCCTTGCCGGCCGAATCCGCCGCCTCCCCTCCTTCCCCAGATCCTGGCCGGCCGAATCCGCCGCCTCCCCTCCATCTCCAGCTCCTGGCCGACCACCGGCGCGGGCGAGCGAGCGACGGCGGACGCCGGCGCGAGGGAGCCCGCGTCGCCTGGACGCGGCGAAGCCGCCATGGACTTCCGGAAGCCGCATCCTCCTTCCATCAGCGCCCGACGCCTTGGCAGACCAGATGACGGCCCCGACGCAAGCTACGGCAAATAGCGCGGCCAACGGAGCAACTCCATGGCGGAGGCGGCATCGGCGGCGCCTCCAGATCCACCAACGGTACATGGACTTCCTCCCTCTTGTTGCCTTCTTCTTCAATCTTGCCTTCCCTGACCTTCTTGCTTCGTGCAGATGAACTTCGCGCCCCGTGCAAGACATGGATTGCCATGGCATTCATCTCCTACCTCCCCGACGAATTGCTCTCAAGGTGGCCTATCAGCTGCTGGGAAAAGGTTGGCTGACCTTCTAGCCAGGGTATGGTTGAACTTCTTCCTTCTGTTTGTTATTTTCTTACAGCCATGTGAAGTTCAGGTGGTGTGTGAGCATCAGTCCAGGCTACAAAAAGCTTTTTTTAAATCTGCCTGCTTACAGCCATGTGAAGTTCAGGTGGTGTGTGAGCATCAGTCCAGGCTACAAACACTAGAAAATCTGCCTGCATTCACATTCACATGTGAAAAAGCCATGTGAAGTTCAACTAGTAAGTGTGTTAGAGTTCAGGCTGGTATGTATCTGGTTCTGTGCAAAAAAATAAAAGGAAAATAGAACATGCATGTGATCTCACATGAAGGTCAGGTTGGTATGCACTAGTAGTTCAACCATTCAAACTCATGAAGGTTCAGGTTTTTTAACTGTAGACAGTATTTCCCCTTTGCAAAACAAGAAGTTCAGGTTGTGGAGAGTGCTCAGTTCAGGTACATATAAGTAATCAAATAGTGTAGAATTAACAGGATGTGAGGTTCATTCTGTGAAGGGTGCTTAGTTCAGGTACAAAAGTATTGGCAGATGCTCAGCTCAGTGCATAGTGTGATGCCTGTCATAGGGGAAAAAATATGTACATGAACACCACTTTTATATGAGAAGTTCAGGCTGTGAATAATGCTAAGTTCAGTTACAAAGGTATAGGCAGATGTAACTTGTGTGCTAATAGACATTTTTTTCTTTTATGTCAGCAAGACGAGAGACGCATGAAGAAGCTTAGAAGTTCCCAGCAGCAAGTACACAATCCAAAGCCTATACGCGTTGCACCACCCCCTCAATGGGTCACACCTCAAACGCACCAACAACATTACCAACCTGCTCCAGACCAAAAATGGATGACACCCGAAACACATGGAGACTTCCAAGATGCTGGGTCACAGCCCTATCCGCACAACCTTGCGCCTCCACCTAATTGGGTGACGTCGGAAATCCCCCGCGGATTCTTTGTATCCACCAGCAGACTCCCAAGCACGCCGATGGAGGAGGGGGTTAGCTCAAGTCCTGCGTGTAACTCTGGAGGTTATCCTGGTGTGCCTCATCAATGCCAAAGCGAAGCAACTAAACCGGATCCCAGGACAAATCCAACAGGAACACACACACGGAGGAGAGTGCTCTGCACACTACCACCGTTGGATCCTGCTGCTGCTGCTACAAGTCAGAATTGTATGGGACATAAGGTAGATGGATTGCTTCACAAAACAAAAGAGCAAACCAAGACCAGGATCGCAATACCTCCACAACCACCTCAAGCAAAAAGGACGCAAACAAGAGAGAGGCCATCTTCAGCCCTCCTTCCTCCTCGTGATCCACTGCTGCATCCTGCTATGATTACTCCGCCGTGCCCCATCCCAGAGGGACAGCAGCAGACTCCGGTGGAGTTGCGATCATACACGCACGTAAGTGAAACAAAAAATATTTATATACGCATCTTGTATTATCTGCAAATTTTCTGCTCCCTCCAGGATAACAAGTTCATAAACTGCATTTTAACATGACGTTTGGATTATTTTTTCTTTTTCTGCAGACGCCGGATCTACCGGATTATCTAATACCAAGACTAAAGATGCGATTCCAAGATGTAGAGAAAGCAAGGGAATTTTATAACAGATACGCCAGACACGCTAGTTTTGGAATCAGGAAGACGGGGGGAAATGACAACCACAAGTATTTTGTTTGCGCCTTCCAAGGGATACACACATCTTCTGTTTCAGAGGCTAACAGGAAGCGAAACAAAACATCGCAGAGGACAGGCTGCAATGCAAGAATGAGGGTGAAGGTGTAGGAGGATAACACATGCGTGGCAGTGGACATTGAGTACAATCATAATCACAAACTCATGCAAACTGATGACATGCTGGTATTTTTGCACTCCCACAAGAATTATGACCCCACTATTTTGGAGTACGTAAAGCTCCTGCATTACCATGATGTCAAGCACACAACAATCATGTCCATGCTATCTGAAAATTACTTCCTAAGCATGACCGGACGAGACCTACTAAACAAGTAAGTATTCAAACATCCACATACTGCAATGTAAAATAGCATCCTAGGTCACAACCCTTTGCTAGCAAAAATAACAAATGCATGTTTGCATGTAATTTGCAGGAAAGCCATGAATGCAAGGAAAGATGATTTGGATGATGTATTGAAACTTGTTTCATTCTTCAAAGACATGAAGGCAATCAATGATGAGTTTTTCTATGACATCCAAGTGGACAAGGACAAGTCAATTAAAAACATTTTCTGGTCCAATGCAAGCTGCCGAGGAGCCTATCAAGACTTTGGCGATTGCGTAACATTCGACACAACTTCCAAGACCAACAGATTTCATATGCCTCTGGGAGTGTTTGTTGGAACAAACCATCACTTGCAGTCAACGATATTTGCTGTTGCCCTGATAAGAGATGAAGATGCAAAGTCATTCAAGTGGTTGTTCGATACATTTGTATGGTGCATGAACAACAAGCACCCAACTTGCATTCTAACAGGTGAGTTAAAAAAAAAACCTCTTCAAGTTTCATCATCTTTTCAGTCTATGGGTCTGTATTGGGTACATTGGTTTTACCTGAAAATAATGTAAAGAATGCAGTTCAACCACTGTTAGCACAGAAGTCCAACTAGCAGTACCAGAAAGCAAAATTATCTGTCACATGTTTAGAAAAAAAAGTAGTTACGAATGTGAAGTTCAAATACATGAATCTAGAAGTTCAAGGACAAATCTGTAAGAAAAATATATGTAACATGTTCAGAAAAATATAGTTATTTATGTGAAGTTCAGGCACTGCTGCCACAGAAGTTCAACAACACTGCTTTAAGAAAAAAATTTAGTGTGACACTACTAGTTAGTCCTACTACTAACTGTGAAGTTCAAGCACTGGTACCACAGAAGTTCAGCAACACTGCTGTAAGAAAAAATACATGTGACATTCTTAGATAGCCATACTGCTAGAAGTGAAGTTCAAGTACTTGTGCAACATAAGTTCACCATCAGTGCAAAAAAGAATCAAGTTTCATTTTTTTAATTCATGCAGACCAGTGCCCGTCGATGGCGAAAGCTATACGACAATCATTCCCAAACACCGTCCACAAGCTATGTCGTTGGCACATCCTGAAGAAGTACAGGGAATACCTCGCGTTGCTGTACAAAAAGTATAAAAAATTCAAAGAGGAGTTCACAGCTATATTAAACTGGCCGCTGATGCCAACGGAGTTTGAAGATGCCTGGGCTGAACTCGTGCAGAAGTACAACCTGGAGAACGACTAGATGATGATGCAGCTCTGGAGTGATAGGAAGATGTGGATTTCAGCATATTACAAGAACATTTTCTGTGCTAGAATGACTTCCACACAACGAAGCGAGAGCATGAACCACGTGCTCACGAAAGGGTTTGTCAAGGGGACCCAGAACCTACACAAGTTTGCTAGGCGGGTCAATGCTTGCATACAAACTCGGATGCAGAAGGAGAACGAGCAAACAATGACCAGCATGGTATGATGACAAAAAAAACACCCCCATCATGTTCTGTTTACCTTCAACATGTGCACTTTGAATTTAAAAAAATGAAACCCATGACTCTGCTTCGACTAATATATTATTTTTTGAAATGTGCAGACCAGTCCAGTGACAAAAACAACTTACGGCTATGAGGAAGACATGTCTATCAAGTACACGAGAGCCGTGTACACAGAGATGAGGACTAGGATGAGAAAAGCCACTCTATTTTGCGCAAAGCGTATAGCAGAGCCCACTAAGTACCTTGTGTACTACCATAACAAGCCTGGCCATGATGAAGAAGAAAGATTTTCCTGGTCAAAGCATGAATTCCAGGTTGTAGCTGACCCAGAGAATGAAATATACGAGTGTGAATGCAAGCTCTGGACACACACAGGTGATCGGAAAAACAAACTCATTAAATAGCTAAACTAGTAGTATCATATCAAAATTTATGAAACTCATTGCTGCCTCACAAACTATGTATTCTGCATTCATCACAAAATGCAGGCCTCTTCTGCCTTCACATCATGAACATACTCGACTACCTGAAGCCTGACAAATTTCCAAACAAGTATATCCTCAAATGGTACACAAAGACTGCAAAATCACAACCAACCTTTGATACAAGGGACTACAACACAACCGCATCAGATGGCAGCTCAAGACTATCGAAGCAAGACATCTTGCTGCAGCTAAATTTGATGGTTAACAAGAAAGCGATGAGATGTGACCAGCAATATGACAGAGCCTACTATGTTCTCAAGAGGCTCGTGGAGCTTGATGCAATACATTCAGCAAATCAAGCAGATGCTGACAAAAGGATGGCTGAAGAGGACGCTGAAATTGAAGATGACCTTCATTATTATGCAGCTGAAATGCTCAACGCCGCCGCTGAAGCAAACCAATGCAAGCAGGGTGATGGCCAACCAATGGAGCAGCGACAGTAAGAGACGATGAAACTGCCGCTGTATTCTGAAACAAAGGGTAGGAAGAAAATTTTTGCAGCAAAGAAAAGTGACAAGAGAGCTCAAATAAAGGCACCACCTGCAGGAAGAGTCGTCATGCTCGATGATAATGGAGTGCCACTTGGACACAGGCAATGCAGTGTGTGCAAAAAGATTGCAGGACAAAACAAGCTCACCTGTCCAACACTCTTAGAAAGAAACGATGCCGAGGAGGTCAAGCAACCCAAAGTTCAAAAATAGCAGCCCAAAGTTATAGAACAAAAGAAGGGGCCACACCCACAGAAAGCAAGCAGCAGACTTTGTAGCATATGCAAGGAGTATGAACCACATAATGCAAGAACATGCCCGAAGCGCGCAGATGCTGGAAAGACAAGCAAAAAGCCAGAGAAGAAACAGAAAGCAAAACCTAGAGCCAGCAACAAGAAAGTGGTGGAAGATGAAGAGGAAGACGAAGATGAAGACACCATTGAAGAAGAGGAAGACGAAGAGGAAGAGGAAGAGGACGATGAAGAGGACGATGAAGAGGAAGAGAAAGAGGACGATGAAGAGGAAGAGGTACATGTCAAGCAAAAACCACTACCACCAAAGCCTAGGAGGAGCGCAAGGCTCATGAACAGTTAGACTAGGTCAATTAAACAAACGCAAGCTTATGTCATGTCAATGTGCATAATGTTATTCCACTTTTGAAACAGTATTTTAGGAGAAGCTTACTTGAACTTCCATTGTTGAAGTTTCACAGAAATTATGCACTAGAAGTTCAAGTAAGCTTACTGCAGAAGTCCTGGTATAGTATGAGAGGAGGTGCTTGTGATGTATTGCATGAAAGAGCAAGCAGTAATAAAATGAAAAAAATATACATTGTGAAGTTCAAGTAATATTACTGCAGAAGTCCTGGTATATTATGAGAGGAAGTGTTGTGCTGGTGATGTATTCCATGCAAAGTGCAAGCAAGAACAAAAATAAAAAACATACACTATGAAGTTCAAGTAAGGTTACAGTGGAAGTTCTGGTATATTATGGTAGGAGGTGCTGGTGTTGTATTCCATAAAAGAGCAACCAGCAAATAAACATACAGTTTTGAAGTTCAGGTCAGCTTACAGAAGAAGTTCTGGTATATAAAATCGATGTAGGAAAAAAATATGCTTTAAAAATAAAGTTTCGCCGTATGAACTAAGGTTAGCAAGCCTAAGACAACGCGTTCAAATGTGAAGTTCTGCTTGGATACGTGCAGAAGTTCATGTACAATGCCGACAAAAGATAAAGAAACGTCAAGAATATTTTTGCACAAAGTTACAGCTGAAATACATTCGCACTTGAAAAAACACAAAAAAAAAACAAATATAGATTCTATGCAAAAGGATACATATTGGTTGGGTTGAAAAATATCAATACATTACACATCACAGAATATCCTATCCATCTGAAACCAGCAGCCCAACCACATTCTCAAAGCATAAGCTCAACTCTACGATCATATGTTGGGGCCCAAAAATAAACAACACAAAAAAAAACAAGCAGTTCAACCATAACCGAGGGAGAAGTTCAGGTACATCTGTTGGGGCAAAAACATGCAACACATGGAATCTGAAAACGATGCAGTACATTGAAATTCACAAGCCAAATCATTCTTCACACCAAAAACATTTGTCCACAAATATCATAAGTAATAGTGCTGCAGCTATACATACACAAATCACTAAAACATTCTTACAACCAAATCTTTACGGAATCATTCCAATCATTATCAAACCTAAAAATCTGTACGAAATCAAATCTACAATGAAACTAATGCTTCGAATTCACGGGCCAAAGGACTAGATCTCTTTAGGGAGCTCTGCACGCACGACTTCATTCTTCTCGTAAACATTAGAGTGTGCATGAACTCAGCCTTCCAGTCATCTGCAGCAGCCTGCAAACAAAGAAAATGAAATAATGGTTTAGTAACGGATAACTAAAACCATAGCAGGAGCGTCTCAGCAAAAACACACAAGAAAAGTGAAAGGAATGATGAGACAAGAACAAGGACAAAACATACTTCCACATCACCAAAATCTTCAACAATCTCATCGCCATCATATGAAGAGCAGAACTTCACGGCAAAGAAACCACAATCATTATTCTTCTGCTTTGGAACATCGATAAAAGTCAGCCTCTTTGCAATAGTCACCCAGTTAGGCTGCTTGCTCGCTTTGTACGCAGCCTTGCCGTACACCTCCTCGAGCAACCCAACAAATCTCTTAATCTGCCAGAAATAACAAAATAAGATGAAGTCAAAAACATGTTAACCAAAATAGTTAAGGTCAGGTACATAAAAAGCCACACTTGCATAAGATCCAGCTAAACAAATAGCAGAAGTTCAACTTCCAAATCATAGTCAGTTCAAGCAGTATTACCAAAACAGAGACAGCAACATATTTTGTCAACACAAGGCATAATAAACTTCGTGTCAAACAAGAGAATATGAAAGGAGGTACAGGCTAAGAAACACTCACGATATTTTGACAGCCTCCGTGGAAACTCGTTCGCGACGTTTCCATATTAGTGTAAGGAAGTGAATCAAGGATGTCAATGCTCCCACGATATCTATTCACCACATACACACTGTAGTGCGCCATTGTGCCAATTGGTTTGAATAGTATCAAAAAAACCTGCCAAGAATGAAAGGACCGGTGAACACAAACTACAAAGCATATGTATTAAAGAACCGGCATGAACAAAAACTTCTTGACAAACTCAGCAAAAGGATGCACATGAAATTAAAAAAAGCAAGAGTTATGAAAACCTAACCAGCTTTGCATTAAGAAGGTCTTCTTCCTTGCGAACAAACATTGGGAGGAGTTTAACAGAATTTTTTACATCGAACTTTGGAACTGTTGGAGAGAAGAAATCATAATCCAGGCAGTACTGTGCATTCACAAAAACACAATTAAAACACCTCCCAAACGCCACTGCATCAAAACTAAGGCAGAAAAAGGGAGATAGGGGTGCAAAGAAATAAAACCTGTATGAAGTAGGGACTGAGTACAACCCTGTCAGCACTAGAGAATATCTCAGAGGTCTCCGGATTATCCTTCCACAAATTTAGGAGATAATCCATTATGTCTCCTTCCATCTGCTGCCCTTCACCGAAAAGAGTATAAAGGACACGTCCTGTGAGGTCAATCACATTGCCAGGGATGCTAAACATGCAGTAGCTTGTCCTGCAGAATACAAAAGGATGGTAAAAATATATTAGAAGTTCAGATACAACAACAAAACAGAAGTTCAGATACTATAACTCAAAGGCAAGGAGACATAAAACAGAAGTTCAGGTACTATAACAACAGAAGTTCAAACAATATAACAACAGAAGTTCAGACACTATAACTCCAAGGCAAGGGAGAAATGAACAGAAGTCCACATACTACAACAACAGAAGTTCAGACACAGAGTAGCATCTCTGGCAGCAACAAAGTTAAGAAGAAGAAAACTCACTCAGAATACTTCTCCAGACCGTCTTTACTAAGCACATACTGTTTCAACTTCCGGGCCTCGAATAGATGAGGGTAACTGTATTTTTTTAGGGGAGCGACAGGAAAACGCCACTTCAAAGGCAATCTTGATGCTCTCTTGGAGGAAGTTATGTTGCTAGACTCAACTGCCGGTTTCCTCCTGGTGATGACAGCATTCTTCCCACCTCTACCAGCAACAGTACCAGTAGCGCATTTAACATTCTTCGGGTAAGCAATCTTCTCAAAATCATCCTTGGACGAAATCACTTCTGCTTCGGCTGCTTCGACTGCACCAACCTTCCTGGAGCAAGGGTTTTTTGGAGTACCACGAATACCACCAGCCTGCTTCCCCAACTTGGAAGGAATAAGGGTTCGAGGTCTATCATCTTCTATCGGAGCTGTACTCATCGATTCCTCCCTAGGCTGGTATTCCTGTGACCCGAGGAATGAGTAGTGGTAATCGGTCAAGTCCAACGGATCCACTGTCAAAAGAAAAGGAAGAGAAAACATCACCATTAAATATAACTGAAGTTCAGGAACAGCACAATGTGCAGTCCAATTAATAAAGATGACATGGTTACTACTCAAGCTGACCTAAAAAAATTAGTTGCATTAAAAAACTAAATGAAGTTCAGGCACAACCAAAGGCACAGTTCAAGATAAATCGATGAACTGGAAAACATTCAACTACAGCTAACAAAACCATAGAAAGGCATCATCTCTGAAGTTCAAGCAGAAAGAAATGCTCATGTCCAAGTAAGCAATGGAAGGAAAGAAATTCCTGAAACAAATCACACAAGCAAAATAAAAAAGATAGAAATGAAGTTCATGTACAAGAAAATGCCCCTCTCCTTCTGAAACCAGCTGCCCAGCCAGATCTCAAGCAAAAGTCCAACTTCAGAGAAAAATATGAAGTTCAGGTAGAATAAAAGATGCAGTGCAGGTAAGAAGTCCAAGTTCCAATACTTACATGTGTAGTAGCCAAACAGAGCTTGGAAGTCTGTCTCAAACAGGTTAGAAGAAGCGATTGAGTACAGCCACGTCTTCCTGATATCCGCGATATTTTCATGGGAATAATTTGCAAGAACCCCATCATGATACGAATGAACATTCGTAAGCATGAAGAATCCGCAGTCGATACTGCCATCAAACGCAGTAAAAGAACAGTGTTAGAACAGAAAAAGAAAGCCAACGAATAAAACATGTCGCACCTTAAGTACAACTACAGATAAATAGAAGCGATAAAGAGAAAAAGTGGAACTCATACTTGTTTTGCTGCTGGGGCACATCAATCCAATCCAGAGGGAAATGGTCGATGGTAAGAGGACTGAAGGGTGTCTCCCTGTCGTTGCTGGCATCGCTCCAAAGCTTCTTGATGTTATCGGTTATCCGCCGAAACAGGCGTACCACACATTCATCTTCTGGTCCATAATAGGAGTCGAGAAGCTGGAACCTTGAATTCTTCACGTCAAGAAATATCGAAACCCAATGACCAACACCACCCATGGAAGCAGGAATCTCAGGCGGGTCAAAAGTGGGGAAAACAACCTGAAGCAACATAAACACACGAATCATTAAAAACTGAGAATTAATATGAAATGGTACAAAGAAAAATGAAACAATATTAACATAGTGGATCTCAGTGCAAAACTAATACAGAGGCAAAGAACAAGATATTGCATACCGAATCATGTGCATCCATGCTATCTGGACCACTCGCCAAGAAGTACTTCCTCACACGGGAATCAAATTGACCTCTGGAAATCTTGTCCTAAAATAATGCAGACAACACCAACATATGAAAAATACATAAATGAGACAAACAAGTTTTAACTAAAATGGTAAGGAACAAAACGGAAAAGAAATCACTATATGGTTGACTTACACAAACCCAATACGGCAGGATGAGTTTATCCGATCCCTGGTACTTCGCACGTAGACAGTAGAGTGCACACTCAGCCACATTGGATGTAAGCATTCCGCGAGGACCAAAAGATATTGCGACTTCTTGAACAGAAGCTTCACACTCCTTGTTTTGGAACATAATCATTGATCTAAAAGCCAGCAATAGAAAGAAAAATAAGTTCAGCATCAGGAACTCAGGAGGTTCATAACACATACAACCACAGAAGTTCAGCTATATCACAACAGGCAGTGCAGTAAAAAAAGGCCAGAAGCTCAGCACTAGAGAAGTAAATAAGAAGTTCAAGTACATATAGTAAAGAAGTTCAGGTATGAAACCACAGGCAGTTCACAGGGGGTACATGGATGATGTAAATATTGACCAGCTGCACTCACCTCTTGGAACGATTATTCTTAAGCCTAGTTACACTGTAATAAAAGTCATCAACCTTCTTTTGGACAACAGCAAGGTCGCTATCTGCTCACCAAAAGAAATAGAAATTAAGAGCAACACTCAAGCACATAGATTCACGACAGTTTCAATTAAGAGCAACATTCAAGCACAACATTCAAACACAAGCACATCTCAGCTGCTACACCAGAAAAGATAAAACCACAGGATCATAAACATCACAACCCATGCATTACAAACCTTCACCCCACATAGAAAACAGGTTCACTTAAATTTATTTACAACCCACATGACAAAGCACAAACCCAGAAGTTCAACTTAGACCACACAGGCAGTTCACAGGGGATATCATTGACTAAACCAAACAACAAAAGGGAGGGGGTGGGGAAAGAAGAGAGAAGCATGCTCCTCTCTTCATGGATCCTTGCCTAGACCAGTGGCAGCACTGGAATGATCAACCTCCTCTCCATAGCTATCGCTTTCAGTCTCATCATCGTCATCTCCAGTAGACATTGCAGCGTCGTCGGGAAGGACAGCAGCAGCAGCTGGGGCAGCTGGAGAATCTGAAACAACAAAAACAGTTGGTTGTGTTTGAACATCATCAACAGCAACTGATGGCTCTGCTGCAGGAGACTTCTCCGGGCTTGCAGCAGCACTACCACCAGTCTCAACCGCAGACTCAACATGATCTTTCTCCAAAATGATGTCTCTAGTTGTCTTGCCCTGCTCAACATCAGAAACCTCAGCGCCAATGGACGACTGAGGTTCAGTCAGGTCCACCCCGTCGGAGCAGCCGGTGCCTGAGACGGACTTGTCTGCAACCTTCTCTGGAGGAACACTAACATCATCATTCTGCGGCAAAAGAACAGAAAGTCATTACAAAGGGCCACATAGTGATAAAATGCACAAACAAGTAAAATAAAAAAAATGAGACAAATGGACAAGAAAAATGGTACCTTATTTTCACTGCCATGAACCTCATCAACTAATACATCACTAGCAGGAGCAGGTTCATGCACAGGGGCAGCTTCATGCGCAGGTAAAACATCCTCCTCAACCCTAGCACCATCATCAACAGCCTACAAAAAAAATCATGTAGAAAACAAATACCTAATCAGCAGAAGTTCACATTGCATAATCAGAGAAGGTCAGCTATCACAACCGACACATAATGGAAGTCCAAATACAGTAAACATAGCAGGTCAGATATCAAACTACTCTAAGATACAAAAGGGAACAAAAAGGGCCAGTCATCGAAGTCATGGAAGTTCAGGTGTTGTAGCACTTGAAGTTCAGGTTCTATAAATAGAGAAGGTCAGCTAGGAAACACTAGTACTAAAAAGAAACAGTTTACGACACATGAAATCAATAACGGTCGCCTATGACTACAAACAGTAATAACTGAAAGCTAACAATGAACATTAGTGCAAAGAAATATCAAAAGCCAACATAAACAAACCTCTTTGGTATGCTCCACGTGGCCTCCTTCACGACCCAAACGAACAGAATCCTACCTTTGAATCTCTCTCACAACAACACTTGCCTCATCTTCAAAAGGCTTGCAACGAGCATCCTGCATTTCCTTGAACAGCCCAAAGCTAGCACGGAGGTGGGAAGTGCTCTGACGAAGCTCTTCAAGAAATCTAGCTTCCATTGACAAGACCTCCTCCGAAGAATCAGCATCAAAACCGTGTCCGGGAGGAAGAATCCCATCAACGTGACTAAGACGATCAACAGTTGACGGAACACGGGCCAACTCCCCACAAACGGTTTCGAGAAGACCGTCAATCCTAACCAGTGAAACATTGGCAGCTTCAAACAAATTCTCGGAAGACACGCCACCTGCAGCACTCACACGGGCAGAAGAACCTCCTGGATCTACAGGGGGCACTAGTATTAACATCCCGGGAGAATTCAAATCTTGGGGAAGTTCCACTCCCTAGGCCGGCGGCACGAGGCATAGTTAGAACAGGACGTTCAATAACCCTAAAGAACACAACCTCAGCCTGTGTCTTCCACTGCATACAAAAACAAAAGTCAATGCGTCAGAAAACAAACGAAGGAACATGGGAACAAAAATATAGAAAGCAGTACCAGAAGTTCAAGTTAAACTACTCAGGAAAGAATGATGCATAGAAACACTCACAGGCAGTCTCCCAAACACCCAGTTGGCTGGTTCATCATCACCCTTCTTGACCAAGTCAGCCGCAGCAAGCTCAAGAAGCTTGACCTGATCCATGAAATTGATGCGAGGGGTCCTAAAGTCAATATTAGGCGTCTTGCCAATGATAAGGCAGTCCAGATACATAAGAAGCGGCGCGATGGCACAGCCTGTGACAGCTTTTCCTCTGCTAGTACCTTGCTGATACCTAACAACAGCACTCCGAATATCGTCAACAACCAACTGGCAGTAGTCCATATCTGCCATATCCTCAAACACAAGATTCTCAACCATTGCTGCCTCCCTGGACACTCGTGTAGACGTTCCAGGGATAACCACCTTCATGAAAACAATCAGGTAAAACACCTGCAGAGCAAGATCATCCTTCGTATCATCCTTCACAAGTTCCGCGAGGATATTCCGCAAATCCTTTGTCTTGATGTCGTCACTCCTAGCGTACCCAAGCTTGCCCTTCAACCTCATAACAGCATCATCGAACCCATCATTCGAGGGCCTAGGAGGGGTACGATTACCTTGAGGGAATCCAAACAGATGGTGAATAGCATCACTTGTAATACGCAGAACCTTGTTCGCCTCACCCATGTCCAGGATCATCGTTTTAGGGTCAATCCTCGTGTAGATGTTGCCCATCAAAGGACGAGAAATGTTGGAATCAACCTTCAAGTCAAACACACAACCAAAACCAGCCTTGATAACCCTCGTCTTGTGCCTAGTTTGTAGCATTTTCGCACACGTCTTGACCTCTCCTAGTGAGCAGCGAACCGTCTTGTTAAAACGTTTTGCCTCACCTCCTCCTTGGCCACCTTCTTCGGGCACTTTGCCTCCTCTCTTCCTCCTCTCAGGCCGCTTCACAAGCTGATACTGAAAAAAAATGCAATGACAAGGAAAAAAGGCAGAACAATGAGTTATACAAGCTTCACCAAAATTCCACTAATGCCTACATACGCAGTACATTTCAGAAGTCCAACTATGTCTACACAGGCAGTACAACCATGCATGACCAGAAGTAAAGATGCTTTCAACAATGTTGGAAATTTACAAAGCAGAAGTTCAACCATGTACAACAAGGCAGTAATACAACATGTATACCAACAAGTTAAGCTAATTTCTTCATGTATATATCCAGAAGTCCAACTATGTACTCAAAGGCAGTAATACCATAAAAGCAAAGCAGATCGGCTAATTTATTGGTCTATATGGAGCAGAAGGTCAGCTATGTATGCCAAGGCAGTGCTAAAAACACAAAAACTACAGCAATAGCGACAAATGCTCTAAAAACCAGTAAACATGAGACATTCATACCTGATTAGTGGCAGCATCATCATCGTCGTCGTCCTCGTCATCAGCATTGAAATCAGCATCATCCTTGTCCTCTGGATTAACACGAGAATGCTTCTTCACACCCTTGTTGACCTTTGCAGGTGCAACCTTGCGCTTGACGCCGCATTTCTTCCCCTTACCAGATGCACCAGCACCAAGCAAAGAAGGTGTAGGCACGGCAGTGGCAAGCACACGAGGACTACGGCGTGGCGTACCACCAAGGCCTAGCCCTTCCTCTTCAGCAACTTCTGCAGGCCTTGAAACACGTGGGCTCCTCCGAGGAGTAACTTCACCAACTACTATCTTCCTCGCAGCGGTCTTCTTGATTTTCTTCTTAAAAGGGACAACCGTGCCATCACTGCCACACGACACGTCTTCCTCAACCGTGAGCTCAGCCGCATGAACAGATCCAGGAACATCAAAACCTTTCTCAAGGCGGGCCGCCCTCTTCTTGTCAAAATCTTCTTGCTTCTTCCTCTTACGTTGGTCCTCTAGGAGAAGCTGAAGAGGCACATCCTCAGGTTGCGTGACAGGTTCAGTGCCATCAACAGACTGCGACTGCGTCTCTGACATCTGAAGAGAGCACAAAGGATCCGGAACGGAATCACAACCTTTGACTGACGGAGCCCCCTCCTCAGTAGCAGCAGGGGTTTCTGATAAACCCAACTCAGATAAAACATCATTGATGGTGTTCACAGCTTCCTCCTCTGTGGACACATCTGCAAAGAACACAAAAAATCAAAGCAAAAAATAAAAAAAGTCAGGAACAAAAACAAAAACAACCGACATGAACAAGCTAAAAAAACATGGCTCAAGAATTTAAAATGAAAAGAAAAAGGGGTTTCACATACTAGGTGAAGCAAGAGCTGCAGAAGACAGATCCTCGAGGCTTGAAATATTCTCAAGGCTCGAAGCAACCTCAGCAATCACACTCAAAGGGATTATGGGTGATTTAGCCGCATCAGATATTGGAGCATTAGTATTAACTTCTGAAGCTCCATCTTGATCGCAGGCATTTTTTTCAGAACTATTCAACTCATCACCAACTACAAAAAATGCAAGTAAAAAGGCAGCTGAGTTCTAATCCGCAATCCTACACCAAAGGGACTTCTACTTTTACAACAATGTCCAATACCCAGAAGTTCAACAATACCTAACAAAGCAGTAAACACAACCAACAAACTAAAATGTACATACTAAATATAAAAACAATCTACACCAGAGGGGCTACTACATATAACATGAATGTCCAGAAGTTCAACGATATATAACAAAGCAGTAAAACAAAATGTGCATAACAGAAGTTCAACCAAATTTCATTATAAACAAACAATAATTAAAACCAGAAGTTCAACTATGTGACCCAAGCAAGTACCACACAAAAAAGATGTAGCATGACCACAAATACTATTTCACAGGCAAACTAAATATCAATACCATGAACATGATAACAAAAAAAAACAAAGATATACACTATAAATATGAATCATTTGGGAAGTCCAACAACACTTGGTGACATAGTTTCACCTGCAAATCATCAACTAAAAAGTAAGCAACACTCTACTAAGTCAAACTAAGGGTAAAAAGCATACACATAACCTTTCTTAGAAGTTCACACTAATAAGAATGGCAGTCCAACAAGAAAACTAAGTGAAGATATGGGCAGACATATATAAGAATACTGCTATTTAAAATACAAGATCCAACTACATTAAGATACCTGGAGAAGGTTTGGAAGCTATGACAACACAACACCCTTGATGAATGAAACTCCAAACCCTAGAACAACCTACTAAAAACAGGGGATAGATTGCATATAGTTAGCAGGTAGAAAATCATACAACAAATACAAAAAACAACTAAATGAAACCCTAGGATGAAACAACTAGAACATATCAACAAGTATGAAAACATGAACAGTAGCACATATAGGCAAGCACAAACAAAAAAAGAATCCATAAACTAACTAGCATGTGATAGACACAATCTAGACTTCGAAATCAACAATACTAAGACAATTAGATACATCAGATTCACCATCAACCATCACACCACACCCTCTCTTACATGCATTTGAATGCCGAAATCACCAAAGGGGAAATGAAATCCACTCAACTCTGAACGGAGAAATAGCACACACAAGCATCTCATAGTACTATAGGACTACGGGGGAATGGAATCCACCCACCACACGCACAAGAACCCTACCTAATCTCCCACCAAACCATCAGAAGAAGGGGGTAGGACGCGGACGCGAGAGCACACAGGAGGCGGACTCGACAGATCTGGCGAAACTAGAAGCAAGCATTAGGGCGGGGCAACACTTGTACCTCTCTAGACGACCCCCGCACACACGAATCCGCGCCGGTTCTTCCACTCCCCATGACGCCACGCGCACCTTGCAACCGCGCAGGCAATTGCCGCCCTCGCTTCAGAGCAGAAGAGAGCGGGCTGGGCGAGGGAGAGCGGGGCGTGGGGGAGAAATAGGAGCGGGGGCATGCGCCGGTTACTCCAGCACGAGGGCAGGGGACAGGGGCGGAGAAATCGGGGGGAGTTGGAGGCGAGGAAGGCAGCGGAGCGACGGAGAGGGGGGAGAGAGCGAGCGACAGGGGGAGAGGGGTTTTCTGACAGGTGGTGGCGATGGAAGATGCTCACTTAATGCCTCTTTGTCGTGGGAATTGCAGCGCCACTGAATTTACAGTTTTACCCCCCAACAGCTAAAAAAGTAAATACATGTGTAGATAAATGAATGCACCATTTGAATGCATCTATTATAATGAGATAAGATCACACAACAGCACTGCTGATATCCTTAAAAACAAAAAATTGATGGCAAATACACTACCAAGGGAAGAAAAATACATACACAAAGTATGCACCTAAAAATACAAGAGAAAAGAAGTTCAAAAAATAAAGAACAGAAGTTCAAGTACTCTAATAAAAGAAGTAAAGGCATATGAATAAATAAACACTAAGAAACAAAAAGAAGAAGTTCAAGTACAAAAACAGATGAAGTTCATATCTAACTAAAGCACGCACCCTAAACCCTAAGATAGATAGTGGGGTCACAGATGTGACGGACTCGCCTCCGCATGCGACGACGCGGCACGCCGCGTCGTCGCCTGCTCCGGCTCGTTCCTGTCTCGGCCTCGCAGGGGGAAGGGGAGGGGGGGTCCCTCCCCCCTCCCCCCCTGCTCGGCCTCGCGCTACCGCATTGCTGCGCGCTAGGTTTTGACAGGACGCAATGCGGTTATTCTGTTTCCACCCCCACCGCACGCACCCTAAACCCTAAACCCTAAGATAGATAGTGGGGTCACGGATATGATGGACTCGCCTCCGCATGCGACGACGCGGCACGCCGCGTCGTCGCTTGCTCCGGCTCGTTCCAGTCTCGGCCTCGCAGGGGGGAGGGGAGGGGGGGTCCCTGTGACGCCCCCGGCTTAATCGTGCACTAATCATACACGCAAATGCACACGATCAAGCCTAAGGACTCACGGGAAGATATCACAACACAACTCTAAAACATAAATAAAGTCATACAAGCTTTATATTACAAGCCAGGGCCTCGAGGGCTCGAATACATAGCTCGATGGCATACAAGCGTCAGCGGAAGCATCAGTTATCTGAGTACAGATATGAAAGAGAAACAGAAAGGCCTTTAGAAAGGCGGGGCAAAATAAAACACTACGATCGAAAGGCGCAGGCCTCCTGCCTGGGACCCTCCGAACCTACTCCTGGTCGTCGGCAAGCTCGTAGAAGAATCCATCCTCGGGGTAGTAGTAGCAATCGTCGGTGGGGTAGCTGTCTCAGCGACTCCGTCATCTGGTCACGACGAACTGATATGGGGGAAAAGGAAAGAAAAGCAACCGTGAGCACTCTGAAGTACTCAGCAAGCAAGGATCTACACTACATATGCAACATTATCAAAGGGAGGCTGTATATGTGGACTGGGCTGCAGAAATGCCAGAATAGAGAGAAGGCCTAGTCCTATCGAAGACTAGCACCTTCAGCGGTCTTGCAGCAATAGGAGAGAGTAGAACAACATAGTATAATATAGTAGTAATACTATCAACCTCACCCAGAGATCCTTTCTCGACTCCCTGCGAGAAAGCAATCCCAGAGCCATAAAGTCATCAAACCTCGTCCTGAGATCCTTTCTCGACTCCCTGTGAGAAAGCGATCCCAGAGCCAATACAGTCATCAACCTGTTAACGTCTCAAGGGTCCAGTTCTAGTTGTATCGATCGGGATACAACTCCGAGTGTCCTTTACCGTAGGACCGGCTATCGATAGAAATGTTCTTCCCTGCAGGGGTGCACCAACTTACCCAACACGCTCGATTAACTCCGGCCGGACACACTTTCCAGGGTCATGCCCGGCCTCGGCCAAACGACACATCGCAACCCTACCTACAACTCAGCAGAGAGGTCCCCGCCGGTCTACATCCTAAGCGCAAGGGGGTCTTGGCCATCGCCCCTCGCCCTCCGGGTCGTTGCGTGCCGGGCGAACCAGGCTCCACCCCTCAGGATGGTGCCGGCCCAGCCCGGCCGCAGTGCTGAACTGGACGTCTGACAGAGTTTTCGGCTGATGCATACGATGCAGAACGCCCATACTATGCCCACGTGATGGTTAGTGCTATCAGACCAGAGGCCTGCTCGGATCAAATATCCAAATCGTAAATGGTCTAGGGGCTTGCGGAAACGAGCAGAGACTCATGAAAGATGTGACCCCGTCGCCCCGTCTCGAGGACTTGCTGCAAGGGCTAAGAATGCCCGGCCGCGCCTCGTATTCATCACTCGGGCACCATCCAGGTCAACCCGTCTCGTAAAAGACTGTCGGGAACTCAGGTCCACCTCTACTGGGCGGTACCGCCTGTCCCTTCAGTCCTGTAGTAAAAGTAACTTCCTCGGGTCCCCCTTCGGGGCCGACCCGTCTCTATCAAGGTTCAGCAGTAAAGTCACAGTAACTGTGTGTCCATAACATCAAGGAAATCCGAGGTATCACCCTCGACGGATGCCCACTCGATGTAACCGTCAAGTCGAACTTAGGAGGAATCACCCTCGATGAGTTCACACTTGATGTGTTGTACGACAGGGTCGTATCGGAAGTGGAGAAGGAGGAATCACCCTCGATGACCACGACCAAATAGCTGCTCTACAGAGTTAACATCAGGAGTGCTGACGAGGTATCACCCTCGACACTCGATAGTAACGCTGCAGTGTCGTTACAACTAAGGGGTGGGGTGATGTGCGGTGTCGGGGCCTGGTCTTCAATCCCGTTGATCGGGTCTTCTGACGATCCAGCGCGGCAGTCGGGATAAGTGGGGTCACTGATAGGTCTCTACCCAGCCTAGACTAAAGAGTTTAGGATATGTAGGTAATTATCAACAGCAGGTTACAATGAACAGGCTATGCATCAGAATAGGTAAAGCAGCAGCAGCAGCAGCAATTCTAATGCAAGCATGGGAAATTAGAATGGGCGATATCGGGATGATCAAAAGGGGGGGGCTTGCCTGGTTGCTCGGCGGCAAGGGCAAGGTCGTCTATGGTGTCTTCGGGCTCCGGAGCTGCGTCGGTCTCGGGGACGACGTCGGGGTCGGGGGCTATCGAGAGAGAAGAGGGGGAGGAAACAGTATAAATATATAGCAAACATGAGCATGACAAATACGATACACGGTGCTAGGGGTAGTCTAACGCAGCATCACACGTAACAGACGGAGCGGGAGAATATCTGACGATATTTCCCGGGTCTTTGGAATTATCGGACAGAGGATAAGAGGGGAACGGTTGCAAGTTCGGATAGTTAGGGACGCGTGACGGGCGAACGGACCGCGTATTCGGATTCGTCTCGTCGTTCTGAGCAACTTTCATGTACAAAGTATTTTCATCTGAGCTACGGATTATTTTATATGATTTTCTAAAGTTTTTATTAATTTCTGGAATTTAATTAATTATTTAAATTAACATTATCCGAAACAGTGTCTTGCTGACGTCAGCATGACGTCAGGACCAGTGGGTCCCACCTGTCATAGGCTGTTAGGTTAATTAGTGATTAACTAATCAAATTACTGTTTAATTAACATTAACTACTTAATTAAATTAACCTAATCAGGATTAATTAACTTAATTAATTAACTATTTAATTATTTATTTTATTTATTTTTATTTTTCGTTTTTAAGGGCTGGGCCCCGTTCGTCAGCGTCACAGGGGCACTGGGCCCCACCGGTCAGTGGCACAAGGGCCACGGGCGGGCCACGGGCGCGGCGCGGCGCGCGTGCGCGGGCGTGCGCGCGCGTGGGAGTGCGCGAGCGGCGGCGGCGCGTGCGCGCGAGCGCAGGCAGGCGCGGGCGAGGCAAGCGGGCGATGGGCGTGCCAAGAGCGGGCGGAGCAGCGACGCTAGGCGAGCAGGGGCGGCGCGCGGGCGGTCGGCAGCAGCGGCAGGCGGCGCGCGTAGGCAGCATCAGAGCGGGGTGGCCATGCGCGGGCGGTGAGGCACGGCCAGAGGGCCGGCGACGCGGTCAGCGCCGGTGCGGCCGCGTGGTGGGCGCGGGCGACGGCCGGGGCAAGGCCGGGGCGCGGCCCAGGCGTAGAGGCGGAGCGGGGCGAGGTGCGGGCGCGGTGCGGGGCTGCGGTGAGCGCGGCGGTGACCGAGGGGAGAGGAGGGGCGCGGGCAGCGCGGTGCTCACCGCGAGCTGTAGGGGGGTGGCAGCGGTGCTCGAGCTCGAGGGGGAGGACGGGGACGAGGTCGACGACGGAGAGGGGGAGGCGCGACGAGGTCCGGTGAGGGAGAGGACGAGGAGGACGGGGCGGCGGCGTCGGGCACGGGGTCGAGGTCGAGCGACGGGACGAGGAGGCCCGGCGGAAGGGCGGCACTGGCGAGGTGGCGTCGAGGCGCAGCGGCGATGGAGAGCGGGGCGGCGCGGTCGCCGGGGTCGCCGGCCCGATCCAGATGGGATCGGGTGGAGGGAGTGGAGACCGAGGGGGTGGGGGAATGGGGTGTCGGTGGGCTAGGGTTACGGGGAGTGAGGGGATAAGGGGATGGGGTGGGCCGGCCAGGGGGGAATGGGCCGGCCTGGTTGGTGGCCTGGTGGCCAGCTGGGCCACGGCCCAGTTGGTCCGGGGGGGGGCTTTTCCTTTTTCTTTTCTTTTCTCCTTTTATTTATCCATACCCCTGTTTTGTAAATAGTTAGGGCTCAAATTGAATTTTGTAAAACATGTGACCTGGTCCATAAATACCAGTGCTTTATTCCCTAACACCTAAAATTAGTTTGGACAAAACATCATTTCATACTTAAATTAGATTTAATAAATGGTTATTAAATATTGCTTTTAGTCGCTGTTTGAAGATGTTTGAGTCGCTTACCCAACTCCAATGATGTTGGTTTCAATTTTAGAATTGTCTCTGATTTATTTGCTATTTAATGAACAATTTAGTTTCTATGTTGGACAACTTTTATTTTCCACTTTAATTTAATTTGAATTTGAGTTAGAAGTTGAAATGCATTATGATGCAAATGATGATCATGCACTGTTAAACATGATGACATGGCATAATCAAAAAGGGTGATTACTGTAGTTAACCACTGGGGGTGTTACAAATCTCCTCTACTAACAAGAATTCTCGTCCCGAGAATTAAGAAGTAGAAGGAAAAAGTTCGGGGTATTCCGCACGAAGATTATCCTCGCGTTCCCAAGTGGCTTCATCTTCAGTATGATTTGACCACTGCACTTTGAGGAACTTGGTAACCTTCTGACGGGTTCGACGTTCAGCTTCATCGAGAATGCGGATCGGATGTTCCTTATATGAAAGATCATCATGCAATTCGAGCATCTCGTGATCCACAGCTCGGTGTGGAGATTCCTTGAAGCATTTTCGAAGTTGCGACACATGGAAGACGTCGTGGATATGAGAGAATTGCGGCGGCAATTCCAATTTATATGCCACTTGACCACGTCTTGCAACAATGCGGAAAGGACCAATGTAGCGCGGAGCTAGCTTGCCCTTGATTCCAAAACGGTGAGTGCCCTTCATAGGGGTGACACGTAGATAAGCTTGATCACCAGGTTGATAAGTCAGACCCCATCGTTTGCGATCATAGTTGCTCTTCTGGCGGTCCTGAGCCGCCTTGAGATTTTCCCGGACAATACGAACTTGTTCTTCGGCGTGT
The DNA here is from genome assembly GCA_011799875.1 of Thinopyrum elongatum. Classification (NCBI taxonomy): domain Eukaryota; kingdom Viridiplantae; phylum Streptophyta; class Magnoliopsida; order Poales; family Poaceae; genus Thinopyrum; species Thinopyrum elongatum. The sequence continues at coordinate 340,325,661 of CM022301.1, forward strand.
TGAATAATGTCCGGTCCAACAAGAGGTCGTTCCCCAGTTTCTGACCAATTCAGAGGGGTTCGACACTTACGTCCATAGAGAACTTCAAAGGGGGCCATTTTCAAGCTGGCTTGATAGCTGTTGTTATAGGAGAACTCGGCATATGGAAGAGATTCTTCCCACTTCTTGCCAAACGATATAACACAAGCTCGCAACATGTCTTCAAGCACTTGGTTGACTCGTTCAACTTGGCCTTGGGATTGGGGGTGATAAGCTGAACTCCAGGTAATATGAGTTCCCATAGCCTTTTGGAAACTTTCCCAGAAATGACCAGTGAATATGCTGCCACGGTCTGAACTGATCTCTTTCGGAATACCGTGGAGTGAAACAATTCTGGAGATATATAACTCTGCTAACTGACTAGCAGTGATCGTCTCCTTGACAGGCAGAAAGTGTGCAACTTTGGAGAGTTGGTCGACGACGACAAGAATAGCGTTGTGAGCCTTCTGTGACCTGGGAAGTCCTGTAATGAAATCCATCTGAACCTTATCCCATTTCCATAGAGGAATAGGCAACGGTTGCAGAATTCCAGCAGGCTTCTGATGTTCTGCTTTAACGCGACGACACACATCACATTCAGCAACATAGCGAGCAATGTCCTGCTTCATTTTAGACCACCAGTACCTTTGACGGAGATCACGATACATCTTGGTGCTACCCGGATGAATAGACAATGGGGTGTCATGTGCCTCCTTCATAACCTTGTCAGTCATGAGTTCAAAGCGAGGTACCACAATGCGGTTTCTGAAATACAAGGTTCCATCTTCAGACAGCGAGAAATCCCTGTACTTTACAAGGTGAAGGTATTTCTTCATGAGGTCAATTTCAGCATCTTTAGCTTGCGCATTCTTAACAGCTTTCTCAAGATCTGGTTGTATCACAAGGTTATTAAGAGAACCCTGTGGGACAATACGCAGATTCAGCTTGCCCAGTTCTTCGAAAAGACGAGGTTGAGCTCGCCTAACCATGAGGTTGTCGCAATAGGACTTGCGGCTTAAGGCATCAGCCATCACGTTAGCCTTGCCAGGGGTATAAGAAATACCCAAGTCATAGTCCGCAATGGTCTCCATCCATCTTTGCTGACGGAGATTCAGAGATGGCTGAGTGAACAAGTACTTCAGACTTTTATGATCCGTGTATATCTCGCAACGATTACCGAGAAGGTAATGTCGCCATAACTGCAATGCATAGATGACAGCAGCTAGTTCTAGATCATGTACCGGATAATTCTCTTCATGTGGGCGCAACTGACGAGAGCCATAAGCAATCACTTTACGCTCTTGCATTAGGACACAGCCTAATCCTTCACGGGATGCATCACAATAGATCACAAAGTCTTTGCGGGTATCTGGAGGAGATAGTACTGGGGTATTGTAACGGATTGACATCTGCCCCAGTGGATAAAGGATGTACTCTGGATGTATCCCTGCTCGAACAGCTGGTAGCTGCGTCGCAGGGTGTGGTGGAAACAAACGATCATTGAAAAGAGGGAACTCATGATTGTCAAAAGACAAGGAGAAGTATAAACCGATCTCGGAGAGAAAGGTTAGACAAAACAATGGAAAGGAAAATGATTATCAGACTAATCAGATCAATGTCAGGGAAATCGCACATATATCCAGCTCTCCGGTGGACGAGAATTACGAGATCCTAAGTGTCGACGTTAGTAAACTTAGTTAACCCGAAGGAAGAGGAGAGGTCAGAGTCCAGAGTAAAGATGAGGAATAAAAGTACTAATACCTCCCAATTGGCGACGTGGGCCCGTAAGCGCCACACAGCCAAGTTAGTAAAAACAGTTTTCCGGTTTTCTAGACTCAACTTCGGCCAAGGAGTTGGAAGGGGGTTCCTCAGGCAGTCGGCTCTGATACCAACTTGTGACGCCCCCGGCTTAATTGTGCACTAATCATACACGCAAATGCACACGATCAAGCCTAAGGACTCACGGGAAGATATCACAAACAACTCTAAAACATAAATAAAGTCATACAAGCTTTATATTACAAGCCAGGGCCTCGAGGGCTCGAATACATAGCTCGATGGCATACAACGTCAGCGGAAGCATCAGTTATCTGAGTACAGATATGAAAGAGAAACAGAAAGGCCTTTAGAAGGCGGGGCACAAATAAAACACTACGATCGAAAGGCGCAGGCCTCCTGCCTGGGACCTCCGAACCTACTCCTGGTCGTCGGCAAGCTCGTAGAAGAATCCATCCTCGGGATAGTAGTAGCAATCGTGCGGTGGGGTAGCTGTCTCAGCAACTCCGTCATCTGGTCACGACGAACTGATATGGGGGGAAAAGGAAAGAAAAGCAACCGTGAGTACTCTGAAGTACTCAGCAAGCAAGGATCTACACTACATATGCAACATTATCAAAGGGAGGCTGTGTATATGTGGACTGGGCTGCGAGAAATGCCAAGAATAGAGAGAAGGCCTAGTCCTAGTCGAAGACTAGCACCTCAGCGGTCTTGCATAGCAATAGGAGAGAGTAGAACAAACATAGTATAATATTAGTAGTAATACTATCAACCTCACCCAGAGATCCTTTCTCGACTCCCTGCGGAAAACAATCCCAGAGCATAAAGTCATCAAACCTCGTCCTGAGATCCTTTCTCGACTCCCTTGAGAAAGCGATCCAGAGCCAATACAGTCATCAACCTGTTAACGTCTCAAGGGTCCAGTTCTAGTTTGTCGATGGGATACAACTCCGAGTGTCCTTTACCGTAGGACCGGCTATCGATAGAAATGTTTCTTCCCTGCCAGGGGTGCACAACTTACCCAACACGCTCGATAACTCGGCCGGACACACTTTCCAGGTCATGCCCGGCCTCGGCCAAACGACACATCGCAACCCTACCTACAACTCAGCAGAGAGGTCCCGCCGGTCTACCTCCTAAGCGCAAGGGGGTCTTGGCATCGCCCCTCGCCCTCCGGTCGTTGCGTGCCGGGCGAAAGGCTACACCTAGGATGGTGGGGCAGGCGCAGTGCTGAACTGGACGCTGACAGAGTTTTCGGCTGATGCATACGATGCAGAACGCCCATACATGCCCACGTGATGGTTAGTGCTATCAGACCAGAGGCCTGTCGGATCAAATATCCAAATCGTAAATGGTCTAGGGGCTTGCGGAAACGAGCAGAGACTCACGAAAGATGTGACCCGTCGCCCGTCTCGAGGACTTGCTGCAAGGCTAAGAATGCCCGGCCGCGCTCGTATTCATCACTCGGGCACCATCCAGGTCAACCCGTCTCGTAAAAGACTGTCGGGAACTCAGGTCCACCTCTACTGGGCGGTACCGCCTGCCTCTTCAGCTGTAGTTAAAAGTAACTTCCTCGGGTCCCCCTTCGGGGCCGACCCGTCTCTATCAAGGTTCAGCAGTAAAGTCACAGTAACCGTGTGTCATAACATCAAGGAAATCCGAGGTATCACCCTCGAGGATGCACATCGATGTAACCATCAAGTCGAACTTAGGAGGAATCACCCTCGATGAGTTCACACTGATGTGTTGTACGACCGGGTCGTATCGGAAGTGGAAAGGAGGAATCACCTCGATGACCACGACCCAAATAGCTGCTCTACAGAGTTAACATCAGGAGTGCTGACGAGGTATTCACCCTCGACACTCGATAGTAACGCTGCAGTGTCGTTACAACTAAGGGGTGGGGTGATGTGCGGTGTCGGGGCCTGGTCTTCAATCCGTTGAGGGTCTTCTGACGATCCAGCGCGGCAGTCGGGATAAGTGGGGTCACTGATAGGTCTTACCCAGCTAGACAAAGAGTTTAGGATAGTGTAGGTAATATCAACAGCAGGTTACAATGAACAGGCTATGCATCAGAATAGGTAAAGCCGCAGCAGCAGCAGCAATTCTAATGCAAGCATGGGAAATTAGAATGGGCGATATCGGGATGATCAAAAGGGGGGGGCTTGCCTGGTTGCTCGGCGGCAAGGGCAAGGTCGTCTATGGTGTCTTCGGGCTCCGGAGCTGCGTCGGTCTCGGGGACGACGTCGGGGTGGGGGCTATCGAGAGAGAAGAGGGGGAGGAAACAGTATAAATATTAGCAAACATGAGCATGACAAATACGATACACGTGCTAGGGGTAGTCTAACGCAGCATCACACGTAACAGACGGAGCGGGAGAATATCTGACGATATTTCCGGGTCTTTGGAATTACGGACAGAGGATAAGAGGGGAACGGTTGCAAGTTCGGATACTTAGGGACGCGTGACGAGGAACGAACGGCGCGTATTCAGATTCGTCTCGTCGTTCTGAGCAACTTTCATGTACAAAGTATTTTATCTGAGCTAAGGTATTATTTATTGATTTTCTAAAGTTTTATTAATTTCTGGAATTTAATTAATTATTTAAATTAACATTATCCGAAACAGTGTCTTGTGACGTCAGCATGACGTCAGCATGAAGTCAGGACCAGTGGGTCCCACCTGTCATAGGCTGTTAGGTTAATTAGTGATTAACTAATAAATTACTGTTTAATTACAACTAACTAACTTAATTAAATTACCTAATCAGGATTAATTAATTAATAATTATTAATTATTTTATTTTTATTTTTATTATATTTTTATTTTAATTCGTTCTGGGCCGTGGCCCCTATGTCAGTGGGCGGGCGGACATGTCCGCGGCGTGCACGTCTGGGCGCCGGACATGTCCGGAGCGTGCCCATTTGGACGGACATGTCCGGTGCCCAAATGGCACGCGGGCGGGAGGGGGGGTGGGGGGCGAGCGGGGGCCGCGGGGAGGGAGGGCGGCGGGGGTGAGAAGAGACAGGGGAGGGCCGCGGATGGCGCGGCCGGCCGCGGTCCGCGTGGGGGAGGCGGCGGTGACCACCGGGTTGCTGGGCGAGCGGGGACCGGAGGCGACGGAGAGGGGGGGAAGAGAGGAGAGGGGCGACGGCGCGGGGTGCTCACGTTGGGGGCCGAGTCGAGGAGGATGTGAGGAAGGGAGGTGGCGACGGGGGACCGAGGCTGAATCGACGGGAGGGGACGGAGTAGGGATGGAGGCGGGACGGAGGGGGGGGCGCGGACTCGGAGGGATGGGGGCGAGGGACGTCCCGTGGAGGAAGGGGAGAGTGGGCGGTGCGGAGTCGAAGGGCCGAGGCAGCGGCGTGCTGGCGCGGGAAGGGCGGCGGCGGGGTCTGGCTCCTCTTCCCCGATCCAGATGGGGAGGAGAGAGGATGGGGTTAGGTGGGGGGGGATTAGGGTTCAGGGTGAGGAGTGGGGGTAATGGGGGGGGAGGTGGGGCAGGACGAGGAGGCGGCGGGCGGGGGTCCCCGGCGTGCGGTCACCGGCGGACGGAGTCAGGACGACCGGGAGGATGGGAGGAGGGGCGGGTGAATGGGGGGATCGGGGGGGGAATGGATGGGGGGGGGTTAGGGTTCGGGGTCCGGGGATAAGAAGAGTGGGGGTGGGCCGCAGCTGGCCGGTCGGGCCAGCTGGGCTGGGGCCCAGTTGGGCCGTGGGGGGGGGTCTCTTTTCTTTCTTTTTCTTTCTATTCTGTTATTCTTTTTGCCTTTTCTTTTATTTATTCCCTTTTCTCTGTTTAGTAAATAGCTAGGCCTCAAAATGGTTTTTGTAAAACATGAGACCTAGTTCATAAATACCAGTGTATTATTCCCTAACACCTAAAATTGGTTTGGGCAAAACATCATTTCATATTTGTTTTAAATAAATTAAAAGGTCATTAAATATTATTTTCAGCCACTGTTTGAGGATGTTCAAGCCACTTATCCATTTTCAATAATGTTGGTTTCAATTTTAGTAATGCCTCTGAATCACTTGCTATTTAATGAACAATTTAGTTTCTATGTTGGACAACTTTTATTTTCCACTTTTATTTAAATTTGGATTTTGAGTTAGAAGCTGAAATGCATTATGATGCAAATGATGATCATGCACTGTTAAACATGATGACATGGCATAATCAAAAGGGTGATTATTGTAGTTAACCACTGGGGGTGTTACAGTCCCTCCCCCCTCCCCCCCTGCTCGGCCTCGCGCTACCGCATTTGTCAATACGCGCAATGCCGATTTCAATGTCTACAAATATTTAAATACAAAAAATAACAAACAAAATTATAAATAAGAAGTTCAAGTAGTGAAGATATAGAAGTTCGAGGTTTTGTAAAACCCCAAATTAACATGTTAAAAAACGATTATCATACAGAAGTTCAGGATAGTTATTCAGTGAAGACCAACAACTATTATAAGTACAAAAACATACTAGAAAAAATAAAAAAAATACGCATATCCGTCGGCCAATTCCATGGCTGCTCATGGGACTAAGTCAAAAAAATCCAAACCAATGCAAAGAATGAAAAATAACATAAAATAAGAAAGAAATACAGAGGACTTGCTGCATTACCTTGCAAAGAAGTAAAAGCAGAAGTTCACGTATGAACAACATAGAAAGTCCAGCTTCTACGATGACCCTTAGATTATCTGGAAAAAGTGCATGCATACTTGGGCTAATCCCATGATTGCTCAAGACAAAAGTCTAAAAAGAACATCTGAAGAATTAAAATTACAAAGAAAACCAAACAAAGAAAATATAGAGCACCATGCACCTTCGCCTTGCAAATGTGGAATGCAATCTGGAAAACCAGAAGTTCAACCATTAATAAAAAAGAAGTCCAGATCCTACTGAAGATAGTGGATGATCAAAAAACTATACCAAAACATAGACTAAGGGAAAAGAGGAAGCATGTGCCTGTGGTCCAGCTCCACACTTACACACTAGCTACAACAAATTGCAGAAGAAATCTAGTAAGGGTTTTTGATTCCTGGAATGTAATCTGTCCTGGAATATCAATGTCAAAAAGATGGACCTGCATTCATGAAAAGTTTCATTGCTGTGACATAAAAAACCAAGAAAGAAACACCTTAGGAATAATAATGTTTAGTGTCGAAGAAACAAAATGCACAAGGCGTAGGTTAACTAATCAAATGTTCTAAATAAGGTAAGTTCAAGTTGTAAAAACACAGAAGTTCGGTGTTTTGAAAAAACATCAAATGAACATGTAGAAAAACAAATTACACAGAAGCAAAAATCTTGTAAGTTCACGTTAAACACATACTGAAGTTCTACCACTGTTCGAAGTATGCAAACATGTTACAAAAAAATAAGTAAGGTATGCATGCATATTTGGGAATAATCCCATAGTTGCCCATGGAACAAACTCAAACCCAAATTAGAAAATTGAAAATTAAAAAAAAACAAAAAGAAAAAAGAAAAAATAGAGCGCGATGCTGCACCGCGTTGCAATGTGGAAACCAGGAAGTTCAATCACTGGTACCATAGAAGTCCAACTACTACCACAGAATGTGGATGATCCAAAAAACTAATCCCGAAGACAGAATAGATATAAAAAAGATTATTTGTGTGTCTATGGACCAGCTCCACATTTACGTATATGAGTACTCTAAAAAACAAAAAAACGTACACAAAATTTTTATAACAACACATCACCCAAAAAACATGCATTAAAACGAGGGAAGTTCAAGCACAAAAGGTGCAGAAGTCCAACTCTGTAACACAGACAGTAGAATCACTGAAAAATACACATTATCGAATTTGGTTTTCAGATTTAATCACTTGGGTGACTACACCTTCTCAGTCCGCGACCTCGAACGATATCCTATTGCGCCCTAACATCAAAACGATAAATCCACGAAGCTGTCTCAACGAAGAACCGAAACCAACACGGGCCGACACGAGATCCAATCGCCCGATTTCAGGGGTGTATTCGCCTGCCCGATCAAATTAACAACGCATGAACGGTCCAATCTCACTACTGCAATCAAACCCGCCCTTTATATTCAAATAAAAACAACAAATCCACAGAAGCCGCAGAACCACTCCCGCGGACGAAGAACACAGAACCCGAAATCAAATCCGTTGAAATTAACGACAAATTGTCCACAAAACTCGTACCTACACCAAATTCCCATCATGTTAGAGGATCTAGAACATCCGGTGAATGCATTAAACTTGTAAACAGACACAAGTTCATCTGCCCCGAGAGTGAATCCGCCAAAATGCAAAATTACGAATCAAAACGAGCATTTAGATGCAGGTATGGGTATCTGGATTACAGTCACATCCCAGAAAACACTACCGACCGGAATAATTCGCGGGGGAAGCCACGGTTGCGAAGATAGCCAGAAGTTCGGGTTCGTACACAGGGAAGTTCAGGCGCGTTACTCGGGAAGTTCAGGTTGTGATCAGAATATTATTCTGATCCCGTGATCAGAATAGTGTTTATGTATGTATATATATATATATATATATGTTTTGATATCAACTTTGTTTCATACAATTTTTTTATATAATAGATGATACCCCGCACGTTGTTGCGAGAATATTTTGCAATATATATTAAATAGTAATCTTATTATGTCTGGTTACTATATAGTTGTAAAATGTTTATTAAATATAAATAGCATAATTGAATGAAAGTTCTCATGTATTTCTGCATGTTGAGATGATCTTTTTTCATGCATGTTTCATGATGAAGTGACATGCTTGCATATTGAGAGACATATGGTAGTGGGGGCCGGCCTTTTCTCATGCATATTGTGCAATGATGTGCCATGTTTGCATGTTAAGAGAAATAGTTAGCAGGGACTAGCTATATAGATATAGAAGATTAGAAACATTTTTCTATACACGTTTAACAGTTTTCAATTTTGTATGTAAAGAGATTTATATAATAGAAATATTTAAAATATTTCAAAATATAAGCAAAAGTAAAAGAAAAAAGAAAGCAAAAAATGTGAAAACTAAACTAATGAAAAGAGAGTGCTGAAGGCCTGTGTCCGGGCTGAACCGGCCCATTCTGGCGGCCGCTGGAGGTGACATGGCGAGACGTGCTATTGCCTCACGTCAAGCGCGAGATAGTCACGCACCTGCTATTCCACGCGCTGAGCGCAACGGGCGCAACAGGAGGCTTCAAAAGACGATGTTTCCTATTTAGCGCTGCAGGCGCCCGTTACAGGTGTTTTTTGCAAACGGGCGCCTGCAGCGCACTCCCTCTGTCGCGAGATGGGCCGGCCCATGTGAGCGTTTTGCTTTTATCACTTTAAAGTGCAAAAAATGGTGTGCAGCGACGAATCGAACCGAGACCTGTACGTTCACTGCAGACCGCGCCAACCAATGGGGCAACCGCAAGCTTATACACAATGACTTCTTGAGTTCTTTTTACTCTTTCTCCAGTTCGCATTTCTTTTTCTTTTCTCTTTTTTCTATTTTTTAATTCTTCTATTTATTTCTTTTTCTTAAATGAACGACTGTAAATCGAGGAATATTTCTTCAAAATCAACGAACGTTTTTAAAAACAATCCTTGAACTTTTTTCCAAATTGATGAATTTTTTTAAATAATGGTTGAAGTTTTTTCAAAAATCCAAGTTTTTTTTTTCAAATTTGATGACTTTTTTTTCAAATTCAATGAATTTTTTTGAGAATTCATGAACTTTTTTCAATTTGGATGAACTTTTTCCTCAAAATCAATGAACTTTTTTTTAATCCATGAACTTTTTTCTGAATCGATGAACTTTTCTCAAAAATTTTGAACTTTTTTAAATATTTGATGAACTTTTTCAAAAATCCATGAACTTATTTTTAAAATTTGTTGGATTTTTTTAAATCTATGAACTTTTTTCAAAATTACTGAACATTTTTTCTAATTTGATGAACTTTTTTCAATACACGAACATTTTTCAAATTTGATAAACTTTTATTTCAAAATTGATGAACTTTTTTTCAAGTTTATGAACTTTTCTTGAAAATTGACAAACTTTTTTCGAAATCTATGAACCTATTCAAATTCATGATTTTTTTGGTCAAATAATTCAAAAAATATACATCAGTACAGTTCTGTGCAATAAAATAGCGCGTCAACATTAGCATTATGTGATTGGCGCTGTTAACAATCACTAATGGTAGGTTGCTCGAGTGGTCAGTAGTACACGTACGTTAGTGAAACTGTGCGAGTTCGAAACCTGTATAGAGCTTTTATTTTTGCGGCTTTTTTACGATATGATTTTCGACGTTGTGCGTGTTTCGTGGGCCGGCCCAACTGGGCGCTGTAGTAGGCGCCAGGGAGGACTTCTGGCGCCTGTAGCGCCCAATAGGAGCTCCCTCAAAAGACTCTGGCTGGGCTAGGAGATTCACCAAGGCTTCCCACATACATTTTGTGCGTACGTACGTTTTATAAAAAAAAAACACTTTGCCTCAAAAAATTATTTTATAAAAAAACCACGCCTCTAATTTTTTTTAACACAGTACAGACGCAAGCGCTCATATACACGCGCATACACTCACTCCTATGAACGTACACGCGCATACACTCACCCATATGAACGTACACACGCACACCCTACCCCTATGAGCACCTCTGAAAGACTGAGCCGGCATATCATCTTGAAATTTACGAAGTCATCGTAGGCACCTCGTCGTCGACGGGAACGTCTCCTCCCACTGAATGCGCATCGCCGAAAATCCTGAAATAAATTAAAAAATAAATGCGAACATCAGGATTTGAACCCTGATAGGGCTGAGGATACCATAGTCCTCTGACCATCCAACCAGTTCGCACGCCTCCGGTTTGTTTGTAGCCACGCGCATCGCACAGAAGGAATCGCGCAACCGCTCAAACGGGGAGGACAAAAAGCATGGGAAGCAACGAACAAAACGCCGCGCGCCGCCTGCATTTCGCCGCTCGCGATCCCAATAACGGCCCGGACGCCGCTCGCGGCCGCGCCGCCCAGGCATGATTGATCACCCACACGATCATCCGCTCAGCATCCCTCTCCCCCTATCCAACGCCGACGGCCGTGCGTGTGCTTGGCGCGGCCGCCTCGGCGGCTGGCTGACGACCAGGCAAAAAACAATGCGCGCCGGTCTTTCGGTTCCACTTTCCACCCCCCTGACCTCATCGCGATCCCAATATTCGCCGCCCCGCTCGCTTTCCCCGCCGGCCCTCGGACGTCGGCGCGGCGCCCAACTTGCCGTGCCCGTGGGGTTCACGTCATGGACGCACTCCGCCGTCATTCTAACACGTCAAGCCGCCCCGCGCGTTCCTCCGCCTCGCGTCCACACCTCCGATCAGCCGACGATTATCATCCAAGTGACGCAGCTTCTTTAAAAAAGCATCCAAGTCGGCGACGGCGACCAAGAAAGGCCGCTCCGCTCTGAAATCCGAACGGCGGGGAGCTGCTGCTTTTGTGGCCGGGTGCTGGACGTCCATGTTATTTTCAAAACTTTCTGGCGCTCCGGAGCTTTGCGCTCACCAAGTATCCAACCACGACGGCATCGCCCGGGCCAACGACAACGCCGGCCACTGAAACCTAGGTGCCATTTTCCGCCTTTGCTTCCGGGGCTCCGAGTCTGACACGAGGGACAAGCGGCGCCAAAAAGAAATCGCAGCAGGTCGATCACCAGCAGAATATTTTAGCACCGGCCCCCCCTCGGGAAAGATCGGTCACGGTCGAGGTGTTCAAATCGCTGTGCGAATCATGGCCGAATTAAGTGGTGCCGGAATCAATTTCCGGGGCCAGCATCGGATCGGATGGCCGTTGCTATCACACGACTATCTTTTTCTCTTTGTTGCTGTTGTGTGGTGAAGATACATACAGCATGATGAGCATATGAGTGACGCAGGGATGAATAATAGTAGTAGCTCGTGCAAATAGAATCTTTTCTTCTTGTCGATGGCTATGGATCAACCTTTTATTAGCAGCTGCGTTAGTAGGTTACAATAAGTGCTGATGCAAGCAGCGCAGCGGAACAATTCCGGTTATTGAGCCAAATTTCTCGGAAGAAGGATGGTATCTTGGATGTGTGTCGGATTTGGGCAAACTTCAGTGGACGGTGTTGACTCGGCATCAAGCCTGGTTCGGCACGCAAAGAGCGCTGAACTGAATTTTGTGGACAGTGCCAAAAGTGTGAACTGTTGAGACCTTTGAACGTTTATTACTTGGGCAGAAACCAGAATTTTTCAAACTCTCGAGCTAACAAAAACTTGTCTTCGTAATTTTGTTGACTCTCCAGAGCATCATGTCGTCTAAAGTATTACCATTTTCTACACCATTTCTTGAATTTTTCCACACTATATTTTTTTGTTTTCAGTGATTGCTTTGGTTCATTCTTCTTCGTCCTGGACGTGCAGCCAGTATATTTCCTGGTCGCTTTCAGCCGTCCCTTTCAAATCCCAAAGGGCGAAATAATGCCCATGTTCATCCCATGACAGCAAACCCTTCTTTTGTTTTTCTCCCGCTGAAAGCGAGTTTCTACCGCTATTCTATCTTGCTAACATTTGAAGGGAAGAAGATCAGAGAGCAAGCCAAGAACAAAGGTAGTAAATAATAACATCACAAACTTTCTCTACCATCGCATACATATTCCTCCAAAGAATACAGACAAGGGCCAGTCGAGATCAAGAGCCACTGAAACGGAGTGCAACGCACACAAAGGCTTGGATCATCGATTCACTCACCCGTTGAAGCGATGACCCATGAAGCAAGTAAAGTGGCGTGTTACCAGTGAAACTGCCAAATGAGCCCCCTGCATTATCACTAGCCCCTCTAGAACCCGACGTGGTTCCAAACCACCGAGAGCACGTTGGGTTTGCACGGGGCAAAAGACGAGGCCCGAGGGTGACTTGGAGACCACCTCCACTACGCTTCCTCTAGTCGCCATCTAGGTGGCTCGTCACGGCCTGGGTTGTGGGTTTAAGTTAACCCAAGCAACCTCCGGTGAGAGGTGAGATTTCCTTTCGCCCATGGACGCGTAGTACGTCAAGGGCATCGTTTTCGCAACGGGGGGACAAAGTTGATGTGGATTAACTGGCGCTGAAAGATGTGTTTCGTCTTGGAACATCAGGCGCAGGACAGGATGGCCAACCGGTCTCTCTCTCTCTCTTTCGCTCGTCGTCATGCATGGCCCGTGGTTCCTGAAGGCGCGAAGCGCCACGGAGGACGGTTCAGCGCATAAGTTTCTCCAGCTGTGACCAAAACTTAGTAGAATAATAAACCTAATGGCGTCACCAATGAGCAGGAGTCGTCGAAACTGCGTTGTGTTCAGATTGTGTCGATATATTGTTCAAACAAGATTACTTTTCGTTTTCTCTCTTTCAGCATTTGTTTGGAGGCGTCTTTTCGGCGCCCGGACTCGCATGCACCCGGTTCAGAAAACATTTGTTTGCAACAAACATGCGTATGTTCCAACTGTGCCCACATTTTTATGGACAAGATGAAATTCGTAAGAGCAACTCCGTCGCGTCGACCCAAACGGGCGGCGCTTTTGTCCGCTTTTTGTCCGTTTGGGTCGGCTGCCCGCTCGTCGTCTGTCCTCTTTTTGATTTGGGTCGACAGTGCGCCCAACGCGTCGACTCATATTATGTCCACGCATAAATTTGAAAAGGCCCGCGGCCGTAGATCGTGCCAGCGGCCATGCTGTCGCTCAAAGTTCATGCCGGCACCATGCCAGCTTCAGAAAAAAAACACCACACAGTTCATGCTGGCGCACTTGCCAGCGGCCGGCACACATGCCAGCACACAAAAAGGGCGGGAGTTCGACCACACCATCGCGGCCGTGGTCATGCCAGCACACTTACCGGCAAACAAAAAAGGATGTCGCTAGCCGCCATAGATCACTTGTCGTCGAACTTGAGCATGTCGGTCTGCATCTTCTCGAACCACGACCTCTTCCTCGGCGACACGGTGTTGAGGTCCACCTTCATGATCTTCACCCCTGTCATCATGCTAGCGAGAGCCACTTCTTTCGCCTTGGTCTTGGCATTGGCGGCCTCGATCTCCAGCATCTTGGCTTGCTTCTCCGCCTCCATCTCAAGCATCCTCGTTTGCTTCTCCGCCTCCATCTTAAGCCTCCTTCTTTGGATCTCCATGAAGGCGTCCATTTGCTCTTCCTTGTCTTGCCGGCGCTTCTCCTCCCTTTAGTCCTTCTTGGTCATCATGCCCTCCACGGTTGCGATCAAGGCGATCGACGCCGCATCCCGCTTGTCCTTCTTGGAGTTGGTCTTCCCCCGCGGCCGTGGCTTCACGCCCTTCCCAACCTCCTCCACGGCTTTCTTCCCCCCACGCGCCATGAGGGCGGCATATTGCGCCTTGAACTTCTCCTCATCTTTGATGATCCTCCAACAATGGGAGAGGTTGAAGGACTTGCCTTCGTGTTGGACCTTGAATGCCTACAAATGAGTTGCATGCAAGCATATGGGCAAATGGATATGGAAATGGACATGCAAACATAAACGGAATGAAAACAAAGAGGGGCGCATACATGCATACCAAGTCTTGCATGCCGATGCCGCTCACGGGACGTGCCTTGATGCTCTCAAGAGTGGCACAAAACTTGTTGCACTCTTGTTGGATCACCTTCCATCGCTTCGAAATGGACACCCACTCGCGCGTGCTTTGCATTTTGTACGGCGCAAACTTCTTGCGTTCATGAAACTCGCGATGGACACGAGTCCAAAAGGTTGATGCCTTTTGTTCGGCGTCGACCTTGGGGTCTTGCCCAATGTCCCTCCAACACTCACAAACGAGCTTGTCCTCGGCCGCCGTGTATGCCTTCGTCTGCCTGTTCTTGCGCTTCGGCTTTCCCCCGGCGGCTTGGTTGGCGAGCTCGTCCTCGAATAAAGGCTCCCCGTCGATGTCCAACTCGGCCTCTTCCTCGAGGCCGTAGTCCTCCGAAAACTCATGGTCGAGCGGGAAGCCGTCCAGGTCCAGGCCGACCTGATCTTGCATGAAGGCGTCCTGCATGCCAGCCTGATCATAGGTCGATGGCGTGAACGACCCTTGGCCGTCCTGGCTTTGGGTCTCACCGGGATCGTAGCCAGCCGCGGCGGCACCGCCAGCGGCCGCCGTGTCACCCTCGAAGATGATGCTCTGCATGAAACGGTTGGCCGTCTCGTCGTCGTCGGCCGCCGACATTCTGTCGAATAGGTTGCGGGCGCCGGGGAGCATGTCGGCTGGCATCTCCCGCGCGTGTTTCCTCGCCCCACCGGATGACGAGGCACCGAAAACTGGTGTGGCGTTGAGGTCGATGGGCGCGGGCGTGGGCGTGGAAGGCGCTACCACGCTCACCTCCGGCGAGCATTTCCCGGAGAGTCGGGAGGCTTGCGGGTAGACGTGGAAGCCAGGAATCGGGTGAGTCGCCCTCGCGCGGGGCGACTCTGGCAGCACCATCCGAGGAAACGCGGACGAGCCCGTGCTGGCCGCGGCCACGCCGGCGTTGATGAGCCCGTGCTGGCCAGGGTTTAACCCTAGGTAGACCAGCGCCTCCCTCATTGCCGCCGTGACGCGGGCGGCGGCGGTGGCCGCTGTTTCGTCCCTTGCGTCCGCCGCGTGCCTCCGGCCCTTTCCCTTCGCCGACTCCGCGGCCCGCTCCTCGGGCGTCAGCTACTTGTTCTTCTTGGGCGCGGTGACGGTCTTGCGGGGCGCGCGGGGCTTGCCTTTGTCGGAGGCGGCGGACGTGATGCCGAACGAGGCGAGGGAGGCGAGGCCGGCGACGGCATCGAAGGCGTCGTCCATGGCGACCGGCCGGGAGCGCGCGCGCGGGAGGGTTTTTGGGAAAGTGGAGAAAAATGGTGGAGGCTTTGCCACCGACTCGCGGGCCAGGGGGAGTAGTTGGCGCGCAGCGCGCGCGTCCGTCTCGTGTCCGCGCCGACGCAAATCAGGCTCAAAATTGAGTCGGGGATGGGTCGGCAGGCGGACGAAAAGCGGACGCGCGTTCGTTTGGGTCGGCGCCTTGGGCTGACTTTTCTGTCCGTCGCGACCCAAACGAACACGCGCGAATGAAATGGATCGCCGCGTTGGAGTTGCTCTAAAGCTCATAAAAAAATCAAATTCAATGATGTAAAGAAAGCGTTACGAAATGCCTTCTCCAAGCATTGATTAACATAAGATTCTAAAAAAAACATAGATTCTAAAAAAAAAAGGTAGCATACGTGCCTAATTTTATTTGTTTGAGCTTACGTGCCTAATTTTCTTGCGATGGTAAACATGGCCATTTTCATGCTAATTTTTAGGAACCAGTCCATGTGCAGGTGCGTACTACGTACCCCATGAAAATGGCCAGGCAAAGACTTTCGGGCGCGTGCGTGCGCATATCTATCGCCCCGCCAGCTCGCCGACGCGTGGACCGACCTCAAAGGCCCGCTCCGTCTCCTCCGTTCTGTACCACTCCATCCATGGACCATGTCCATGATTGGCCGATCCGGCGTTACTCTCAGCGAAAGCCGGAGCCACACACGACGAACGTGTACCACAGCCAACTAAGCATGCCCCACGGTTCGTTTGGCATTACTAGTACGTGCTAATCGGCGGTCGTTTGGGTTCGGTTCAATCCGCTGGCCGCAGAAGGCGGCCTGGCCGACTGACCTGACCGGAGGGGGACGTACTTGCTTGCCGGAATGCCGGTACGGGTCTCGTGCTACTAACCGTTGGGGCGCTGCCGTGCTGACATGTTTCGGGTGAGCTGCGGTTGGGTCTTTTGGCGCCATGTGATGATTTGCGGTTTGTGTTTTTGTGATAGGAAATGGTGGTTTGGGCCTCTGAGGTGTCACGTCTCTTTCACGCGTGGCTGGTGGTCCAAGATGACCGGGTGTGGTTAAGGTCCGGTTTAGGGGTTTGATTTGTGTGGCTGGGGTTGTTGTTTTTAGAGACTTTTTAGTGTAATAAGGACATCTTCAATACTGACCTCCAAATTTGCTTCGGCATCCGTCCGCGGACAGCGGAGACCAATCCACAGACACTGATGCCGGAGCCGGCCATCCAACGCTGTGCGTATACATTTTAACCACTGTTTGAACTAACTGGACGGAATTCGTGCAACACGACGTTTTTCATATAAACCGGACGAAATTAATTACATTTCGGATATATTTCAAGTAAAAGCGGAGCTTGTCCGACTCTGGAATTATAATTTATGTCGGCGTTCTGGGATCGGGGGTACCCAGGCCCGCCTGCATGCGGCCCAGTGCGTGGCCCCATCGACGGCCCGGTACGGCCCAGTTCCAAGGACTCGCAAGCAAGACCCTCGCGAGGGCCCCTGCCCCGCGAGGAGAACGACACCAAGGCCCCCCGAGGAGTGGCCTCCCGAGGAGCGGAGATCTCTATGCAAGCGTCTCGCCTCGCGAGACGCGCAGTAACGTGAGCCATGACGACCAAGGCCAGGCGGGCGCCAGCGGGCGCAGGAGTGGACAATTTCCTCTTTGGTGCTAAGGAGCAAGGACGTACGCAGGTTCCCAAGGAATCCTCCAAAGGTTTCCATTTCAGTGCAACAAGATCAAGACCACGAGCTCGGCAGAACGGAGGTCATCGCCGAGCCCACCATTGCGTCATGACCAGAAGCTTTGCAGACGAAGACCACCTTTAGTCAGGATAGGGTGTACTCTTGTCCTCTTTCAAATTGGCTGTTGTGGAATCCCTTCCTGCCTAAGCTATGAGGGAAGAGGACCAATGCCACTATAAATACAGGTTGGTCTCCACCATAGAGAAGGATCGCCCCTTGGGCCATTGAGCTCTCCCGAGGCAGCTCACACTTGTACTAGTCCATACTCATCCTCCTCGCGAGGCAATCCACCACAAAGCAGGAGTAGGGTTTTACACCGCAAGGTGGCCCGAACCTGGGTAAACTGTTGTGTCCATCCCTACTTCCCGCTCGCTCGAACCCGATGAGGCCAAGTGATACGTCTCCAACGTATCTATAATTTATGAAGTATTCATGCCATGTTTACAATAATTTTATATGGTTTTGGTATGATTTGCATGGAACTAACCCGGACTGACGCAGTTTTCAGCAGAACTACCGTGGTGTTGTTTTTTGTGCAGAAATGAAAGTTCTCCAAATGAGCTGAAACATTTTGACGATCTTTTTGGAACAAAAGAGACCCCCGAAACTTTATGGAAGGACCAGAAGGTGAAGGAGTAGGGCACAAGACACAAGGGCGCGCCTGGGCCCTTGCCCGTGCCCCGGTGGGTTGTGCTCACCTCGAGGCCCATCTTAGCGTGAAACCAATGCCAAAAATTCTTATAAATAGAGAAACCATCAGGGGTAACCCTAGATCAGAAGTTCCGCCACCGCAAGCCTCTGTAGCCACGAAAAACCAATCTTGACCCCGTTCCGGCACCATGCCGGAGGGGGAAATCATCACCGGTGGCCAACTTCATCATCCCGGCGGCCACCATGATGAGGAGGGAGTAGTCCACCCTCGGGGCTGAGGGTTTGTACCAGTAGCTATGTGTTTAATCTCTATCTCTCTCGTATTCTTGAGATGTCACGATCTTGATGTATCGCGGGCTTTGTTAATATAGTTGGATCATATGGTGTTTTTCCCTCTCTATCTTGTTGTGAATTGAGTTTTCTCTTTAAGATTTCATTTTATCGGATTGAATACTTTTATGGATTTGAGAACACTTGATGTATGTCTTGCATATGAATACCCGTGGTGACAATGGGGTATTATATTGATTCACTTGAGATATGTTTTGGTACTCAACTCGCGGATTCCCGAGGTGACATTGGGGTAATCTATGCATAGGGATTGATGCACGTTCTCGTCATTTGTTTCTCCGGTAGAAATCTTGGGGCACTCTTTGAGGTTCTATGTGTTGGATTGAGTATTATGAATCTGAATTTGCTTTGGTGTTATTTCAGTACGAACTCTTGATAGATCGATCAGAAAGAATAACTTGGTGTTATTTTACTATGAACTCTTGGATAGATCGATCGGAAAGAATAGCTACAAACAATTTCTTCTTATGTTCTCAGCTAGATAAGAACTTTGAAGTGATTCTTTACCGCACGTTGAGGGATGGTTATATGATCCAATTAGATTAGCATTGTTGAGAGATTGCACTAGCGAAAGTACGGACCCTAGGCCTTATTTTCAAGCATTGCAATACCGCTTGTGCTTCGATTTATCAATTGCTACCTTGCTGTTTTTTATTGTTCCTATTACAAAAATCAATATCTACTATCATTATTACACTTGTATTACCATCTCTTCGCCGAACTAGTGCACCTATACAAATTACCATTGTATTTGGTGTATTGGGGACACAAGAGACTCTTTGTTATTTGGTTGCAGGGTTGTTTGAGAGAGACCATCTTGATCCTACGCCTCCCACGGGTTGATAAACCTTAGGTCATCCACTTGAGGGAAAATTGCTACTGTCCTACAAAACTCTGCGCTTGGAGGCCCAACACGAGTCTACAAGAACAAGTTGTGTAGTAGACATCAAGCTTTTTTCTGGCGCCGTTGCCAGGGAGGTGAGTGCTTGAAGGTATATCTTTAGATCTTGCAATTGAATCTTTTAGTTTCTTGTTTTATCACTAGTTTGGTTCATAAAAGAAAACTACAAAAAAATGAAATTGAGGTTGCATCATATTATTCATCTTTATAATGTCTTTCGTGAAAATGATAGAAAGGAAAATTGTGATCAATTGATAGAAGAAGAATTCAATAAAATGTTTGGCATAAATGATGAGCATGATTGCAATGTTGTTAGTATGAATTCCGTGAATATCCATGATGCTAATGATATACAAAGCTATAAGCTTGGGGATGCTATATTTGATGAAAATGATATTTTTACTCCCCCAAGTTTTTATGAGAAAATTTATTATGATGAAAGCATGCCTCCTATCTATGATGATTATGGTGATGACATGTATGCTATAAAGAATAATGATAACCATGAAACTTGTTATCATGATTTTAATTTCCAATCACATGATAGTTATTTTATTGAGTTTGCTCCCACCACTATTTATGAGAATAAATTTGCTTATGTGGAGAGTAAGAAAATTTCTATGCTTGTGGATCATGAAAAGAATGATTTATGTGATAGTTATATTGTTGAATTCATTCATGGTGCTACTGAAAATTATTATGAGAGGGGAACATATGCTTTTACATAATGCAATAATATCAAGTTTTCTCTCTTTATGTTGAAAGTTTTGAAGTTGCACTTGTTTTGCCTTCCTATGCTAGTTGATTCTTGTTCCCATAAGTTATTTGCTCACAAAATCCCTATGCATAGGAAGTGGGTTAGACTTAAATGTGCTAGTCATATGCTTCATGATGCTCTCTTTATGTTTCAATTCTTATCTTTTATGTGAGCATCATTGAAATCATCATGCCTAGCTAAAAGACATTAAAGAAAATCACTTGTTGGGAGACAACCCAACGCTTTTACCTACTGTTTTTGTGTGCTCACATGATTAGGCTACTGTATTAATCATGTTTTATTGCTTTTGTTTCAATAAAATGCCAAGTAAAGCCTTTGGGATAGTGTGGATGATAGTTGACTTGATTCTGTGCAAAAACAGAAACTTTTTCGTCCAGTGCAGAAATTCCTATCTTTTAGTGGAACGTGAAAAAATTCTGAAGTTTTTACAGATGATGAGTATACAAATTTTCTACGTTGTCCTAAGTTTTCAGAATTTTTGGACTTACAAAAGTATGAACTTAATTCAGATCTTTACATACTATTCTGTTTTGACAGATTTTGTTTGCAATGCATAGTTTGCTTGTTTTATGGTTTCTATGGCTTATATTGCTTACTATAAATTGTGGAAATTGTAGAATACAGTAGGCATTGTGTGAGAACAATTATGAATCTTGTCTTTGACAGTACCCAAGTGAATGATTTGTTTTATCATACTAATCCATCTCACGAAGTTCGGTTAAGTTTTGTGTGATTAAAGTTTGATAAGTCTCCGTCGTATCTACTTTTTCTAACGCTTTTTCTCTTGTTTTGGACTCTAATTTGCATGATTTGAATGAAACTAACCTGGACTGACGCTGTTTTCAGCAGAACTACTATGGTGTTGTTTTTGTGCAGAAATAAAAGTTCTCGGAATGGAACGAAACTTTGCGAGGATTTTTTATACAATAAAAGATAATTTCTGGAGTCAAGAACCACCCGAGGGGGGCATCTGGGTGGGCACAACCCACCAGGGCACGCCACCCCCTTCAGGCGCGCCCAGGTGGGTTGTCCCCACCTGGTGGCCCCGCAGACCCTGAAACCGACGCTATAAAATCACATATTTTTAGAAAAAAAATCAGGGAAAAAGAATTATGGCGTTCCGCGAGACGGAGCCGCCGCCACCTCCTGTTCTTCATCGGGAGGCCGGATCTGGAGTCCGTTTGGGGCTCCGAAGAGGGGGATCTTCGGTATTCGTCATCATCAACCCTTCTCCATCGCCAATTCCATGATGCTCCCCACCGGGAGTGAGTAATTCCTTCGTAGGCTCGCTGGTCGATGAGGAGTTGGATGAGATTCATCATGTAATCGAGTTAGTTTTGTTAGGGCTTGATCCCTAGTATCCATTATGTTCTGAGATTGATGTTGTTATGACTTTGCCATGCTTAATGCTTGTCACCTTGGGCCCGGGTGCCATGATTTCAGATCTGAACCGTTTATGTTATCACCATTATATCTATGTTTTAGATCCGATCTTGCAAGTTATAGTCACCTACTACGTGTTATGATCCAGCAACCCCGGAGTAACAATAGTCAGGACACTTCCCGGTGACGACCGTAGTTTAAGGAGTTCATGTATTCATCGTGTGTTAATGTTTTGTTCCGGTTCTCTATTAAAAGGAGGCCTTAATATCCCTTAGTTTCCAATAGGACCCCGCTGCCATGGGAGGGTAGGATAAAAGATGTCATGCAAGTTCTTTCCATAAGCACGTATGACTATTTACGGAATACATGCCTATATTATATTTATGAACTGGAGCTAGTGCCGTATCGCCCTAGGTTATAACTGTCTCATGATGAATATCATCCAACGAATTACCGATCCAATGCCTACGGTTTTCCTACATATTGATCTTGCTAAGTTACTACTGCTACTGTTACTGTTGCACTTGCTACAAAATCACTGCTATCACTGTTACCGTTACTATTGCTGTTGCTACTAGTATCAAAATTATCATACTACTTTGCTACTAATCACTTTGCTGCAGATAATTTATCTCCAGGTGTGGTTGAATTGACAACTTAGCTGCTAATACTTACAAATATTCTTTGGCTCCCCTTGTGTCGAATCTATAAATTTGGGTTGAATACTGTACCCTCGAAAACTGTTGCGATCCCCTATACTTGTGGGTTATCAAGACATTTTTCTGGCGCCGTTGCCGGGGAGCATAGCTATATTTGTTTAGTCACTTGGGATTATTATCAAATTATCACTATGAAGAATCTGAAGGATGCTAAGACTAAGATTTTTCTCTCTAAGACGAGGGGAGGTAAGGAACTGCCATCCAGCTCCGCTTTAGATTCACCTTCTGTTATAAGTAAACTTGCAACACCACCACATGCTATTAATTCTGATATGTCGCAAGTTATTGATGATGCTACTTCTGCTATGAATGCTTATGATGATGCCAGTACCTTGCTTGATGATGATGTGCCACTAGGTGAATTTCTTGATGAACAAATTGCTAGAGTAAGACAACATGATATTGTTGAAACTGATGATGAGCTTGAAACTAAAAATCTTGAAACACCTGCTAGAACTAGCCCTCCTAGATATGAATTGCCAAAGGTACCAGAAGGCTATGTTATGGGCGAGGAGGCAACTAGAGATATTCTTGCTTGTAAGGATAGAGATGATCTAGAGAAATTATTATGCAAGTACAAAAAAAAATCTCTGAATGCTAGAATGAAATATGATCCTAAGTTTGCTACTTCACCTATCTTTATTGATGATAAGGATTATGAATTCTCTGTCGACCCAGAGTTAATTACTTTGGTTGAATCTGATCCTTTCCATGGTTATGAAACTGAAACTGTTGTGGCACATCTTACTAAGTTAAACGACATAGCCACCCTTTTTGCTCATGATGAGAAAATTCGCTATTACTATATTCTCAAATTATTTCCGTTCTCATTAAAGGGTGATGCTAAAGCTTGGTACAATACTCTTGCTCCTGGTTGTGTGCGTAGTCCCCAGGATATGATTTATTACTTCTCTGAAAAATATTTTCCTGCTCATAAGAAACAAGCTGCCTTACAGGAAATATTTAACTTTGCGCAAATTGAAGAAGAGAGTCTCCCACAAGCTTGGGGGAGGCTTCTCCAATTGCTTAATGCTTTGCCTGATCATCCTCTTAAGAAAAATGAAATACTTGATATCTTCTATAATGGACTAACCGATGCTTCTAGGGACTTCCTAGATAGTTGTGCTGGTTGTGTTTTCAGGGAACGAACTATTGGACAAGCCGAAGAACTATTGAATAACATATTGAAAAATTATGATGATTGGACTCCTCCTGAAACACCGCCTAAACCCACTCCGAAGAAGAGGGGTATCCTATATCTCAGTCCTGAAGATATGCAAGAGGCAAAGAAATCTATGAAGGAAAAGGGTATTAAAGCTGAGGATGTTAAAAATTTACCTCCTATTGAAGAAATACATGGGCTTGATACACCACCACCACCTGCGGTGGTAGAGGTAAATTCTCTAATGAAATTCAATGATAATAATAATCCTCACAATATGCACCCTAGCCAATGCCTTTATGAGTTTGAAAACTATATTAGAAAACAATATCACTTCAATGCAAATGTTATGAAACAATTGAAATACAATTCTGATATGATTGCTCACTTAAGTGACTTGTTATTTAGAATCTCAAATGATGTTAGAGGTGTAGGGAAGCATGCTTCTATGGTTCAAACTCAGCTAGAACAAGTTGCTAAATCTCAAAGAGAACTGCTTGATGAAATGAACAATAATATCAATGATCATGCTGTTAGAGTAATGACTAGAGGAGGTAGAATGACTCAGGAACCACTTTATCCTGAGGGACACCCAAAAAGAATTGAACAAGACTCTCAAAGAGTTGACACTGATGCATGTAGTCCTCCTAAAAAGAAAAAGAAAAACAATGGGACTTTGCATGCCTCTAGTGAACCTGAAGTAGAAAAACCTCCTGATAATGATAATGAAGTCTCTATCTCTGATGCTGAAACTCAATCTGGTAGTGAACACTCACCTTCTGATAATGAAAAAGATAATGATGAGGTTCATGAAGACACTCAAACAAATAATAAAGAACCAGACAATGATGTTGAGATAGAACCAACAATTGATCTTGATAACCCACAACCTAAGAATAAAAGATATGATAAAAGAGACTTTGCTGCCAGAAAACATGGAAAGGAAAGAGAACCATGGGTTTAAAAACCTATGCCCTTTCCACCTAAGTCAACTAAAAAGAAAGATGATGAAGAATTTGAACGCTTGACTGATATCCTTAAAATGCCTTCTTATGCAAAGTACATGAAAGACATCATTACCAATAAGAGAAAAATACCGGAAGCTGAAATCTCCACTATGCTTGCTAATTATACCTTTAAAGATGGAGTACCTTAAAATCTTGGAGATCCGGAAATACCAACTATACCTTGCTCCATCAAAAGAAATTATGTGAAAACTGCTTTATGTGATTTGGGAGCTGGTGTTAGTGTTATGCCCTTCTCTTTATACAAAAGACTTGATTTTAATAAACTCACACCTACTGAAATATCTTTGCAAATGGCTGACAAATCAACTGCCATACCTATCGGTATTTGTGAGGATGTGCCCGTTGTTGCTGCTAATGTTACTATTTTGACTGACTTTGTTATACTTGAGATGCCCGAGGACGACAACATGTCGATTATCCTTGGTAGACCCTTCTTGAATACTGCAGGGGCTGTTATTGATTGCAATAAAAGCAATGTCACTTTTCATATTAATGGTAATGAGCATACGGTGCACTTTCCGAAGAAACAATTCCAAGTGAATGGTATTAATGTTATTGAAAAGTCTCCGACAATCACTATTGGAAGTTTTCAACTACCTCTACATACTGTTAAAAAGAAATATGAAATGCTTATTGTTGGGGATATTCATATCCCCGTTGAGGTAACTTAGTGATTTACGAAAGTTCTTCGGTTTCATGCTAATCGAAAGTGGTTGTTAATAAGACTTGATCAACCTTATTAATGGATCATTTTTGTGAGGTATGAAGTTTATGAATTCAGTAAGCACTACCTTCTGTCCCAACCTTTTGTTTTCTGTTTCTATTAGCTAAATAAAATAAAATACCATGTTTTGTCTGTTTTCTGATTTTCCTGTGCAATAAAAAATGACCCAAAAATAAAAGTTCTCAGAATGCTCTGAAAATTTGATACGATTTTTTTATGAATATTTAAGAATTTCTGGTGCAAATAATATCAGAGAGAGGTGCACCAGGTGGGCACAACCCACCTGGGCGCGCCCTGGTGGGTTGTGGTCCCCATGTGGGCCCCCTCACTTATCTCTTCATCCCACATCATCACCTACCTCCAGAAAAAATTCACCATTGCTCTTGCCCTCGTGTTCTTGCTCTCAAACCCGCGGATTTCGATCTCTTTGCTCGAAACTCCGTTTCCAAAACTGTTTTGGGGGATTGTTGCTTGGTATGCGACTCCTCCGTGTGTCCAATTAGTTTTTGCTTTAGTTGTTTATATTTTGAATAATTAGCTACTCTTGGTGTTGCTGTAGATGAGCTTGCATGTTGAATTCTTAGAGTTTTAAGTAGTTTGAATGCTTGCTATGGCCTATATGCTTCCCTATGAGTAGTTGCTATCAATCTTGTTAAGTTTTGTTGAGAAAAATTTTGTGGACTAAAAATTTCAGAATTTTGCTCATAGGAAAAACATGAGTATTTTTAGGAAGTTTGCTTCCAAGAAGAACTCCAAGGGAGTAATTGGGGAGTCATCTGACAGTGATCTCCGCACCCGGAGGTTGGCGGAGTTACGGCCGTGCGAATGGCCACATACCCTGTTCATGGAAGGGGCCGGAATCCTCCAAGAGTTTGCACAATATGCTGCTAATGCCAGCCTCACCGACTTCATCACAGCTTAATGCGAACAGTATCATCTCCTCACAAATTTCTTTGTGCAAAGTTTTACTTTCCTTCCTAAGAATAATCCCCCTGAAGTGCAGTTTAATTTATACGCTGAACCCCATCAGATACCGCTTACTGAATTTTGTGAAATATGCTTGCTTCCTTCTGATGGTGGGTTGGTAGAGCCTAGGCCTACAGAGTTTGAAGGTTTTTACCGTACTCTGTCTGTGGGGGACGAGAGAGGAGTGTCGAGTGTCACCGCCACTAGCTTGCAATTTCCTGCTGTTCATTATTTTGCTCTTTTCATTGCAAAGTGCTTGCTTGCTAGAGAGAAGGTGGGTGCACTCAGTGCCCCAGACCTTGCTATTTTACGTCGTGCAGTGGAAGGCGACAACACTTATAGCTTGGGAGCTATTGTGGCACGCCGCCTCCACATTAATAAATCCAAGGGTAAAATATATGGTGGTATTTACGCTACTCGCCTGGCAGCTCACTTTAATGTTCAGATACTCCAGCATGATTACCCTTTGCCCAAGGTTCACCTAGATCGTGCTGCTATGGAATACCATCAGTTTATTACTGCCGATTATCCTGACATTCCTCTTCCTTATAATCTGGTTTTTAGTGTGAAAACTCGTGATATTATTCCACTGCCTGCACCTGCTTTGTTTGATCCCATTGCCAGGGGTGGATACAGGATTATGCCTGCGGACATCATCGCTTACCGGAACAACCAGGCTGCGGCACAGGAGGAGCCTCAACAGTGGGACCCTCAGGTGCCCACACCTCAGCACTTCAACATAGGACCTCATGGCTTCTACGACTGGTGATTACCAAGTTAGGCCAAAAGCCTAAGCTTGGGGGAGTACGTATTTCCACCGACATTATATTCATGTTTACACATTTCATTTCAGTTGTCGGTGTCCACACTTTTTCATTGTATTATCCATGTTAGAATTATTTTCTTGCTTTCTTCTTGTGTGTTTGAAAAACTTTGAAAAAATCCAAAAATATATTTCTTGCTTCTTTTTGATTTTTCTTCCTAGTTTAAATTGTTGTAGTACTAAAAATAAAACTCAAAAAGATTTCCTTGTTCTTCTTTTGCTTGTTGGGAGCTTTCCCGTGTAAATAGTTTTCTCGTTTTTGTTTTTCCCTTTTTATTTGCTTGTTTACGAAAAACCAAAAACTTCAAAAATATTTCAGTGTGTTTTTCTGAACTTCTTTTCTTTTATTGAGTCATACCGAGGAGAAGACCACGATGAAAATGTTGAGTGGCTCTCATATGCATTATTGTTAATCTAACAAAGAGCCCAATTTACCTTGTCTTCTCCTTTTGAATAAAATGTTTGCAGATTTCAACTTAGTCCACGGCACTCTTGCACTATTATCATTTTCATATCGTTCGGTCATGCAAGTGAAAGGCAATAATGACGATATTCGATGAAGTGGCCGTGGCAGAGAGAAACGGGTATGAACTCGACTTGTTCTGATTTTGTAAATATGTTTAACCTAGTATCCATGATTCAACCCATTATGATTAAACATGTTTGCAAAGACAATTAGAGATTATAGTTTCTCATGCCATGCATAAGTAGCTAGGAGTGGATAATGATTTATCTTGGATGTCAACATTGCGTTAAAATGATTGTGATGTAGTATGATGATATGGTATCCTCCTCTGAATGTTCGAGTGGCTTGACTTGGCACAAGTTCATGCATGTAATTGAATCAAAACCAACATAGCCTCTATGATATTTATGTTCATGGTGTTCATATCCTACTCATGCTAGTATCCAATGTTACTTATGCATAATGCATGTTCATGACCGTTGTTGCTCTCTAGCTGGCCGCTTCTCAACCTAATTGCTAGCCTTTGCCTGTACTAAGTGGAAATTCTGCTTGTACATCAAAAACCTTGAACCCAAGTTATTCCAGATAAGTCCACCATACCTACCTATATGTGGTATTACCCTGCCGTCCTAAGTAAATTTGCATGTGCCACCTCTAAAAAAACTTCAAATAAATATCCTTTTTGTGTGTCTGGATTGTTCATAGAGCGATAGGAGGTAGTCGGTATCTTCCATGCTAAGGGGGTTATTCTCAGGATGAGTGTTTATTCACTCACCATTGCACGAGAAAGGGGCGGTAATAGGGATTCCCAGTCCCGGATTCAAAAATTGCAAATAATTAAACAAAACTCCCCCAGGACTGATGTTGGTATGGACGGTACCCGTGGATTCGGCTAGCCGTGGAGTGTGTTTGTTGGTGGAGAGGGAGTAAATCTTTACTTTTATCGCTTGGGAACCGCCACTAATGTGTTTAGCATGGAAGATACTGATAACTGATGGTCGCAAAGTAAACAAGAAGGGTGCATGCCTCAAAATTTTATTTAACCTCTATTTTAAAAACTTGAGCTCTGGCACCTCTGCAAATCACTGCTTCCCTCTGTGAAGGGACTATCTATTTACTTTTATGTTGTGTCATCACCCTGTCGAATAAGCGCCAGAACCTGAGAGCACTGCTGTCATGCTTATGCATTGTCTGTAGCTAATGTTGGGTGCATCATGACTGGATCTTTTCTACCATGAATTACAATGTTTAGTCGCTGCTCGGACTTTGGAGGTGCTCTGCATTTATGTTTTGCGGTCTCAGAAAGGGCTAGCAAGATACCACTATTGTCATATTGTATCATGGTTGTTTTGACAACATGTTGTTGTTTGAGATATCTTATTATTGCTCGCTAGTTGATTATGTCATTGATATGAGTTAATATAATTTTTAAGAGTTATTGTCGACATGGTTAGTTATAATATTGGCTGAAAACCTGGGTGTTGTTTAAGCTTATTTATGCAAACAAGAGCAAAAGAGTTCGTAAATTTTTTTCTTTTTCACTTTCAGTTTATCAACTGAATTGCTTGAGGACAAGCAAAGGTTTCAGCTTGGGGGAGTTGATACGTCTCCGTCGTATCTACTTTTGCTAACGCTTTTCCTCTTGTTTTGGACTCTAATTTGCATGATTTGAATGAAACTAATCCGGACTGACGCTGTTTTCAGTAGAACTACCATGGTGTTGTTTTTGTGCAGAAATAAAAGTTCTCAGAATGGAACAAAACTTTGCGAGGATTTTTTATACAATAAAAGATAATTTCTGGAGCCAAGAACCACCGTAGGAGGGGCACCTGGGTGGGCACAACCCACCAGGGCGCGCCACCCCCTCCAGGCGCGCCCAGGTGGGTTGTCCCCACATGGTGGCCCCGTAGACCCTGAAACCGACGCTATAAAATCACATATTTCCAGAAAAAAATCAGGGAAAAAGAATTATCACGTTCCGCGAGATGGATCCGCCACCACCTCCTGTTCTTCATCGGGAGGCCAGATCTGAAGTCCGTTTGGGGCTCCGGAGAGGGGGATCTTCGGTATTCGTCATCACCAACCCTTCTCCATCGTCAATTCCATGATGCTCCCCACCGGGAGTGAGTAATTCCTTCGTAGGCTCGCTGGTCGGTGAGGAGTTGGATGAGATTCATCATGTAATCGAGTTAGTTTTGTTAGGGCTTGATCCCTAGTATCCATTATGTTCTGAGATTGATGTTGCTATGACTTTGCCATGCTTAATGCTTGTCACCTTGGGGTCGGGTGCCATGATTTCAGATCTGAACCATTTATGTTATCACCATTATATCTATGTTCTAGATCCGATCTTGCAAGTTATAGTCACCTACTACGTGTTATGATCCGGCAACCCCAGAGTGACAATAGTCGGGACACTTCCCGGTGATGACCGTAGTTTGAGGAGTTCATGTATTCACCGTGTGTTAATGCTTTGATCCGGTTCTCTATTAAAAGGAGGCCTTAATATCCCTTAGTTTCCAATAGGACCCCGCTGCCACGGGAGGGTAGGACAAAAGATGTCATGCAAGTTCTTTCCATAAGCACGTATGACTATTTACGGAATACATGCCTACATTATATTTATGAACTGGAGCTAGTGCCGTATCGCCCTAGGTTATAACTTTCTCATGATGAATATCATCCAACGAATTACCGATCCAATGCCTACGATTTTCCTACATATTGATCTTGCTAAGTTACTACTACTACTGTTACTGTTGCACTTGCTACAAAATCACTGCTATCACTGTTACCATTACTATTGCTGTTGCTACTACTATCAAAATTATCATACTACTTTGCTACTAATCACTTTGCTGCGGATAATTAATCTCCATGTGTGGTTGAATTGACAACTCAGTTGCTAATACTTACAAATATTCTTTGGCTCCCCTTATGTCGACTTTATAAATTTGGGTTGAATACTCTACCCTCGAAAACTGTTGCGATCCCCTATACTTGTGGGTTATCAAAGTTTTCAAGTTTTGGGTGAGATATCGATATGAGGAGAATAAGGAGTGACAAGAACCTAAGCTTGGGGATGCCCAAGGCACCCCTAAGGTTATATTCAAGGAATATCCAAGCAACTAAGCTTGGGGATGCCCCGGAAGGCATCCCCTCTTTCGTCTCCAACAATACCGGTAACCTTACTTGAGGCTATATTTTATTCGTCACATGTTATGTGTTTTGCTTGGAGCGTCATTTTATTTTATTTGTATTTGCTTGCTGTTATTTAGAGTAATGTTTTTCATCTTTTACTTCAATAAAAATGTCAGGTATAGCGTTTGCCATGCTTATTTTGCAAGTATATGAGTTGCTGTTTCAAAACAGAAAGTTTATCGCTGTTGCAATAATTATCCAGAAAAGTAAGAATTTGATAAAATATTGAAATTTTTTTCACAGTAATAAATAATAAATTTTCTACAGTGTGGTAAATTTTCAGAATGTTTGGAGTTTAGGAAGTATGAATAATATGGCACTCTTTACAGACTGTCCTGTTTAGACAGATTGCTGTTATGTTCACATTGTTTGCTTATGTTTGCTTGTTTAATGATTCTATTTTAGGATAGGAGTATTAAATATGCAGAGGCATTTAGTATGCAATGTTGAATAATAATTTTAGTGATTTGCTACAGTAGATAATGATAAGGTTTTTGCATTGATTTATACTAACTTATCTCACGAGTTCTTGTTGAGTTTTGTGTGGATGAAGTTTTTAAGATTTAGGAAATCGTGATATAAAAGGAATTAAGGAGACACAAAAGCTCAATTTTGGGGATGCCCAAGGCATCCCAAGTTAATAATCCAAGAAGTCTCAAGCATCTAAGCTTGGGGATGCCCCGGTAGGCATCCCACCTTTCTTCATCAACAATTATCGGTTAGCCTCGGTTGAGCCTAAGTTTTTGCTTCTTCACATGATGTGTGCTATTCTTAGAATGTCATTTTATTTTATTTGCTTGCTGTTTTAATAAAATACTTAGATCTGAAAGTTTTTAAATAAGAGAGAGTCCTCAAATAGCTACCCATTTACTTAACTACTCGCATGATCTTCACTTATATCTTTTTGGAGTAGTTTGTTATTTACTCTTGTGCTTCACTTATATCCTATGAGTAAATTGTTGAATGAATTGAATATCATGAAGTTGAAATTATATATCCATATCATGCCTAGTGGTAGCTTCACATTGGGTTTAGAAAGTGAAATCTTTTGAAGCTTGACAATCACAATATTGGTCATACAAACAATTCATGAATGATTAGCATAAGGAAGAGAACTTTCACATACAAATATATTATCTTGGAAATCTTCTATGATTGTGAATACCCATTAATTATTTTCAAACTTGAGCAAATTAGTTGAAGTTGGACAAGGAAGACAACATAATGAGTTATGGTTGTGTATATTTGCATAGAAGTTATATTGTTATGGATCCTCCAACATGTGGTGTTTTCCTAGGATCTTTTGCTAGCCAAAAATTCGTACTAAGTAGAGATACTACTTGTGCATCCAAAAACCCTTAAACTTAGTTTCTTGCCATGAGTGTCCACCATACCTATCTATGGATTGAATAGGATCCTTCAAGTAAGTTGTCATCGGTGCATAAAGCAATAAAAATTGCTCCTAAATATGTTTGATCTTTTATTGTAAGGAAAAATTAAGCGTTGTACGAACTTGTGATGGTAAAGTAATAAAAGCGACGGACTGCATAATAAAGGTTGCTATCATAAGGGGTAATATAACGTGACATTCCTTTGCATTAAGAGTTTGGGCATCCAAAAATAAAAAGCGCATGACAACCTCTGCTTCCCTCTACGAAGGGCCTATCTTTTACTTTTCAGTATTTACTTTTATGCAAAGAGTCAATAGTATGAATTCTCATTTCAACCTCAACTATTCTTTAGTTGGCAAGCATCATGTGGTGGGGAAAGATCTAGGCACATATGACTAGTCAAATATATTTGATCATGAATTATTATTGTTGACAATTATCTCTATGATAAATAAGCTGGGAGGCGAAACATTAAGCCCCTATCTTTCTTTGTGTTCGATGGATGCCATTTGTTCTAAGAATATGCTTTGAGTAGTAGCAATCATGGAAGACTATATGATGATTGAGTATGTGGAGCTCTTACTTAGACTCTGTTGAATAAGTTGAATTGCAATTGTTTGGTGACTAAGAATATAGGTTGTTGAGTTTCAAAAGAATTCATTGTTTGAACCTTAACATGTGAATTGGTTGCTACTTTAACATGATAAATTTATGAGAAAGAATTGTTGTTATGATGCTAGGAAAAGTGATTGAAATTATCATTGATCCAACTTATGCACTTTGCTAGCATTCACACTTCATAAATTATTTCTTTTATCATTTACCTACTCGAGGACGAGCAGGAATTAAGCTTGGGGATGCTGATACGTCTCCAACGTATCTATAATTTATGAAGTATTCATGCCATGTTTACAATAATTTTATATGGTTTTGGTATGATTTGCATGGAACTAATCCGGACTGACGCTGTTTTCAGCAGAACTACCGTGGTGTTGTTTTTTCTGCAGAAATGAAAGTTCTCCAAATGAGCTGAAACTTTTTGACGATTTTTTTTGGAACAAAAGAGACCCCCGAAGCTTTATGGACGGACCATAAGGTGAAGGAGTAGGGCGCAAGACACCGGGGCGCGCCTGGGCCCTTGCCCGTGCCCCGGTGGGTTGTGCTCACCTCGGGGCCCATCTTAGCGTGAAACCAACGCAAAAAATTCCTATAAATTGAGAAACCATCAGGGGTAACCCTAGATCAGAAGTTCCGCCGCCGAAAGCCTTTGTAGCCACGAAAAACCAATTTAGACCCCGTTCCGGCACCTTGCCGGAGGGGGAAATCATCACCGGTGGCCAACTTAATCATCTCGGCGGCCACCATGATGAGGAGGGAGTAGTCCACCCTCGGGGTTGAGGGTTTGTACCAGTAGCTATGTGTTTAATCTCTCCCTCTCTCTCTCGTGTTCTTGAGATGTCACGATCTTGATGTATCGCGGACTTTGTTAATATAGTTGGATCATATGGTGTTTTCCCCTCTCTATCTTGTTGTGAATTGAGTTTTCCCTTTGAGATTTCATTTTATCGGATTGAATATTTTTATGGATTTGATAACACTTGATGTATGTCTTGCATATGAATACCCGTGGTGACAATGGGGTATTATATTGATTCACTTGAGATATGTTTTGGTACTCAACTCGCGGATTCTCGAGGTGACATTGGGGTAATCTATGCATAGGGGTTGATGCACGTTCTCGCCTTTTGTTTCTCCGGTAGAAATCTTGGGGCACTCTTTGAGATTCTTTGTGTTGGATTGAGTATTATGAATCTGAATTTGCTTTGGTGTTATTTTAGTACGAACTCTTGATAGATCGATCGGAAAGAATAACTTAGTGTTATTTTAGTACGAACTCTTGATAGATCGATCGGAAAGAATAACTTGGTGTTATTTTAGTACGAACTCTTGGATAGATCGATCGGAAAGAATAGCTACAAACAATTTCTTCTTATGTTCTCCGCTAGATAAGAACTTTGGAGTGATTCTTCATCGCACGTTGAGGGATAGTTATATGATCCAATTAGATTAGCATTGTTGATAGATTGCACTAGCGAAAGTACGGACCCTAGGCCTCATTTTCAAGCATTGCATACCGCTTGTGCTCCGATTTATCAATTGCTACCTTGCTGTTTTTTATTGTTCCTATTACAAAAATCAATATCTACTATCATTACTACACTTGTATTACCATCTCTTCGCCGAACTGGTGCACCTATACAAATTACCATTGTATTTGGTGTGTTGGGGACACAAGAGACTCTTTGTTATTTGGTTGCAGGGTTGTTTGAGAGAGACCATCTTCATCCTACGCCTCCCACGGATTGATAAATCTTAGGTCATCCACTTGAGAGAAAAGTGCTACTGTCCTACAAAACTCTGCGCTTGGAGGCCCAACACGAGTCTACAAGAACAAGTTGTGTAGTAGACATCACCAAGCCATGAGGCAGTGAGCAGAGAGCTGCAGCTAGGCTAGATCCTTCATACACGGAGCGGCATCCACAGTGCGTGTGCCACCATGCTCCTCCGCGTGCCGACGTGGAACAACTGGCCACTCCTATGTGGGCTGGCTTGGAGCGGCGAGTTGCTGCACCAGGGGCCAGCTTGGAGTGGTGGCTTGCTCCTCCGCTTGCCCGCCTGCAGCCTCGCCCACGGTACTGACGGCCTAGGGCAGCGAGGGAGGTGGAGCAGTGAGTTGCCTAGCTCGTATCAGGCGGGCTCGGCGGGCCACCCAGCCGGCTTTTATGCCGTAGAACCGCTCTTCCTGCTCGTCGGATGCCGTGGAGAATGTGCAGAATATGGTGCAAGATGGAGATGGGGAGCGGATGTGTGGTGCGGTTCTTACCCGGCGTATGGCCTCGTTTAAATAGCGGGCGGATGCGAGGAGCCAACCGGCGTTGTGTTTAATATCGGTCAGCTGGCGGAGGGACGTGTGACCGGAGTAGGTTTCTCGGCACACGCGCAGATTCAATGGAGGTAGGCGGGGCAATCTGAAGCCGATTGAATGCGGTGAGGAGGCGCGTTCAGCCGGGCGTTTAGCGGGCGGCGCTCTCTCAGGCGCACCGATTCAATGAGAGGTCACTTCTGCTCTGGGCCGGCATCAATGCGGAGCGGCCGCTCTACAATGACATGAATGAGGGCAACTGGTGCCGGACGGAAAAGCACGCTCGGGCGAAGGAGGGATTTTTGGTGGGCCAGGTTAGTAAGAGGCGAGCGTGGCTTCTGTCCAGACGGCCGCAGAGCCCTTCCTCTAGTTTGTCTCTGTTTTACGAAAAAAAAATGCGTCCGAACCATCGAACGGATCGAAACAAGGCCGTGTTTTAGATGGTAAAATAAAAGCAGAGATGCCCTGAGACTATGGCAAAGAGCAGACGAAAAGTAGTGGCGCCGATTGCGTTTGACAGTGGTGGCGTTGAAATGGGCAGACGGAGGCCACAAAAGCAACAGTCAATGGTGGGTGAAGTCTAAAATAAACCTTGAGGTTGTAGGAGTCGACGTAGATGAACCCTCACCTCCAAATCCCTGAAATCGGTACCCCGACCTCTTCGATCCCGGTCTATCCTAACCCCACATATGTTTGGCCGACTGGGAAAAGCACAATCTTACCGGAAACTCGCTTGTCTCATGTCACGCTGGTCAAAACATCATAGCCATGTTCCTCGCTGCACAATCCTGATTGGAGATGCAGCCCGGGAGGGCCTGCTGCCATATGGTGAGCACGCAGGCCATGATGGCGATGGCAGCCGTGGCCGGTGAGGAGCTAGGAGCCCAGCATGCCAATGGCGCGGAGCTGTTCGTCATCAAGAGGATGAAGGACGCCATTAGGGATCACCGGACCAAGCTCAACATCTCCCTTGGCTTCGTCGACGCTGTGTCTTGGAGGGTCGCCGCCGTCCGCGACGACAAAGCTCCAGGCGTGGGCACGCACGGCAAAGGCGAAGACGACCAGAGCCACCTGAACTTCTTCTGTATCAACGAGCATCGATTGAGCATTGAAGTGTTGCCGGAAGACACATGCGTACAGGGCTGGCTTGATATAGTCCTGTACAAGCACGACTAGTACGTGAGTCAGTGAGTCTGGCTTGATGGATTAGATTATCTCTTCTGGGTACACGCACGCGAGACGCCGGATACCGATGGATTCCAACAGGACCTTGTGATATTTTTCTTGCCTTGTCTGATAGTAATCTAGGTGTAGTTCGCCGTTAATCTCGATAGTGCCAAGTGCCAACACTCCGTTGATGGACACGGCGGCGGTGCTCGCCGCGGAGGCCAAGCCGCCGGTCTTCCCGTTAATATACTTCTTCATGTTCATGCGCTGTTGGTGGCATCCGTGGCGGCATCCTCGCCCCGTTGGCGCCACTTTTCCTGCAGCCTAGCCCAGACGAGCAGCAATCGCTTGCCGGCGGGGGCTCCTCTGGTCGGGATAGCGTGCCATCATCCATGCACGCCGTTTATGCTTGGACGCGCCCAGGAGCTCGTCTAGGATGGCGTCGATGGCCGACCTGGCCCCGTCCGATACACTCATCTGGAGGCGAGTTCAAATTGATTGGGGAGGGTGATGCATATGACAGGTGGGTCCATGTTGTAACTTGTAAGTGAGAGTAGAATCAATCCCGGCTGGGATCACGCCTTTTCTATTACAACAAACAGGATTTTACTCATCCAGGGTTTGGATTGACTGGGATCTGTAAATACAGGGTACCAATTTCAAGGATTTAGAGGTGAGGGTTCATTTACATCGAACTCTACAACCTTAGGGTTTATTTTAAACTTCACTCGTCAATGGTAGAAAAGAGTGTGTAATCGGTCAACCTTGGAGTAAATTGGTTCGGGAGTCAAACACTAACAAATGTCGGCGACGTGCAAACTACCAATGTCTATACTCCTCTAGAGCTTCCACTCTTCCACATCACCAAAAATCGCATGGGACGATGCCCAAGAGTCCACCGGTGTCACAGCTTCCGCACCACGTGATGACATGCAGTACCGCCAAGGAAGGATCTAGCGCCGGATCTACGGGTGGGCACCTTTCGACGCGAACAATGGACTCCGGCACTTCCGTTCCACAGGACAGGTGCCAAACCATTGGCGACTAAATGAAGATCTGGATCGCGCAATTCGTGGCGCAACACGACGATGGAAAAAGGAGGATCGCGTGCTAGCGCCTGCGCACGCATTGACTCGGATCGCCGGCTTTATGGCGCCACCTCGCTTCACTGAGCTCCGTGGCCTTTCTCGTACCCGCACCGCACGGATGCAGCATGCGGCATGCAAAGGAGAGAGAGGATCCCGTAGCCGGGACACGCATCTGAGGCGCGCGCCGTTATTACGAGGCGCAGAATCATCGCCGCGAGGGAATCGAATCAGACATTTTTTTGGAGTGCATGAGACTCATCTAGAAGAGATATAAAGAAGTACCAACCCACGTCAGCACATACATATTTTATTGCATCACATCCAATGACTATAAAGATGAATGAGACATAACTAGAACTCAGTTAGATGAGTTATAGTAAAACCGTTTTTTTAGAGTGCGTAGAACTTATCTAGATGAGACATAATTTGGTCTCATTCACATGGAAAATAAAAACAGATATAAAGGAATACCAACCCACGTCAGCACACACGCATCTTATAGCATCACATCCAATGGTATAAAGATGAATGAGACATAACTAAAACTCAGCTAGATGAGTTCTAGCAAAACCATTTTTTTTTTCTAATACATTACAATCGAATTCGCTCACCTACATGAGCATACCCTTGAAACAGACATATTTTAATACGCTCATTGTAGTACCAAACGAACGACACTGAAATGAAGTAATGAAGTGTCTAGATTGAAATCGATTTGTGGTCACATTTTTTTGTAGGGTGTGGCTAGGTCTCAGTCGACTGAGACTTAACCAAGTCTCAGTCAAGTGATATAGTATGTAAGAAGAAAAAGAAAAACTGAAAATAAATTTTTTGTACGAATCTCCATGCAAAATCAAAGAAAGATAGCATCGATTGAGATATAACGAAGTCTCAGTCGACTGAGACTTAGTAAAACTGGTTTTTGTAACAATTCGATCAATGGACATAATGTACTATGTACTCAAATTAATCTTGAAGGTGGTTTTTGTCACCTCCCGGATAAGATTTTTATGCTTCACATCCGAGGTGAGGCGTGAAGAGAGATGATGCAGATTCGCCGAGTAAATAATCCGGCCGACAGTTCTCGTTATCTCTCGCGTGCGCATGCATGAACGTGGGGCATGTACCAGTGGAAGTACTCCACGTGTCGGCCGCGCCCTCGTCCCTCTCTCGTCCATGCATGAAGCAGGGCAACACATGCAACCACGAAGAGAGGATAAACGCAAACGGAGGGGGGAAAGGGGAACCAACAAATCAATTGGCTTCGATAGTCGTCACGATTTCCCGGTCGCAAAAGCCGATTCTGCTTGTCGATCGGCTGCTGGTTCTCTGCCGCGTCCATCGTCTTCGTCGTCGGCCGATCCCGTTGCAGTTAATCGCCGCCGGCATGTTGTCTCCTGCATGCACCGCGTGGTGAGTGGCAAGTAATGTTGAGGATCATGCAGCAGTGTGCAGTCGCCTCCGCCCTAGCTCCGATGGAGGAAGACCATGTTCTCCGGCTGCGGCGGCGGCCATAGGTCCCCTTTCACCGAAGACGACGGTCGACGCAAGGACAAATTCGTGAGGTTGGAGGAAACGTACGGTCACCCCGAACGAGGATCGCCGCCATGGACGGCCCCGGCAGCGGCCATCAAATGGACAGCTACTTCTCCCGCGCCCCCAAGATCCGGTCCCGGTCCATCCGCATGGCGGCTGCCGGCGTGATGAGCCAGTCGGAGCGGCTCAAGAACATCGGCCGTGTCTTCCAGGAGGACCTCAAGAGCATCTCCCTCAAGATCTACGACCCGCAGGACCCGTTCCTGATGCGCATGAACCGCCTCTTCGTCTTCTCCTGCATCATCTCCGTCGCCACCGACCCGCTCTTCTTCTACCTCCCCTCCGTCAACGTGACCCAGAGCAACACATGCATCGGCTTCAAACGTGAGCTGGCCGTCGCTGCCACCGCTGTGCGCACCGCCATCGACTTCTTCTACCTGGCGCGGATCGTGCTGCAGTTCCACACCGCCTTCATCGCGCCGTCGTCGCGGGTGTTCGGCCGCGGGGAGCTCGTCGTCGACCATGGTGACATAGCGCGCCGCTACCTCCGCCGTTTTTTCGTCGTTGACCTCCTCTCTGTGCTCCCCCTGCCACAAATCCAGATGTTCAAGTTCTTCATGAAGCCCAAGAACGCGGACCTGCTTCCCATCAAGACGGCGCTCTTCTTCAACGTGCTCACCCAGTACTTGCCCCGCCTCCTCCGCTTCTACCCTATCACCTCCGAGCTCAGGCGCACCACCGGCGTCTTCGCAGAGACCGCCTTCGCCGGCGCCGCCTTCTACCTCCTCCTCTACATGCTATGCTCCCACATGGTGGGTTCCTTCTGGTACCTCCTCGCCGTCGAGCGCCTCGACGACTGCTGGCGCGAGAAGTGCGCGGGGCTCAAGTTCCACCAGTGCAGGATATACATGTACTGCGGTGGGAAACAAGAGGGCGATGAGGACGACTTCATGAAGTGGCGGACCATGATCCGGCAGGTGCTCGCGCAGGAGTGCGCGCCTGTGGACAACAACGGCACGGGCTTCAGCTACGGCATCTATACCTCCGCCATGACCTCAGGGGTCACCCACACCAACGATCTCGTCCCAAAGATTCTCTACTGCCTGTGGTGGGGTCTCCAGAACCTCAGCAGCGGCGCCCAGGGGCTGGAGACCACGCACTACAAGGGGGAGGCCCTTTTCGCCATCATCCTCGCCGTCTTCGGCCTCATACTCATGGCGCTCCTCATCGGCAACATGCAGACGTACCTCCAGTCCATGACGCTGCGTATGGAGGAGATGCGGCTCAAGCGGCGGGACTCGGAGGAGTGGATGCGCCACCGCCACCTCCCCGATGACCTCCGGGAGCGCGTGTGGCGACACAACCAGTACAAGTGGCTCGAGACGCGGGGCGTGGACGAGGACGGCCTCGTGAGCTGCCTCCCCAAGGACATTCGGCGAGACGTCAAGCGCCACCTCTGCCTCCGCCTCGTCCGTCGCGTGCCGCTCTTTGCCAACATGGACGAGCGCCTCCTCGACGCCATCTGCGAGAGGCTCAAGCCCAGCCTATGCACGGAGACC
The DNA here is from genome assembly GCA_011799875.1 of Thinopyrum elongatum. Lineage (NCBI taxonomy): Eukaryota > Viridiplantae > Streptophyta > Magnoliopsida > Poales > Poaceae > Thinopyrum > Thinopyrum elongatum. The sequence goes on from CM022301.1 coordinate 340,365,841, forward strand.
ACCTACGTGGTGCGGGAAGGGGAGCCCGTCGACGAGATGCTCTTCATCATCAGAGGCCGCCTCGAGAGCTCCACCACCGACGGGGGCCGCACGGGGTTCTTCAACAAGGGGCTCCTCAAGGAAGGGGACTTCTGCGGCGAGGAGCTCCTCACATGGGCGCTGGACCCAAAGGCTGCGGCGAACCTGCCGCTGTCCACTCGTAGTGTCAAGGCGCTCTCCGAGGTGGAGGGCTTCGCGTTGCACGCCGATGAGCTTAAGTTCGTCGCGGGGCAGTTCCGGCGCCTGCACAGCAAGCAGCTGCAGCAGACCTTCAGGTTCTACTCGCAGCAGTGGCGCACCTGGGCGTCGTGCTTCATCCAGGCCGCGTGGAGAAGGTACGAGAAGCGGAAGGCGGCGGAGCATCGGAGGCGAGAGGAGGAAGAGATGTACGCCGCCGAGATGGCGTCTGCATCGTCGTCGAGCCAGATCAAGACAGCGTTCCTCGTGTCGAGGTTCGCCAAGAACGCCATGCGCGGCGTGCAACGCCAACGGTCGCTCCAGGAGGAGAGGCTCGTTCTGCTGCCCAAGCCATCAGACTAGCGGGAGTAATTTAGACTAGTTACATATCTGTTACTAGTCTATATTACTGCCTCGAACTATAATAAGGAGTAACATATGTGTGATGTCATGCAACATTTTATTTATTAGGTTGTAAACTCATCTTGTCTTGATATGTGTATGTTACTCATACTATGAGTAACTAGCTATGTTACCACATACCTTTTTTTTCATTAATTACTTGTCACATTATCTATTTTATTTAGATATTTATAATGTTATCATCTATGTTAATCCCACTATGGGTAGTCTCAAAGCTGGACTTTGGCAAAAACAACTATTAATTTTTTGTGTCCTGCAAGTGCTACTGCACTGGTCTTGAAACACACGTGTATCGTTGAATTAAGACATGTACACGAATTATCACACTTACATGATATATAAAATCATAAAAAGCAATGGGAGAATGTAATGCACATTTGCTTCACAGAGATACATAATAAATTAAATTAATTAATATGTGAAGAACATATGTGTACGAGTTAGGACGGCTTGGACTTCCATTTGTTCTAGGCGGAAGATGAAATTCAGAAAATATAATGTAAAAGGGTGCGGCTAGGTCTTAGTCAACTGAGATTTAACCAAGTCTTAGTCAAGTGATATAACATACAAGAGAAAAAAAGAAAAAACTAAAAATAAAATTTTGCACGGAACTAAATGTAAGATTTCATGGATATAGAGACTTAGCAAGATCGAATGTAAAAGTGAGAAACTGCATTTTGGATCATACTACAACACCACAACATTGAGGCCCACAAAGAAACACCACAATATTGAGCATGCCTATTTCGACGTTCCACATTCAACCCCTCGCTCTGACTACCCTGGCTATTTAACTCGGTTGGCCATGCCTCAAAACCCTACCCCTCTGAGGCAGTATTGTACCGTCCAAGCCACCGTCCCTAACTACAATCAAGTTTTTAATGCTCTTATTGGGTTCTTGCAACATAAGCTTTCTTTCTTATTATATAGGGCGTGCTACAAGTGAGCCAACTGATCATAAGATCAGCTGGGTCACGAGCCATCCGATCTGTAGCATGCACTACTTGCAACATGATTCTTGTTTCATAAACATCCCGCAACAAAAGCCTTGTTGCAAAAAGGCATCTGTGTCTCGCGCAAAAAGAGCCTTGTTGTGAAAAAACATCTCCGTCTCACGTGTGTCCCGTCGCCATTGCAACATGACCATGTTGATATATACGCGCCTCCTGAGAGGAACTCAGATGCGCCCAAGCAGGGTCGAGTGCTGATGAACGGCACAACGGATGTGGTTGTTGGCGTCGCCCGAGGTGGTGACAGGACGACAGCGAGGTTGGCGGCGCTCCACGCCGCGTGGCGTATCTCACCGGATCCTTGAGGGGAGGCATTCGACAACGGAGATCCAGCATGGAGGCTTGATACGTCTCCAACGTATCTATAATTTTTTATTGTTCCATGCTGTTATATTATCAATCTTGGATGTTTTATATTCATTTTATAATAATTTTATATCATTTTTTGGGACTAACCTATTGACATAGTGCTCAGTGCCAGTTACTGTTTTTTGCTTGTTTTTACTTCGTAGAATATCAATACCAAATGAAGTCTAAATGCCACGAAACTTTTTGGAGATTTTTTTTCTGGATAGAAGACACCTTGGAGGCCAAGGAAGTGCACGAGGGGATGCCCGTGGGGCCTACTAGTCACCAGGGCGCGCCAGAGGCCCCTCGCGCCTCCTGGTGGGTAGTGGGGCCCACGGAAGGCCTCTCCACCGACTATCAGCTCTATAAATACTCTAAAATCTCAAAAACACTAGGGGAGTCGAGAGATTAGAGTTTCTACCGCCGCAAGTTCCAGAACCACGAGATCCAATCTAGAGGCCTTTTCCGGCACCTTGCCGGAGGGGTCAACGATCACGGAGGGGTTTCATCATCACCCTTGCCCCTCCAATGATGCGTGAGTAGTTTACCACAGACCTACGGGTCCGTAGGCAGTAGCTAGATGGCTTCTTCTCTCTTTTTGATCTTCAATACAATGTTCTTCTCGATGTTCTTGGAGATCTATTTGATGTAACTCTTTTTTGCGGTATGTTTGTTGGGATCCGGTGAATTGCGAGTTTATGATTAGATCTATCTATGAATATTATTTGAGTCTTTGTTGAACTCTCTTATGCATGATTGTTATAGCCTCGTATTTCTTCTTCGAAACTTTGGTTTGGTTTGGCCAACTAGATTGATTTTTTTTGCCACGGGAAGAGGTGCATTGTGATGGGTTCGATCTTGCGATGCTCAATCTCAGTGACAGAAAGAGACATGACACACATGTATCCTTGCCATTAAGGATAAAAATATGGGGTATATTTCTACATGAATAGATCTTGTCTACATCATGTCATCGTTCTTATTGCATTATTCCGTTTTTCCATGAACTTAATACTTAATACACTAGATGCATGCTGGATAGCGGTCGATGTATAGAGTAATAGTAGTAGATGCTCGCCGGAGTCGGTCTACTAATCTTGGACGTGATGCCTATATACATGATCATTGCCTTGGATATCGTCATAATTATTTGCTCTTCTATCAATTGCCCAATAGTAATTTGTTTACCCACCATATGTTATTTTCTTGAGAGAAGCCTCTAGTGAAATCTACGGCCCCCGGGTCTATTTCCTATCATATTATTATCAGATCTATTAATCCAAAAATCCAAAAATGCCTTGCTGTACTTTTTCTTTATTTATTTTATTTTGTGTTTTTGCTATATCTATTTTTCCAATCTCGTACAATTTAATCTATCTCAATACCGAGGAGGGATTGAGAACCCTCTTACGCGTTGGGTTGCAAGTTTTTGTTGTTTGTGTGAAGGTATTGCTTACATAGTTTGGGTGGATCCTCCTACTGGATTGATACCTTGATTTCATAACTGAGGGAAATACTTACCGTTGGTGTGCTGCATCATCCTCTCCTCTTTGGGGAAATACCAACGCAAATACAAGCAATGAGGAAGAATTTCTAGCGCCGTTGCTGGGGAGGAGCAAGTCCAGATCTATCAGGTACCCAATCACAAATCTCATCTCCTTGCAATTTACTTTATTTTCCATTTGCCTCTCATTTTCATCTCCGCCACTTCTAAAACGTTTTCAGAAAAACACACAAATATTTGCCTTTTTATTTGCCTGCTTTTCATTTGCCTTTTTCTCGCTAGATATCTTGTTTGCTTGCAATCTTGTTTGCGTAAGTCACCATGTTTCAAGAGGATTATCGTGGTATCTCCTTTCCTGATATCTTGGTAGAAATCGAGAAAAGTACTAAGGCTTATATGACTACGCAATTTGAACATAACAAAAAATTTACCAATGTACTTAGAGAACACTCTGTTTTACTTGATGCCATCACGAAACAACTTGATCATTATAGTAAAGAAGTTGCTAATCTTCAATCCCAAGTTGCTCACACCGAAAATTTGTTGGAAAAAATGTCTGATGTACAAGCAACGCTAGTAAATCGAATGGCAGCTAAGCCAGAATCTTTAGAGATTTGTAATGATGAAGATGTTAAGATGATTGGTGTTTCTTCTATTGATTCCTTGTTTAGTAATATTAAACTTGATGATAAGGGGACTGAAGAAGAGTCAACTTTAGCTAGAAGGCGTCCCCATATTTCGGAGGGTGAAAATCTTGTTGAAAATTTTGATAAAAGTGGGTTTGGAGAGGTTAAAACTTTAACTAGTGATGTGCCCACTCTCTTGGATTACAAAGACTTTAATTATGATAACTGTTCCTTGATTGAGGGTATTTCTTTGTTGCAATCCATGATAAATTCACCCAATGCATATGAACCAAATAAAACGTTCACTAAACATATTGTGGATGCCATGCTAAAAGCTTTAGAAGAAAAGCTGGAGTTAGAGATTTCGATTCCTAGAAAATAATATGATGAATGGGAACCAACCATTAAAGTCAAGATAAAAAATTATGAGTGCAATGCTTTATGTGATTTGGGTGCTAGTGTTTCTACAATTCCAAAATCTCTATGCGATGTGCTTGGTTTTACCAATATTGAAGAATGCTCTCTTAATTTGCACTTGGCGGATTCTACTATTAAAAAGCCTTTGGGAAGAATTAATGATGTTCTTATTCTTGCAAACATGAATTATGTGCCCATAGACTTTATTGTGCTTGATATCAATTGCAATCCGTTTTGTCCTATAATACTTGGTAGACCATTTTTGCGAACTATAAGTGACGTGATTGATATGAAAGAAGGGAATATTAAATTTCAATTTCCTCTAAAGAAGGGTATGGAACACTTCCCTAGAACTAAAATTAAGCCACCATATGAGTCAATCATGAGGGCAACCTATGGGACAAAAACTAAAGATGACAATACTTGAATCTATGCATTATGCCTAGCTAGGGGCATAAAACAATAGCGCTCGTTGAGAGGCAACCCAATGAATAAATTAAAATTTTCCCTTTTTATTTTTGTTCTTGAGTGTTTGCACAATTATGATACTTTTATGATTGTGTTTTTATGTTTTAAATAGTATTTGTGCCAAATAAAGCCTTTAGGATCATGTTCTCGGTCATTTTCGTTGAAGGGAAAAGCATGCCACCCAAAATAATTTTATCTCTCAATTTAAGCTTTGAGCTCTGGCACCTCTACACATATCTTCTTTCCTCTGCGAAGGGCCTATCTATTTACTTTATGCAATTCTTATTTTTATTGAGTCTCCATCTTCTCTTATAAAGCACCAACTAGGGAACACTATTATCATACTTGTGCATTGGGCATAGTTTGTTGGGAAACGTTGCATGGAAAACAAAAAAAATTCTACGCACACGCAAGATCTATCCATGGAGATGCATAGCAACGAGAGGGGAGAGTGTGTCTATGTACCCTCGTAGACCGTAAGCGGAAGCATTTGTTAACGTGGTTGATGTAGTCGAACTTCTTTGCGGTCCAACCGATCGAGTACCGAACGTACGGCACCTCCGTGTTCAGCACACGTTCAGATCGGTGACGTCCTCGCCTTCTTGATCCAGCAAGACGGCGAAGTAGTGGATGAGTTCCGGCAGCACGACGACATGGTGACGGTGGTGGTGATGCTATCTCCGTAGGGCTTCGCCTAAGCACTATGAAAATATGACCGAGGGACGAAACTGTGGAGAGGGGCGCCGCACACGGCTAAGAGATTGTCATGGCCATGTGTGGCACCCCGCTCCCACATATATATAGGTGGGGGGAGAGGGGAGCAGCCAGGAGGCGCCCCAAGTAGGTCCGAATCCTACTTGGGCTCCTGCCCTGGCGGCGCCCCCCCCCCCTCCCCTTTCCTTATTTGCTTCGGGGGAAAAGGGAAAGGGGAGGAGAGGAGAGGAAGGCAAGGGGGGCCGAATCCCCCCTTTCCTTTTCTCCCTAAGGCCGGCTGCCATAGGAGGGGCGCGCCAGCCCCTTGTGGGCTGGTGTGCTCCCCTCTTTTGGCCCATGTGGCCCATTAACCTCCCGGGGTGCCCGGAACCCCTTCCGGTGATCCGATGACTACCCGGTGCACCCCAAAACTCTTCCGGTGTCCGAATATCATCGTCCTATATATCAATCTTTACCTCCGGACCATTCCGGAGCTCCTCGTCATGTCCATGATCTCATCCGGGACTCCGAACAACATTCGGTCACCAAATCATATAACTCATATAACACTATATCGTCAACGAACGTTAAGTGTGCGGACCCTACGGGTTCGAGAACTATGTAGACATGACCGAGACACCTCTCCGGTCAATAACCAATAGCGGAACCTGGATGCCCATATTGCTTCCTACATATTCTACGAAGATCTTTATCGGTTTAACCTTATGACAACATACATAATTCCCTTTGTCCATCGGTATGTTACTTGCCCGAGATTCGATCGTCGGTATCTTCATACCTAATTCAATCTCGTTACCGGCAAGTCTCTTTACTCATTCCGTAATACATCATCTCATAACTAACTCATTAGTCATTTGCTTGCAAAGCTTATTATGATGTGTATTACCAAGAGGGCCCAGAGATACCTCTCCGATACTCAGAGCGACAAATCCCAATCTCGATCCATGCCAACTCAACAAACACCTTCGGAGATACCTGTAGAGCAACTTTATGATCACCCAGCTACGTTGTGATGTTTGATAGCACACAAGGTATTCCTCCGGTATCCGGGAGTTGCATGATCTCATGGTCGAAGGAACATGTATTTGACATTCAAGAAAGCAATAGCAATAAACTGAATGATCATATGCTAAGCTAACGGATGGGTCTCGTCCATCACATCATTCTCCTAATGATGTGATCTCATTATCAAATGACAACACATGTCTATGGTTAGGAAACCTTAACCATCTTTGATCAACGAGCTAGTCTAGTAGAGGCTTACAAGGGACACGATATTTGTGTATGTATTCACACATGTATTTAAGTTTCCGATCAATACAATTCTAGCATGAATAACAAACCTTTATCATGAATAAGGAAATATATAAAATAACAACTTTATTATTGCCTCTAGGGCATATTTCCTTCATAGTTAATATTTGAGTGTGTTTCATGAATAGATGAATGATTGAGCGTAATGGACTAGGGATAGCTTTCTTTAGTGTTGATATTTTGAAAGACATGGTTGCTTGTTGATATGCTTGAGTATTAATGTCCTCATGTCAAATATAGACTATTGCGTTGAATCATCTAAAAGTCCAAATGTCCATGCTACAAAAGAAAAGATTATTAGATGAACATGTTAGGCAGCATTCCACATCAAAAGTTCGGTTTTTATCATTTACCTACTCGAGGACGAGCAGGAATTAAGCTTAGGGATGCTGATACGTCTCCAACGTATCTATAATTTTTTTATTGTTCCATGCTGTTATATTATCAATCTTGGATGTTTTATATTCATTTTATAGCAAATTTATATCATTTTTTGGGACTAACCTATTGACACAGTGGCCAGTGCCAGTTGTTGTTTTTTTACTTGTTTTTTACTTCGCGGAATATCAATACCAAACGAAGTCCAAATGCCATGAAACTTTTTAGAGATTTTTTTCTGGACAGAAGACACCTCGGGAGCCAAGGAAGTGCACGAAGGGATGCCCGTGGGGCCCACTAGGCACCAGGGCGCGCCAGAAGCCCCTGGCGCACACTGGTGGGTAGTGGGGCCTGATGCAGCTTGAAACTGCGTCGATATTGCCCCAAAGAGGAAGGGATGATGCAGTATAATGACCCACAAGTATAGGGGATCAATCGTAGTCCTTTCAATAAGTAAGAGTGTCGAAGCCAACGAGGAGCAGAAGGAAATGACAAGCGGTTTTCAGCAAGGTAATGTCTGCAAGCACTGAAATTATAAGTAACGAGTAGTTTGGTAGCAAGATAATTTGTAACGAGCAAGTAACGGTATTGGTAACAAAAGTGCAGCAAGGTAGCCCAATCCTTTTGAGGCAAAGGACAGGCCAAAACGGTCTCTTAAGATAAGCAAAGCGTTCTTGAGGGTACATGGAAATTTCATCTAGTCACTTTCATCATGTTGGTTTGATTTGTGTTCGCTACTTTGATAATTTGATATGTGGGTGGACCGGTGCTTAGGTGCTGTTCTTACTTGAACAAACCTCCTACTTATGATTAACCTCCTCGCAAGCATCCGCAACTATGAGAAAAGTATTAAGAATAAATCTAACCATAGCATTAAACTTTTGGATCCAAATCAGTCCCTTACGGAATAGCGCATAAACTAGGGTTTAAGCTTCTGCCACTCTCGCAACCCATCATCTAATAACTACTCCATAATGCATTCCCTTAGGCCCTAATAAGGTGAAGTGCCATGTAGTCGATGTTCACATGACACCACTAAGGGAATCACAACATACATATCATCAAAATATCGAACACATATCAAGTTCACATGATTACTTGCAACAAGATTTCTCCCATGACCTCAAGAACAAAAGTAACTACTCACTAATGATAATCATGCTCAAGATCAAAGGGATATTAAATAGCATAATGGATCTGAACATATAATCTTCCACCAAATAAACCATATAGTAATCAACTACAAGATGTAATCAACACTACTAGTCACCCACAAGTACCAATCTATAGTTCCGGTACAAAGATTGAACACAAGAGATGAACTAGGGTTTGAGAGGATATGGTGCTGTTGAAGATGTTGATGGAGATTGCCCTCCCCAAGATGGGAGAGTTGTTGGTGATGATGATGACGATGATTTCCCCCTCAGGGAGGAAAGTTCCCCCGGCGGAATCGCTCCGCCGGAGGGCAAAAGTGCTCCGGCCCAAGTTCCGCCTCGAGACGGCGGCGCTTCATCCCGAAAGTCCTCCTCTTATTTTTTTTCTAGGTCAAAATGGCTTATATACCAGAAGAGGGGCACCGGAGGTGGGCCGAGGAGGGCACAACCCACCAGGGCGCGCCTGGGCTCCCTAGCGCGCCCAGGTGGGTTGTTCCCACCTGGTGGGCCCCCTCTGGTACTTATTTGCTCCAATAATTCTTATATATTCCATAAAAATTTCTCGTGAAGTTTCAGCTCATTTGGAGTTGTGCAGAATAGGTAGCCTGACGTAGCTTTTTCAGGTCCAGATTTCCAGCTGCCGGAATTCTCCCTCTTTGTGTGAACCTTGCATATTATGAGAGAAAAGGCATTAGAATTACTCCAAAAAGCATTATTATGCATAAAAACACCATAAATAACTGTAGGAAAACATGATGCAAAATGGACGTATCAACTCCCCCAAGCTTAGACCTCGCTTGTCCTCAACCGAAAACCAAAATCGAAAAACATGTCCACATGCTTAGAGAGAGAGGTGTCGATAAAAACAAAATACGGACATAGAAGCATCATGTATATTATTATAACAGCAACAAACTTTAGCATAGAACTTTATCATAGAACTTTTATCATATAACTTCTCATGAACAAGTAACAATTCATCACAACATCGAAGTATAAAGCATAAACTCTATTGAAAACCAACAAACTATGTTTTCAGTCAACTTTGCAACTACAATTCATCATCTTTTCAGGAAGGGTCACGTATCGGAGCCTTTTTGGCAACTCCACATACTCAACCATCATATAGTCATCTATGATTGCTAACACTCACCGCATACACATGAGCAAAATGTTTCAACCGGACACATAGAAAGATAGGGGCTTATAGATTCGCCTCCCAACATACTCACCTCGAGGGTGATGTCAACAATAATAACTCATGCTACTCATATCCAACTGAGTATATGTGTCTAGATCTTTCCTCACCACATGATGCTTGCCAAAAGAAAAAAAAGAAAAAGGAATAGAGAGAAGAACTTTGACTCTTGCATAAAAGTAAATGCATGAAAGTAAAAGATAGGCCCTTCGCAGAGGGAAGCAGAGGTTGCCATGCACTTATTTGTTTGTTTGCTCAATCTCTTAGTGCAAAAGAACGTCATGTTATATTGCCCCTTGTGATAGCAACCTTTATTATGCAGTCTGTCGCTTTTATTCTTTGCCATCACAAGTTCATACAACGCTCAATTTTCTCTTACACTAAATGATCCAACACTTTTAGAAGCAATTTTTATTGCCCTTTTTGCACCGATGACAACTTACTTGAAGGATCTTACTCAATCCATAGGTAGGTATGGTGGACTCTCAAAATAAGATTTGGGTTTAAGGTTTTTGGATGCACAAGTAGTATCTCTACTTAGTGCGGAATTTTTGGCTAGCAAAGATGGGGGGCAAGCACCACATGTTAAAGGATCTATGACAATATAACTTCTATGTGAATATGAACAAACATAAATCATTACGTTGTCTTCCTTGTCCAACGTCAACAATTTTGGCATATAATATTTTGATGGGGGCTCACAATCACAAAAGATGTCCAACATAGTATATTTGCATGCGAATCTTCTCTTCCCTTATTAATTCTTTCATGAATTGCATCATTGACCAATGCTATGTTTGTCAATCTCCAATAAAATTTTCTACTTATACTCTTCCTTATGTGATGTCATTACTTACCATAAAATTAGCATATGATCTTTTTCATTTATTTCCTTTCTTTTTATTGAACATGAAAGTAAAGAGAACAAAATCCAAACTAAACTTTATTATATATATATCTTGCACACGATTACAAAGATAGATCACTAAGCAAACACTCGAAAGAAAGGATCGAACTAAACTTATATTCATCTAAAGCAAAAGATAACTATGGATCGAACTAAGATAAGTAAAGGCAAAAGATAGTGGAGGTGATACGATACCGAGGCACCTCCCCCAAGCTTGGCACAAGCCAAGGGGAGTGCCCATACCCGATACTCAATTTTCCTTTGGTGATGAAGGAGGTGGTGGTGATGAAGTGGTGGCCCTCTCCAACAGCTTCTCCAATCTACGGATGATGCTCCGGAGGGCAATGATGTGCTCTTGTAATAGAATATTTTCACGGGTGAGATATTTATTTTGCACACGAACCGTTTCGATGATCCGAAAGGCTTCAATCTCAGCGGGGGTAATATGATCATAGTAAGGTTTAAGGATATCTTCTTCTTCCTCCTCGGCAGGCAAAGCTTGCTCGACCACCGGCGCTTGATCTCCGGTGGCCTCCTTGCTCTTGTCCCCTTTGATGACTTCTTCATGCTCTTCTCTCTTCAACTCGATCTTCATCAACCAAGCATCCTCTTCCACGTTGTTGGAGGAGGAAGAAGACATGATGCCTGGCTTAACAGATCTGACCAGAAACAACAAGAAAAAGAAAACAGAAGATTTCTCCGTGATACGGTGGTCAACATGTTCGGGGGGTATATAAAGATTTTTAATCTTGGGAAACAAGCAATCTGAAGAAAAACGGAGTCTGGAAGGTACCTGAGGTGGGCACAACCCACCTGGGCGCGCCTGGCTTGCCAGGCGCACCTTGGTGTCTTGTGCCCACCAGGGTTGCCTTTCTGGTTGTTTCTTATTTTTCTAATTTTTGTTATATTCCAAAATAGACAGAAAATATTTTTGCGGATTTTTCGGAGTCCGTTTACTTACCGTATCACATACCTCCCCTTTTTCACGATTCTGGAGTGTTCCGGAAGGTTTCCTTTATGTGTTCTTCCGGTGTCATAGTTTGGATAATATTGCTTTCAACATTAATGGGAGTACCTGAGATATAATGTTTTATTCATTGCCCATTAACAACCTTCGGGTTAGTACCTTTGGCATTATTTATCTTGACGGCTTCGGATCGATAAACCTCCTCGATAACATAGGGTCCTTCCCATTTGGAGAGGAGTTTTCCTGCACAGAATCTGAAACGAGAGTTGTACAAAAGAACATATTCTCCAACTTTGAACTCACGCTTTTGGATTCTTTTGTCATGCCGTCTTTTAACTTTTTCTTTAAATAACTTGGCATTTTCATAGGCTTGGGTTCTCCATTCATCTAGTGAGCTAATATCAAATAACCTCTTTTCACCGGCAAGTTTGAAATCATAGTTGAGTTCTTTAATTGCCCAATATGCTTTATGTTCTAACTCAAGAGGCAAATGACAAGCTTTTCCGTAAACCATTTTATACGGAGACATACCCATAGGATTTTTATATGCTGTTCTATAAGCCCAAAGTGCATCATCTAACTTCTTAGACTAATTCTTTCGGGACCTATTGGCAGTTTTTTGTAATATTAATTTTATTTCTCTATTGCTAAGTTCAACTTGACCACTAGACTGAGGATGATAAGGTGATGCAATTCTATGGTTAACATCATATTTAGCAAGCATTTTACGGAAAGCACCATGAATAAAATGTGAACCACCATCAGTCATTAAATATCTAGGGACTCCAAACCTTGGGAAAATGACTTCCTTAAGCATTTTAATAGAGGTGTTGTGATCAGCACTACTAGTTGGAATAGCTTCTACCCACTTAGTAACATAATCAACAGCAACCAAAATATGTGTATACCTATTAGAGGAAGGAAAAGGTCCCATGTAATCAAATCCCCAAACATCAAATGGTTCAACAGCGAGAGAATAATTCATAGGCATTTCCCGACGCTTACCAATATTACCAATTCTTTGACATTCATCACAAGATAAAACAAACTTACGGGCATCCTTGAAGATAGTAGGCCAATAAAAACCAGATTGCAATACCTTGTGAGCAGTTCTATCTCCCGCATGATGTCCTCCATAAGCTTCGGAGTGACATTTTCTTAGGATTTGTCCCTGTTCATGCTCAGGTACACAACGTCTAATAATACCATCTACTCCTTCTTTATAAAGATGTGGGTCATCCCAAAAGTAATGTCTTAAATCATAGAAGAATTTTTTCTTTTGTTGGTATGTGAAGCTAGGTGGTATATATTTAGCAACAATATAATTGGCATAGTCAGCATACCAAGGAGTGTTATGAGAAACATTTATTGCAGCTAATTGTTCATCAGGAAAACTATCATTAATAGGTTGTGGGTCATCAAGAATATTTTCTAACCTAGACAAGTTATCAGCCACGGGGTTCTCATCTCCCTTTCTATCAGTGATATCTAAATCAAATTCTTGTAACAAAAGAACCCACCTAATGAGTCTAGGTTTAGCATCCTTCTTTTCCATAAGATATTTTATAGCAGCATGATCGGTGTGAACAGTCACTTTAGAATCAACAATGTAAGATCTAAATTTATCACAAGCAAACACAATTGCTAAAAATTCTTTTTCAGTAGTAGCATAATTTCGTTGAGCACTGTCCAGAGTTTTACTAGCATAATGAATAACATTTAATTTCTTATCGACTCTTTGTCCTAGAACAACACCAACAGCATAATCACTAGCATCACACAGAATTTCAAAAGGCAAGTTCCAATCAGGTGGTTGAACAATAGGTGCAGAAATCAAGGCTTTCTTAAGTGTTTCAAAGGCTTCTACACAATCATCATTAAAAACAAATGGAACATCCTTTTGTAAAAGATTTGTAAGAGGCCTAGAAATTTTAGAGAGGTCTTTAATAAACCTCCTATAGAAACCAGCATGACCGAAAAAACTATGAATACCTTTGATATCTTTAGGGCATGGCATTTTCTCAATTGCATCAACTTTAGCTTTATCCACCTCAATACCTCGTTCAGAAATTTTATGTCCCAAGACAATACCTTCATTAACCATAAAGTGGCACTTCTCCCAATTCAAGACGAGATTAGTTTGCTCGCATCTCTGCAAAACTCGATCAAGGTTGCTCAAGCAATCATCAAAAGAAGTTCCGTAAACGGAGGAATCATCCATGAAAACCTCAACAATCTTTTCACAAAAATCAGAGAATATAGCAGTCATACATCTTTGAAAGGTAGCAGGTGCATTGCATAAACCAAAAGGCATACGTCTATAAGCATAAGTTCCAAAAGGGCAAGTAAAGGTGGTTTTCTCTTGATCAGGTTGTGAGACAGGTATTTGAGAAAAAACCGAAATATCCATCAAGAAAGCAAAAATGTGTGTGCTTTGATAGTCTTTCTAACATTTGATCAATAAAAGGCAGAGGGTAATGATCTTTTCTAGTAGCTTTATTTAGTTTTCTAAAATCAATTACCATTCTGTAGCCAGTAACAATTCTTTGTGAAATAAGTTCATTCTTATCATTAGGAACAACGGTAATACCTCCTTTTTTAGGGACACAATGAACGGGACTTACCCATCTACTATCAGCTATGGGATAGATTATACCTACTTCCAGAAGCTTCCGTATTTCTGTTCTTACCACTTCTTTCATTTTAGGATTTAAACGTCGTTGGTGATCAACAATGGGTTTGGCATCACGCTCCATATTAATTTTATGCTGACAGAGAGTGGGACTAATGCCCTTTAAATCATCAAGAGTATATCCAATGGCAGCTCGGTGCTTCTTCAGAACCTTCAATAATCTTTCTTCTTCATTTTCTGAAAGGTTAGCACTAATAATAACAGGATAAATCTTTTTCTCATCAAGATAAGCATATTTCAAAGTGTCTGGCAATTGTTTTAATTCAAACACAGGATCACCTTTAGGTGGAGGAGGACCTCCTAGAGTTTCAATAGGCAAATTGTGTTTAAGCAGAGGATGTTGTTCAAAGAAAATCTTATCTATTTTATTTCTTTCATGCAGATGCATATCATTTTCATGGTCTAGCAAATATTGTTCTAGTGGATCGGTAGGAGGCACAGCAATAGAAGCAAGACTAATTATTTCATCCTTACTAGACAACTCTTTATTATGATGTTTTCTACTAAACTTGGAAAAATTAAACTCATGAGACTCATTACCAAAACTAACACCGACGGTTTGTTTCTCACAATCAATTTTAGCATTGACGGTGTTCAAGAAAGGTCTACCAAAGATAATGGGACAAAAGTCATCTTGTGGGGAACCAAGAACAAGAAAATCAGTAGGGTATTTTATTTTCCCACACAAGACTTCAACATCTCTAACAATCCCAAGTGGTGTGATGGTGTCCCTATTAGCAAGTTTAATAGTAACATCTATGTCTTCTATTTCAGCGGGTGCTATATCATTCATAATTTCTTGATATAAGGTAAAAGGAATGGCACTCACGCTAGCACCTATGTCGCATAAACCATGATAACAGTGATCTCCTATTTTAATTGAGACGACAGGCATGCCAACAATGGGTCTATGCTTATCTTTTTCATCGGGTTTGGCAATTCTAGCAGCTTCATCACAGAAGTAAATAACATGCCCATCTATATTTTCAACCAAGAGATCTTTAACCATAGCAACACTAGGTTCTACTTTGATTTGTTCAGCAGGTTTGGAAGTTATAATATAACTTTTGTTGACCACATTTGAGACTTTATCATGTTCCTTTATCCTAACAGGGAAAGGTGGTTTTTCAATATAAGCAGTAGGCACAACTGGACCAACATTGTAAATAATAGTTTCATCTTTAGCTACTACTGGTTCTTTAATTTTTTCTTTGATAGGTGGGAGATATTTAAACCACTTCTCCTTAGGGAGGTCAACATGAGTAGCAAATGATTCACAAAAGGAGGCTACTATCTCAGAGTCAAGTCCATATTTAGTGCTAAACTTTTGAAAAGCATCGGTACTCATAAAAGATTTAACACAATCATACTTGAGCTTAATACCTGACTCTTTACCTTCGTCGAGTTCCCAATCTTCAGAGTTGCATTTAATTCTTTCTAAAAGATCCCACCAGAAATCAATAGTCTTCTTCATAAAGGAACCAGTACAAGAAGTATCAAGCATGGATCGGTCATCATGAGAAGCCGAGCATAAAAGTTCTGAATAATAATTTCTCTTGAGAGCTCATGATTGGGGCATGAATATAACATTAACTTAAGCCTCCCCCAAGCTAGAGCGATACTTTCTCCTTCACAAGGCCAAAAATTATATATGTAATTCCGATCATGATGAACTAGATGCATAGGATAATTTTTTTGGTGAAATTCCAATTTCAATCAATTCCAATTCCAAGATCCAATATCATCGCATAGCCTATACCATGCCAATGCTTTTACCTTCAAAGATAAAGGGAAAACCTTCTTCTTAGCTTCATCTCTGGGTAAACCTGCAAGCTTAAATAATACACAAATTTCATCCACATATATCAAGTGCATATCAGGATGTTCGGTTCCATCTCCTGCATAAGGGTTAGCTAGCAGTTGTTCTATCATACCCGAAAGAATTTCATAACCAATATTTTAAGTAGGTGCAGTAGGTTGAGGGGTAACTAATTGTTGTTCCGGTCGAGGTGAAGATACCCTGAACAAACCCCTCAAAGGATTGTTCTCCATAGTAGCAAGTGACAATAAATTTTAGCACGTAGTAATAATTTTTCCTTACCGATTTCCACTTACCAAGAGCACTTCACTCCCCGGCAACGGTGCCAGAAAAGAGCATTGATGACCCAAAAGTATAGGGGATCAATCGTAGTCCTTTCGATAAGTGAAAGTGTCAAACCCAACGAGGAGCAGAAGGAAATGACAAGCGGTTTTCAGCAAGGTAATGTCTGCAATCATTGAAATTATAAGTAACGAGTAGTTTGGTAGCATGATAATTTGTAACGAGCAAGTAACGGTAATGGTAACAAAAGTGCAGAAAGGTAGCCCAATCCTTTTGAGGCAAAGGACAGGCCAAAATGGTCTCTTAAGATAAGCAAAGCGTTCTTGAGGGTACACGGGAATTTCATCTAGTCACTTTCATCATGTTGGTTTGATTTGTGTTCGCTACTTTGATAATTTGATATGTGGGTGGACTGGTGCTTAGGTGCTGTTCTTACTTGAAGAAACCTCCTACTTATGATTAACCCCCTCGCAAGCATCCGCAACTACGAGAAAAGTATTAAGAATAAATCTAACCATAGCATTAAACTTTTGGATCCAAATCAGTCCCTTACGGAATAGCGCATAAACTAGGGTTTAAGCTTCTGTCACTCTCGCAACCCATCATCTAATAACTACTCCACAATGCATTCCCTTAGGCCCTAATAAGGTGAAGTGCCATGTAGTCGATGTTCACTTGACACCACTAAGGGAATCACAACATACATATCATCAAAATATCGAACACATATCAAGTTCACATGATTACTTGCAACAAGATTTCTCCCGTGACCTCAAGAACAAAAGTAACTACTCACTAATGATAATCATGCTCAATATCGGAGGGATATTAAATAGCATAATGGATCTAAACATATAATCTTCCACCAAATAAACCATATAGTAATCAACTACAAGATGTAATCAACACTACTAGTCACCCACAAGTACCAATCTATAGTTCCGGTACAAAGATTGAACACAAGAGATGAACTAGGATTTCAGAGGATATGGTGCTGTAGAAGATGTTGATGGAGATTGCCCTCCCCAAGATGGGAGAGTTGTTGGTGATGATGATGACGATGATTTCCCCCTTCGGGAGGGAAGTTCCCCTGGCGGAATCGCTCCGCCGGAGGGCAAAAGTGCTCCGGCCCAAGTTCCGCCTCGAGACGGTGACGCTTCGTCCCGAAAGTCCTCCTCTTTTTTTTTCTAGGTCAAAATGACTTATATACCAGAAGAGGGGCACCGAAGGTGGGCCGAGGAGAGCACAACCCACCATGGAGCGCCTGGGCTCCCTGGCGCGCCCAGGTGGGTTGTGCCCACCTGGTGGGGCCCCTCTGGTACTTATTTGCTCCAATAATTCTTATATATTCCATAAAAATTCCTCGTGAAGTTTCAGCTCATTTGGAGTTGTGCAGAATAGGTAGCCTGGCGTAGCTTTTTCAGGTCCAAATTTCCAGCTGCCGGAATTCTCCCTCTTTGTGTGAACCTTGCATATTATGAGAGAAAAGGCATGAGAATTACTCCAAAAAGCATTATTATGCATAAAAACATCATAAATAATGGTTGGAAAACATGATGCAAAATGGACGTATCACAGTACAGCTACGGTAGGTATTTCCCTCAGTTATGAAACCAAGGTATCAATCCAGTAGGAGAACCAAGCAACACTATGTAAACTGTACCTGCACACAAAGGACAAATCCTCACAACCCAACGGTAAGAGGGGTTGTCAATCCCTCCTCGGTAAAAAGAAAGATTAAATTGTAGGTGTTTGATAAATAGATCTGAATAAAACATGAAATAAAATAAATAAAGAAAAAGTGCAGCAAGGTATTTTTGGGTTTTTTGAATAATAAATCTGAAAACAAATACGGTAAAAGATAGACCTGAAAGCAATATGATAAAAGATAGACCCGGGGGCCGTAGATTTCACTAGTGGCTTCTCTCGAGAAAATAGCATACGGTGGGTCAACAAATCACTATTGGGCAATTGATAGAAGAACAAATAATTATGACGATATCCAAGGCAATGATCAATATATAGGCATCACGTCCAAGATTAGTAGACCGACTCCTGCCTTCATCTACTACTATCACTCCACACATCGACCGCTATCCAGCATGCATCTAGTGTATTAAGTTCGTGGAGAAATGGAGTAATGTAATAAGAACGATGACATGATGTAGACAAGATCTATTCATGTAGGAATAGACCCCATCTTGTTATCCTTAATAGCAATGATACATACGTGCCTCGCTACCCCTTCTATCACTGGGTGAGGACACCGTAAGATTGAACCCATCACAAAGCACATCTTCCCATGGCAAGAAAAATCGATCTAGTTGGCCTAACTAAACCAAAGATTCGAAGAAGAAATACGAGGCTATAAACAATCATGCATATAAGAGATCAAAGAAGACTCAAATAATATTCATGGATATAGATCTGATCATAAACTCAAACTTCATCGGATCCCAACAAACACACCGCAAAAAGTCATTACATCAAATAGATCTCCAAGAGACCATTGTATTGAGAATCAAAAAGAGAGAAGAAGCCATCTAGCTACTGCCTATGGACCCATAGGTCTATGGTGGACTACTCACGCATCATCAGAGAGGCACCAATAAGGATGATGAACCCCTCAGTGATGGTGTTAGATTGGGTCTTGTGGTTCTGGAACTTGCGGCGGCTGGAATTGTGTTTCGTCGACTCTCCTAGGGTTTTTGGAATATTTGTGTATTTATAGAGCTAAGAGGCGGTGGAGAGGACCTCCATGGGCCCCACAACCCATCAGGGCGCGCCAGGGGCCTCTGGCGCGCCCTGGTGTCTGATACGTCTCCAGCATATCTATAATTTATGAAATATTCATGCCATGTTTACAACAATTTTATATGGTTTTGGTATGATTTGCATGGAACTAACCCGGACTGACGCTGTTTTCAGCAGAACTACCATGGTGTTATTTTTTGTGCAGAAATAAAAGTTCTCCAAATGCAACGAAATTTTTTGACAATTTTTTTGGAATAAAAGAGGCACTAGAAGCTTCATGGGAGGACCAGAAGGTGAAGGAGGTGAGCACAAGACACCTGGGTGCGCCAGGAGGCCCAGGCGCGCCCAGGTGGGTTGTGCGCACCTCGAGGCCCATCTTTGCATGATTCCAACGCTGAAAAATCCTATAAATAGAGAAACCATCAGAAATAACCCTAGATCAGAAGGTCCGCCGCCACAAGCCTCTGTAGCCACGAAAAACCAAACTAGATCTTGTTCCGGCACCCTGCCGGAGGGGGAAATCATCACCGGTGGCCATCTTCATCATCCTGGCGGCCACCATGATGAGGAGGGAGCAGTCCACCCTCGGGCTGAGGGTTTGTACCAGTAGCTATGTGTTTAATCTCTCTCTCTTGTGTTCTTGAGATGTCACGATCTTGATGTATCGCGGGCTTTGTTAATATAGTCGGATCATATGGTGTTTTCCTTTCTCTATCTTGTTGTGAATTGAGTTTTCCCTTTGAGATTTTGTTCTCATCGGATTGAATACTTTTATGGATTTGAGAACACTTTATGTATGTCTTGCTATGAATACCCATGGTGACAATGGGGTATCATATTGATTCACTTGATATGTGTTTTGGCACTCAACTCGCAGATTCCCGAGGTGACATTGGGGTAATCTATGCATAGGGGTTGATGCATGTTCTTGTCTTTGTTTCTCCGGTAGAAATCTTGGGGCACTCTTTGAGGTTCTTTGTGTTGGATTGAGTATTATGAATCTGAAATTATTTGGTGTTGTCTTAGTACGACTCTTGATAGATCGATCGTAAAGAATAGCTTGGTGTTATTTTAGTACGAACTCGAGGATAGACTGATCGGAAAGAATAGCTTTGAGGTGGTTTCGTACCCTACAAACAATTTCTTCTTATGTTCTCCGCTAGATAGGAACTTTGGAGTGATTCTTCATCGCACTTTGAGGGATGGTTATATGATCCAATTATATTAGCATTGTTGAGAGATTGCACTAGCGAAAGTACGGACCCTAGGCCTCATTTTCAAGCAATTCAATACTGTTTGTGCACCGTTTTATCAATTGCTACCTTGCTATTTTTTATTGTTCCTATTACAAAAATTAATATCTACTATCATTACTACGCTTGTATCACCATCTCTTCACCGAACTAGTGCACCTATACAAATTTGGTTGCAAGGTTGTTTGAGAGAGACCATCTTCATCCTTTGCCTTCCACGGATTGATAAACCATAGGTCATCCACTTGAGGGAAAATTTCTACTGTCCTACAAAACTCTGCGCTTGGAGGCCCAACACGAGTCTACCAGAACAAGTTGTGTAGTAGACAACAAGTGAGTGCTTGAAGGTATATCTTTAGATCTTGCAATTGAATCTTTTAGTTTCTCGTTTTATCATTAGTTTGGTTTATAAAAGAAAACTTAAAAAAAATGGATTTGAGGTGGTCTCATATTGTTCATCTTTATAATGTCTTTCTTGAAAATGATGGAAAGGAAATTGTGCCCAATTGATAGAAGAAGAATTCAATAAATTGTTTGACATAAAATCTTTGAATGATGAGCATGATTGCAATGTTGCTAGTATGGATTATTTGAATATCCATGACGTTAATGATATGCAAAGCTACAAGCTTGGGGATGCTATATTTGATGAAGATGATATTTTTAGTCCCCCAAGTTTTGATGATAAAATTTATTATGATGAAAGCATGCCTCCTATTTATGATGATTATATTTATGAAAGTGGATTTGGAGAGGTCATGACTTTATTTAATGATGATTCCACTATCTTGGAAGAGGTTTCAATTGATTTTGACAACAAAGTTGCTATCTATGATGATTATGGTGATGACATGTAAGTTGTAAATAATAATGATAACCATGAAACTTGTCATCATGATTTTAATTTTCAATCACATGATAGTTATTTTGTTGAGTTTGCTCCCACCACTATTCATGAGAATAAATTTGCTTATGTGGAGAGTAATAAAACATTTATGCATGTGGATCATGAAAATAATGCTTTATGTGATAGCTATGTTGTTGAATTCATTCATGATGCTACTGAAAATTATTATGAGAGAGGAATTTAAGCTTTTACATATCTCAATAATATCAAGTTTCCTCTCTATGTGTTGAAAATTTTGAAGTAATACTTGTTTTGCCTTCCTATGCTAGTTGATTCTTGCTCCCATAAATTATTTTCTCACAAAATCCCTATGCATAGGAAGTGGGTTAGTCTTAAATGTGCTAGTCATATGCTTCATGATGCTCTCTTTATGTTTCAATTCTTATCTTTTATGTGAGCATCATTGAAATCATCATGCCTAGCTAAAAAGGCATTAAAGAAAAGCGCTTGTTGGGAGACAACCCAATATTTACCCCTACTGTTTTTGTGTGTTCACATGATTAGGTTACTGTAGTAATCATGTTTTATAGGTTTTGTTTCAATAAAGTGCCAAGTAAAGCCTTTGGGATAGTGTGGATGATAGTTGACTTGATTCTGTGCAAAAACAGAAACTTTTGCGTCCAGTAAAGAAATTCCTATATTTTACTGGAACGTGTAAAAATTCTGAATTTCTTACAGTTGATGTGTATACAAATTTTCTACGTTTTCCTAATTTTTCAGAATTTTTGGAGTTACAAAATTATGACCTTAATTCAGATCTTTACGTACTGTTCAGTTTTTGACAGATTCTGTTTGCAATGCATAGTTTGCTTGTTTTATGATTTCTATGGCTTATATTGCTTAATATAAATTGTGGAAATTGTCGAGTACAGTAGAAATTATGTGGAAACAATTATGAATCTTATCTTGACAGTACCAAAGTGAATGATTTGTCTTTATCATACTAACCCATCTCACGAAGTTCCGTTAAGTTTTGTGTGATTGAAGTTTTCAAGTTTTGGGTGAGATATCGATATGAGGAGAATAAGGAGTGACAAGACCCTAAGCTTGGAGATTCCCAAGGCACCCCAAGGTAATATTCAAGGAAGATCCAAGCAACTAAGCTTGGGGATGCCCCGGAAGGCATCCCCTCTTTCGTCTTCAACATTATCGGTAACCTCACTTGTAGCTATATTTTCATTCGTCACATGATATGAGTTTTGCTTGGAGAGTCATTTTATTTTATTAGGATTTGCTTTCTGTTATTTGTAATAATTTTTTATATCTTTTACTTCAATAAAAATGTCAAGTATAGCCTTTTCCATGCTTATTTTGCAAGTCTATGTGTTGCTGTTTGAAAACAGAAAGTTGCATGATATTGCGTGAATTCTTGAGAAAAGTAAGAATGTTATAAAATGTTGAATTTTTTTTCACAATAATCTATGATAATTTTTATACAGTGTGGTTAATTTTCATAATTTTTTGAGTTAGGGAAGTGTGAGTAAAATTGCACTCTTTACAGACTATACTGTTTAGACTGATTGCTGTTATGTTTGCATTCTTTGCATATGTTTGCTTGTTTAATGATTATATTTGAGGATAGGAGTATTAAATATGCATAGGAATTTAGTATGAAATGTTAAATAATAATTTTAGTGATTTTCTACAGTAGAGAATGGTAAGGTGTTGCATTGATTTATACTAACGTATCTCATGAGTTCTTGTTGAGTTTTGTGTGCATGAAGTTTTTAAGATTTAGGGAAACCGTGATATAAAAGGAATTAAGGAGACACAAAAGCTCAAGCTTGGGGATGCCCAAGGCATCCCAAGATAATATTTCAAGAAGTCTCAAGCATCTAAGCTTGGGGATGCTCCAGTAGGCATCCCACTTTTCTTCATCAACAATTATCGGTTAGTATCGGTTGAACCTAAGTTTTTGCTTCTTCACATGATGTGTGCTATTCTTGGAATGTCATTTTATTTTGTTTTTCTTGATGTTTTAATAAAATACTTAGATCTGAAAGTTTTCTAAATAAGAGAGAGTCCTCAAATAGCTACCCATTTACTAAACTACTCGCTTGATCTTCACTTATATCTTTTTGGAGTAGGTTGTCATTTACTCTTGAGCTTCACTTATATCCTATGAGTAAATTGTTGAATGAATTAAATATCATGAAGTTGAAATTATATCATGCCTAGTGGTAGCTTCATATTGGGTTTAGAAAGTGAAATATTTTGAAGCTTGACAATAACAATATTGGTCATACAAGCAATTCATGAATGATTAGTATTATAAGGAAGAGAACTTTCACATACAAATATATTATCTTGGACATCTTCTATGATTGTGAATACCCATTAATTATTTTCAAACTTGAGCAAATTAGTTGAAGTTGGACAAGGAAGACAACGTAATGAGTTATGGTTGTGTATATTTGCATAGAAGTTATATTGTTATGGATCCTCCAACATGTGGTGTTTGCCTAGGATCCTTTGCTAGCCAAAAATTCGTACTAAGTAGAGATACTACTTGTGCATCCAAAAACCCTTAAACCCAGTTTCTTGCCATGAGTGTCCACCATACATACCTATGGATTGAATAAGACGCTTCAAGTAAGTTGTCATTGGTGCATAAAGCAATAAAAATTGCTCCTAAATATGTTTGATCTTTTATTGTAAGGGAAAATTGAGCGTTGTACGAACTTGTGATGACAAAGTAATAAAAGCGATGGACTGCATAATAAAGGTTGATATCATAAGGGGCAATATAATGTGACATTCCTTTGCATTAAGAGTTTGGGCATCCAACAATAAAAAGCGCATGACAACCTCTGCTTCCCTCTGCGAAGGGCCTATCTTTTACCTTTCAGTATTTACTTTTATGCAAGAGTCAATAGTATGAAGTCTCATTTCAACCTCAATTATCCTCTAGTTGGCAAGCATCACGTGGTGGGGAAAGATCTAGGCACATATGGCCAGTCAAATATATTTGATCATGATTTATTATTGTTGACAATTATCTCTATGATAAATGAGTTGGGAGGCGAAACATTAAGCCCCTATCTTTCTCTATGTTCGATGGATGCCATTTGTTCTAAAAATATGCTTTGAGTACTAGCCCCCATCATTTACCTACTCGAGAATGAGTAGGAATTAAGCTTGGGGATGCTGATACGTCTACAATGTATCTATAATTTATGAAGTATTCGTGCCATGTTTACAACAATTTTTTATGGTTTTGGTATGATTTGCATGGAACTAACCCGGGCTAACGCTGTTTTCAGTAGAACTACCATGGTATTGTTTTTTGTGCAGAAATAAAAGTTCTCCAGATGTAACGAAACTTTTTGACAATTTTTTTGGAATAAAAGAGGCACTAGAAGCTTCGTGGGAGGACCGGAAGGTGAAGGAGGTGAGCACAAGACACCTTGGCGCGCCGGGAGGCCCAGGCGCGCCCAGGTGGGTTGTGCCCACCTCGAGGCCCATCTTCGCGTGATTCCAACGCTGAAAAACCCTATAAATAGAGAAACCATCAGAAATAACCCTAGATCAGAAGTTCCGCTGCCGCAAGCCTCTGTAGCCACGAAAAACCAATCTAGACCTCGTTTCGGCACCCTGCCGAAGGGGGAAATCATCACCGGTTGCCATCTTCATCATCCCGGCGGCCACCATGATGAGGAGGGAGTAGTCCACCCTCGGGGCTGAGGGTTTGTACCAGTAACTATGTGTTTAATCTCTCTCTCTCTCTCTCTCGTGTTCTTGAGATGTCATGATCTTTATGTATCGCAGGCTTTGTTAATATAGTCGGATCATATGGTGTTTTCCCCTCTCTATCTTGTTGTGAATTGATTTTTCCCTTTGAGATTTTGTTCTTATCGGATTGAATACTTTTATGGATTTGAGAATACTTTATGTATGTCTTGCTATGAATACCCATGGTGACAATGGGGTATCATATTGATTCACTTGATATGTGTTTTGGCACTCAACTCGCAGATTCCCGAGGTGATATTGGGGTAATCTATGCATAGGGGTTGATGCACGTTCTTGTCTTTGTTTCTCCAGTAGAAATCTTGGGGCACTCTTTGAGGTTCTTTGTGTTGGATTGATTATTATGAATCTGAAATTATTTGGTGTTATCTTAGTACGAACTCTTGATAGATCGATCGGAAAGAATAGCTTGGTGTTATTTTAGTACGAACTTGAGGATAGATTGAACAGAAAGAATAGCTTTGAGGTGGTTTCGTACCCTACAAACAATTTCTTCTTATGTTCTCCGCTAGATAGGAACTTTGGAGTGATTCTTCATCGCACGTTGAGGGATGGTTATATGATCCAATTATATTAGCATTGTTGAGAGATTGCACTAGCGAAAGTACAGACCCTAGGCCTCATTTTCAAGCATTGCAATACCGTTTGTGCTCCGTTTTATCAGTTGCTACCTTGCTGTTTTTTATTGTTCCTATTACAAAAATCAATATCTACTATCATTACTATGCTTGTATCACCATCTCTTCGCCGAACTAGTGCACCTATACAAATTACCATTGTATTTGGTGTGTTGGGGACACAAGAGACTTTTTATTATTTGGTTGCAAGGTTGTTTGAGAAAGACCATCTTCATCCTATGCCTCCCACGGATTGATAAACCTTAGGTCATCCACTTAAGGGAAAATTGCTACTGTCCTACAAAACTCTACGCTTGGAGGCCCAACACGAGTCTACAAGAACAAGTTGTATAGTAGACATCAGTGTCTTGTGGGCCCCATGGGCCTCCCCCCAGGTGCTTCCTTGGCTCCCAAGTTGTCTTCTGGTCCAAAAAAATCTCCAAAAAGTTTCGCTGCGTTTGGACTCCGTTTGGTACTGATATTCTGCGAAGCAAAAAACAACAACTAGCATTGGGCACTATGTCAATAGGATAGTCCCAAAAAATAATATAAAGTTGCTATAAAATGATTGTAAAACATCCAAGGATGATAATTTAACAGCATGGAACAATAAAAAATTATAGATACGTTGGAGACGTATCAGCATCCCCAAGCTTAATTCCTGCTAGTCCTCGAGTAGGTAAATGATAAAAACAGATTTTTTTTGATGTGGAATGCTGCCTAACATGTTCATCACATATTCTTTTCTTTTGCAGCATGGACATTTGGACTTTTAGACAGTTCAAAGCAATAGTCTAGTTTTGACATTAAGACTTCAATACTCCAGCATATCACCAAGCAACCATGTCTTTCAAAATATCAACACTAAAGAAAGTTATCCCTAGCCCATCATGCTTAATCATTGATCCATTCATGAAACACACTCGAATATTAGCTACATCCAATGCTCAAGTACGATCATGGTGCACCCTAGTTGGTGCTTTATAAGAGAAGATGGAGGCTCAAATAAAAATAAAAATTACATAAAGTAAATAGATAGACCCTTCGCAGAGGGAAGCAGAGATTTGTAGAGGTGCCAGAGCTCAAAGCAAGAAATTGAGAGATAAAACATTTTGAGAGGCATGCTTTTAGTGACGCCCCCGGCTCAATCGTGCACTAATCATACACGAAAATGCAAACGATCAAGCCTAAGGACTCACTTGAAGATATCACAACACAACTCTAAAACATAAATAAAGGCATACAAGCATTATATTACAAGCCAGGGCCTCGAGGGCTCGAATACATAAGCTTGATGCCAAACAAGCATCAGCGGAAGCGTTAGATATCTAAGTACAGACATGAAACAGAAACAGATAAGCCTTTAGAAAGGCGGGGCAAAACAAAAGCTACGATCGAAAAGGCGCAGGCCTCCTGCCTGAGACCCTCCGAACCTACTCCTGGTCGTTAGCCAACTCGTAGTAATAGCCACCCTCGGGGTAGTAGTAGTGATCGTCGGCGGGAGCAGCTGGCTCCGAGGCTCCGTCATCTGGTCGCATCAAACGGATATGGGGAAAAGAGGAAGCAAAGCAACCGTAAGTACTCATCTGAAGTACTCAGCAAGTAAGGATCTACACTACATATGCAACATTATCAAAGGAAGGCTGTATATGTGGAATGGGCTGCAGAAATGCCAGAATAGAGAGAAGGCCTAGTCCTATCGAAGACTAGCATCTTCAGCGGTCTTACAGCATTAGAAGAGTGTAGAGTAACATAATTCGTAACAGTAGAATTAATAAGTCTCAACCTCGCCCAGAGATCCTTCCTTGACTCCCTGCGAGAAAGCAATCCCAGAGCCATACAGTCATCAACCTCGCCCAGAGATCCTTTTCGACTCCCTGCGAGAAAGCAATCCCAGAGCCATACTATCCATTTCTCATCACAAGTATCCAGTTCTAGTTGTATCGATCGGGATACAACTCCGAGCGTCCGTTACCGAGGATCCGGCTATGCATAGATTAGTTCTTCCCTGCAGGGGTGCACCAACTTACCCACCACGCTCGCTTAGCTCCAGCCGGACACACTTTTTTGGGTCATGCCCGGCCTCGGCCAAACGACACATCGCAGCCCTACCTAGAGCTCAGCAGAGAGGTCCTCGACGGTCTACAACCTAAGCGCCCAGGGGTCCTGGGCCATCGCCCTGTGCACTCCGGGTCGTTGTGTGCAGGGTGGATACCAGCACCGCCTCGGATGGTCGGTACGATCCAACCGTGCCACAATGCTGAACTGGATGTCTGACAGAGCTTTCGGCTGATGCCACGAAGCAGAGTACCCATATTTATTCCCGCGTGATGGTTAGTGCTATCGGGCCAGAGGTCCACTCGAATCAAATATCCAAATCGTAGTGTGTTGGTAGTGCGGTAACGAGCAGAGACTCACGATCGATGTGACCCCATCGCCCCATCTCGAGGGCTTGCGGCAAGGGCCAAGAATGTCCGGCCACGCCTCATATTCATCACTCGGGCACCATCCAGGTCAACCCGTCTCGCAAAAGACTGTCGGGAACTCAGGTCCTTCTCTACTAGGTGGTACCGCCTGTCCCTCCAGTCCTGCAGTAAAAGTAACTCCCTCGAGTCCCCCTCGGGGTCGACCCATTTCTAACAAGGTTCAGGGGTAAAGTCACAGTAACCGTGTGTCCATAACATCAAGGGAATCTGAGGTATCACCCTCGGCGGATGCCCACTCGATGTAACCGTCAAGTTGAACTTAGGAGGAATCACCCTCGAGGTCCACACTTGAAGTGTTGCGCGACAGGGTCGTATCAGAAGTGGAGAAGGAGGAATCACCCTCGATGACCACGACCAATTATCTACCCTACAAGGTTAACATCAGAAGTGCTGACGAGGTATCACCCTCGGCACTCGATAGTAACCCAGTAGTGTCGAACCACTAAGGGGATGTGATGTGCGGTGCTGGGGCCTGGTCGTCGAGTCTTTCGATGATCCAGCGGGGGTAACTGAGACAAGTGGGGTCACTAGGGTCTCTATCCAGCCTATACTAAGTAGTTTAGGATAAGCAGGTAAGGTATCAATAGCAAGTTACAATAAACAGGCTATGCATCAGAATAGGATAAACAGTAGCAGCAGCAATTCTAATGCAAGCACAAGAGAGAAGAGAATAGGCGATATAGGCATGCTCATGGGGGGTGCTTGCCCGGTTGCTCTGTGGCAAAGGCAAGGTCGTCAACGGTGTCGTCAGGCTCCTGAGCTGCGTCGGTCTCGAGAACTGCGTCTGTAGCGGGGTCTATTGAGAGAGAAGAGGGGGAGGAAATAGGTAAATACACGACAAACATATGCAACACAGAGCATGCTATGCTAACGTGCAGTGCAGGGTTGCCTAAAGACATATCTAAATCATATTAGTTATTTTAGGATTTAAGTTGGATTTATTAACCGGTGTATAAGCACTATTCATCTACCGAAAACAGGCTAAAAGTTGCGGGTTCACCTCCATAGAGGGTCCCGACGGAAACAGATGGCACGGTTGGATTCGTCTCGTCGTTCTGAGCAACTTTCATGTATAAAGTTTTTCGATCTGAGCTACGGTTTATTTTCTATGATTTTTCAAAGTCTTAAAACATTTCTAGTATTAATTTAATTATTAAATATGAATTATCCATAATAGTAGTAGCTGACATCAGCATGACGTCAGCATGACATCAGCGGGTCAAACCCAGCTGACCAGAGTCAACTCTGACAGGTGGGGCCCACATGTCATTCACAGTACTAATTAACCGATGATTAAATTTGACTAATTAACCTAATTAGCTTGTGGGACCCACTGTCAGTGTCAGCTTTAGTTAACTAATTAACTAACAGATTAATTAACATTTTAAAACGTTTTAAACGGTAGGGCCCGCATGTCATTCTCTCTGGTTAACTAACAGTTTTATCTTAAAACTAACCCAAGTTAATTAGCGGCCTGGGGCCCGCAGTCAGTGACTGTTAGCAGTGGGTTAATTAGCGTTAACCAGGGCCACGTCAGCGGCGTGACGCCGGCGGTCACAAAGTGCGGCGGAGGCTCGCCGGAGTTGCATTCCGGCGGCCATTTGGCCACCTACGAGTAGCTACGGGTCGAGCACGTCGGCACGCATCCAATGGTGCAACCGGCCCAAGCAGTGGAGGCCTAGAAGGTGGCCGGCGACTAGTGGTGGCGGAGGCAGGGGCTCGGGTTCGCGAAAGCAGGAGCTACGAGTGACTAGAGGGGAAATGGACGGGCGCAAATGGCGCAGGGGCTCACCGCGGGGCCGTAGGGGTTAGGCAGCGGGCTCGGGGAGGTCCAGTGACGGCGGAGACGAACGGTGGCCGAGTCGGATCCGGTGGAGGGGGAGACGATGCGGGGACGGTGTTCGAGGCAGCTCTGGGCGATGGTCAGCTTGATGAGGACGAGGGCGAGGAGGCCGTCGGGCAGCACGGGACGGCGGTAGGTGGCTATGGGCCGCGTCAATGGCACGGCGCAGCCATGAGCGTGCTCGGGCAGAGAGAGGGGATGAGGCAGGGAGAGGGAGAGAGTGGCGAGGGAGAGGCCAGGGGGCGCCAGGGCTTGCCCCTTATCCACCATGGGCGGCGCGAGGCGAGCTGTCGAGCGAGGAGAAGGGGGGGTGCTGGGGCGCGGCGACAGCGCGCGCGCGTTGAACAGAGGAGGTAGGGGATGAGCGAGGGGAGTGGGCTGGGCCGCGCGGGTGACTCAGGCCCAGTAGCGCGGGGCTTTTTCCTTTTCTTCTTTTACCTTTTCTGTTTTCTTTTACAGTTTCTGTTTTGCAAATAGATCAGCCCCAAATTGAGTTTTGTAAAATAAGTAAATTTGTTAAATAAATATAGTGCAATATTTAGCACTGCCAGAAAATGGTTTGGAGGCAATTGGACTTCATATAGATTTTATATTATGTTAAATGGATTAAATGATGTTGTTGGGTACTGTTTTTCGTTGATAGAGTCATTTAAATATTTTAATTAATGTTGCTGTTATTTTTATAATTGTTTTGGGAATATTTGCAACGTTACAAATCTCCTCCACTACAAGAAATCTCGTCCCAAGATTTAAGAGGTGGAGTAAGGGGGAAAGGTCGGGTTACGAAATTCTAATGAATCTGCTCGGCTTTGGTTGCTCTTCTCGAAGAGGTCGATCCATTATGTTGATGTCTTCATTTCTCTGCTTCAGGTCATCATGATGAGGTCGTCATCCCTTCTTCGGGAATTCCAACGTACTTACGAATGAATAAAAGGGGGGTATTCCAGGAGAACGGACCTCTGTAAGGTTGACTATCTGGTTGATAACATCGGGGAAGGTAGCGTAAAGTAACTCTCGAATTGAAACTTAAGAAAATATCGAGAGCAAAGTAAGGAGATATCAAGGGAAGTTTTGAGCGGGCAGGCAATCGTTCGATGCCTGAAACAGGGCGTGAAAGGGGTTCAAAGTAACGGGAATAAGCATTGTGTCTGATACCAGAATTGATGATCTTTCGGAAGGTGGCTCGTGAATTACGCACGAGGCCAAGCGTGAGGAATAACTTTGAAAACAGGGGTGTACAGGAGAGTCAGGTTTCGATCCTGTGGAACTGTGGGTTATGGGCCCACCATGTGGGTTAAAAGTAGAAAGGGCGCTGACATCTTGCACGGTCATGATAGCAAGCCATGTCAGGGGATAGCCTGTCAGTCATATTGGCAACAATGTTGGTACCAAGGGCAAGGGACGAAGAGAACCATTTTCCTGCTCGTTGAACGAGGCAGACCAATAGGCAAAGTTCTCGTCCATCGGTGGTTACCAGAATGTTATCAACAATAGTAACAGGGTCTTACCGACAGAGTTGTACAACGAGGTGTTTACATAAGCAGGGATTTATTTCCACTCATTTTATTAGATCACAAGAAAGGTTAAACAAACCAATGGAAAGAAAATTTTGTTTAAACACAAATAATAGGAGTATATCCTTCCCAAGGTTAAGCAGGGCATGATATACATGTCAGGAGATCAAAGGCAAGGCCAATTAGTTAATAGGGGTAGGAAGAATCATGATATGCACCCATACAACGGTGTTTGGACAACTGATCAAGAAACATTTAGCATTGCGCTTTTAATGCCCTTGTTGATGTTAGAGTACCACAGTCATGCTTTGGAATAGCATCGACATGGTCTTCAAGCAAAGGTCAGACTTTGGATACACAAAGGATCCATCGAAACAACTTATAAAATAAGTCTTACAATTTCCTCATGAAAAAAATGGTTAACCTTGCAAAAAGAAAACTATAACAATAGGTCCTCTAGACAAGTGTGCTAAGCATGACATCACCTTACTGGGTTATATAAAAGACCAATGTTATGACTCTTGGAAATATGTTCCAACCATCATATCTGACCGAGATTCAGATCTGATTGGTGTCAGGATACCTCAGACTCAGGATGCCTGAGAAGAAAAAGGTGCAACACAATTTGATGAAATGACATCGCAAGATTCTCGGAAATGAACTATCGAAGCGAGTTCCGAAATGAGATTTCATCATTAAACCATGGAGAGGATGAGGGGGTGGCTGATGGACTCAACGACAATTCATCGAGGTTTCCAAAAGATGGATTTCCCCAATTATGTGTACAAGGAGATGACATTTGTCAGATCAAATGATGTAATGATGTGCTCGATGGAAACATACTCAATTAAACATCGGTTGAAAAGTGCACCTGAGATATGTGCTTAGGTAGAATGATCAATTGTTAGAATGGTGATTCAATAACCGATAGTCTAAGAATGAACTGTCGATCATTAACTTCAAAGCAATAGGGTTGCTAGAAGTACAGAATCCAAGCAGCACCGTTCACTTACTGGTATCCCGGTTAGTATCAACACGGGGGCCAAGAAAGAATGGTGATGGTGAGGAGTATCACTATACCAAGAATTCTTATGAGGTGGAGCAATCCTCACAACATACTTGACATAAAAGGCAGTAATAATTCAAGGTAGAACTCAATACAAGCTGGATAGCGAGGTGCATCCATAACATGAATAGGTTTGTGATGAAAGGAAGGTAAGGATGTTGTCGATGACAACACAGATCAGCGGAGGGGCAAGGATGGCATTGCTCATCATGAGTTCAATTAACATCTCGGAAGAAGTCAAAATATTGACGTTGAACACGACACATTTTGTCGAGTGATTCCAAATGTGTCAAATGACGGTGTGAGAAGTATACGATAACTTGGAAAGAAAAGGCTAAACAAATCAATGGGAAGGAAAAGATGGTTATCAAATTAATCCTTCCAAGGGAAAGAATTAGCTTCAGACAATCCAGCTCTCCGGGTGAAATTGATCACGAGATCTTAACTGTCGGCGTTAGTAAATCCATTTTAACCTGAATAGAAGAGAGATCAGAGTCCCAGAGTAAAGACGAGGAATAAAAGATCCTAATACCACCCAATTGGCGACGTGGGCCCGTGAGCCACACAACCATGTTAGTAAAATAGTTTTTGAAAGACTAGACTCAACTTCAGCCAAGGAGTAGGAATGGGGGAACCTACAGGCAGTCGGCTCTGATACCAACCTGTGACGCCCCCGGCTCAATCGTGCACTAATCATACACGCAAATGCACACGATCAAGCCTAAGGACTCACTTGAAGATATCACAACACAACTCTAAAACATAAATAAAGGCATACAAGCATTATATTACAAGCCAGGGCCTCGAGGGCTCGAATACATAAGCTTGATGCCAAACAAGCATCAGCGGAAGCGTTAGATATCTTAGTACAGACATGAAACAGAAATAGATAAGCCTTTAGAAAGGCGGGGCAAAACAAAAGCTACGATCGAAAAGGCACAGGCCTCCTGCCTGGGACCCTCTGAACCTACTCCTGGTCGTTAGCCAACTCGTAGTAGTAGCCACCCTCGGGGTAGTAGTAGTGATCGTCGGCGGGAGCAGCTATCTCCGGGGCTCCATCATCTGGTCGCATCAAACAGATATGGGGAAAAGAGGAAGCAAAGCAACGTGAGTACTCATCCGAAGTACTCAGCAAGCAAGGATCTACACTACATATGCAACATTATCAAAGGAAGGCTGTATATGTGGAATGGGCTGCAGAAATGCCAGAATAGAGAGAAGGCCTAGTCCTATCGAAGACTAGCATCTTCAGCAGTCTTGCAGCATTAGAAGAGTGTAGAGTAACATAATTCGTAACAGTAGAATTAATAAGTCTCAACCTCACCCAGAGATCCTTCCTCGACTCCCTGCGAGAAAGCAATCCCAGAGCCATACAGTCATCAACCTTGCCTAGACATCCTTTCTCGACTCCCTGCGAGAAAGCAATCCCAGAGCCATACTATTCATTTCTCATCACAAGTATCCAGTTCTAGTTGTATCGATCGGGATACAACTCCGAGCGTCCGTTACCGAGGATCCGGCTATGCATAGATTAGTTCTTCCCTGCAGGGGTGCACCAACTTACCCACCACGCTCGCTTAACTCCGGCCGGACACACTTTTCTGGGTCATGCCTGGCCTCGGCCAAACGACACACCGCAACCCTACCTATAGCTCAGCAGAGAGGTCCCCGCGGGTCTACAACCTAAGTACCTAGGGGTCTTGGGCCCTCGCCCTGTGCACTCCGGGTCGTTGTGTGCAGGGTGGATACCAACACCGCCTCGGATGGTCGGTACGATCTGACCGTGCCACAATGCTGAACTGGATGTCTGACAGAGCTTTCGGCTGATGCCACGAAGCAGAGTACCCATATTTATTCCCGCGTGATGGTTAGTGCTATTGGGCCAGAGGCCCACTTGAATCAAATATCCAAATCGTAGTGTGTTGGTAGTGCGGTAACGAGCAGAGACTCACGATCGATGTGACCCCGTCGCCCCGTCTCGAGGACTTGCGGCAAGGGCCAAGAATGCCCGTCCACGCCTCGTATTCATCACTCGGGCACCATCCAGGCCAACCCGTCTCGCAAAAGACTGTCGGGAACTCAGGTCCTCCTCTACTGGGTGGTACCGCCTGTCCCTCCAGTCCTGCAATAAAAGTAACTCCCTCGGGTCCCCCTCGGGGTCGACCCATTTCTAACAAGGTTCAGGGGTAAAGTCACAGTAACTGTTGGGGATATAACTATTGAGTATAAACCGCCCAGGAGGGGCCGGGTTATGCTCATAGTGATTTACCTGTATTGAAGCCTATGAAGACATAGAAGATGGCGACTTACGAAGGAGACTTAATAAGAAGGCCCAGAGCCCAAAGGCGAGTTAGGGCCCATAGATGTAAACCGCCATAAGTATATGACTTGTATTGTAAGATAGGAAAGATTGGATACCGAGCTGGACACGTTTATGAGCCGGCCGGGATTCTGTGAACCGCCAGGCGTCAACCTATGTATATAAAGGGACGACCCGGCGGCGGTTTAGGGACAAGAAACAACAGATCGAGAGCCAGGTTAAGCGTATTTGCTCCCTGGTCATCGAAACCCTAGCAATACCACCTCAAACTGGATTAGGCCTTCACCTTCACCGCAAGGGGCCGAACCAGTATAAACTCCCCGTGTCCTTTGTCCTGATTAACCCCTTTAAACTAACCTCATTGCGATGGCTCCACGACTAAGTCCTCACACTAGGACATCTGCCGTGACTATTCCACGACAGTTGGCGCCCACCGTGGGGCCAGCGCACAGTGGTTTTGAGTTCTTGAAGGGCAACTTTGAAGGGATCAAGGGATACGCTGTGGGCCGGATGACCAAGAGTCGTCGCGGCAAGCTCTACATCGACGACGAAGGCTGGGGCCCCGAGGCCGGCTCAATTGAGTACGGGTACCGGGTCCCCTTCGGTGGAATTCACGTCTTCATTGGCAATATCGGCGAACCGGGCCCTGAGCCGAACACCTGCACCGACATCATCGAGACGGCTCAGCGTGCAAAACCCGCCCGAGTTCAGCCCACCATGAGTCGTGCCTTCGTGGGATTCATCAATGGTGCAGAATCTGAGGATAAATCGGTATCTGATGGTGAGACAGTTGTCTATTCTGATGGCGAGTCATCCACCGGTGAAACCGAGTCATTGTACCGACTGCAAGACGGTCGGCTTGGGGGCTGTTCCGATGGCGATAGTATTCCGGACCCCTACGAGCCGCCGAACCGGGTTGCAATCTTCATGGCCGGTACGCAGCCAGTGCAGCACTCTTCAACTGCGGCGGCATTGATTTCCGAGTCAGCAGCGGTGATGGCAGCCGGGGCAAGAGGCCCTACGCGCCCGCCGGCTGAAGTCTTGTCCGGTTTACTAGACGCCTTGGCAACACTGCTGACGATGGAGCATAACGTGGAAGTCGTGAAATTGCGAGATCAGATAGCTCAAGCTAAGGAAGACTTGGCAGCTGAAGATGCCAGGATGGCTGCAGAGCGGGTTATGTTGGATGCTCAGGCGCAGCGGATTCAGTCGGAGTCTTACCGGTTCATGCTAGATTAGAACGCTTCAAACAAAGCCATGAGGAGGAGGCATCAGTCTTGCCTGCCACCGGTTTACAAGGCGAGGAACCTCTTTAACACGCCAGGAGCAGGAACCAGTAACCCGCCAGTGGCGGACCGGGTTGAAGTGCCTGGGACGGGAGCGCCGGTTCAGCCGCGCACCATGGATCCGCCTCGTCAGAACAATATCCCGCCGCAACACATGCCAACACCACCGGGTCATTACTCTAACCCTTTGGATAACATGATCGCTGCGGCGTCACGATTTGCGGCTATCCCGGTTGAAGGCGAGTCTCCAACGGCGGTTGAGATGCGGAGGGCTAGAGAGCTCCTTCAGACAGCATTGGTTCAGCAGCAGGCTTATTCTTGTAGTCGAAGCCGGATTCATTCCACCCCTCACCCAAGCCGGAGTTACAGTAGGCATATTGATGAACTAGCTGTGTCAAGCAGTGGGCGGAACCATAACCTGCCTCGTGGACATAACCTGGTGGATGGTGGTGCTGATGCTCAGAACATGGTGGATCAAGGTAGAGCACGTCGAGAGGCCGAGCTGGCGGCGCAATATGTGGCCCGTCAACCTTCTCCGGTTCGTCCGACAACTCCGGTGG
This sequence comes from Thinopyrum elongatum, assembly GCA_011799875.1. Taxonomy (NCBI): domain Eukaryota; kingdom Viridiplantae; phylum Streptophyta; class Magnoliopsida; order Poales; family Poaceae; genus Thinopyrum; species Thinopyrum elongatum. The sequence continues at coordinate 340,402,634 of CM022301.1, forward strand.
AGCCAGGTGTAACCCTTAGGAATTTGGGCGTGCCATGTTTAGTGCCGGCCATACGTAATGAGCGTCTGACCAAGGATTTTAAGGGTCCTCGCAAGGTGCCTAACTATACAGCCAATTTACCTCCTGAAGCATGGATCGAGAGTTATGAGATGGCCATGGAATTGCTAGATGTTAGCGATGTGGCATGTGCAAAATATTTCCCCCTGATGTTGGATGGAACGGCTCGCACTTGGTTGAAGGGGCTCCCTGCCAGCTCCATTGGGTCATGGGCCGAGTTAAAGGCCCGGTTTATCCAGAATTTCAAAGATACATGCAAGCAGCCTATGTCAATTGTGGATCTGGATGCCTGTGTCCAAGAAGAGGGTGAGTCCACAACCCATTGGGTGCGCTGGGTTTCGACCATCTTACATTCATCGGATCGCATCAATGCCGGTTCAGCGGTCATAATGTTGGAGAAGAATTGCTGGTTTACGCCTCTTAAGCAGAAGTTGGGTCGGCTCAAGCGCCACTGCAATGACATGGGAGAGCTGATGGCGGCTCTGGTTAAGTACGCTGACTCTGATGGTACCAAGGACCCCGAGTCTGATGATGACAAGCCGGGAAAGGGAAAGAAGAGCAGTAGCACCAGAGGATAGCAGCATAATCCGGCGAATCAGGGAGGCAATGGTAAGCGCAAAGCTGATAATAGTTTGGACTTTGTGGCTAACACCAACGCACAGAATAATGGCCAGCGTCGTAAAGGTAAACCGCCCCCACGGGCCGGAGGGTCAGGCTTTAATCTTGAGCAGATGCTAAGTCAGCCCTGCCCAAGGCATGGGACGCGAGAAAGACCGTCTGGCCACCTCTGGAAGGATTGCTACATCATGAAGGAGTATAAAAATTCCAATCTTTTTCAAGACAATCATGGACCGGGTGGTGGTTCAGGGTCCAGTTCTCATGGGCCGGGTTACGGGGGTGGCGGTTCTAGTTCTGGATTCCAAGGTAATCAGGGAAATCAAGGCAATCAGGGTGGCTACCGTCAACAGTCAGGTCAGGGGAATCAGCAGCAGCAATCTGGGTATCAGAGTAGCCCAAAGCAGTTGAATAGTGGGTAGTACCACGTCTTCACCACAAATTTATGCAAACGGGATCAGAAGCTTCATAAAAGGGCAGTGAACACCGTTGAACCGGCGGTTCCCCGTTACTTGCGCTGGTCTGAGCATCCCATCGTGTGGAGTCGGGAAGATCACCCGCCCCGGGTTGATAATCCGGGTCACCTAGCATTGGTGGTTGCACCCCAGGTTGGAGGGTATAAGTTTACCAAGGTACTCATGGACGGAGGGAGCAGCATCAATATCCTTTATTACGAAACTTTTCGTCGCATGGGGTTGACAGATAAAAATCTTAAACCGTCGAATACAGTTTTCCATGGTGTGGTGCCTGGTAAGTCGGCGTACCCTGTTGGTAAGATAGCTCTGGAAGTTGCCTTTGGAGATGATCATGACTCTAGGTCAGAGACATTGACCTTTGAAGTAGTCAAGATTCACAGCCCGTATAACGCTCTGTTTGGACGGCCGGCTTATGCCAAGTTCATGGCACGACCTTGTTATGTTTATCTGCAGCTCAAGATGCCGGGTTACAAGGGGACCATCACAGTACATGGGAGCCGAAAGATAGCCTTGGAATGTGAAGAAGGTGATGCGGCTTATGCTGAGTCGGTTTGTGCAATGGAGGAGTTAAAATTTTACAAGGACAATGTTGATCCGGCGGATATGACGTCTTTGAAAAAGCCAACTACAGAGCATGATCCGGTTTTGAAATTTAAATCGGCAGATGACACTAAGATGGTTGATTTTGTTCCTGGCGATTCATCCAAGCAGTTCAGCATCAGTGCTAATATGGATCCGAAATAGGAAAGCGCGCTCATCGAGTTCATCCGTGAGAACTGGGACATCTTTGCATGGAATCCTTCTGACATGCTAGGTGTACCGAGGGAACTCGCTGAGCACACTCTCAATATTAATCCCAAGTTTAAACCGGTCAAGCAGTTTCTTCGTCGTTTCAATGAAGAAAGGCGTAAGGCCATTGGTGAGGAGGTAGCCCGGCTCTTGGCGGCTGGGTTTATTGTTGAAGTTTTTCATCCTGAGTGGTTGGCTAACCCGGTGCTGGTACTTAAGAAGAACGGCACTTGGCGCATGTGTGTGGACTACACGGATTTAAACAAGGCTTGTCCGGCTGATCCTTTTGCTCTCCCTCGTATTGATCAGATTATTGATGCTACGGCGGGTTGTGAGTGTTTGAGTTTTTTGGATGCTTATTCTGGTTATCATCAGATCAAGATGGCAGTTAAGGACCAGGAGAAGACAGCTTTCATAACTCCCTTTGGAGCCTTCTGCTATGTGTCTATGCCTTTTGGGCTCAAGAGTGCCCAGGCGACTTACCAGCGATGTGTGCAGAATTGTCTTCATAATCAGATTGGACGCAATGTTCATGCTTATGTGGATGATATTGTGGTGAAATCCAGAAAGAAGGAGACGTTGATAGACGACTTTAAGGAAACCTTTGATAATCTCCGAGTTTATAAGATGATGCTTAATCCGACCAAGTGTGTTTTTGGTGTGCCGACGGGCAAGCTTTTGGGCTTTCTGGTGTCTAACAGAGGCATTGAAGCAAATCCGGAGAAGATCAAAGCCGTTACTTCTCTGGCTAAACCGGCGTGTATCAATGATGTTCAACATCTGGCGGGTCGTATTGCGGCGCTAAGCCGGTTCATAAGCCGCCTCTGTGAGAAGGCCATCCCTTTGTATCAGATGATGAAAAAGACAGATGACTTCGTCTGGAGTGACGCTGCTAATGAGGCATTTGAGGCACTTAAGAAGCAGCTAGCTGAGCTGCCGGTCCTAGCTGCGCCCGTTGATAAGGAGCCACTGTTGTTATATGTGGCTGCTAATAGCCGGGCTGTCAGTGTGGCTATTGTGGTTGAAAGGAAAGAGGCAGGCAAGGAATATCCGGTTCAACGGCCGGTTTATTATATCAGCGAAGTGCTTATTGAGTCCAAGCAGAGATACCCACATTGGCAGAAGCTTGTATATGGGGTTTTCATGGCAAGCCGGAAGCTTAAGCAATATTTCCAGGGTCACCCCATTACTGTGGTTAGCTCTGCTCCTTTAGGAGATATCATCCAAAACAGGGAAGCAACAGGCCGGGTTGCCAAATGGGCCATTGAACTTGGGCCTCATGGTTTGAAGTATATGCCTCGCACGGCCATCAAGTCTCAAGCACTGGTGGATTACATCAATGACTAGACAGAGCTGCAGATGTCTGAGGAAAAAACAGATAACATGTATTGGACTATTCACTTTGATGGGTCCAGGCAATTGGAGGGCTCGGGGGCTGGAGTTGTGCTAGCTTCCCCTCGAGGTGATAAATTTGTTATGTTCTCCGTTTGATGTTCCCTTGCACTAACAATGCAGCTGAATATGAGGCCTTGCTCCATGGTCTTCGGATGGCTAAGGAGATGAACTTAAGCCGGGTAAGGTGCTTTGGTGACTCAGATTTGGTGGCTCAACAAGTCTCTAGTACTTGGGATTCTAAGGATCCCCTCATGGCGGCTTATCGACGAGAGGTGGATGTTATTGCTGGTCACTTCAAGGGTTATCAAGTTGAGCATGTTGATCGGAGGAAAAATGAAGCGGCTGATGCCTTAAGCCGGTTGGGTTCTCAACGTAAACCGGTGCCACCTAATGTCTTTCTTGACGTTTTGCATAACCCGTCGGTCAAATTACCTACAGAGGAGGATTTGGCTATTCCTGACCCGGAAGCTCAGTTGGTGGCGGCTCTTCATGTTATTCCTGATTGGATAGTTCCATATTTGGCATATATGACCCGGGGCGAGTTACCTGAGGATGAAACCTTGGCCAGGCAAATAACCCGGCGGTCCAAATCAATGACAATTGTCAATGGAGAGCTGCACCATTGTAGTGTTACCGGGGCATTTCAGCGTTGTGTTTCTCCTGAAGAAGGCTGTGAGATTCTGCGTGAGATCCATGAAGGAGATTGTGTTCATCACGCCGGCTCTAAATCTCTTGTAGCCAAGGCTTTTCGTCACAGTTTTTATTGGCTGACGGCTCATGCTGATGCTGAGGACTTGGTCAAAAAATGTGACGGTTGTCAGAAGTTTTCACGTCGAGCTCATGTTCCGGCTCAGGAGTTGAGAATGATTCCAATCACTTGGCCGTTTGCAGTTGGGGGGCTTGATATGGTTGGACCTTTTAAGAGGTCCAAGGATAAGAAGACCCACCTCTTGGTGGCGGTTGATAAATTCACTAAGTGGGTAGAGGCAGAGCCAGTCGGTAAGTGTGATGCAGCAACGGCGGTTCAATTCATGAAGGTGATCTTCCGTTTTGGCTTTCCACACAGCATTGTAACAGACAATGGCACTAATCTCTCCAAGGGTGCTATGAAAGAATTTTGTCAACGTGAGCATATCCGGCTTAATGTATCATCGGTGGCTCACCCCCAATCTAATGGTCAAGCTGAGAGAGCCAATCAAGAGATCCTGAGAGGCATCAAGCCCTGGCTTATGGTTCCCTTACAGAGGACGCCGGGTTGTTGGGTAGAGGAGTTACCCTCGATGCTATGGAGCATCAACACAACGCCCAACAGATCTACGGGTTACACGCCTTTTTTCATGGTTTATGGAGCAGAGGCGGTTCTCCCCAGTGACATCCGTCACGACTCACCCCGTGTGGCGGCTTACGTTGAAGCTGATAATGAAAAGGCACATCAGGATGCACTTGACCTGTTAGACGAGGCGCGTGATCTGGCAGCGGCTCGTTCGGTGATTTACCAGCAATATCTACGTCGTTATCACAGCCGCCGGGTCAAGACCAGAACCTTTCAAGAAGGCGACTTAGTGCTCCGGCTTATCCAGGATCAGACTGATATGCACAAGTTATCCCCACCTTGGGAAGGACCCTTTGTGGTCAGCAAGAATCTGAACAACGGGTCATACTACCTTATTGATGTTCGAGACCACAAGGACTCACGCACATCGGAGGAAGAGACTCGCCGGCCGTGGAATATTGCTCATCTTCGGCCTTACTACACCTGAGCCATTGGCTCTTCTGATGTACATATTTTTGACAATGTATATATTGTGATCAATATAATAAACCGGCACCCCTGCTAAAGCAGGGCCTATGTCGTTTTTTCTTAATGAGTCTTTGGTTACTTGGGGGCTTCCGGCTTATGAGCGAAGTTATGATTACCCTTTGAACTGGCTTATAAGCCAATTGAAAACAAAACTTGGGGGCTTGCTACCCAGGTTAAAGGTACCAAAGAGAGTCTGTTGCAAAATCACAGCTCAAACATAGGTGCCCCTTGAGCACAGCTCAAAAATATTACTTGGGGGCTCCTTGATTCTAAAGAACAAAGAGTTTATATAACCCTTGTAATAGGCTTAAAAGCCAGGTTTGGAAGCCAGGTGTATTCACCTAAAACCCCGGGTTATCCTGCCTTTTTAAGTAAGCCACTCCACCCAGGTATTCCTGGAATGACCCGCCGAACGTTTGACAAGTCAATCTTATACAGACCCTGAACTTGTCAAAGTTAAAATGACGATTGGTTATGTGAGGTCCATCTTATAAGGTTTGTATATAGGTTTAACTCAGTGGTTGTGCGGCCCGTGAAAGCACTCGATTTTTGGCCTGGCAGCACATGAAAAGCCTCGTTTTTTCGTTTGTTTTATTCCACAGTTTTTTTTGAGGTTTATTTGATGAGGCTTATAATGCTTTATGATCATAATTCATCCGGTGTTTATTAACCCGGCCTGGTTTTTGACTATAAGTCGCTAGTATGAGATAAGATAACATTTGGTGTTTATTAGTCCGGCCTGGCTTTTGACTATAAGTCGCCAGTATGAGATAAGATAATATCCGGTGTTTATTAACCCAGCCTGGTTTTGTTCATAAGCCAAGCAATCTATGATAATTACCAGTGCTCAAAGTTTGGGTTCTCCCCCTTACTACACCGGTTTGGTAAACCAACAGTGTGATCAAATATCACAGGTATGATATATTTCAAATTTGGTAATTCTGAAAGTCCAGCCTTGGGTATAAGCTATGTTAGTTTCCATGGTTTTATATTGGGCATTATGACCCGTCCAGCGGTAAACCGCCAGGACACTTTTAATCCGTTGCATGCAGGAGCAGATTCCACATTGTTAATATTATAAGCATAAGTGGCATATCTTAACATGGTGGATTAGCAGTGTCATGCAAAGTAAATATGCACGATGGCATAGCAGAACAATAGTTTAAGCTAGCCTATTACAAGGCGTTTGGTGCCCAAAAGATAATTGTTTTAACAAGTCTTAAAGAAAGCAGCTGCTAAACTGGCCCCCGGTTTACGAATCCTGGCCTGGCTGACTTGAAGGTTGCAGATCGTCCAGCGCCGGTTCATCTTCCTCCTCTCTACCCAGTGGCTGGAAGTCAATGGTGGTCCAATCGATCCCAGTTAAGGCCGTGAATACAGCTTCATCACTTATAAGTGTGGAGGGGTCAACATCAGGGGCATAGGTATGCTTACGGATTGGAGGAATAAGATTTGGAGCATCATAAGTTGGCGCATTAACTCTCTTATTGTTGGCATCATAAATCGACTGATAATGTGAAAGATCGGTTTCTTCAGCCAATTTGCTAGCCAATGGGCGCATTTCCCTCGTCAAGGCTCTGAGGTCATCGTTATTAAAGTCTGACCCGTCCTCCTTTATGCTCGGGTAGCCGTTTCCCACATCGGCCGGATCAAGATCAGATATCCAAGCTTTGGCCCGAGTCAGTGCAGTAAGAGCACCTGCCCTGGCAGCTGACTTCTTTAGCTCTTCAAACTGTGCAGGCATCATCACCAGCCTTTCCAACGTCTCCTTGATCAAAGTTGGGGGCGGTTTATTATGGGAAGCTGTGCAGACAACCCGTTGTACGCCGGTATATAATTGCTCTATAAGTGTATAGGTGGCTTTCAGTTTTTGCCGCATATCTGAGCCAAGATGAGCAATACGAGTTCCTGCATCATCAAAAACATCGGTAAACCGACAGGCTCTTACATAATACATGTTCAAAGCTTATGAAGAAGTTATTTACCAAATACGGCAGCGGTCATGGCATTTATTTGCTGTTTCAAGCCAGTCAGCTCCTCAGCTACCGGATTAAGGGCAGCCTCAGCATCCTCAGCCCTCTTCAGCAGAGCTGACTTTTCTGTATCCCAACCTGCCCGCTCGTTCTTGAAGCTCTCCTTCAGTTTTTCCATTGCTGTTAAGGCACTGGTCAGTTTTTCCTTGGCTTTGGAGGTCTCGGCTTGTTGCGACTTGATATTTTCTTGAAGGTCGGCGATTTGAGATTCCTTCTTGTTAAGATCAGCCTGCAAGAGACATGTAATTAATTAGATAGCAGTGCATATTCAAAGTCCCAAGCACATAACAAGTAATATACTTGGCACTTGGGGGCTAATGTCTATTGCTTCTTATCAAAAAAAAATTACAAGTCCCAAGCACATAACAACTATCAGCTTGATGGTCAACTGGATTATAAAGGTCCTAAGTAAGAATTTTGAGCCTTATAGCAGAATTAGTCTCAACTTAACATATTTGTTAAGTCGACCCTTGGGGGCTACGCAGGCGAAATTGAAGAGTTATTATTCTAAAGTCCCGGTTCATATTGACATTATAAACCGGCCCTTGCGGGCTAGTGGAGTTGATCTATATGGTTCTTGAAAGTTTGCAGAACATTCTATTCTTTTATGTCTAGTAAACTTGGCGGCTAAGGGAAGAATATTTATGCAGAGTTAACAGCATTTACCTCATATCGCTCCTTCATCATGTTCAGTAAACCGGCTTCATAATCACGGCTTGTGTACAAATGGTTTAAAAACCAAGAATGAATATCTTGGGCGCTGAGGTGGGCATAGCTTTCCAAGTTCACCTTCCACTTGCCCTTGGCAACAGCAGAAAATTCTTCTTTGGCACTATGTTTTGACAGAGCAGTGGGGTTGCCTGAGGCTGTATAACTGACACCGGTAACTACAACATCGTCAGCTTTATCATCAGCAGCCTTAGTTGGGCTTGGCGGTTTATCAGCATGACCCATTGGATCAATTTCCATCTGTTCAACAAAGGTTTCATGATCTTGCGGTGGCGGATCATCAAGAATAGCTTCACTATTTGGTTCAAACTGTTCCGGGTTCTTTTCTGGATCAGTTGGCGCGCTGTCATCAGCCGGTTTGTTCAATTTGGCCTTTTTACTGGGTCTGGCCTTGGCTCTGACAGAGACGCAAATAACAGGTTAGTATAATGATCAAGCATAAGGTATAAAGGGTTGGTTAAAAATGCTCACCCAGGAATAGTTTTGAGGGTTGCAATTTGTGTCCCTGTGGACTCGCCAGAGGATGAATGGGAAGTTCCCTGATAGTTTAAATCAGGCGGATTAAGAGGTTGTCGGAAATAACCCGCCTTGGGATAAGATGTGTCAGAAATAGAAGAGACCTCTGGGCGGCGTTTACGAACTGGCGAGTTTGGTAAACTGGAAGAAGTGACCCACATGGCCGCTATGCCGGGTTGTACGGCGAGCTTCGTGTTGCTGCTTCTTCAAAAGAAAGTTTGGATCCAAGTAAGCTAGGGGGTGAGAAAATCTTACTTTCCGGCTTGCTTGTCGGGTTTTCTGTGTGGGCATAGGTTCTGAACCGGATGAGAGAATAGTTACCTCTACGTCATTTGCGCGGCTAGCTTCTGCGTCGTCCTGATAAAAATCATCGTCAATGAGATGTATGAAAAAAGAGCCAAGTGAATCAAGTTCTACCTCTGACTCCGGATTATCATCGTCAATGTTTAACTCGGTAGGCTCGGTGTTTTTCTTATTAGCGGGCTTCTTGTTGACCTTGGTCTTGACACGAGGTGTTTTGGCCGGTTTATCCTGCGTTTCTTCTTCCAGAATGGATCATCACCCTGTTTAAAGATTGAAAAGATCATAAGGGAGTATTAAGAATATGGATTAAAGCAGGAGTGGGGTAATTCTTACAGCTGGCGGTTTATTTGAAGCGCAAAAAGGACTAAGTCCTGTTTTGCTACAGTCGGTCACCGGTTCATACAACATCTTCTTGACAGATTCAGTAATTTCAGCATCAGTCAGCTGAATATCAGTGTGGCGTTGAGGGTCTTTCACATCCCCTGTGTACTCACACATTAAACCAGAGCGACGGCTTAAAGGCAAAATGCTCCAAGATACCCAGCAACGGACAAAATCAATGCGTGTCAAACCGTTTGCCACAAAGGCTCTGAGCTTTGAAAGCTGTGGTGCATATTTGGACCGTTCCTTTGCATTGAGTCTTTGGGGGAATGGATGTGCATCGGTAAGCCGGTGAGCACGGTAACCCGGCAGAGGATTCTCGCCAGCTGGAGATGTATCTTGGCAATAGAACCAAGTTTGATTCCAATCTTTGGGATGGCTATGATGCTTAGCGTGAGGGAAACTGACGTCTTTTCTCTTCTGAATTGAAACCCCGCCAAGTTCAGTATTAGGCCCATCCGTAAATTCAGTACAACGGTTTAAATAGAAGAAATCTCTGAACAGGTTGACTGTGGGCTCTTCTTGCAGGTAGGCTTCACAAAACACTTGAAAATTGCAAATATTGGACACGGAGTTAGGCCCAATATCTTGAGGGTGAAGTTGGAAGAAGTGAAGCACGTCACGGAAATTTTTTGATCCGGGAGGGCTGAACCCTCGACTCAGATGATCAACAAAAACGATCACTTCCCCATCCTTGGGCTCAGGAGGATTTTCTGGACCGGGGGCTCTCCAGTGGATGTCTTCCTTTTTCACTAAAGCGCCGGTTGCAACACACCCGTTTAGTTCTTCTTCTGTAACCCGGGATTGAACCCAGTTACAGGAATAAAAGGATTTGGCCATTTATACGATAACTTGGAAAAGATTTGTGCCGGTTTAAGGTTCATGGTTAACAGGCAGAAAGTGTTGAAGCATGCATAAATGTTAAACCGAACAGTGACGTTATCAAATTACAAAGACGAGCACTTGACGGTTTAAGAGGGGACTAATGGTACCTGGCAGGTTATTATTTTCTGAAGTTAAACCGCCTACACGGATATTGAAAGTATAGATCTGAAGTTGGAAAATGGCTAAGTGATGAAAAACAGGTTTCACAGATTGGTATTGCAATTTTGGATCTACCGCGTGTCAGAAAATGAAAATATATTCAGACCTAAAATACTGGTACTTGAGCAGTTTATGAAGGTCCAGATCATATTTTTCTACCTAAAAGAGATGCTCTGATGAGGAAAAAGTGACTAGGATTATTGCCGCACAGGATAAATATCAAGCTTGAATCAGACCTCATGCTACAGCGAAGAACAGGCGAAGAACAGTGCTGAACCTCCATGAATTCGTTCGAACCCTAATGAGTTCTACGGAGGGGGAAGGAGGAAGAACTTACCAAGGCTGTTGAACGGCGGAGGCGCGTGAGCAAAATCTGGACCAAGTCAGGTTGATGCAGCGGCCAATGGTGATGCAGAGGAGAGGGTCAATGGCGGCGGCTGGACTCGAGAGCAGCGCGTCACGAGGAAGATGATGAAGACGAAGAGGCCGAGGGGGAAACTGAAAAGGACCCCTGGCCCTATTCATAAGGTGAATGGATAAGTGGCATGAGCGGGAATCGAGGAGCTCCAAATTGGATATGTGACAGGGTTGATGCCTCAATTTTCGGAGGTTCATTAAAAAGGAGATGCATATATGATCTCTGGATGTTTATAAAATTAATGACAGGTGACGTCATGGCGGGTTATCATGATCTCGGAAGATGACGTCACGGCGAGTTACAAATTTTTGCGAAGGTAATGAAGAAGGAATTTTCCTAAGTGTTGAAGATTGACATGAACAAGTTCAAATCAACCTAGGGCCTAATGTTGGGGATATAACTATTGAGTATAAACCGCCCAGGAGGGACCGGGTTATGCTCATAGTGATTTACCTGTATTGAAGCCCATGAAGACATAGAAGATGGCGACTTACGAAGGAGACTTAATAAGAAGGCCCAAATCCCAAAGGCGAGTTAGGGCCCATCGATGTAAACCGCCATAAGTATATGACTTGTATTGTAAGATAGGAAAGAGTGGATACCAAGCCGGACATGTTTATGAGCCGGCCGGGATTCTGTGAACCGCCGGGCGTCAACCTGTGTATATAAAGGGACGACCCGGCGGCGGTTTAGGGACAAGAAACAACAGATTGAGAGCCAGGTTAAGCGTATTCGCTCCCTAGTCATCGAAACCCTAGCAATACCACCTCAAACTGGATTAGGCCTTCACCTTCACCGCAAGGGGCCGAACCAGTATAAACTCCCCGTGTCCTTTGTCCTGATTAACCCCTTTAAACTAACCTCATTGCGATGGCTCCACGACTAAGTCCTCACACTAGGACATCTGCCTTGACTATTCCACGACAGTAACCGTGTGTCCATAACATCAAGGGAATACGAGGTATCACCCTCGACGGATGCCCACTCGATGTAACCATCAAGTTGAACATAGGAGGAATCACCCTCGAGGTCCACACTTGAAGTGTTGCGCGACAGGGTCGTATCGGAAGTGGAGAAGGAGGAATCACCCTCGATGACCACGACCAATTATCTAAGCTAGAAGGTTAACATCAGAAGTGCTGACGAGGTATCACCCTCGGCACTCGATAGTAACCCAGTAGTGTCGAACCACTAAGGGGATGTGATGTGCGTTGCTGGGGCCTGGTCGTCGAGTCTTCCGATGATCCAGCGGGGGCAACTGAGACAAGTGGGGTCACTGGGGTTTCTATCCAGCCTATACTAAGCAGTTTAGGATAAGCAGGTAAGGTATCAATAGCAGGTTACAATAAACAGGCTATGCATCAGAATAGGATAAACAGTAGTAGCAGCAATTCTAATGCAAGCACAAGAGAGAAGAGAATAGGCAATATAGGCATGCTCATGGGGGGGGTGCTTGCCTGGTTGCTCTGCGGCAAAGGCAAGGTCGTCCATGGTGTCATCGGGCTCCTGAGCTGCGTCGGTCTCGGGAACTGCGTCTGTAGCGGGGTCTACTGAGAGAGAAGAGGGGGAGGAAACAGATAAATACAACGCAAACATATGCAACACAGAGCATGCTATGCTAATGTGCAGTGCAGGGTTTCCTAAAGACATATCTAAATCATATTAGTTATTTTAGGATTTAAGTTGGATTTATTAACCGGTGTATAAGCACTATTCATCTACCAAAAATAGGCTAAAAGTTGCGGGTTCACCTCCGTAGAGGGTCCCGACACGGAAACAGATGGCACGGTTGGATTCGTCTCGTCGTTCTGAGCAACTTTCATGTATAAAGTTTTTCGATCTGAGCTATGGTTTATTTTCTATGATTTTTCAAAGTCTTAAAACATTTCTAGAATTAATTTAATTATTAAATACGAATTATCCAGAATAGTAGCAGCTGACATCAGCATGATGTCAGCATGACATCAGCGGGTCAACCCTAGCTGACCAGAGTCAACTGTGACAGGTGGGGCCCACATGTCATTCACAGTACTAATTAATAGAGGATTAAATTTAACTAATTAACCTAATTAGCTTGTGGGACCCACTGTCAGTGTCAGCTTTAATTAACTAATTAACTAACAGATTAATTAACATTTTAAAATGTTTTAAACGGCAGGGCCCGCATGTCATTCTCTCTGGTTAACTAACAGTTTTATCTTAAAACTAACCAAAGTTAATTAGCGGCCTGGGGCCCGCAGTCAGTGACTGTTAGCGGTGGGTTAATTAGCGTTAACCACGGCCACGCCGGCGGCGGCGGCGGCTAGACGCCGGCAGTCACAGAGCATGGCGGAGGCTCGCCGGAGTTGCATTCCGGCGGCCATTTGGCCACCTGCGAGTAGCTACGGGTCGAGCACGTCGGCGCGCATCCAACGGTGCAACCGGCCCAAGCAGTGGAGGCCGGGAAGGTGGCCGGCGACGAGTGGTGGCGGAGGCAGGGGCTCGGGTTCGCCAGAGTAGGAGCTACAGGTGACTAGAGGGGAAATGGACGGGCGCAAACGGCGCAAGGGCTCACCGCGGGGCCGTAGGGGTTAGGCAGCGGGCTCGGGGAGGTCCAGTGATGGCGGAGACGAACGGTAGCCGAGTCGGATCCGGCGGAGGGGGAGACGGTGCGGGGACAGCGTTCGAGGCAGCTCCGGTCGATGGCGATGGTCAGCTTGATGAGGACGAGGGCGAGGAGGCCGTCGGGCAGCACGGGACGGCGGTAGGTGGCTAGGGGCCGCGTCAATGGCGTGGTGCAGCCATGGGCGTGCTCGGGCAGAGAGAGGGGACGAGGCAGGGAGAGGGAGAGAGTGGCGAGGGAGAGGCCAGGGGCACCAGGGCTTGCCCCTTATCCACCGCGGGCGGCGCGAGGGCGAGCTGTCGAGCGAGGAGAAGGGGGGGCGGGGCGCGGCGACAGTGCGCGCGGTGAACAGAGGAGGTAGGGGACGAGCGAGGGGAGTGGGCTGGGCCGCGCGGGTGACTCAGGCCCAGTAGCGCAGGCCTTTTTCCTTTTCTTCTTTTACCTTTTCTGTTTTCTTTTACAGTTTCTGTTTTGCAAATAGATCAGCCCCAAATTGAGTTTTGTAAAATAAGTAACTTTGTCAAATAAATATAGTGCAATATTTAGCACTGCCAGAAAATGGTTTGGACGCTATTGGACTTCATATAGATTTTATATTATGTTAAATGGATTAAATGATGTTGTTGGGTACTATTTTTGGTTGATAGAGTCATTTAAATTTTTTAATTAATTTTGCTGTTATTTTTATAATTGTTTTGGGAATATTTGCAATATGATGAACATTTTAGTTCCTGGATTTGAACAACTTTTATTTTCACTTTAAGTTTGATTTTCCATTTGAATTGGAATTTGAATTGAGTTTTGGTACTAATGATGATTACTCACTGTTGATCATGATGACATGGCATTATAAAAAGGGTGATTACTGTAGCTAACCACTGGGGGTGTTACACTTTTCCTGTCAACGAAAACGACTGATTAGTTCCCAATACTTTCCATGCTAGATACATCATAGGCGGTTCCCAAACATAAAATAAAGTTTATTCCTTTTTCCACCATTCTTTCACAATCCATGGCTAGCCGTATCCATGGGTGCCTTCCATACCAACACTTTCCAAGGAATTTATTGTTTGACAACATAAAGTAAATTTCTTTTCCATTTCAGGAGTGGGCATCCCTATTACCGCCACACTCTCGTGCAATGACAAGTGAATAAACACTCATCTTGAGAATAACACATCTAGCATGGAAAAATATTGGCCACCCCCTGCCCTTCATGAGCGGTATGGGCACACAAAAAGGAAATTCATTTTGAAAATTAGATTTGGCACATACAAATTTACTTAGAACAGCACGGAAATACTGCATATAGGTAGGTATGGTGGACTCATATGGAATAACTGGATGTAAGGATTTTGGATGCACAAGTAGTATTTCTACTTAGTACAAGTGCAGGCTAGCAAAAAGATTGAGAAGCAACCAACCAAGAAACAAAAATTCTCATAAACAAGCATTAAGCATAAATAACACCGAATAATGCACCACAAGTAGGATTTAATTTTATTGCATAACTATTGACTCTCGTGCTTGCATAGGGAATCACAAACCTTAACACCAATATTCTCACTAAAGCATAATTACTCACCAACATGACTCACATATTACTATCATCATGTCTCAAAACTATTACAAAGAATCAAGTTTATTTTGTCAAATGATCTTCATGAAAGTTTTTATTATATACCTCTTGAATATATATCACTTTGGGACTAGTTTCATATATTGTCATTGCTTTTGACAAGCTCAAATAAATTTAAGTGAAGAACATGAGAATAAAATTTTTCATCTCTCAAAATAATATAAGTGAAGTATGAGAGAATTTCTTCAAAAATTACTAACTCTCAAATAAATCTATGTGAAGCATGAGAGCATTTCTTCAAAAATAATAAACCACACCGTGCTAAAAAAGATATAAGTGAAGCACTAGAGCAATTCCATAGCTCAAAAAATTTAAGTGAAGCACACAGAGCAATTCTAATAAATCATAGCATGATTTTGGCTCTCTCAAATAGGTGTGTCCAGCAAGGATAATTGTGACAAACTAAAAAACAAAACAAGCAAAGACTCATATAATACAAGACGCTCCATGCAAAACTCATGATATGTGACGAATAAAAATATAGCTCCAAGTCAAATTACCGATGGTCGTTAGAAGAAAGAGGGGATGCCTTCCGGGGCATCCCCAAGCTTAGTTGCTTGGCTCTCCTTGAATATTAACTTGGGGTGCCATGGGCATCCCCAAGCTTAGGCTCTTTTCACTCCTTATTCCTTCATCCATCGTGGTCTCACCCAAAACTTGAAAACTACAATCACACAAAACTCAACAAAACCTTCGTGAGACCCGTTAGTATAAGAAAACCAATCTCTACTTTAAGTAATATTGCAAAACCATTCATATTTTGTTATTGCATTATACCCACTATATTCTAACTTTACCACGGCTTATACCCCCCGATACAATCCATAAATTCATCAAAATAAGCACACAATGCAACGAAAATAGAATCTTTCAAAAACAGAATAGTCTATGAAGACGAGAATTATTCTCCTACTTATATAACTCAAAAAACTCTGAAAATTTTGGAAAACGTAGGCAATTTGTATATCAATATTGTGTAAAAAATTCAGAAGTTTTGTCGCTTTTTAAAATTTTCAAAATTATGCTACTGGACGCAAAAGTTTCTGTTTTCAACAAGATCAAATCAATTATCACCCAACATGATCCCAAAGGCTTTACTTGGCACAAACACTAATTAAAACACAAAAAACACAATCATAACAGTAGCATAATTGTGCAAACACTCAAGAACAGAAAGAAAAGGACAAAAGTAAATTTTATTCATTGGGTTGCCTCCCAACAAGCGCTATCGTTTTATGCCCCTAGCTAGGCATAATTCATAGATTCAAGTATTGTCATCTTTGGTTTTTGGTCCATAGGTTGACCTCATGATTGATTCATATGGTGGATTAATTCTTGTTCTATGGAAGTGTTCCATACTCTTTCTTACTGGAAATTGAAATTTAATATTGCCTTCTTTCATATCAATCACGGCACCTATAGTACGTAAAAACGGTCTACCAAGTATAACGGGACAAGACGGATTGCAATCAATATCAAGAACAATAAAATATATGGGCACATAGTTCCTATTTGCAAGAATAATAACATCATTAATTCTTCCCAAAGGTTTTTTAATAGTAGAATCCGCCAAGTGCAAATTAAGAGAACATTCTTCAATATTGGTAAACCAAGCACATCACATAGAGATTTCGGAATTGTGGAAACACTAGCACCAAAATCACATAAAGCAAAGCACTCATAATTTTTAATCTTGACTTTAATGGTAGGTTCCCATTCATCATGTAATTTTCTAGGAATTGAAATCTCTAATTCCAACTTTTCTTCTAAAGCTTTCATCATGGCATCTACGATATGTTTAGTAAAAGCTTTGTTTTGTTCATAAGCATGGGGTGAATTTATCATGAATTGCAACAAAGAAATACATTGAATCAAAGAGCAACTATCATAATTAAAGTCTTTGTAATCCAAAAGAGTGGGCACATTACTAGTTAAAGTTTTGACCTCTCCAAACCAACTTTTATCAATTTTTTCATCAAGATTTTCACCCTCCAAATCATTGGGACGCCTTCTAGCTAAAGCTGACTCTTCTTCAGTCCCTTTATCATCAATTTTAATCTTACTAAACAAGGAATCAATAGAAGAAACACCAATCACTTTAAGATCTTCATCATTTTTATGAAAGCAATCACTAGAAAATGCTCTTTCTAAAAATTCTCTTTTAGCTCTAAGCATAGCTTTAATTGATTCATTGACATCAACCTTAGGTGGAAAATTTTTAATCTTGAGATTTTCTACATCATGGGAAATTCTATCAATGCTTCTAGACATATCATCAATCTTATTCAACTTTTCTTCTATCGTAGTGTTAAAAACTTTTTGAGCATTGATAAATTCTTTAATATAACTCTCAAGATCAGAGGGATTCCTATTATTATTGTAAGAAGAATTACCATAGGAATTACCATAATTATTAGAGGAATTTCCAGGAAAAGGCCTAGGATTAAAATTACCTCTAGTATTGAAATTGTTTCGCGAGACAAAATTCACATCTATGGGATCACTATTTTGCTCAATCAAAGTAGACAAAGGCACATCATTAAGATCAATAGGAGCATTCTTACTAGCAACCAATTTCATAAGAGCATCAACCTTTTCACTCAAAGAATTTATTTCTTCAACCGAATTAACCTTTTTACTAGTAGGTGCTCTTTCAGTATGCCATTGTGAATAATTTTCAATGATATTATCTAGAAATTTAGTAGCTTCACCCAACGTAATTTCCATAAAAGTACCACTCGCGGCGGAATCTAAAAGATTTCTAGAAACAAAATTCAATCCCGCATAATTTTTTTGTATGATCATCCAAAGATTTAAACCATGAGTAGGACAATTTCTTAGCATCAATTTCATTCTTTCCCAAGATTGTGCAACATGTTCATGCTCAAGTTACTTAAAATTCATGATTTGATTTCTAAGGGAAATAATTTTCACGGGCGGAAAATACTTAGTAATAAAAGCATCCTTGCACTTATCCCAAGAATCGATACTATTGCAAGGCAAATAAGAAAACCAAATTTTTGCACGATCCCGCAAGGAGAAAGGAAATAATTTCAACTTCACAATATCATTGTCCACATGTTTTTTTCTTTTGCATATCACACAATTCTATGAATGTGTTTAGATGGGACGCGACATCCTCATTAGGAGTACCGGAAAATTGATCTTTCATTAACAAAGCGGCATTAATATCACAAGACTCCGCACTAGTGGTGGGTGTGCTACTTCTTGAGCTTGTGTTGTTTTTTCCCTTGAAGAGGAAAGGGTGATGCAGCAAAGTAGAGATAAGTATTTCCCTCAGTTAGAGAACCAGGGTATCAATCCAGTAGGAGGTACAAGCAAGTCTCCAATCTATGCACCTGCACAAACAATCAAACACTTGCACCCAACGCGATAAAGGGGTTGTCAATCCCTTCACGGTCAATTGCAATGGTGAGATCTGATAGAGATAGATATAAAAGATTAATAAAACATAAAACAAAATAAAAGTAAATAAATTGCAGCAAGGTATTTTTGGGTTTTTTGGTTTATAGATCTGAAAATAAATGATGGAAAATAGACCCGATGGCCATAGGTTTCACTAGAGGCTTCTCTCTTGAAGGCAAATAATACGATGGGTGATAACCCACAAGTATAGGGGATCGCAACAGTTTTCAAGGGTAGAGTATTCAACCCAAATTTATTGATTCGACACAAGGGGAGCCAAAGAATATTTGCAAGTATTAGCAGTTGAGTTGTCAATTTAACCACACCTGGAGATTAATTATCTGCAGCAAAGTGATCAGTAGCACAGTAATATGATAGTTTTGATAGTAGTAGCAACAGCAATAGTAACGGTAACAGTGATAGCAGTAATTTTGTAGCAAGTGCAATAGTGACAGTAGCAGTAGTAACTTAGCAAGAACAATATGTAGGAAAATCGTAGGCATTGGATCGGCAATTTGTTGGATGATATTCATCATGTGACAGTCATAACCTAGAGCGATACGGCACTAGCTCCAGTTCATAAATATAATGTAGGCATGTATTCCGTAAATAGTCATACGTGCTTATGGAAAGAACTTGCATGACATCTTTTGTCCTACCCTCCCGTGGCAGCGAGGTCCATATTGGAAACTAAGGGATATTAAGGCCTCCTTTTAATAGAGAACCGGAATAAAGCATTAACACACGGTGAATACATGAACTCCTCAAACTACGGTCATCATCGGGAGTGGTCCCGACTATTGTCACTCCGGGGTTGCCGGATCATAACACATAGTAGGTGACTATAACTTGCAAGATCGGATCTAGAACATGGATATAATGGTGATAACATAAACGGTTCAGATCTGAAATCATGGCACCCGGGCCCAAAGTGACAAGCATTAAGCATAGCAAAGTCATAGCAACATCAATCTCAGAATATAATGGATACTAGGGATCAAGCCCTAACAAAACTAACTCGATTACATGATGAATCTCATCCAACTCCTCACCGACTAGCGAGCCTACGAAGGAATTACTCACTCCCGGTGGGGAGCATCATGGAATTGGCGATGGAGAAGGGTTGGTGATGACGAAGATCGAAGATCCCCCTCTCCGGAGCCCCAAACGGACTCCAGATCTGGCCTCCCGATGAAGAACAGGAGGTGGCGGCAGCTCTGTCTCGCGAAACGCGATAATTCTTTCTCCCTGATTTTTTTCTGGAAAAATAGGATTTTATAGCGTCGGTTTCAGGGTCTGCGGGGCCACCAGGTGGGGACAACCCACCTAGGCGTGCCTGGAGGGGGTGGTGTGCCCTGGTGGGTTGTGCCCACCCAGGTGCCCCCCTCCGGTGGTTCTTGGCTTCAGTATTTTTCTTTTATTGTATAAAAATTCCTCGTAAAGTTTCATTCCATTCCGAGAACTTTTATTTCTGCACAAAAACAACATCATGGTAGTTCTGCTGAAAACAACGTCAGTCCGGGTTAGTTTCATTCAAATCATGCTAATTAGAGTCCAAAACAAGAGGAAAAGCGTTAGGAAAAGTGTATACGACGGAGACGTATCAGTGGGTGAACAAATTACTGTCGAGCAATTGATAGAAAAGCGCAAAGTTATGACGATATCCAAGGCAATGATTATGCATATAGGCATCACGTCCGTGTCAAGTAGACCGAAACGATTCTGCATCTACTACTATTACTCCACACATCGACTGCTATCCAGCATGCATCTAGAGTATTAAGTTCATAAAGAACGGAGTAACGCCTTAAGTAAGATGACATGATGTAGAGGGATAAACTCAAGCAATATGACAAAAACCCCATCTTTTTATCCTTGATGGCAACAATACAATATGTGCCTCGCTACCCCTACTATGTCACTGGGTGAGGACACCGCAAGATTGAACCCAAAACTAAGCACCTCTCCCATTGCAAGAAATACCAATCTAGTTGGCCAAACCAAATAGATAATTCAAAGAGAAATACAAAGATATCAAATCATGCATATAAGAATTCAGAGAAGATTCAAATAATATTCATAGATAATCTGATCATAAATCCACAATTCATCGGATCTTGACAAACACACCGCAAAAGAATATTACATCGGATAGAACTCCAAGAACATCAAGGAGAACATGGCATTGAAGATCAAAGAGAGAGAAGAAGCCATCTAGCTACTAGCTATGGACCTGTAGGTCTAAGGTAAACTACTCACGCTTCATTGGAAGGGCAATAGGGTTATTGTAGATGCCCTCCGTGATCGAATCCCCCTCCGGCACATCGCCGGAAAATGCCCCAAGATGGGATCTTAAGGGTACAGAAGGTTGTGGCGGCGGAAAAGTATTTTCGTGGATGCCTATGATGGTTTGGGAATATTTGGGAATTTATAGGCCAAAGAATAGGGTTAGAGGAGCTCCGAGGGACCCACAAGACAGGGGGCGCCCCCCTGGGGCGTGCCCTGCACCCTTGCCGTCGCCTCGGGACTCCTTTGCCTTGGTTTCCAAGTCCTATGTGTGCCTTCTGGTCCAAGAAAAATCATCGTAAAGTTTTATTCCGTTTGGATTCCGTTTGATATTCCTTTTCTGCGAAACTCAAAAACAAGGAAAAAACAGAAACTGGCACTGGGCTCTGGGTTAATAGGTTAGTCCCAAAAATAATATAAAATAGCATATTAATGCATATAAAACATCCAAAACAGATAATATAATAGCATGGAATAATAAAAAATTATAGATATGTTGGAGACGTATCAGGGTGGAGAAACGTAAGAGGGGTTGTCAATCCCTCCTCGTTAAAAAGATAGATTAAATTGTAGGTGTTTGGATAAATAGATCTGAATAAAACATGAAATAAAAGAAATAAAGAAAAAGTGCAGCAAGGTATTTTTGGGTTTTTGGAATAATAGATCTAAAAACAAATATGGTAAAAGATAGATCTGAAAGCAATATGATAAAAGATAGACCCGGGGGCCGTAGATTTCACTAGTGGCTTCTCTCGAGAAACTAACATATGGTGGGTAAACAAATCACTGTTGGGCAATTGAAAGAAGAACAAATAATTATGACGATATCCAAGGCAATGATCAATATATAGGCATCACATCCAAGATTAGTAGACCGACTCCTGCCTGCATCTACTACTATCACTCCACACATCAACCGCTATCCAGCATGCATCTAGTGTATTAAGTTCATGGAGAAATGGAGTAATGCAATAAGAACGATGACATGATGTAGATAAGATCTATTCATGTAGGAATAGACCTCATCTTGTTATCCTTAATAGCAACGATACATACGTGCCTCGCTACCCCTTCTGTCACTGGGTGGGGACACCGTAAGATCGAACCCATCACAAAGCACCTCTTCCCATGGCAAGAAAAATCGATCTAGTTGGCCTAACTAAACCAAAGATTCGAAGAAGAAATACGAGGCTATAAATAATCATGCATATAAGAGATCAAAGAAGACTCAAATAATATTCATGGATATAGATCTGATCATAAACTCGAACTTCATCGGATCCCAACAAACACACCGCAAAAAGTCATTACATCAAATAGATCTCCAAGAGACCATTGTATTGAGAATCAAAAAGAGAGAAGAAGCCATCTAGATACCGCCTACGGACCCGTAGGTCTATGGTGGACTACTCACACATCATCGGAGAGCCACCAATGAGGATGATGAACCCCTCCGTGATGGTGTTAGATTGGATCTCGTGGTTCTGGAACTTGTGATGGTTGGAATTGTGTTTCGTCGACTCTCCTAGGGTTTCTGGAATATATAGGTATTTATAGAGCTGAGAGGCGGTGGAGAGGACCTCCGTGGGCTCCACAACCCATCAGGGCGCACCAGGGGCCTTTGGCGTGCCCTGGTGTCTTGTGGGCCCCACAGGGCCTCCCCCAGGCGCTTCCTTGGCTCCCAAGTTGTCTTCTGGTCCAAAAAAATCTCCAAACTTTTTTCGCTATGTTTGGACTCCGTTTGGTACTGATATTCTGCAAAGTAAAAAACAAGCAAAAAACAACAACTGGCACTGGGCACTATGTCAATAGGTTAGTCCCAAAAAATGATATAAAGTTGCTATAAAATGATTGTAAAACATCCAAGAATGATAATTTAACAGCATGGAACAATAAAAAATTATAGATACGTTGGAGACGTATCAGGGCCCATGGGAGGCCTCTCCACCGACTATCAGCTCTATAAATACTCTAAAATCCCAAAAACCCTAGGGGAGTCGAGAGATCAGAGTTTCCACCGCCGCAAGTTCCAGAACCACGAGATCCAATCTAGAGACCTTTTCTGGCACCTTGCCGGAGGGGTCAACTGATACGTCTAGAACGTATCTATAATTTTTGATTGTTCCATGCTATTATATTATCTGTTTTGGATGTTTTATATGCATTAATATGCTATTTTATATTATTTTTTGGGCCTAACTTATTAACCTAGAGCCTAGTGCCAGTTTCTGTTTTTCCTTGTTTTTGAGCTTCGCAGAAAAGGAATACCAAACGGAGTCCAAACGGAATAAAACCTTCGCGGTGATTTTTCTTGGACCAGAAGACACCCAGGAGACTTGGAGTGAAAGTCAGAAGAGCCATGAGGCGGCCACAAGGGGGGAGGGCGCGCCCCCTGCCTTGTGGGACCCTCGGTGACCCCTTGACCTAGATCTTCCTCCTATATATTCACATATATTCCCAAACCACCAGAAGCATCCACGAAAACACTTTTCCACCGCCGCAACCTTCTGTTCCTATGATATCCCATCTTGGGGCCTTTTCCGGCATCCTGCCGGAGGGGGATTCGATCACGGAGGGCTTCTACATCAACTCTATTGCCCTTCCGATGGAGTGTGAGTAGTTTACCTCGGACCTACGGGTCCATAGCTAGTAGCTAGATGGCTTCTTCTCTCTCTTTGATTCTCAATACAACGTTCTCCTTGATGTTCTTGGAGATCTATCCGATGTAGTCTTCTTTTGCAGTGTGTTTGTCGAGATCCGATGAATTGTGGATTTATGATCAACTTATCTATGAATATTATTTGAATCTTCTCTGAATTCTTTTATGCATGATTTGATATCCTTGTAATTCTCTTCGAACTATCGGTTTGGTTTGGCCAACTAGATTGGTTTTTCTTGCAATGGGAGAAGTGCTTGACTTTGGGTTCAATCTTGCGGTGTCCTCTCCCAGTGACAGTAGGGGCAGCGAGGCACGTATTGTATTGTTGCCATCAAGGATAAAAAGATGGGGTTTACATCATATTGCTTGAGTTTATTCCTCTACATCATGTCATCTTACTTAAAGTGTTACCCTGTTCTTCATGAACTTAATACTTTAGATGCAGGCAGGAGTCGGTCGATGTGTGGAGTAATAGTAGTAGATGCAGGCAGGAGTTGGTCTACTTGACACGGACGTGATGCCTATATTTCATAATCATTGCCTTGGATATCGTCATAACTTTGCGCTTTTCTATCAATTGCTGGACAGTAATTTGTTCATCCACCGTATTATTTGCTATCTTGAGAGAAGCCTCTAGTGAAACCTATGGCCCCCGGGACTATTTTCCATCATATTACTTTCCGATCTACTATTTTGCAATCTTTTATTTTTAGATCTATAAACCAAAAACCCAAAAAATATTTACTTTATCTTTTGTTTAGTTTTATCTATCTCTATCAGATCTCACTTTTGCAAGTGACCGTGAAGGGATTGACAACCCCTTTATCGCGTTGGGTGCAAGTGTTTGATTGTTTGTGCAGGTATTGGTGATTTGTGCATTGTCTCCTACTGGATTGATACCTTGGTTCTCTAACTTAGGGAAATACTTATCTCTACTTTGCTGCATCACCCTTTTCTCTTCAAGGGAAAAACCAACGCAAGCTCAAGAAGTAGAATCAACGATCACGGAGGGGTTCTTCATCATCACCCTTGCCCCTCCGATGATGCGTGAGTAGTTTACCACAGACCTACGGGTTCGTAGGCAGTAGCTAGATGGCTTTTTCTCTATTTTTGATCTTTAATACAATGTTCTCCTCGATGTTCTTGGAGATCTATTTGATGTAACTCTTTTTTGTGGTGTGTTTGTTGGGATCCGATGAATTGCGAGTTTATGATCAGATCTATCTATTAATATTATTTGAGTCTTTGTTGAACTCTCTTATACATGATTGTTATAGCCTCGTATTTCTTCTCTGAAACTTTGGTTTGATTTGGCCAACTAGATTGATTTTTCTTCCCATGGGAAGAGGTGCTTTGTGATGGGTTCGATCTTGCGGTGCTCAATCTCAGTGATAGAAAGAGACATGACACGCATGTATCGTTGCCATTAAGGATAAAAAAGATGGGGTCTATTCCTACATGAATAGATCTTGTCTACATCATGTCATCATTCTTATTGCATTACTCCATTTTTGCATGAACTTAATACACTAGATGCATGCTGGATAGCGGTCGATGTGTGGAGTAATAGTAGTAGATGCAGGCAGGAGTCGGTCTGCTAATCTTGGATGTGATGCCTATATACATGATCATTGCGTTGGATATCGTCATAATTATTTGCTCTTCTATCAATTGCCCAACAGTAATTTGTTTACCCACCGTATGTTATTTTCTCGAGAGAAGCCTCTAGTGAAATCTACGGCCCCGGTTCTATTTCCTATCATATTATTTTCAGATCTATTAATCCAAAAATACCTTGCTGCACTTTTTCTTTATTTATTTTATTTTGTGTTTTTGCTAGATCTATTTATCCAATCTCATACAATTTAATCTATCTCAATACCGAGGATGGATTGACAACCCCTCTTACGCGTTGGGTTGCAAGTTTTTGTTATTTGTGTGAAGGTACTGCTTACATAGTTCGGGTGGATCCTCCTACTGGATTGATACCTTGGTTTCATAACTGAGGTAAATATTTACCGTTGTTGTGCTGCATCATCCTCTCCTCTTCGGGGAAATACCAACACAGATACAAGTAATCAGGAAGAATTTCTGGCGCCGTTGCCGGGGAGGAGCAAGTCCATATCTATCAGGTACCCAATCACAAATCTCATCTCCTTGCAATTTACTTTATTTGCCATTTGCCTCTCATTTTCATCTCCCCCACTTCTAAAACGTTTTCAGAAAAACACAAAAACATTTGCCTTCTTTTCGTTTGCCTTTTTCTCGCTAGATCTCTTGTTTGCTTGCAATCTTTTTTGCGCAAGTCACCATGTTTCAAGAGGATTATCGTGGTATCTCCTATCCTAATATCTTGGTAGAAATCGAGAAAAGTACTAAGGCTTATATGACTACGCAATTTGAACATAACAATTTTTTTACCAATGAACTTAGAGAACACTCTGTTTTACTTGATGTCATCACGAAACAACTTGATCATGTTAGTAAAGAAGTTGCTAATCTTCAATCCCAAGTTGCTCACACCAAAAATTTATTGGAAAAAATGTCCGATGTACAAGCAACGGTAGTAAATCGAATGGTAGCTAAGCCGGAATCTTTAGAGATTGGTAATGATGAAGATGTTAAGATGGTTGGTGTTTCTTCTATTGATTCCTTGTTTAGTAATATTAAACTTGATGATAAGGGGACTGAAGAAGAGTCAACTTTAGCTAGAAGGCGTCCCCATAGTTCAGAGGGTGAAAATATTGTTGAAATTTTTGATAAATGTGGGTTTGGAGAGGTCAAAACTTTAACTAGTGATGTGCCCACTCTCTTGGATTACAAAGACTTTAATTATGATAATTGTTCCTTGATTGATTGTATTTCTTTGTTCAAATCCATGATAAATTCACCCAGCGCTTATGAACAAAATAAAGCTTTCACTAAACATATTGTGGATGCCATGCTAAAAGCTTTAGAAGAAAAATTAGAGTTAGAGATTTCGATTCCTAGAAAATTATACGATGAATGGGAACCCACCATTAAAGTCAAGATAAAAAATTATGAGTGCAATGGTTTATGTGATTTGGGTGCTAGTGTTTCTACAATTCCGAAATCTCTATGCGATGTGCTTGGTTTTACTAATATTGAACAATGCTCTCTTAATTTGCACTTGGTGGATTCTACTATTAAAAAGCCTTTGGGAAGAATTAATGATGTTCTTATTCTTGCAAACATGAATTATGTGCCCATAGACTTTATTGTGCTTGATATCAATTGCAATCCGTTTTGTCCTATAATACTTGGTAGACCATTTTTGCGAACTATAAGTGACGTGATTGATATGAAAGAAGGGAATATTAAATTTCAGTTTCCTCTAAAGAAGGGTATGGAACACTTCCCTAGAACTAAAATTAAGCCACCATATGAGTCAATCATGAGGGCAACCTATGGGACAAAAACTAAAGATGACAATACTTGAATCTATGCATTATGCCTAGCTAGGGGCATAAAACAATAGCGCTTGTTGAGAGGCAACCCAATGAATAAATTAAAATTTTCCCTTTTCATTTCTGTTCTTGAGTGTTTGCAAAATTATGATACTTTTATGATTGTGTTTTTATGTTTTAAATAGTATTTGTGCAAAATAAAGCCTTTAGGATCATGTTGGGTGATAGTTGATTTGATCTTGTTGGAAAACAGAAACATTTGCGTCCGGTACCAGAATTGTTAAAATTCATAGAAGCGACGAAAACTTCTTAATTTTTTACACAAGATTGATATATAAATTGCATACATTGTCTTGATTTTTCATATTTATTGGAGTATTCTGCTTTTGACAGATTCAGTTTTCATTGCATTGTGTGCTTATTTTGATGAATCTATGGATTGTATCGGGGGGGTATAAGCCATGGTAAAGTTAGAATACAGCAGGTATAATGCAATCAGAAAATATGAATGGGTTTGCAACAGTACTTAGAGTAAAGATTGGTTTTCTTATACTAACGGATCTCACGAAGGTTTTTGCTAAGTTTTGTGTGATTGAAGTTTTCAAGTTTTGGGTAAGATCACGATGGATGAAGGAATAAGGAGTGTCAAGAGCATAAGCTTGGGGATGCCCCATGGCAACCAAAGGTAATATTCACGGATTACCAAGCAACTAAGCTTGGGGATGCCCCGGAAGGCATCCCCTCTTTCTTCTAACGACCATCGGTAATTTTATTTGGAGCTATATTTTTATTCGTCACATATCATGAGTTTTGCTTGGAGCGTCTTGTATTATATGAGTCTTTGCTTGTTTTGCCTTTTAGTTTGTCAAAATCATCCTTGCTGGACACACCTATTTTGAGAGCTATAATTATGCTATGATTTGTTAGAATTGCTCTATGTGCTTCACTTAAATTTTTTGAGCTATGGAATTTCTCTAGTGCTTCACTTATATCTTTTTGAACACGGTGGTGCTTTAATTTTGAAGAAATATGCTCTCATGCTTCACTTAGATTATTTTGAGAGTTAGTAAAATTTTAAAGAAATATCCGCTCATTGCTTCACTTATATTATTTTGAGAGATGAAAATTATTTTGAAGAAATTTGTGCTCTTGTTCTTCACTTAGATTTATTGGAGAGCCTTGTTAATAGCAATGGTAATATATGAAATTAGTCCCAAAGTGATAGATATTCAAGAGGGATATAATAAAAACTTTCATGAAGATAATTGGATATTAAAAACTTGATTCCTTGCAATAGTTTTGAGATATGATGATAATAATATGTGAGTCATGTTGGTGAGTAATTATGCTTTAGTAAGAATATTGGTGTTAAGGTTCGTGATTCCCTATGCAAGCACGAAAGTCAATAGTTATGCAATGAAATTACATCCTACTTGTGGTGCATTATTCGGTGTTAGTTATGTTTAATGCTCTTTTATGACCGTTTTTGTTTCTTGGTTGGTCGCTTCTCAATCTATTTGCTAGCCTCCATTTGTACTAAGTGGGAATACTACTTGTGCATCCAAATCCTTAAACCCAAGTTGTGTCAAATGAGTCCGCCATACCTACCTATATGCGGTATTTCCGTGCCGTTCCAAATAAATTTGTATGTGCCAACTCTAATTTTCAAATAAATTTCCTTTTTGTGTGCCCGTACCGCTCATGAAGCGCCAGGGGGTGGCCAATATTTTTCATGCTAGATATTTTATTCTCAAGATGAATGTTTATTCACTTGTCATTGCACGAGAGTGTGGCAAGGTAATAGGGATGCCGAGTCCCGAAATGAAAAAAAATTATGTTGTTCAATAATAAATTCCTTGGAAAGTGTTGGTATGAAAGACATCGGTGGATACGGCTAGCAGTGGATTGTGAAAGAATGGTGGAAAAAGGAATAAACTTTGTTTTCTGTTTGGGAACCGCCTATGATTTATCTAGCATGGAAAGCATTGGGAATTCTCGGTCGTTTTCATTGAAGGGAAAAGCTTGCTACCCAAAATAATTTTATCTCTCAATTTAAGCTTTGAGCTCTGGCACCTCTACAAATCTCTTCTTCCCTCTGCGAAGGGCCTATCTATTTACTTTATGCAATTTTTTTTATTGAGTCTTCATCTTCTCTTATAAAGCACCAACTAGGGAACACTATTATCATACTTGTGCATTGGGCATAGTTAATATTTGAGTGTGTTTCATGAATTGATCAATGATTGGGCGTAATGAGCTAGGGATAGCTTTCTTTTGTGTTGATATTTTGAAAGACATGGTTGCTTGTGTATTGATGTCCTCATGTCAAATATAGACTATTGCTTTGAATCATCCAAAAGTCCAAATGTCTATGCTACAAAAGAAAAGATTATTAGATGAACATGTTAGGCAGCATTCCATATCAAAAATTCTGTTTTTATCATTTACCTACTCGAGGACGAGCAGGAATTAAGCTTGGGGATGCTGATACGTCTCCAACGTATCTATAACTTTTTTATTGTTCCATGTTGTTATATTATCAATCTTGGATGTTTTATATTCATTTTATAGCAACTTTATATCATTTTTTGGGACTAACCTATTGACATAGTGCCCAGTGCTAGTTGCTGTTTTTTGCTTGTTTTTTACTTTGGATAATATCAATACCAAACGAAGTCCAAATGCCACGAAACTTTTTGGAGATTTTTTTGGACAGAAGACACCTTGGGAGCCAAGGAAGTGCACGAGGGGGTGTCCGTGGGGCCCACTAGGCACCAGGGCGCGCCAGAGGCCCCTGGCTCACCCTGGTGGGTAGTGGGGCCCACGGGAGGCCTCTCCACTGATTATCAGCTCTATAAATACTCTAAAATCTCAAAAACCCTAAGGGAGTCGAGAGATCAGAGTTTTCACTGCCGCAATTTCCAGAACCACGTGATCCAATCTAGAGGCCTTTTCCGGCACCTTGCCGGAGGGGTCAACGATCATGAAGGGGTTCTTCATCATCACCCTTGCCCCTCCGATGATGCGTGAGTAGTTTACCACAGACCTACGGGTCCGTAGGCAGTAGCTAGATGGCTTCTTCTCTCTTTTTGGTCTTCAATACAATGTTCTCCTCGATGTTCTTGGAGATCTATTTGATGTAACTCTTTTTTGCGGTGTGTTTGTTGGGATCCGATGAATTGCGAGTTTATGATCCGATCTATCTAAGAATATTATTTGAGTCTTTGTTGAACTCTCTTATGCATGATTGTTATAGCCTCATATTTCTTCTCCGAAACTTTGGTTTGATTTGGCCAACTAGATTGATTTTTCTTGCCATGGGAGGAGGTGCTTTGTGATGGGTTCGATCTTGCAATGCTTAATCTCAGTGACAGAAAGAGACATGACACGCATGTATCGTTGCCATTAAGGATAAAAAGATGGGGTCTATTCCTACATGAATAGATCTTGTATACATCATGTCATCATTCTTATTGCATTATTCCGTTTTTCCATGAACTTAATACACTAGATGCATGCTGGATAGCGGTCGATGTGTGGAGTAATAGTAGTAGATGCAGACAGGAGTCGGTCTACTAATCTTGGACGTGATGCCTATATACATGATCATTGCCTTGGATATCTTCATAATTATTTGCTCTTCTATCAATTGCCCAACAATAATTTGTTTACCCACCGTATGTTATTTTCTCGAGAGAAACCTCTAGTGAAATCTAGGGCCTCCGGGTCTATTTCCTATCATATTATTTTCAGATCTATTAATCCAAAAATACCTTGCTGCACTTTTTTTTTGTGTTTTTGCTATATCTATTTATCCAATCTCATACAATTTAATCTCTCTCAATACCGAGGATGGATTGACAACCCCTCTTACGCGTTGGGTTGCAAGTTTTTATTATTTGTGTGAAGGTACTGCTTAAATAGTTTGGGTGGATCCTCCTACTGGATTGATACCTTGGTTTCATAACTAAGGGAAATACTTACCGTTGCTGTGCTGCATCATCCTCTCCTCTTCGGGGAAATACCAACGCAGATACAAGCAATTAAGGCTCTCAGCGACAACGTCCTGTAGGCGGAGGTGCTCAGGCGGGCTCCGATGTCGGGTAGAGGCAGGGGTGGCAGAGCTCTGTGGTGGCGCGGTGTAGGGCGGCTCCGGTGGCGATGCACAAGAGGGCGAAGGCGCATAGTGGGCGGGACGACCTCGCCGGCAGTGGTTGAAAACAAACCATCACGTACAAGGTTAGCTACAAGGCTAGCCGTGTGATGGAACGTTGCGGCCAACCTTTGTAACAAGCACCCTGTTGCGCTCCTTGCTTTGCAACAGGGGTCAAGTTGCAAAGGTTGAAGATGGTTGTGGGTCGCCTGATAAAAAAGATCCAACTACCACGCAGGCAGTCGATGCTTGTGGCTTCATCCATCGGGTGGACGGTAGCGTTTTAGTTATTATCTTGTAGGCATTGGTCATTTTTCATTGGGGACAATAAGGAGTGCACATATCTGCTTCCAGTTGCTTTTGCTTGCCAGAAAAACGCAGGTTCAAAATGTTGAACCACAGGTGAGTATATGCCACAAACTTATGTAAACTGAATACATTCAAAATAAAAAGGAGATAAAGATCATCTTTTTTCTTTTTTTTTGCAGGAAGTGATAAAGCTCATCTAATAACGGAAAGTCAATTTGGCTCCCGGGAGCATTTGCTCCCAAGGCCAAAAAAAAAATTGAAATGAAAAAAAATCAAAACAAATTTTTTTGTGTACTTAGTCACATCCAAATGTCACCTGTAAATTTTGAGGCAAAAAGATTAAACATTTTGGTTTGTACAAAAAAAAAATCGAACACCAAAAGTTACCCCAAAATGTCATCCCAAATTTGTTTTTTTTTTGCCGACGAAACACCGTTGCTCCGTTTTCGCATGAAAATTGCCATGCATGTTTGCGACACTAATACAATCATCTACAAAAAAAAATCAGAATTTTTTGAAAACATTTAATATTTTTTTGCGTTACTGTTCATCCGGGAGCAAATGCTCCCGGGAGCCAAAACGCCAGCCCCTAATAATAAACTCAACACAAATGAAGTTTTGTTTGGAACTGTCATGCAAGTGAACTCTAGGCAGTTCACGTGTGTGACTGGTTGGACCTCCTCCTGCCCTCTCTATTGGTTCGGCGTGTTCGATCGCCGATCGTTGGTGTTGCTGCTGCCTGTTGGCATTTGTAGGAATGTAAATGATACAGATAATTTACGCTTCGAATCTGTGTTCACATCTGTTTTTAAGGATATGGTGTGCAGTTGGACGAATCCGCCAGATATGAATGCAGTTACGAATTTTGATCAACCGGATATCCGGCGGATATGGTATCGGTAATATATGGCGGATGTGAAATATCCGAGGTTATCAATTTTTTGTGTGGAAGATTCGAGGTTATCAAATAGGATTATGCGATAATTTATCCCTTGACAAGCCGAAATACCACAAATGGAATCACCACATATAAATTATTACCTATTGGTGTGGGCAAATTTTAGCATGGTCTTCTTACCTTCCCCCCCCCACCCCCCCCCCCCCCCCCACCCACCCACATGAGAGGTAAGAGTACATGATAGATCTGAACCATTGATTCAGCAGTGGTCTGATTAACTCTTATCTTCTTACCTCACATGTTAGATTAGAGGGTAAAAGGGAGCATGTTAAAATTACTAGTGTGTGTGTTATTGACTCCAAAGGACTTGGCCCTCTCTAGTGTTATGTGGTTGGATAAAAAATAGATGTGTTCATATTATCTGCATACTGGTACTAGAAATAAATCATGTGTCATTGCAGGTATAACCCGGTATATTTTATCCGTTTCCGATCTGCATTTTCGCTCCAAATCCGTAACGAGATAAAAACCATATTCCAATCAGCATTCTGTCATTATCTGCTCCGCTCCGAATCCGATAACAAAAGATATGATAAACGATGTAGGAAAGCATTATCTTACATCCCTACAGTATTATCCCTAATTTACTCCGTTCCGCAAACGGCAAAAGGCATAAATTTGATCTCAGGGCGAAACTATTTCACAAACTAAACTATTTTTAAAAGTATTTCATCCAACTGATCCCTAATGTGCAGCGCCTGACAGCAAGACGCTGCACTCTACTGTGCAGCGTCTAACACTCAGACGTCACACCTGTGCAGCGCCCGAGAGTTAGGCGCTGCACTATACTGTACACGCCTAGCTGTAAGAAGTTGCACAGTAGAGTGCAGCGCCTTGCTGTCGGGTGCTGCACAAAAGAATCAGCGGTGTGAAATATTTTTAAAAAACAGTTTAGTTTGTAAAATACTTTCGGCCTAAGATCAAATTTGTCAATTTTGCCGCCGCAAACAAAGATACTACTCATGAAGATCGGAAACGATATAATCAATGGCTGCCATATGTTGGCACGCGGCATTGGACCCCGTTATTAAGACGAGCTAAAAAAAGGAGTTCAGGTATCCATCCAATCAATGGCTGCCGAATCTGCGACCGGACGCGCGCCTCACCCCGTGAAAACATCTGGTGCCCGGTCCGTTTTCTCTCCTCCGCGCGAAGGCATCTGTGCCGCGGAAGGAAGGAAAACACATCACGAGCGGAAAGGATCCCACGAAATAACAGCACGAATGGAAAGGATCTTCTTGGAAATAAAGTACAGGTGAATGGTGCAAGGGCGGCACGCGGCGGGTTCTGTTGCTGTTCCGGCCGAGTCAGCCTCCACACTAACCTAACCCCTACCTGGCGACGGCCGGTCGCACGCGAGGCGGACGCCCCACCCGCCACAAAACCCAAACCCCGCCGCCGTCCGCCGGTAAAAACGGCCTCCTCGCCGTCCGATCAGGCCCGGTGCGCGGGCGTCACGTCGCACTAGCTTTCGTTGGGTGCGAGCGCGACGCGACGCGGCCCGACCGGACCCGTTCGTTGGTGCCTGTAGCGGCCTGGCTGGGTGGCCGGGTCTTCCCTTGGAAGGCAGCGTCGCGGTCGCATCGCAGCTGCCGCGTCCGTATCGCTGGGGGCGGGGGCTCTCTTTCCGTTCCGTCTTTCCCCGTGCCTCGTCTCCCTCGCCTCCACTGCTCGATCGCTACATAGCATACATAGGCCGCTGCCGCGTTGTTTTCCTCGCCCTATCCTCCCCGCCCGCACGCCGCGACGGCCATGGCGTACATAGGACGACAGGATCGGCAGTAGCGGTAGGCGCGGCAGATACGAGCTGGTACGCCGGACTGGCTATGTTGGCTTGGAAGGCGGGTTAGGAAGGTAGCAGCGTCGTCGTCGGCCATGAATGTCGTCGGGGAAGGAGCCCGCGCCGCCGCCGCGGCGGCTGGTGGCGGCGGCGGCTCGGGCGGGTTCATCCACTCCGTCGTGGGGCTCTCCTCCGCCTCCACGCCGCTCCTCTTCTGGCTCCTCACCGTCGCGCTCGTCGCCGCCATCCATGTCGTCTCCGCCTACATGTCGTCTTCCTCCTCCTCCCCAAGGTAAGACTGAATTCCATCTCCCGTGGGTTCGGGGTTTCTGAATTCCCGATCGTTCGCCGCCCGCTGTTTCGCCTGCTTGTTCGTTGGCGGCACGACTGATTGGCGGGTTTCCTTGTTTTTGGTGTCGTCAGGGGCGAGGATAAGGAGACGGAGAAGAGGCCGCGCCGCGGCGGCTTCCCCGGCGACGAGAGGGACGGGGAGGCGGACGCGCACGACGACAGGGTTCTCCAGATGATGCGCAGCTTCAGCTTCGTGCACGCCAGCGAGGAGGATTTCGTTGAGGGCCTTGCCGACTATGAACGCGCTTTCGACGACGTGCCGCCCGAGCCGGTGGCCCCGGCCTCGCCGCCGCCGCCGGCTCCGGCCTCTCCGTCCAGCCTGTGCTTCAGCTTTCAGAATCAGATGCCTGAAATTCCGCGAGTGGCCCCGTTGGTTTCGACAGCAGTACCTGTCCAAGAGGAGGAGGAGGAGCACGAACAAAAAAGGCAAGACAAGGAATCGCCGATTCCATTCGCTCCGGTGGCCACGCAGGAGCGCGAGCACGAAGCAGAGGAAGCAGAGGTGCTAGTGGAAGAAGAAGAAGACGATGAGCAGAGCGCGGAGGCTGTGGACGCAGAGCCGAAGATCGTTCCGGCCACGCACAACTACCGGTTCCTGACGGAGCGGGACTTCCGTGGGTTCGTCAGGGAGCCGGCGACCATGACGGTGCGCGTCCAGGAGTCCTTCGTGCCGCCACTGGCGCCACCGCCAGCGGCGCAGCCTGAGGAGCGGAGAGTGATCGATGGGTCCTTCCGCCGCGGCGGCTTCGTCACGGCGAACGGCCTCCGGCCTGCGGACAAGCCCGTCGCGTGCGACAGGGTGGCGTCGCCGATGAAGAGGGCGCCGTCCAGGCGGAAGCCAGCGAGCTCCGTGTCCAAAGGCAGCGTCGTGAGCGGAAGGACGAGCTTCACCTCCGAGTTCTCCGGCTTCGGCGACTCAGACTCAGACTCCAGCGCCAGCGACGACGGGTACTCGGTGAAGGAGCTCGTCGTCGACTCCGACAGCGACTGGTTCCTCTCGGAGAAAGACTTCCCGGCGGGGGTGCACGACGCCGCCAGCCTGCGGAGCTACAAGGCCAAGGTGCTCAAGGCCATGGAATCCCTGGAGGAGGCGGACATGCTGCAGCTGTCTTTCCAGGACTCGTCGGCAACCACGGTGTCGCCGGGCTCAGTCGCCCAGGCCTCACCGGACAGCGTCAAGTACCCCGAGGACATGTGGTCACGGACCCATTCGCCGGAAGCCGAGTACAAAGAGGATGACGAGACGGGAACACCCCGAGAAGCCCAAGAGGCCGAGGCGAAGATCATCCAAGGGGAGGGGAGCAGCGTCGACATGAGCGATGACGACGACCGCTCCTCGAGCAGCAAGAAGAAGATGACCGCGGCACCGGTGTATGACACGGAATTCGCCGACGAGGACAGCTTGGAGCATTCGGCGAAGGAAATCATCACCATAAACGGTCATTCATACGAAGCCATTTCTGATGCCAAGAGCAGTCCGGAGGTAACCACTGACAGAGAGTTGGTTGTTTCGTCTCATCAAGCAGTTGATGATACCGAGAGGAGCCCACAGCCATCAGAGAGGGAACTTCTTGTCGGTACAAGTGGTCATCCACCTGAGCTTGTTTCTCTTGATAGAGAAGAAGCAGCCAGTACGAATGGTCAGACAGACACTGATGACAAGAGAAGCCCAGAGCATCCGGAGCAGAAATTTGTTTGTATAGAAGGTCACTCGCATGAACTTATATCTGACGTTTGGAAAGAAATTGCTGGTACAGAAGAAGAAGAAGAGGGTGAGGTTGCTTATGATTTCATGGGAAGCCCTGAGCCTTCAGAGAAAGAATTCGTCAGCAGAAATACTCATTCAGATGAACTCAGCTCCGATGATCACAAAGCAATTGCCCAAACAAATGATCGGTCATATGCAGTAGTTTCTGACGATCGCACCACCTCAGAGCACTCAGAGCAGGAGTTCAGTAGAGATGATCATCAGTATGGAGCAATCCCTCTCGGCGAGAACATTTCAGAGCCAATGGAAGATAAGCATGCTAGTGCAGATGATCATCCAGCCAAAGCCCCTCGACACGTCCACTTTTCAGTTACCGAGAAGGCTAAGTCGCTGGACGAGGAGGAGGATAAGGAAGGCAAGTGGAAGGACTTGACAGAGGAAGAAGAGGACGAATTGGAGTCACTGTGGGAGCACCAAGACCTGATCGAGCAGCTGAAGCTAGAGCTGAAGAAGGTGCGGTCAGCCGGGCTGCCGACGATCCTGGAGGAGTCGGAATCACCAAAGGCGCCGATGGAGGACCT
This sequence comes from Thinopyrum elongatum, assembly GCA_011799875.1. NCBI lineage: Eukaryota > Viridiplantae > Streptophyta > Magnoliopsida > Poales > Poaceae > Thinopyrum > Thinopyrum elongatum. The sequence continues at coordinate 340,439,071 of CM022301.1, forward strand.
CAAACCATGGAGGATCGACGCCAAGTTCCTGCGCGAGGACCCGATGGATGAGCTGAACAAGTTCTTCAAGAGTTACAGGGAGAGGATGAGGAAGTTCGACATCCTGTGCTTCCAGAAGATGTATGCCATAGGTATGGCCTAACTTCACATTTCCAGTTTACTCCGAGTTCTCTTTGATTCCAATTCTCCTTTTTATTACATGAATATTACTGTACATGTATTCTAAAAGAAAAAATTAGGTTGCACACCCACCTTTATCTGAACCGATGGTACTTTATGCTCCATGATCTAGTATTCAATTGGTTCATCATAATTGCAGATATCTAGTACTCCCTCCGTTCCAAAATAAGTGTCTTGAGCTTAGTACAAATTTGTACTAGAGCTAGTACAAAGTTGAGACACTTATTTTAGGACGGAGGGAGTATTATTCTGTAGATAATGCTTAAATATTTATTTGTTACTAGACACATACTAATAATAGATTTAACCTATTATTAGGAAAGCACAAATATTTCGTCGTTGAGGGGAATATAATGATGAATATTTTGTGCCCAAACTTCCTTCTAATGAGGAAACGCTCAAAGTGATATTAACATGCTTAGAATTTTAAACTGGCACCAAAATGTTCTGACTAAAATTTATCGAAGTTGAGGGGCAAAAGGGGTCTCTAATTAGAAGTCACTAATACAATAATAATATTTAGATATGAAACTATTCAATTTTGTTTATTTCAATCTAGGTCCAAATGTAAACTTTTCTTTAGAGTATGTGAGAATTCAACTTAATATTTAATAGAGAATGCAGGGGAAATAACTGATTGGGATCACACAACCCGTAATCCGAAAAACCTATCTTCTCTTGAAAGCTATGGTGACCGGTAAAAGCAGGTAAAGTACTACCGGTAAAAGCTATGGAGATTGATTAGGGGAAAACTGATCTCCACATTTAATTACCCAGATTCAATACTTAGCCTTATTACCCAAAGAGATTGCATGGGCAAAGAGAGATGTTCTTCAATTGGTTGTTCAACTGTGGGAAGAATGCAGAACTCCGTAGTCCATTCCTTTATAGGATACTAGTTAAAGAAAGGACTGCAGAAATGCTATTCACATCGCCTGCAACTTTTGTGTCTATGAAGCATTGCATCTACTAGCTTTTTAAAGCTGTTTAAGGACAGACGAAGCTCTTTCTTGCTTTATACTGGCAACATAATATTTCGTCCAGCTCAGCATGCTCCGTGAAATGGATTTCTTACCTTTTTTTTCTTTAGTTCCTTTAATTAACGTGCTGATGTACTGAATGTCACTGCAGATTTTCTCCAGCTCAGAGGGCCTCAACAGTCCACGAACTCTCTGAAGGCCTTGTCGCCGACGGCGCTATCCATCCTGTCACACAATTTCCGATCGGCTCGCTGGAGATCTCCCGAGGACCCGTCGGACCGGCTCCTCAAGGATCTCCGGTGCGACTTGGAGACGGTCTACGTCGGCCAGATGTGCCTGTCGTGGGAGTTCCTTCGGTGGCAGTACGAGCAAGCCTGTGACCTGCCGGAATCTGACCCTTACCACAGCCACCACTACAACCAGGTGGCCGGAGAGTTCCAGCAGTTTCAGGTGATGGTGCACAGGTTTGTGGAGGACGAGCCCTTCAAGGGCCCTCGGCTGCCAGACTACGTCAAGGAAAGATGCCCCTTTCGCAACTTCTTGCAAGTGCCCGTGATAAGAGGTGAGCGCCAGAATTCTGAAATTTTAGCAGTCAATGGTGCGATGTCTGCTACTGAATTTAGCTTGAAAAATGGAAAGCTCTAACGTGAACTTTGGATTGCAGAGGATAGCCTGAAGGACAGAATGGAGGACCAGCGCAAGGGGAACTACGTGATAACGAGCGAGGAGCTGGAGGTCGTCATGGAGGAGTCGATGCACATTCTGTGGGAGTTCATCAAGGCCGACAAAGAGCCGCAGACATCGGTCCTGAAGGGCTTGTCGACCGCCCACGTCGAGCTCCAGGACCCCAGGGACGAGGTTCTTGTGAAGGCCATCCATGCCACGTTACAGAAGGTAAGCTTTACTTTACACAATACTGCTACTACACAGCCGGCAAGGAGATGATTTGCTACAGTTCCTTACAAGTACTTCCACCTACTGTTGCGGTGCAGAAAGAGAAGAGGCTGAAGGATCTGCTGAGGACGGGGAACTGCATCGTGAAGAAGTTCAAGAAGCCCAAGGAGGACAGGTCGGACCAGAACCTCTTCTTCTCGCAGGTGGACATGCGGCTGGTGGCGCGGGTGCTGAGGATGCCGAGGATCACCGGCGACCAGCTGCAGTGGTGCAAGGCGAAGCTTGACAAGATCATGCTGGTAGAGAACCGGAGGATCCACAGGGAGGCTTCGTTTTTGCTCTTCCCCTGCTTAGAGTACAAAACATAAACCATCTCTGATTTTGTTCTCTTCTTTTTATCCCTCCACAAAAGCAATCTTCACCATGTAATCCACGGCTTGTAGGTAATTTTTTTTTTCCTTTCAGCCTCTTAGTAATCCGGTTCTCTACAGCTTACACAGGTCGGGTACCTATAACTGTAACCTGATAAACATGGCATAGGCCACAGAGCCATCCATGGTATATAAGTTTACTTATTACTTGCAGCCCCTAGCCTAGCTAGCTAGGAAACAGTACAATTGTAATGAAGCCATACATCACGATCAGAATGTACTGCTATAAGTACTTACTAGGAAACATGCCCATGCGTTGCAACGGGAGAAAAAAGAATATCCACATTATGAAAAGTACACTACATATAGGGCGTGAGAATCGGGATGTGCGGATGTGTAGAAATAAAAGAACTTTTGAGAATTTTCAAGCTAGAACATTTGCCGGTCTGTCTTCATTGGCTTTTGCCAGGCGACCGGTGTCATATCTATATACTGCTAAAATATCCGATGCAAGATCATCAAACTATAGTAGGGGAAATTTAGTAATAGGTATCAAAAAATAATTGGCATGAACATTTAAAGTTTGTTTCCTTGATGCAGTGAAATCTTTGGTAGGCATACGTATAGCAACTTCTAACTTGTGTATATATATATATATATATATATATATATATATCTCTATTTATAGGTTTCTAGTTAAATGCCAGTGCATTGCAATGGGGAACTATGTTGATAAATAAATTAAATAGATGATACAACTAAACCTTCAGAACATAGATGTATGATTTGATAATCATATTTAAGCAATTTTGCCGACCAGATTGTGAATAACTATTTGACATCATAATTTCGTTGATCAATCAGTGATTCCGGAATGAACTTTACACACAAAAAATTATCATATAACAATCTTGTTTACGCAATTTCATTGACCATGACCACTTAATATGTAACTATTTGATATCAGATTCAATTCCTCTCTAACACACGATTACCAAGCAGTACGTTAAACAACACACATGACTCCCCACAATGAAGGTGGTCTGCACAAAATAAACTCTTTTAATTTGAATCAAAGCACGTAATTTTTTTAGCCACCTCAAGACTAACTATTCTTTTATTTTATTTTTTGCGAGAACCTCAAGACTAACTAATGTCAGTATAAATAAAGCAAGTAATTGCACCCCGCCGGTTGAGCCATGCTTGCGTACTCGTAATTTCCTTAGATATCTAGAAAGAGATATTATGCATGTCAGATTAGGATAGACGTAGCATGCATGGATGCTTGTCTTGTCTCTTCTTTCTTTGCTTAGCATGGCCATGGCGACGATGACGTGCATGCACGGTCGACCCTTTCCGATGGTATTCAACCGTGGCATCATTACTTAACATGAAACACAAAGCACGGCAGGCTCACCTCCCCGTCGGCCGTTTCACCTCCTCGCCGTTGTCCGTGGCCAACGTGCAGTGTCGGCGACCAGCGAGGGGCTGTACCTTTTGAAAGTTCCCCTTGTTGCCGTCGTCTGCGGCCGATTGAGAAGTTACTGGCCTTCGAGTCACTTGAGATTTCCATGCATCGCCGTCTGCTGTTTTCTAATCGCTCAACGGAACCTTAATTTGCCGTGCGTCCTCTCGATACGGGCTGGCAACTATAAAAAGAATAGACAAATGGGCCGGCAGCTTTGTTTCGTTTGGCAACTGAAAAATAGATATGGGCCGGCTGGCCGGCTGCTTCCCTTAGTTTCAAGTTTCCTTTACATGTATGTCTCTGTTTCCTTCGTTCGTCCCGGTTTCCTTTCTTTGCACATACGTTCGTCAAGCGGGCAAAACTAAAAAATAGCGTACATATGTGAAAATACTCAAGACGGGACCAAATAAAGGGAAACCAAACCAAGAATACCTAATTCTTTTAATAGTAGGTATAGATTACATCCCCTAGCTAGCTAGCAAAATACTACTACTACTAGCACAAGTTGTAATGAAGCCCATCCTGCATCCATCAGAATGTGCAGATTGCCGTTTCTGAAACCAACTGTTCACGGCACAAGGCATGCTTGCCACTTCGATCAATGGCAGTGACACAGTTGCGTGCTGAAAGAAGCGGCAATAAGGTGTGTGCGGGATTGTGCCGCTGCTGGCAGCCACGAGCATTGATCGCTCTGACCTCCCCTCTGGCCTCCGGGTGAACAGTTCTCGTGCTCTTTTGTTTGCCACATGAGGCATCTATAATGGCGGCCCTTGCTGATCCTAACAACCCAAGTACCAAACCGGAAGCGATGCAACCAGCATTTCATTACTCAGGAACTGGCCGGCTTGTGCCGTAGTTTCTTCACTTTCTACTCTCTGTGGTGAGGTAGTTTCGTCACTTATTCAAAAGGTAAATGTGCGCGTAGCGTCCCTGGTTCGTGGAGAATTCTCTGATTTTCCGCGGGAGGTGGAGTGTTTGCTGTGGAGCGGAGAGGGGGGCTCACTCACCGTTGAAAGCAGCAGCCAAATACGTACATACAGGTAGGCAGTAGGCACCATGCATTCAGTGGCGTGACAACGATGGGGCCGAATGGGTTGGATCGGGGGAGCCCCAGGCCACCACCGAGAACGAGCCCCAGCGAGCGAGCGGCCCCGGGACTGTGGCCCGATCCTCCATTATCGGCAGCACGTGTGAGGTGGAGGACGGACGGCTGGAACTGGAAGATGCATGTAGCTGCGCTGAAAGCGTCCTCCGACTCCATTCAGGTGTCGTCTACCTCAATCGGCTGTTACTTTTTCTTACAGACAGAGCACTTACAATACAACCCGTTACCCGACGGAGGCGCTCAATGTCCGCGGGAGCCGCCCGTTCCAAGATGTAATATGTCTCACCATGTGACACATATGGTAAGCAATCCCAACAATTCAAAAAAAAAAAAGAAGTAATACGTCTCGCCTGTAGGGCGGTGTTATTGGGCAGGCCCAATATTAAAAATATGCATGCGTTTTTTTAATTGATTTTTATCAGTTTTTCCATTGTATTCTACGGTTTTTCTATGATTTTCTTTGGGTTTTTCTTCTTCTTCCTTTTATTCTTTTACAACATATTTAATATTTTCGTATCATCGGGAATAAAGTTTTTTTATACACATATATAACATTTTCGAAACACTCTAATATTTTTCAAATATATGTTTTGATGTCTATTTTTTCGTAAACATTGTATACTTTCTGTATACATCTAAAACATATTTTATA